>OY998262.1:68494755-69694755 GCA_963922045.1 Persicaria maculosa
AAATTGCATTCGAGCTATCATATATATTTGATGTAACGAGAGGTTGAAAAATGGTAGAGAAACTAATTATTATTCTAAAAAAAAAGGTTAGGCATAAAGAGAAAAACCAAATAAAATGGAATATGTCAATTAAAGTAGATACATTAAAACTAAAGAAGAATACATTATGATAATGACTCGGAGATCAACAGAACATGAAAAGTCACAATTACAGTAAAAATCATCACGATAAAATGTGATTGAGGCTGAAAACTTACGATAATGTCTTAATCTAATAAATACGTCTTTTCCTATAAGTTATTCATGTTAGTAAATCCAACTAACGATTTATGTATGGGAAACTCAAACAACATATAAACCCAACATGGTTCCATCTCAAAATCAATTGACAATGAGAAGAGTAGTCCTTCAACCTTATATTTTGTTCAATCATTCTCTAAATTACCGATGTGGGACAATTACATTCCAACAAAATCACATTATCAATTATCCTATATCAAATTGTTTATATTTGTTGTCCATATTATGAATCACAAACATATGATCCAAAACGAGTGTCAATCTCAAGACGAAAAATGAACCACTACGAGTATTATCAATCACATATATATATGTATATGTTATATTGTCGGGGCGAAAGCAATAGTGAGTTGAGTATAAGAAAGAAGGTGACAAAATGTAGGTAGGTAATTAATCGAAAAGCAAGGAGCTAAACAAATCAAAATCACAGAGTATAATTATTCCGTGAGATGAGATGTTCTCCCATTGTGAAACAAACAACTAATTTTAAACTCGAGTTGCAGTGTTTCCACGTACGCCAACCCCTCTTCCAGCCTGTTTCTATCTCACGTGATGCCCCCACTTCAACTCCTCCTCCTCCTTTTCTTTTGTCCTCGCCTTAGAGGTGTTATTTGAGTTGAACGAACGGAGTTTGACATATTTAAATCTGATTCGTTTGTTAAATGAACTCGATTCGAGCCTAATTTTTAATCGAGCTTATTTTTTGGATCAAGTTTTGCTTGTTTAGGAAATAAACGAGCTCGGATCGAGCTTTTTTTCGAGCTTTATACAATTTTACTTAAAGAAAATTTTAGAAATTCCATAAAATTCGAGCTATTCGAACCGAATTTTCAACGAAGCTTACAATTCTGTTCAGACTCGGCTTATTTAGGTATGTAAATGAGATCGAGTTAAGCTTTTTTCAAATCGAGCTCGATTTTTTCAGTTCATATAAAAACCCTATCCCTTTCATACACAATCATTGATATACATACATATGCTTGTAGGATGTAGCTCTATTTGATTGCTGCTACACAAGTGGATTGGTGACATATATTCGAATCGAACAAAGTCGAGTTAGATTTTTTTCCAACTCGAGCTCTTCAGTTGATATAATATCTATAGTTGCTTACAACAAAGTAATGTGAATTTTTTAAAATATAATTTCAATTAGTACTCGAGTGGTTTGATAAATAAACGAGTCAAAGTATTTTTTCTTCAAATTAAGTCCTAATTACTCAACCCATGTAAGGGTTACTAACAAACCAAATAAAAAACATATGCTTTCATTGGTAAAAAAAACAAACATATGATTTCATACACAATCATTGCTAACAACCCATGTAAGGGTTTCAAATCAAGTCCTAATTATTACTCAACCAATAACTCCTTGCCCTAGTGGTAAAGGAGAGGTACCCTTGTAATGGGTCAAGGGTTTAAATCTCATTCTCCACACATTTGTGTAATTAGAGGGTGTTTAAGTTTTCACTGGCTTGGGTGAGCCTGCTTGGTGGCTTGTCGCCTGGTTTATCGGTTCGTATTCTTTGCAGACTAAGGCTCGGATCCGTGAGAGATTAGTCGACAACCTCGGAACCCACGTTAAAAAAAAATCCTAATTACTCAACCCCTGTCATACACAATCGTTGCTATACATACTTGTAGGATTTAGCTCTATTTGATTGCTGCTACACAAGTGGATTGGTGACATATATTTTCGAACAAAGTCTAGTTAGATTTTTTCTAAGGTTTTTTTCTTCTTCAAATTAAGGTCCATTTTGGGTTTCGAAGGGTTTGCACTCCAGAAAGGAATAAATGCTGCCAGGGCCGTCCAATCAATTTTGAAGGCCCGGGGCATAATTTTATAAATTATAAATTTTATATGTAATTTTTAAATTTTTTTTATATCTTAAGATGAGTATGTTAAAATAATTTAGATTATTTTTGTTGATATTTAAGGAAAATTATAAAAAAACTCTTTAAAATAAGAATTTTTAAGAAAATCACCGATAAATTTTTTATTAAATTTTTTATACAAATTGTTTTAATCCATAGTATAGATTACGTACGCAAGCTATATTTATCAATCTTTTGCTCTATAAAATTTATAGTTATACAATATTAAAAATAATTTATATACTGCACCTTTAAATTTGTGTCATTTGTTTTTTAAACACAAAACCCTAGTGTTTCTATATATATAAATAATATTCTATAACTCCTTGAAACATGTTATTTCATTCAATTCAATTAATATAAATATAGCTATGGCCATATGAATCTTTTTTTCTTGAATGTCCATGTTAATAAAACTAAAATTATTCATGAATGACATAATTATAAAATGAAATTAAAAGATTTGCTGTATTTAAATTTGAATTAATAATTTGATACTCTATGACTTTATGAAATTTATTGAGGCCACAAAATTAGTTACATTAATGAAGAGAAATAGGTGGGGCGACCTAACCAATAGAAAAAAAGGTTAGAATGTTAAGAGTTGTGCTAAATCTGGGATTCGAACCTGTGACTGTAAGAAAACATGCATGTTCCGTAGCAATTCAACAACCACCACGTCAAAAGACACTTGTGTTAATTTTAAAAATGTTTTATTATATATACTAAAATTAGTAAAAAATGAGGCCCCGTAAAATCGGAGGCCCAGGGCAGTCGCCCGCCTTGCCCTCCCCCATGGCCGGCCTGAATGCCGCAACAGAACCTGGTATCCCAAATTTCATAATCGAGGGTGATAATCTCACCATATATAATTAACTGCCTTAAGGGCATTTGGAAGCCCCCTGGAGATTCTTAAATGATTGTTTCTTACACTCTACTCTCCCTCGGCCTTTTCCAAATTAACCATCCAAATTCGTCATGTTTTTAGAGAAGTCAATCGAGTTGCTGATCGCCTTTCGCATCTTGACTTTGACTTCTCTGGCTCGTTGCCTATTGACGATTCGACGCTTCACCATTTTATCTGCATGAATACTTTTGGCATTTGAGGCTCCTGCCTCAATGCCAAATTTTTCCCGGTTCGAAAAAACAAAAACAAATCAAAAACATTTCATGGGAAGCAATTTTGAATAATTATAGCCTTGTTTGAAAGGTGTTAAACGGTTAAACGGTTAACTGTTAAGTTAACTGTTAAGAGCAACCCCAAGAAATTTACCATCTTCATTTTTTAGGGAATATTGAGATGGTTTTTAATCCAACAGTTTCCCCGTTATATTCTCCAAAATAGAGAATGAAGAGAAAATATGGAGATCATTTCTTAAATTTGGAGAAAGTTTTATATATTTTGGGGTGAATTATATAATGGGAAAGCTGTTGGAACGAGGTAATAAAATATTCAGAATATTGGACCTATAATTCTCTATTTTAGATATTATTTTAGGGAAACTCTTGGGCATAAGGCCTGTTAAAATACAAAAATTCCGGATTGGGCCATAGGAAACCGTTTTTGTGTCATGTTTATTTTTAATTTTTAGATTATAAAGACAAAAATTTAAACAATTGTATATGGATTTGAACCTCTTTTAAACTCAGTTGGTTTGGCAGAATATATCATTAGGTATTTTAGACTTTAATTTAAGAAAATATATTTATAATAATTAAAAAAACTATTAATAATAATTTTTAATAAAATAATAAAAAAATAATATTAATTAATTGAGTTTATTCCACCATATACTGTATTATCCACTTGCGGTGATAAATTAGGTAGAAGGACGAGCTCGAGCCACGAGCCGAGGCCCAAAGGACGTGTAAGCCGTAACCGAGTTGATTAAAATGGGGAAGGCCACGTGGCAGCCTATGGGGAACTGTAGCTGCTACTGGTGGCGTATGACGTAGTACTGATTTCACCAGAGAATTAGTTGGGCCGTTGCCAACCCAGCTGGCGCGGCCCATAAACAAATCCCACCGACTGGTAAGGATCCTCTGCAGCGCGGACCACAGTATTGGTACTGTCGTCGGGTGGTTATGTGGGGCCCGGGGTCGGGCTGTTGGGATAATCCTGATCAGGCAGATCTAGCCGCTTGATCCGCGTATCACAGGGGTGATGAAAGATACAGATCTGTCGTCTTTCGGGTGGGCCGCATAGTTGCTACCCAACACCGCGTGGCAGGCTAACCACATCGGTCAACGTTTGTGGCATTTAGCTAGCAAAGACACAAAATTTGATACCACCTTTTGATATTTATTTAATTCGGAGTAGTTCATTTTTAAATATTAAGGTTTTTATATCCTTACATTTGGAAAATTAATAATTTTTTTAATATATAGGTAGGGATTTATAATATGAGACAAATCATTGTCCGGTAAATTGAGAGAGTAAAATTTTCCAAAGGAAAATTTATTTATAAAAACAATAAGTTATGAAACAAAGGAAAATTTCTGTTTAGAGTCTCGTTAGCTCATTTAAATTGTGAGATTTTTTAAAATTTGATAAGATTTTAATCGTTTTGTTCCAATCGATTCTCTAAGGTTTTCTTCAAAATAGAGAATTCGACAGAAGAAAAAGTAAAAATTTCTAAATTTGTAGCATTTTCTGTAATTTTGTAGAAGAATTCGAAGAATTTTACTAAAATCACCAAATTAAAGAAAGTTGGAGAAACTTTTTATTTGTACCATTTATACTTCTCTGTAATAGCGAAATTATATAAAAACCGTAATATTTTTTTTTTTTTTGTTTTTCGTTTCCATTTTTTTAACAAGAAAGAAATAAAATAAACCCTATGGTCTATCTAAGAGCATTCTGATGGACGAGATCTAAGAGACCTTGATCATTCCATATAGATTGAGCGTCGATAGGTGACCAAGTTGTGCGACCGTATCTGTCATTCTATTGACCAACCTGTAGGCATGTTACAATAGTAATTCAATTTCCCAATAACACGATCGATAATCCTTGAGGCGATTTATTATTATTTAAGAGTCACCTTCAATATAAACATACCCATACGTAATTACTTAACTTTCTATATTGTCTACCCAAAAAAAAAACAAGATTTTTTTACATTAATAAATTATGAGGCTTGAAACTTGAGAGGAATACAATGCGAAAGAAATCACACCAGTTGCCATTACATTAGTTGTTAAATATACAATTGGGCATTTGGGCCTCTTTTTCAGCACATAATATGCCTAATTTAGGTCAAAGGAATTGTGGGGCTAATGGGCTAATGGCCTCTTTTCAGCCCATAATATGCATATTTTAGTTGGGTAAATTACGCCACTAGTCCCTAACATTTCGTACTTTTTTCTTGTTAGTCCCTAACCTTTCATTCATTCTATTTACGGAAATTTCGCCAGGTACCCTGGGGTATTGCAAATTTCGCCGGGTATACAACTTTTTTACAAAATTCGCGTGGTACTCCTGAGGTTTTAACCCATTTCGCCTCGTGCCCTTCTCGGTTAACTTTAACTTTTTTTTGTAATTTCCGTTAGTTTGCTCAAAAAAGAAAAAGAAAAAGAAAAGAAAGAAAGAAAGAGACGCGAGGACAGAGACGCGAGGAGAGCGACGGAACCCTCGCTCGGATCTGGTGGCTGCGCTCGGGCTCGGTGGCTGCTGCTGCGCTAGGGTTCGGACCTGGTGGCTGCGCTCGGACCTGGTGGCCAGAAACGCGAGGACAGAGACGCGAGGAGAGAGACGCGAGGGGAGCGACGGAACCCTCGCTCGGACCTGGTGGCTGCGCTCGGGCTCGGTGGCTGCTGCTGCGCTAGGGTTCGGACCTGGTGGCTGCGCTCGGACCCTCGCTCGGACCTGTTGCTGCGCCCCCGACGAGAAAGGTAACACTTTTGTTGTCTTTTGTTGAAATCGAAATCTAAAGTTGTTTATGTTGAAATCGAAATTTGCAATCTCACCTTTGCTCATCGATTCTGCAGGCCCTCTGCCACCCAGTCATACGAAAGTTGAGCTTTGAGTATATTTGCTCATCAGCATTTCAACCAACAGACTTTCTATTCATATATCATACAACCAGTGATCAGTCAAGCCCAGCTAAAGCCTACAGTAGCCTTAGAAAGCAATTTCAATACATGATGCTGCAACAGTTTGCTGATTTGCAGATGTGGGGATTGATGAACATCAACTTCTCGTCTGTGTTGGCAAATGATCAACAAGCTCTTAGGGCTCATTTGTTTGAACTAAGGGAAAGGAAAGTAAAGGAATTATTTTAAGAGAAAGGAAAGGAAAGGGAAATGGTTAAACTCCAATTTTGTTTGGTTGATTTAATAGATGAATCATTACTTTCTTCAATACCTTTTCATGTGTTTGTTTGATTTAAGGAAGGGAAAGAAACAATCAATAAGACCTTTGTATTTTTTTATCGTTTGATAAAGCTATTGCAAAATCATATAAGAAAGATGAACAAATATAGGAAGAAGATCATATGAAATCATCTATATTGCTCAATTTAAACGGTAAGTTTTACACTTGAAGTAGACATCGTTTCACTCGTCAACCCATATATATGAAATCCACCCGTTCAGAAACACATGGTCACTAGTACAAACCCATGTATATGAAATTCGCCAACTAATAATCATCTAGCAATATCGTCATCCCTGCTTTTCCGGGAGTTGTAGCCATCTGAATCTTCTCCACCATCTCTGCTCTATGAGCCTCTTCCATGCCCACGCCCGCGTCCTCCATAGTGTCTCGTTGGGCCGCCATCACACCCACCACATCCTGTGGAATGCATCAAACTCATCAAATGAGAAAAGAGATCCAATTTCCATCAAATTCATAATGGAAACAGCAATACAAAGTAATTTCGGCACTTGATGAAAGATTGAAACGAGAAAGAAGCCCCAGATTCATTCTTGAAAACATGCCAGTATGGTGTGGCAGAAATTAAACGAAATCAAGATATCAATACATGTTAGAAGCAGAAATTAAACGAAAGCTTCAGTGCCAGTGACAAGGCAGTACATAAAAAATGCAAAACCGACTCCAGATGAGAATAACAACATAAATTTAATATTTATTTGTCGACTATCGTAAGAAGTTGAAGGTTAATCAAGTATGCCCCACGGATGCCAGGCCTTGCTCCATTAACATGCTCATTTTATTTATCTTCAATGCATCTAGGACTACAGTCACTACACTATGCAATACACGATAAAAATTGGGCTTGCTAGGAACACGCTTTGCCCACATTTTATATGTAAAAATTATTAATAATAATTTTGCAAGTTTGTCAATTTTCAATGACAAAAGAAGGATGCAACAGCTGTAAATTCCAGATTAGTAGTATGCATACATGACACACAACATCAGAGAGGCAATGCATGATAGTGATGAAACTAATCTCATAACCAGGTACATTGCACATATCAGATACTAAATAGTCCATCATATGTAAGCAATGAATATCACAATTACAAAATCACAACATATAAGCAGCCCACTCGGGAACACCTACTGTTGGCTGTTGCTCTATACATTCCCAGTAACTTGTTAAACATTATGATATATAAAAACAATTGGAAATGATTAGACATTATAATACATATGTCCACATGGGAAAACCCATCAATGACCCAAAAAGAGAAAACCATATTTCACCTTTCTCCTACTTTACACATATTTACTTGTTAATTTAATCATGGAAACTTCCAATTAAAATGAAAAAAGAAAAGAAAAGGGCACTCTCTTACTGATACAAGTTGGCTTCCATATATGTTTAACCATAAAAGGTTTCAACTGAATGTATCCTTTGTCAAACATCAAATATGGTAACTCAGTAAAGAAAAAAAGACTCAACCTAACCTAAGACCCTTTTTAATAGCAAAAACTACAGGTTAGTGATTCCATATCTTATAGAAGAAAATGTTGCAATTGAATGTATCCTTTGTCAGACAACAGCTAGCAGAGATGAAACCATATATATATTTATACGAATATGATCAATGAATTGAACACATATGAATATATAATCGGAAATAATGTGTATGCTTAAGAAACCATATAATGAAGTGTGAGATTTATGCAGAATGCTATATGTAGATTTCGGTTTTTAAGGGTAGATGCCAATGTAGGCATGGTGTTCAGTATGGCCTACTGGCTTGAAGATCAAAAGCAGTTTGTTAATCTTTGTAAGGCAGTTTGTTTCACATCAGGCGCATAGACGCTAATTCATTCCATTGGTCTATAAAACTTGCACAAGGAAGCACTTGCTACCTGATGGATCCAGGATTCGAGCAACTTGAATGTGATCTGCTATGGGGACAAAATTTGGATCAAAAAGAATTTGTGATAACTCACAAGAAACATACTTGCATACTGGCATGATCTTAAGCATTCACACATTGATAGCTTACACAAAATCACTTCAAAATGTGTATAAATTTACAAGCATACAGAAGTAATGCTAGATATCTATCAATTTCGATTTCGATATCTATCGATTTCGATATCTATCAATTTCAAACCTAGTGCAGCAACAGGTATCGATTTCAACAGCAATTTCGATTTCGATTTCAACAGAAACAACTTTAGATTTCGATTTCAACAAAAGACAGCAAAAGTGTTACCTTTCTCGTCGGGGGCGCAGCAACAGGTCCGAGCGAGGGTCCGAGCGCAGCCACCAGGTCCGAACCCTAGCGCAGCAGCAGCCACCGAGCCCGAGCGCAGCCACCAGGTCCGAGCGAGGGTTCCGTCGCTCTCCTCGCGTCTCTGTCCTCGCGTTTCTGGCCACCAGGTTCGAGCGCAGCCACCAGGTCCGAACCCTAGCGCAGCAGCAGCCACCGAGCCCGAGCGCAGCCACCAGGTCCGAGCGAGGGTTCCGTCGCTCTCCTCGCGTCTCTGTCCTCGCGTCTCTGGCCTCGCGTTTCCTCGCGTCTCTTTCTTTCTTTTTCTTTTTATTTTTTGAGCAAACTAACGGAAATTACAAAAAAAAAAGTTAAAGTTAACCGAGAAGGGCACGAGGCGAAATGGGTTAAAACCTCAGGGGTACCACGCGAATTTTGTAAAAAAGTTGTATACCCGGCGAAATTTGCAATACCCCAGGGGTACCTGGCGAAATTTCCGTTCTATTTAAGTCCTTAACCTTTTATACCTATTTCATATTAGTCCTTAAACTTTTATTCATTCCATTCAAGTCCCTAACCTATTGAATTTGTTGCACTATTAGTCTATATTATTTTTAAAATTGAAAATAAATTCAGATATTTTATTTTAAAAATAATTTAGACTAAAGTGTAATTTTTAGGCGAATCTTTAAGATTGGTTAAGAAATATTGAAATTTTTTAATTAAATAATCCCATTTTTAATACCTATAATTTATAATTTTTTAGTAAAGATACACCCCTTTGTCCAAAAAAACACACACAATTTTTTCCAAAATATTGTGGTTCAATTATTTAATACAATAATTTAGATCAATTAACATTAGAAATGTTCATTATTTAAAATCTACAAATCTTAGGCATTCAACTAAAAATTTCCGATTTATTCTAAATTTTTTTAACTAGAAATAGTAATCTTGGTATAAATAATTTTTAGTCACACACACAAAATGCACAAATAGGAGGTTTTTAAATTTATAAAGCGGAAATTCAGTAGATTTCAAATACTAAAAATTGCTAAAGTCAATTTATCTACATTTTGATTAAATAAAATTAACCACACTATAGAGTGAACTTATTTTATTTATTTATTATCATTATATTTAGAAGTTTATGAAATATTATTTAATTAAAATTTAAATACTTTTCTTAACCAATCTTAAACATTCACCTAAAAATTACAATTTAGTTTAAATTATTTTTAAAATAAAATCTCTTGCTTTTTTTCAATTTTAAAAATAATATAAACTAATAGTGCAACAAATTCAATAGGTTAGGGACTTGAATGGAATGATTAGAAATTTAAGGACTAATATGAAATAGGTATAAAAGGTTAGGGACTTGAATGGAATGAATGAAAGGTTATGGACTAACAAGAAAAAAGTATGAAACGTTAGGGACTAGTGGCGTAATTTACCCTATTTTAATTCTTAAATAGGTATATTGCTCAAAACCACCCCTAAAAATCAATATTGCATAAAATTATCCTTTATATAGCTTTTATTTATCAAAGACCACCCCGTCTATATGTGTCGTTAGGATTTCGTTAAATATCTCTAAAAAATAAAATTACCCATATATATATATATATCACTTTCTTGTCACCACTCACTCTCCATCTACTTTTCTGTACATATGTACAACTTCACACGCACACTGTGTTAATTGAAATTATTCAAAAAATCTTACGGTCCTATACTAGGTCCCCTTCAATCCATGTCTAAATCTCTCCACAACTCATATGTGAGATCCTCTTCAATATCGCCTCTCCATATGATAAGGGTATTTTGGTAATTTATTGGTTTTTTTTTCTCTAAAACTTAACGAAATCAAAGATAGGGTGGTATTTGATAAATAAAAGCTATATAAAGGGTGGTTTTATGCAATATTGATTTTAAGAGGTGGTTTAGAGTCCATTAGATTCAGTACGGATTGAATTTGTTTATGTAAGCCCATTAGTCCCACAATGCAAGCCCATTAGCCCTACAATGCCTCATTTCAGCCCTTAAGATTTGGTCCATTAATAATACCTACAAATTGCAGCCTACTTTAGAGTCCATTAGTTTCAGTACAGATTGAATTTGTTTATGTACTAAATTTGAACACATTTATTTATTAGATAAATCAAATATATGAGCATATTTTTAAATTCAATCGCACAATTTAAACTCGAACAACTTGAATTTTATTAGATTAAATTAATTTTCCTTAAGTTAGTATGCTCGTTGTAATTAGCAAATATAGTTGTTCTATGAGCCGATTAGATTGACTTCGGCTGAAAGTAAGCTCATGTCGAATGTAAGTTCGCTTCGAACTCATTTATGAACACATTTTAATCTCAAGACTAAATTTAGATTCAGCTCAAGTTTAACTTATTTATAAATGAACTAAATATATGAACAACAAATGTTCAACTCATTCGAGTCGAATAACAATCCTATAAGAAAAAATAAGAAGATTACTTTTAAATTGCAAAAACACAAATACATACATACCAACAAGTCAATCAAATCCTCACTCCGGACTCGAAAAGTAAACCCAATCTCACAAACAAATAAATAAATGGATTAATTAACGAACTCTTAGGAAGAAAATACTTAATTCAGGGCCATCTTGTGAGCCTTCAGGGTTGATCATGTACATGGCCTCGGAATCCTTTGAGCCCACCACCCTCTCAAACCTCGCCCTCAAATATGTCATCATCTCCCCCTCCGGCGACTCCTCCGGCCTCCCGCATGGTAGGACTCCGGCTCCCATCGACACCCCCTTCAAAAGCCTCATCACGTGCGCCTCTTCGTCCGACATCTCCTTCCTTCTCACCGAGTATCCGATCTTCCTCCCGTTGCAATACACCTCCCATGCCATCTCCTCTAACAACTTCTTATTCCTCTTCACGTCTGTTTCAAACAGACGTGTGAAAATAGATATGTATCTCACATCGAATATATATAAAAACATACCAACACAAGTTAAAACTTATATACTTCATAGTACTACATATATAAAAGTCGAACTTTATGCGCATGTGAACCTGGACACAATCGATTATATATATAAGGTAAATTAAATACCTAAGTTATTAGCATATATTATACATTTGTTGAAGATATCTGTAACTCAATATATAATCTATTGTGTTATATTTTAAAACTAATTGACAGTAAGAGGAGATAGATACATAGGAAATGGATATCACATTTCAATTAATAATATATCATGTGCATGACTTATAGCTCAAATATATGTATCTTGGGATGTGCTTATAATTACATTAATTAATGACTTATGGCCCAAATGTATATTGAGATTGAAACATTGTGTAAAAAGCACGTACATAATCCGACTTATAGGCAATTTAATTTAGGAAAAATGATAAAAAAAACTTTTTATCAAATATCAACCAAAAACAATATCAACTTTAAAATTGATAAATTTATATACAAACTATCATCTTATTAACAAAAAAAATATTACAGATGTGTTTTCCGATAAAATTTTCGGTAAAATTTATCACTCCTTCAAGTTTGTATATATCAATCATCTCCGACATGTAGTGAATCGTCAAAAAAAAAAACTATGCCACGTACATAGTACAAATAATTAACAAATTTGGGCAGAAATTTCACCGAAAAACACATCCATATCATTTTTTTTTTTTGTTAATAGAGCGATACTTTGTATATGAAATTGTCAATTGATATTTTTGTTGTTGTTTTTAATATAATTTTTCCTTTAATTTATGATTGAAAAGTATAGTATCAGTAGACATACCCTTTGTGGCGGACTCAAAAGCGACCCGAAGCACGTCGCCTTCCATCTCCCTCTGGAACGCCGGCGAGTAGATCGGGAGGTCAATCACAAACGCCGGGGCAGGGGCGTGGGGACCATCTTGTATGGCGATGGTCACTCGACGGCGGTGGCTGAGGATGGTTCCGATGGTGGCGTGATCGGCGATGAAGGTTTTCCGGTGGATGGCGGAGGTGCGGCCTAGCAGGGCCACAAACTTGCTGCCGGAGGCGAGGAGTGGGACGAGCTTGAACATTTTGAGGAGTCCGCCGGCGCGGCGTAATGAGGACTTCGCCTTCTTCTCTCTGCCGCCGGCGGAGGTCTGCCGGAGGAGGGATAGGAGAGTCGCCGGGTGTTGGAGTTGCTTGTATCCGAAGGTGCCGCTTGAGTGCATTGAAGGCATGATTTAATTATTGTTTTTTTTAAGAAAAAAAAAAAGAACTTATTTCTTGGTTTAAAAAAATTTCTTAATTCAGACTTAAACTTGGAATGTGGAATATGTGAAATGTAAAACATATAAATGAGAGAGTCATATATATATATAAAGAATATATGTAAGCGTTCTATATATTATTTATATTTATATTCAGGTATTTATATAAGTTTCATTATGATTAATTCTTAATTGATTTAAAAAAATATATATCAATAATAATTATAAAAAAAGTCGTTACTTTTTAGGTCATGGTCCAGGCTGAAAGAAAGCAAATTTAAGAATGGATAGAAAGAAAAGTTGGACAGGATCATAACTATATGATGCATTCCATAATAATAATAATAATAATAATAATAATAATAATAATAATAATAATAATAATAATAATAATAATAATAATAATAATAATAATAATAATAATAATAATTTTTATGGCTTTGTGGAGTTATTAGCGTCGAGACCATGCTACTGATTGGCTTAGGGATGTCCCCATCTCAAAGTTGGGTCAGGTTATGAATGGTAAGACGTATCGTTGTGTGTTGTGCTATCGGTTAGACATCCCTTTGTTTTCCATTTCGAAGCCTTGTTCTGCCTGCTCTAGAGTATTTGAGGGAGACATTTTTGGAGATCATGTTGTGTCGTGTGGTAGTATTGTGGGGATTAAACATCGCCATAATGCTGTTCGTGACACTTTGGTGAATGTCTGTTATCGTTATGGGATCTCAGCTGGTAAGGAGGTTGATATTGGCTTGTGTGGGGGAGATGGGAAATCCCTCCGTTCGGCGGACATGCTTCTTTATGCGTGGGATGAAGGGCTGGATGTTTGTGTTGACTTGACAGGGTCATCCCCTTTGACGCAATCTGGGATGGTTGATTTTGTCCCAGGGCATGTGGTGGCCGAGGCGGCTCGTCGTAAGCGGGTCAAGTACCTAGATAAGTGTAAAGTCATTGGTTATGGGTTCTTACCCTTCTCTTTTTCTGCATTGGGGACTTGAGGCAGACGCTATAACCCTTCTAAAGAGGATCCAGAAATTTGCTCAAGCTCACGATATGGGGCTCATAATGCAGTTCATATTTTCACTAGGGTGGGGTTTTCTATTGCTAAAGGAGTGGGGCCTAGATTGTCTCTCGGCCCCCCACTAATTCTTTGTAAACTCCTACCCTATATTTATAATAATAATAATAATAATAATAATAATAATAATAATAATAATAATAATAATAATAATAATATAGCTGAAATGCGTATCAAATAAGCTAAGGTATATAATTAATAAGTTAATGAAACATTTGCCCATAATTCATGCAACTATTCATACTTTATTATATATAAACAAATCGTTTATATAAAGGATAATAACCCTTATAACATTAAGCATCAAAAATTTCAATTCCCAAAAAAATAGTTTAGGAAAGAAAATTAAGTAGCTAGCTAGGTTGAGAATCAAACTAATTAATGATTGATATGTTGGAGGAAATTAAAAGTCTTGCTGGATCCGACTAAAAAGTTCAACCAATAACTCAAATTGGGACACAATCCCAAACCCAATTAGCATTACGTGTAGTAGCCCATCCACTTATATGTTAAATTCAGAATCATCTAACTTCCGATGTATATCAGAATTCACGAGTACGTGTCCCAACATACCTAAAGTATTTTATTTTAAGAATATATATATATATATATATATATATATATATATATATATATAGATTAATCATAAAATTTAAAAGTGACACATCTTTATTAATGATCTGACATATGTGATTGAGTTTCTTTACAACATATGCATCAACGACATATATGGTTGGTTAGGTTACGGTTTACAAGATTTATGGATTGTGACTCATATCCGAAAATTAGGCGATGCTTAAGTTGAATTCAGATATTAAACATGGAATCATGTGAGCCATATAATATATTGCATGTATATATAATGTGAATAGCTTATATATACTCTCCATTTATCTTATTAAAACTAAACCTTTCACATTAAATTTCTTATAAAAATATGCATTAACATACTAATTTTATGTTTAAAATTGCAAATGTTCTTGACTTGTTTTTGTTAAGTCCAATCCATGTAAAGTCGATAATGATCCGACTTGACTCGTAACCAATTCTATTAAAAAAAACTTACTAACCTGTATGTATATTCGATTCAGCCTAAATACGATGCAATCAATTCTTTTTGTTTGGTACAAGATTGCTATATTTGATGTATTGATTGCTTAATTAATTAGAAAATCTAATGATAATGATCACCAAATTAAAAAAAGAAAAACTAATTATAATGAATAATGTATACTACGTATTGATTAGGAGCTTATAATTATGAGTTTGTGATGAATAAGTGTATGTTTGGCGTGTCAGATATATTAATCTAGCTTAAGATTAAAATTTAGATGAAATTTTAGCCTTTGTGGATAGATTAAAAGAGTAAATTCTTGTATCAAGTTCTCTAAAACTATTTTTTCGAAAACTACAGATTTTTTCGCCACAATTCTTTGAAAAACTCTAATAAACTTGTGCCAAATTAACTTGCCATAATTGACGATGTCATAGAAAATAGACATATTAATCAACAAGAACATGACGTCATAAATAGACCACCCAACGCAAAAGACATCTAACCCTCTACCAGATTCATCGCGAGTAGAGTGTTTGGTCAGAACCCAACTCAACACCCTGAACTTCCTCAGTCTAATAGCATCGCGATTAGATATAAGCATACGTGGGATCCACAACAGGGTCCAATAGTACCTCGTTGCCCTTCGGGACCCAAACGAATAGCTCGCTGGTTAAACACCCCTCCTCTAACTGTGCCACGTGTAATACCTCGTTCCCTAGCGTGAGGGCATGCATTACACGTGTCCATGTTAAAACCACGAGGTCGCCAGCAAGCTCCTTGCTTGGTCTCCCTATAAATACCCCCATCCAACCCCCTAGAAAGGGATCCGATTCAAGAGAGAAGAAGAAGAGCTCTGATTATCTCCTTGACCTAAAACCCCCGGAGTTGAGTTCTTAAGGTCTTTGATCGGAGAAGAACGTTCTTGGAATAAGAACATCACCTAACTTCCTCTGGAGGACGACGATTGAACAGTAAATCATCTCCTCGCGAGCCGAACGCACCACCCCCATCGCTTGGATCAATAAACATATAATCTGATTACCACCCTTCTTGACTAAGGCTTCCAGGTACATTAAGACATTTTGGCGTCACGATGAGGTAATAAGTATAGGTGAAATTCCATGATTGCGTCAATAATACTTTCTGGTAATTAGAGATGATACGTTACTCCAACAAATCCTCAAAGAATTGAAGAAGTGGTAGAACTCTAAGTTGTTAATTAGTTTAGTTATTTGGTGATTTTAAGTATCATAACTATCTTAATAGATACTTTAAATCTTTAACAATAACCACCAATAGCCTATTGGTATGGCTTAATGAATTGACAAGAAGGTAACATATATTGTCAAAAAAAGGGAATAGACAATAAGTGATAGACAATAAAGGGTGTCTTTATAAGTTTTAGGTAAGATGAAATTACAAGTGGTGGATCAAAATGCCCCAAAAAAGGAGGTAGGGGACGTCCACACATGTGCTTTCTTTAGCATTGCCTTGCTTATCAACATCATCACACTTTGCCTTGTCAAAATTATATAAATTCAAAACACATTATCACTTTGCTTTTTCTTTTTTTTTAAAAAAAAAAAAACTTTTTTGCAATATTCATTTAGATCATTTTAAAATATTTGTATAGGTTCAACATTGCTATTTAAGAAAATAGTTTCTAATGAAAGTCATATATCTATATCCTAAAAGGTAGTAGGAGTTAATTAGAAAAATACTAGTGTTAAATGTTAATGTATTATGGTTTTATTTCAATTAGAAATTCTTATTTTTTGGTTGTCTAAAATATATGCCCATGGACTTATATTAAAAATTCATTGTCATAACAATAATAATAATAATAATAATAATAATAATAAGGGCAAATTGCATAAAATAGCACGAACTTTAGGTATAGTTGCACTCAGTGGCACGAACTTAGAAAAATACAAAAATAATCATCAACTTTGAGGTTTAGTTGCGTTCGGTGGCACGTACCCACTATCTTGCTAATGTGGACTAGTGAGAGTGCTTACATGATAAATTTTCAATTAAAAAGGCATATAGCGAGACGGGACGCGGGACGAGGATTTCTTATCCCGCAAATTCCGTCCCGTCCCGCATATATTTATTTATTTATATAATGTTTACAATGTATATAATATATATGTATATAGTGTATAATATACTTGGTGTGTGTGTGTACACACACACGGTATATGCTTATATATATATATATATTGTGTTTATAGTGTATATAGTATATATGAATGTATATTTTGTGTTTACAGTGTATAAAGTTATAGTATACGGAGTATATGAGCACACACGCACGCACGCGCGTGCGCACACATGTACACATGCACGCGCATTCACGCACGCACACATTGTGTTTATATAGGAATATACACATGCACTCTGTATATGTATGTTTATATACACTGTATAATGTGTTTAGTGTGTATATATATAAGAAGAATCATAAAATATAAAAATTATTTTAAAGCTATATATGTATGTTACACCTTTGAAAACCGTAAAATATATTGAAATTTTATATTTTTTTATAATGTTTTTTTTATTTGAGAGGGCCCGTCCCGTCCTGTGATTGAAAAAAAATAGTGAATCCTGTCCCGTAAAAATTACGTGGGATGGGACGCCGGACGACCTTCATCCCGTCCAGTCCCGTCTTGCGCCACCCCTAAGGAATTACATGAAATAAAAAATAAAAATGGAACCTAGCTAGTTTCATAATTTGGGCACATCTTTTGTCTTATATTTTTTTTTTAAAAAAAAAATCCATGTAAGCATTCTCACTAATTCATATCTCGCTATATGTCTTTTTAATTAAAAAAAATTTCATGTAAGCACCCCCACTAATCCACTTTAGCGAGATATGGGGTATGTGTCACTGACCGCAACTAAATTCCAAAATTGGTGATTATTTTTGTATATTTTAAAGTGTGTGCCACTGAATGCAACCACTCATAAAGTTCGTGATATTTTATGCAATTGGCCCTAATAATAATAATAATATAGGGGCAATTTTAATTATTTATTGATCTGAACTTATTTTTACAATTGCACCGAATTTTTTTATACCATTTTATTTGATAGTCTAATTCACATTAGGTATATAAACATGCACCTAACAACAAATGTAGTTATTTTGATAGATCATATTTACTTTTTATATTATTTTGTTTATGTATAAAGTCGTTTTTTCTATTTAAAAGGAATATTTTTCAGCCAATCATACAAAAAAGAATATTATATAATAAGAGTATAAAATATATTGCCTCATGAGTGATCTCAATACACTGTTATAAAAAACCCTTCAATACCAGCCTAAATCCCGTCTAACCCTTAAACTCGTTCCGTCATCAAATTCATCAAAACCCGCTTAACGTATACCCGTCATATAAACTGCCTAAATCCCGTCTGAACTCTTGATTCTACCCTACTGCCAAGTATTTTTTAGAACATTATGTCAATATATTAGATTTAGACCCACCTATAATTAAGTAGAACTCGAAGTGATTAAATTTCACACTGAAAAAGCCTATGATTTTTATTTCTATTGTAAAAGGGTGGTCACGAGGAAAAGTGGAGCTTAAGAAGAAGGAAATATGCACTAACCAAAAGGTGATGGTGAATAGTGAATATCGTGGCTATGAAACACACATATGGACCATCATATAAAGGTTTTATTTGGCACCACAAAAAAAAAAAAAAAAAAACTCATATCAAGGGTGTGTTTGGATTTCATTGCATTTTAATTATAATGAAATTATTTTATTTCGTTTTATGTAAGCGTTTGGTTGTAAAAATAAAAATCTTGTAAAAACCGAGGTAAAACTGTAATTTAACCAAATAATCACATAAATCGAGATAAATAATTGCATTATAATTAATATATCATAGAATCTAAAAACATCATAATTTAAACACCTTAAAAATCGTGTTAACCAAATACCGTCTTATCGTTTTGCGTTATAAACATAATGCATTTGGAATCCAAACACACCCTTAATTGCATGTATATGTATCTTGTGAATTCCAGTGCATTAATATTATAACTTGGTGTCTACACATTCGTACGAGTTAGACCTGTCAAAATGTGATTAAATTTGAAAAACTCGACTCAAATGCTCAATTTTTTTTTTGGGTTTGAACTTTGAACCCAACATTTTAAACTCGAGAATGAAAGATGATGTAAATCCGAATAACTAGAAAATTTTAGATTTAAAACTTGATGACCAGTTGGATTAAAGTCGATCCGATAAGTTAGAGTCATTTATCTAGACGCCTAACAAAGCACCACATAAACCCTATACAGATGTGTCACATAATTGTATTCGTTAATGTTAGTTATAAGTTAAATAATACTATTTATTTTATAATTATAATATATTTAGAGCACTTATTTGTATATATAACTATAATTTTTTATATGCTATGTTTATGTAAGATTATTATTATTATGATAATATTTATAAATTTAATTATAATACTTTAATATATTTTAATAAGATATATTGATTTTATAATTAAATTTTAATAATATTTTAATATTCTTAAAAAGTCTTTAAATAGTTTGAGTTTTTTACCTGTCGGCCTGACCCAAAACTAAGATAAACCCGATTTGGCTCGACCTAGAACAATATGTGACCCAATTGATCCGAAACCCAATTTACTCAATACTCAATTGACCAGATTGACAGATCTAGTATGGGCACATCAAATGTCAATCTTAGCCTAGTAAATATGTCCACTGCGATTAGATTCCATCATATAACCAATCGACAATAGCTAGAAGGATTAAGTTGTCCACCTAGCTCCGTTTGACACCATCAGCTAGCTTTTCGGAGCTTTTAGTTTTAATATCATATAGTTTTAAAGAAATAAATATAAGATTTTAGTATAATTAACTCTTAGAATCAGAGCTTTCAACAACTATTCGATCACCCAAGCTTTTCAGAGCTTTTGCTTTCTATTTACAAGTTTCTATCAGCTACCATAACAACCAGGTTTATCAAACACCATACTAATTTATTAACATATATTTAACACAAATAATCCATTAGCTTCAGCTACCATTTTGTTTTCGAAGTGGAACGATAATTACATCTTTTCACATCTCAACAAAAACATATGAACATCTCCTATTAAATTCGAGTGGCACAACCAAAAGGTTTTTTTTTTTCAAAACACAAAACAATATTTTTTTTAAATAAAAAATATAGAAGGATTCAACAAGTTGGGTTTTTTATTTTTTGAACCTAACCTTAACATCTTAACTCACAACTCTACGTTCAACCCAAACTTGCATTTTGGTCAAAATCTGAGTCAATCCATAAGTCTTGACCATGTCTATGACTATATCTAAGAGACTAAGATTAAACTCAGTGTGGCTTAATTAGTACAATATCATCCCAAAGAGTGTAAATTCAAGAACACGCTTAAAGATCTTTTTGAATTTAGATGGGTATCTGTGTTATTAGCACCCGACTAATCCCATGAACTATGAAGTTAATGATCAGGTAAACCTCCAGTTGTTACTCAGAGCTGGATTCGAACAATGAACTTTTAGATACTACTCACATGATCTTTTTAACCTCCAGAAATGCTTAAAGGGTTTTTACATCCTATTTGAGAAACGTTTTACACAACGCTTGAAGATATTAATTTTGTGGACTAAGATTATGCGAGAGATCTGTCAATTCATTCACACAAAGAAGTGACCAATGTTTGTACAAATTAAAGTTTTTGGAATTTTGGATTCCCCAATTGATACTACTTGTCAATTATTTTACCCTATCCGATCCATCTTTTATTGCATGAATGAAGGAGCTTGTCAACTTTTTCCTAACACCATCCTCAACCTCATGTTTTTTTGTTATAATAAGATCATCTGTTTGTTATTTGCACGGTTCCAGTGAGTTCACCAGATTCCGGTATCGACAAGTGTTTTTTATCTAAAAAAACTTACTGACATTGGAAGCCGATATTGACAAAATAAATGTCAATTTTATCGATATCGATTTTTCGTGTCGACAACTTTTTTTTTTTCAGGCTAAAAACGCTTGTTGACAACAGAAATTAATAAATGATTATATATTTGGCGAAATAATTGATTGTGTGTATAATAAGAGTATAAGATTATTCCGGTCTTCTGATTGTGTTTTTGTAGAGTCATTTGTTTGTGTTTGCACCTGTATATTTTATTATATGTTTGGTTTTAGACGGTTCTACCGTCTGCCGGCTTGTCCGGCCTTCAAGTTTCAAATATATCTAAAGTCGAATTCTTACCTTATCAAAAAAAAAAAAAAGTATAAGACCCAAAATTATGCAACATTCCACAAATTGATCATAAGGGAGATATTTGAGACTAGAAATATAAACACTCATTCCATAAAATAAGTCTGAAAAGATATTGTTGACAGATCCAATTTTTACAAATTTAAATTAATCAATATATAATACTAAAACAGAGGCGTTGAAATCCTATGTGGCGGGCTCTGACGCAATTCGCTTACGTGTCTTTTTCTGGTGCATTCTGACCGGGTTTATTTGACACGTCAATTAATGAATGTCCAATCAATTTAAGTCATGTTAAACGATAACCCCATCTATTTATCCACGTTTCATCCTACGTGTCTATTTTAGTTGAAGATTAAATTTAATTTTTAAAATAAATATTCAACATCATATCTTAGGTGGTTACAAAATCTATCATTTTAACTAGAATCATTTTATAAATATTTTATATTGAGTTATTTTGTCTTTAGTCATATAATACGGAGTAATGTTTAATTAATTATCTATGAAATAATAAAATCTTATCAAGCCATTTTTATACGCATTTTAATTATCTTATCAAGCCATATTGATTAAACATGTATACGCTTTTTAGCCATTTTTTTAACTTAAATGCAAATATGTTAATGGTTTCTTAAATAAAAATTGATTGGATGAATTATTTAGCTTATATCCAAATCCGTTGGTTGTTGGCATCATGAATTATGGAGATTTTTTTAATTATGAACTATAAATTTACAATTATTAATTTAGCTTATATCCAAATTGGCAAATTGATTGGTACGTGGTTTCTTCATTGAAATATGGATTTTTTAAATGATCAATTACACTTTATAAGATTAATTTTACAAGAATATTAATTTTATACAAAAATTTAAAAATATATTGATATTGATTATAAAGAAAGCGTTGAAGATAAAACTTTTTTTTTTCAAATTCTTTATTATATACTAATCGTTGACAGAATGTGACATTTTATTTTATTTTATATATTCCTCTGTATCAAATCTTTTAGCATATAACGATATTAATATATCAAATTAATAAATTTTCATATCTAATTTCAAACTTATTATTTTTATTATCATTAATTTAAAACTTATTAATATGATGAAGTTTGAATATATTTGTACTAAATCATATCTAATAAAAATATAAATAATGCACAAGAGAAATTTGTTATTTTATTCATGTTATCAGGCCTAAAATTTCATATTGTATGCTTTAAAAATAATACGGAGTATAAAATATCAAAAAAATTACAATCTCATATTTATTAGTAACAACTAAGATAAAAAAATATAAAAAAATATATATATATAATTTATTAATTAAAGGGGAAACTAATTAAAATACCCCCACCTTTGGAGGTATGGTAAAAATATATCCTCAACTTTCAAAAGTAATAAAAATATCCCGACCTTTGATAGTAGTGGTAATATATTACCACGATTTTTCTCACTGGTCAAAAGTGTTGACAAGAGATCCTACGTTGATTTTTTACAAGGGTTTTTTTGAACGGTTTCATACATCACGTCTTTTCCTCTCTCCTATCTTCTTTCGTGATCGCCTCCGGTATTCCAGGCATCTCATAGTTTCTCTTCAATGAGTGTCTCCCTCCCTCGTGGTCGGCTATCTTGAAATGTCTCTTTCACATCTTCTTCCTCTTTGATTCGTTCACAGACTTAGCTGAATAAGTTTTTTTTCCCTCTTTGTTGTTGCTGTTGTTTTCGGTTTAGTTTTGTAGTTGTCGGTTTGGTGTTAGGAATAGTCGTGTTGTGTTAATTTGAGGCAATTTTGACCGGATTAGTTGCTTGGTTGAATCAATTTCATTTTTACGGGTTTAATTTTGTTATCGGTGCATTTTTTCTCTAAGGAAACCGTTTAAGAAAACCCGATTTTAGTACTAATTTGTAAAAAGACTTCCACACAGGATGCCTTGTCAAAAACAAAATCAACGTAGGCTGCCTTGTCAGCATTTTTGACCCATGAGAAAATTTGTGGTAATATGTTACCACTACCCTCAAAGGTCGGGATATTTTAATTACATTTGAAAGTTGAGGATATATTTTTACCATACCCCAAAGGTGGGGGTATTTTAATTAGTTTTCCCTTAATTAAAAAGCCGCGAAACGCGCGGGTAATAAGACTAGTAATCATATAATTCAGTGACATTTTAAGCTATATAATATATCTATATGATTCTCTTTCATACAAATCCAAAGCTTATACTAACAAGTAAAATTTATTTATTTATTTATTTATTTACACAATTCTTGTTTCGGAGTAAAGTATAGTACAATTTCTCTCTCAATATGATATACCATTTAGAACCAAAAAAAAAAGAAAAGAAGTAAAGAATTCATACATGGTTTGCTAGTTAGCTATAGCTCTTGATCATATATACCAAACCCACTTTGGGCTAGATTCGAAAACGCCCAAATCGTATACTTTACGCACAAGTTCCATAACCAAGACCGAATTCGCGACGAAGATCAGCTGTTGGGGACCGAACCGAAACCGTGCGCAAGAGCATGAACGGTAGGGTTTACGGCTAACCGCCCCAAAATCCCTTGTTTGTAAGGAAGAAACGTTTTCTTCTTAAGATCTTCCGAAACGGCTTTGTTCATTGTATAATGCCTCTCGTGTGCCGATATTGGCGGACCTTTTCTAGTCGATGCGACATTATTATTACTCTTATTAATCTCTGTAGTTTTTGGAGTAGCTGAAGTTTTAAGATCATCGTGCAATGATCTTCGATGAAAGGAAGTGAGTTTCCTCATGGGATATTTGTCAGCTGCACGTCCCTCCGATGCGCTACGAAACAGCAGAAAATTTGTCAGCTTCCACCTCCGGCTTGATTTCGCCGGCGTCGCCACCGTTAATGGAGTCGGTGGTGCGCGCGGCGGTGAAAGTGATCTCGCTACTCTCTGTCGAGGCGCTGGCGTGGAGGGAGGTGGTCCCCACCCTCTCCCTCGGTCTTTATTACTTGTAGTATTTTCGTGTGTGCTAGACTTGAGGATGTTGTGTTTCTTCCTTTTCGACGTGAGCGAGCTCCAGAGGCTCTTCCGTCGGTCGGATTTAGGTGATCCGATGGGCGTGAGGAGGGGGCTTTTTAGGGAAACCGCCGGCTCAGCTCGGCTGTAGCGGTGGTTCGATTGACGAGCCATCGGAGACCGGATCAAACCGCGGTCGAAGAGCTCCTCGGCGGAAACTGACGCCGCCTTCCCGGCGTGATCGTTGCCGACGCTGAAGGCGAATTCGCGCTCGGAGAAATCGTCGAACTCTCGGTAGAATTCGGAGGCTCGGCTAGGGCTCGCCGGAGCGCTGATGAAGTTGAACCGGCCGGCGGCGGCGGAGCACGGCGACGCCCTCCCGCCGGTCGGGATGAAATTGAAATCCAACAGATGCGATTGAACCTCCATTTATGCCGATCTGATTAATTAAATTTGTTTCAATTGATTTGAGAGTTTAATTGACACAGGAGGAGTTCAATTTATATAACAGGTGAGATGAACAGAGGAAAGGGACACGTGGCAACGGAGAGGAGGGCGGGCTATGTTGACTTTCCAGAACTTGGAGCCGCCATGGATGACTTTATCAGAGCTTCAAATCTTGGAACTAATGTTAGTTTAAATGATCCATCGATCGATCGATCTCCACCTCCATTTTCATGTGAATTTGTGGGCCACTAGAACATTTGTTTACAGATTTTGAGATTGATGCATATATTATACAGTAGTTTATTTTGTGATTGAGTGAGGCTTCACGTTTTGCCATGAAATAGATGTTTGATTTCTAGAAGGATTTTTTTATTAAGTAATAATTAGGGGTGTTGTGTGTTAAGTGTTAACCCGAGTAGTTCGAATTCGACTCGTACTCGCTCGATAAAAATTCGATTTGAGCTCGTTTATTTTCTAAACGAGGTGAGTATGAGCACATTTTTAAGCTCGGTTTAAAGCTCGACTCGTTCGAATTAAACTCGAATAGCTCGAATTTTATGAAATTTCTAAAATTTCCTTTAAGTTACTATATAATGAGCAAGTAGAATTGACTAAAGCTCGAAAAAAGCACGGATCGAGCTCGCTTATTTCCTAAACGAGCCGAATATGAGCACATTTTTAAGCTCGTGTCAAAATTTAGGCTCGGCTCGAGCTCGTTCATATTCTAAATGAACTGAATATGAACCAGCAATACTCGGCTTATTCGGCTCGAATAACAACCTTAGTAATAATTCGAGCTCAGATATACCTGAAATTTGAGAGTCTGATACGTCGATAGACGGGAGAATTGTCGAACATATAATAAAGTCACAAATGCATGAAAAGAAAAAAGACCGCAATCACCACATGACATACACGAGGTAAAAAATGAAGATGAACAGAACTAAAACCGTAACGTTAAGGACGCCGATGAAGAATGAAACCAAGCACTACCAAAAGGATTTCTAGAAGGAATTGTTTTTATTTGGGAACATATTTTCAATTTTTTATATATATTTTTTGATATTAATTTTGACATGATATACACTAAAGTCTTGTGTTTCTAGATGGATGATATCATGATGTAAATGAGCTATATATGGGTTGGATTTTATTTATTTATTTTGTCAATGCAGTTGAAATAATTAATTAATTTTATGGTTATTTATTTATTAAAGAGAGTTGAATCTAGTGGTTCATAGTCACATTTAGAAGTTCATTTCAAGGTTTGTGGGTGCCTCTTTTTACACTCAAAACGTACACATTGGGTAATTTGGGTTTTTATTTGAGTTCCATTTATATTTTTTTTCGGTTTTTCAAGGGTATAAGATAAGATTTTCGTTTTAGAAAAAATATATCCTTAATTAAAATACATTAGTCAAAATTTAAATTAGATTTCTAGAGTTGTTTATTTTTAGTAGGATATCTTTTTCAATTAGGATCTTACCATATGCCCTTAGATATAATATATAAAAAGCTTAATTGTCTCGAACTTAAAATTATCAATCAGGTATCATCGGTAAAAGTATCTATCAATAATAAAACAACAACAAGTCCAGTATTTCTAATTTAGGACAGGATCTGGCTCTCTTTTCCCGAATAGATCGAGAGAGAGTTTCCGTATATGGTATATAATAATGAAAGTGTCAACGGTGCGCACGTGTTGGTTTTAATACAGGGTATTTATTTAATTTGTTCATAATTAATATGAAATGAACTAGCTATTAGCTAATTGTAATAATAGTGAATTTTTAGCTAATTAGATTCTAATAAGCTAGTGTACTTTTAACTTTTTCCTAATTTCTTGGCGACTAATCAATTTTATTTATTTATTGATAATTTTATTAATTTATTTGTTTTATGCGCATGTCACTGATGTTGTAAGTATTTGGATTCATGATGTTAATAATTGATCGAGTTTTTGTTATATCAAACAAAGCTTAATTAATTTACTAGGTTGGTCAAGAGACTTTTCTTTTTTTCTTGGAGGACAAGTGAAGTAATACTTTATTTTGAAGTTAAGACTACAACTTCCTCTTCACCTAAAATTAAAATTCAATCTTAGGAACCTTTTGTAGTTGGTATACAAATTAATTAGCTGCATCATAACTTGATTATATTAAAAAAAAAAAATTAGTTTTATGACTCTTTATATGTATTTATGGTATGTGAAAACCTATATAGGCAGTTGTGGATCTAGGGGACTTGGGATGGCTGAAACCCAACCTGTAAGACAAACCGAGAAAAAAAAATTGTATTTTTTTTTGGTAATTTTTACTAATTTTAGAAATAATAAAGTTTAAAAAGAATAATAAATTACAAAGATAGCTTAATTTATCTGATAAGTTGGGGTTTTTATTATCTTGAGGTGTATGAGTTCAAAGTTGAAACCTCTTTAGCCTCGCTTTTTTATATATATAATTTTGTTTCTTTTAGTTTACTTCGATTAAAAATGCTTAATTTCAGGTTTTCTACAATATATATTAAAAAAATTCTTTTTAATATATACATATAATTTTTTTTTGATAATTTTTATTTTTTCTTAAATTTTCTACTAAAATGACTATGTAAATCACAAATTTAAGCTTTTTTAACATAATTAAAGAAAAAATTATATTTTCATATATACATGTAAAAAAAATTCCCATTAATTTTTGTAGGATTTTTTTAGTAGCCCCCAACAAAAATTTCAAGATCCATCACTATATATAGCGACATGATACCCAGTAAAACAAGCCTAAATTAAGAAAACATTAGCTAGTTAAATTAAATGAGAGTTAAGATATAAAAATTTTTTGAGAAAATTTGGTGTTTTATACTATTTTGAACATTTCATTAGCCTATTAACTACTTTAAATTATTTATTAGCCACATTAGGCACTTTTCAAAATTTATCAAGCCCGTGACCCGTGTACCCGGTGGCCTGTACCCAGCAACCCTCTTCCATTCTCCTTCCCTTCTCTTTCCATCAGATCTGCACCCTTTGTCTCGCTCCACCCAACCAGGGGTTCCTCTTCATCTACCGCTCGCTCTCCCTCCGTCGTCCGCTTGGGATCCACCTTCCGTCCACCGCGTCGCCTTCTTGGATTCGTCGGTGCCCATTACGTACTTCCCGCAACGAGATCCACTCAATTTCCATGGCTCGCGCATCCGAATCAAGCGTCAAATTAAGGTGTCTACGATTTCGTTGTAAAGGTTTGTTTCTCCAAAACCGTGAAGACTCACAGTCATGTGTTTGCCCTAGATCTCAAAATCGGTGCTTCTGGATCGGAGATTTTGAGTCCCCCCTGTTCTCTATCTGGTGCTTCTCAAGTATTTGAATTTTTCACATTTTTTGTTACTTCTCGGATCTTTGATTTTGTGCAATTGACGATTCTGATGCAATCTGATTTTGCTTTTGCTGTAGGATGATTGAGTTGTTCAGTAGTTTGTATGTGGAGCTTGAAATTGGGGTGTGAGATTGAAGAGGAAAGTGTAGTTCTAAGAGGAGAGAATTCATTAATTGATTTACAAAATTACAGTGTATTGTTGTTTCTTGTGTACTGTTGTGACAGGTTCGAAAAGCTGGGTGGCTTATTTGGGATACAATGGCTGTTCTAGTTGAAAGTGCTTGTTCAATTGAAAGAGTTGAGGAAGCTTTAAGCACATTGATACTAATGCTTCCTGAAATGCATTATTTCCGTTTTAACACTGGTGAGAATATTGATCTACACAACATTTATGGATCATGTTAATTTTTGGTCTCTTGAATCAAATGCTGTTGTGATTTGTTTCTAAATAAAATGAAATTTTGAATGGAATCATTTTTTGTTGACATTTGATGAAGCATAATGGGTTAGTTTCACTTTCACTGTTTTGCCCCATTTTGACAGTTGATGATGCTGAATCAAGTGAGTTTTATCTCTGGTTTTCTTTCTCTCCTTTATTGTCTCCAAAGTTTAATGTATTTATGTATTTCCTTTCCATAATTTTTCTTTGTGAACTTCAATGGCTGGGTTGCATAATTTAAGTTGCTTTGTGAAGGAATCATGAATAATTAGTGAGTTTAGTTAATGACCACATGAATTTGAACGATTTCAGTTAGTCAGAAAACCTAAACTTTCATAAATGTGCCCAGGAAGAAAGTGGGAGCCATAATCTTTGCTTTAGTTATAAAGTAATAAGTGTTTCATCCCTAAGAATGATTTTGACATTATGTGTACGGGATATATATAATTTTCTATTTTCATTAATAACAATTCGTTTCTTGCTCTTTGTTTATTGCTTATTAGTTAGGTGATAATATGTTTTTAACTCTGCTTGTGTCTTGGTACACAACCGGTCCCAAGCCCGGAAAAAAGGAGGAGAGAAGACATGTTATGTGATATTTAATGTTATTAGATTCTTAAATAGCACTACTAATGTGTCATCAATAAAGTGAAATCACATTTTATGCTTATAAATTGTCAATTGTATAAAAACGTTATCAATAAAAATGTCATCTAACGAACAATGTCATCACAAAAGATTGAAATCAATGAGGTGTAATCACAAATGTCATCAATGAATAAAAGTCATCATTAAAAGATGTCATCAATGAAGTTTAATAACATTTTATACTCATGTAATTGTATAAAAATGTCATCACAAATGATTGTATCAATGAAGTGTAATCACAAACGTGTCATCAGTTAATAAAAGTAGAATCAATGAACGTGGCATCAAACGATTTGATTAAAAAAGTGGCATCAAATAATTACATTAAAAATGTTATCAAAACACTACTTTGAAAAAATGGCATCACGGTAAAAAAAATGTCATGAGAACACTACTTTGAAAAAATATGGCACCACGGTAAAAAAAATATTATCAAAAAATTGACATAAAAAAAGTGTCATCAACAGTCAACAACAAAAAAATGGCATCAATGGCAATGTGACATCACAGTAAACAAAAAATGTCATCAAGATTTGAAAAAAGTGGCATTCAAAAAGTGACATCAAGTCGAAAATAAAATGGCATCAAAACGGTAAAAAAATGGCATCACAGAAATGTCATCATCAAAAAAAAAAAAAAAAAAAAAAAAAAAAAAAAAAAAAAAATCCAAATGAGTTGGTCAACATTGACCGGTCAACGGTCAACTGCTTGACCGGTCAACGATCAAACAGTTGACCATTGACTTTAGTACCCTATTTGGGGAATGGATTAACTAATCTAATTAAATAAGTTTCTTGTCTAATTAGCTAATTGAAAGTTCCAAATAGCCTAATTGCCTAAATCACCCAAATTTTTTTAGTAGTTTTAGGCTATTTAGGATAAAAAGTTACTTACTTTATCATCCAAGTAGCTAGTTAAATTAAATGAGACTTAAAATAAAAAAAAATGTTTAGTAGTTTTAGGCTATTTAGGATAAAAAGTTCTACTTTATCATCCAAGTAGCTAGTTGTACCAATTCAACTCTGTTGAAATTTGAGAGGGGGAAATATCAAAATATTGTGCATTTGTCATACCTATTTATTTATTTTTTTTAAAAAAATCTTTGTCTTAGCCCTTAGGGTGATGGACTGGTGGTTGATTTCCACACATTAAACGTTAATCTTTGTCTTAGACCAATCACAAGTTGGTGTAGTGGTTATGGGGCTACATCCCATGCCTCGAGGTTCGAAGTTCGAATCCCCGTGGAAACATGGAGACGCTTGTGAGTGGGAGGGTCAACCCCTTAAATGGGCCTACAGTAACCCGATCCAGATGTAGAGTGGGCAAAGCCCACTCGAACTGGAAAGGATCAAAAAAAAAAAAAAACGTTAATCTTGGGTAAGAATTAAGTTCCACACATTTAATTCAAAAAATAATAATTCCACACATTAAACTTCATTATTTTCCAAAAGAATATAATATAATCTTCTAGAATCGGTACAAAAAATGTGTTTCAAAGGGGAAAGAAGAAAATTTGTAAAGATCTTTACAAAAAATATTAATGAAAATTCACTCTGTTTTAAAAAACGGCCCAAATCAATTAAATGCATACATATTTAGCTTTTAAATTACACATTGGAATCAATTAAAGTTCATATTCAACATTCCCAATCCAATTTTGAGAAATCAACACAATAAACATTAAAATCATCCAATTTTACCTTGAATTACTAAAAATTTGGGACCTTTTAAGTAATATTAATTTTTTTTTTTGGTTCATACACAGACACTTAAGAGCATGTCCAACAACTTCCCGATACATTATCTAAAATAGAGAATTATAAAACACATATTTTGAATTTATATTATGGAGTTTACCCAAAAAAAAATAGAGTTTTCTCCAAATTTAGGAAATAATATCAATTTTTTCTCTTCATTCTCTATTTTGGATAATGTAATGGGAAAGATGTTGTACAAAAAAAAATTCCCAACATTCTCAAAAAAATCAACATAGAGAATCTGTTGGGGTTGTTCTTATAGACCATTACAATAGGGAGGGGATTCGAACTCGTAACCTATTAATCATTACATGTAATATTCAAATATAGGAACAAAAGTTGTTATATCTTTAAACAAAAATTATAATTTAATATATATACAAAGTTTAGTAGAATTCAAAATTAAAGTTCTCAAAAAAAAAATCCTAGATCATATCATCCTAATATGTTTCCCAAAAAAAAAAAAAAAAAAATACTACGTATTGTATAGAGCAAACTAGATTGGGCTTGGGCCCTTTAGCCCAAAGTATGTTTAAACATTGGGTTTGGCCCAACAAAACTAACTTTAAGAAATCTATCGAAATCCTTAACCCGATATTTGAATTTGAATATAGACCTTGAATATTGATAACAAAGTCATCTTCTTGTTGTAATGGAGCACTTAAACCCATTATTAGAACTTACTCAATTCGAACTTTCGAAGTTAGTTTCAATCAAAAGAGATAAAACGATTTGTTAGGTCTTAAGCAATCAACACCTTTTATTCAAACTAAGATCATATGTAATGTACGAATCCTTTCTATATGTGTCACCTACCCGTAATGACCGACTAATATATTCCCATAACGGTGAAAACGAATGTTTCTTCCTTCTATCCCAAGCAGCTCTGTACAAATCCATGGCTTCCTCTTGAGCTCGGGCAAGAAACTCGGCCCTCTTCTTGTTCGATGGGTGTGTACTCTTCAAGCTCTTGACTTTCCTCTTTATCTCCGTCCAATACGAACCTTCATCGCCTTCTTTCATCCTCTCCCAACTCCTCACTGCAACACGAGGATCATATCCGGCTGAGGCCATCAAGAGCATCCCTATATAATCCGCTTCTAATTCTATCCTGCAACATATCGCGAATCATCATTAAGGTATGTTTGTTAGAAAAGAAAGAAAAGAATGTATGCTTGTAAAAATGTCACATATTGAAGTGCAATTCATATATTCTGTCTTTCTCTGCATCGTTCCAATTTTATCAGATGTCTCCGAATCAAGACTCAAGAGACATATTCTGTATTCTATTTATACATTTACTTCATATATATACATATTTGATTAGGAAGACATACTTTCTAGATAACATTTTCTTAAGCACCATGGGCGTGGCGAAAAAGAGTAGTCCAAGGATGCCCTTCATAACTTTTTCAGCACTATGACGAGCCACAGCGTGCGCAGCCTAAGCAATACTTACAATCAAATACAGATGCACAGTAACCAGATGAAGATGCATATCTAATAAGCTGATAAGAAGCATATATAATAAAACAAAGATGAACATTTTCAATATATGGTACATTCAAGTTGATTGCTTGACTTACCTCATGCCCTAATATGCAAGCTATCTCGGCATCAGAGTTGAAGTACTCAAGAACACCCGTAAACAAAACAAGCTTCCCACCCGGACAACAAAAGGCGTTGATAGTAGGTTCATCGACAACAATCACTTCCCACTCGATATGACTCAAGTATTGGGCAGCACGCAATTCGCCCTTATCAGCAATTCTCCCTAACCAGCAAAGATCCTTCCATCTTGAAGCAAAATTCGGGTTCCCCCAAACCTTGTCGTCTCTTAAGCCACTCTCCAATGCCTTGATCATGTTTCGTGCTATCGAATTCACCCTTGCACTTGTAGGGTGTGTGGCTTCCAATATTTTCTCCTCATGCTTAGCTTTGAAGCTTTTAAAGAGACTCTCTCCCATCATCTTTTCGAGCTTTCTTGGCAACACCAAATGGGTCCTCTTCGAATAAGGTATCGTCTCTACATTGCTCAAGCAAGTGATGGCGGCTAGACCCAACCCAACTAGTTTCACAATGAAGAAATTCCTAACACAATTCCTTGGCTTGAAATGGTAGACTTGACACTTATCCACATAGTAGTGTCTTCCCCTAACACCATCAACTAGATTGTTGTTTGGGGAATGACCAAATATCGAATAGTTTGGGGTGAGTTTGTTCCTAACCAAATGGAAAAATCTCGAAGAAACAACTAAAGACGACAACCTCAAAAGCCCCGTCTTCATCAAACTTATATGTTGTTCAAAGTAGTTGCAGTTAGCCGAATCCCAGATGAAGTTTCAAAACTAACATATCTCATCAGTCAGCACGAGTTTCTTGTTGAACAGAAGTTATATAGATTCACTATTCCAAAAAACAAACAAAAAAATTGTGAATTAACTTTAATTGTGCAATGCTAAAATTAGGGCAAAAAAGTAGGTTAAACAGAAGCTAGGGCAAAACACCAATTTGTATCCCCATTAATTAAGATTAAGAAATCAGTTACCTCGAAGGTTGCAGGTACAATGGATGCCCAATTTAGTGCGGAAAGGTTGAATCTTTTACCTCGAAACCTAGAATATTGTGATCGATCAAGTAGTGTACGAATTTCGATTTGCAAATCGAAACCCTTAACTTGTTGCTCCGATATGTGATTGTAATACCTGAATCAACGTATGATTTGGATATTGATCAGACCAAACTCGATTGATGGAAGCTGTCGACACCGGCGGCCCCTACGGCGGCGTACGTTAGCAAAGACGGCCGGAACTTCGTGGAGGTTTTGTTTTTCTTTTTTATCTAAAACTTCGTGGCGATTTGATAAGGGAGATCCGGCGGCGCATGCTTCGGGTGATAGAAGAGAACGCCATTGATGCGGTCACCGGAGATAATGGCGGGGGAGGGCGACGAGGTGTGTCATGTGTGGAGGTGGGGGCTTGATGCGGATTGCGGATGGAGCCGTGGGGAAGGGATGGGCCGAGTCTAGTTGGGCCTGATTTGTGTGGGCCGAGTCGGCCCCACCCACTCTCTCTGTGTTCCCCTTTGTACTACCAGGCCCAACCTATGGTTAAAACTTAAAAGGGATAATTAATCTCACTCGGTTTCATTATAAATACAACAACAACCCAATTAATCCCGCGTTAAACGAGATCTGGGGGTCAGGATGTCCGCACTCTTTTTCCGAACAAGTCGAGAGAGTGTTTCCGATATACCCAGAATAATAGGACAATATAACAATAGAACCACATGCAGAAAGGTCTCACATAAAGGCACAAGAGATACTACGTATAAAGGTCAAGAAGCTAGGGATGCGAGGGAACAAAGCATAAAAATCAGAAACGACACCCAAACACCCTCAAAACAATTCCAAAACACTCAATACTATACCTCCACTGCCCGAATGCACCTTTTCAGTGGTCTCTATCCATAGTTGTATTCTCTGCAAGGTTCAGTAGATTGAGGTCATGTCTGATAATCTCTATCCAGCTCTTCTTCGGTCGACCACTCTCCCTTCGGGTCTCCCCCAAGTCCAAGATTTCACACCTGCGTACTGGGGCTGTAGTAAGTCTCCTGTGACGTGCTCAAACCAACGAAATCTGCACTCCCTCGTTTTGTCCACAATATTCGCCACCCCAACCTCTCTCCTGATGTCGGCATTACGAATTCATTATAAATAAATAAAATCAGTTACCCCCAACACCTGTCTAAAGTTTCACATATTCGATATCCGATCTATCGGGTGAATTAACTATACTGATCTATTTTTTCGAGATAAGTGTATTGAGAGTAAAGTGATTAATCACCTATTTTATTCACTCAACACTCGTCCATTAACCAAATTTTTAGAGAACACGGGGCGACTTGAGATTTTTAGAGAACGAGGCGAGGTAAAAGACTAAAAGGCAAGGTTTTTATTTTAATCAATAAATTATATATATTCATATTTTTTTTAAAAAAAATTACCAAACAATACAAACTTTTTATTTAATTAACTATTATTAAATTCGAATTTTATTTTTATCATGGGAAATTAAGGAGTTTCAGTAGTATATGAACTAGTTTATTACCCGTGCGCACGGTTTGTTGATTACAAAAATATTATATAAGTTCTGGTTAATAAATCATATGCAATAATTTTTATAATCCTATATAATTTTAATAGAAATTTTTCTTTAAAAAATATATTGGCCAGATTTGTACTTGAAACTTAAAACTTACATGAATTTAATTTTCATGATATCTAAACCCCTTCGAGCTAATAATAATCATATCCAATATTACTGATTCTGATGATAAAAAAATGATTTTGAATTGATTTGAAATTAAATAACTCGATAAAAAAGAACTTTCTCAATTCGACAAATGTCATATCTAGTCATGTCAACAACCACCATAAATTAACCTAAAATTTCATTAGTTAAAGTTTCATAGTTTAACTTGTACGGGGTCGGACCCGTAGGGGGATTAGTACGTCAACAAAAAATATTGATGAAAATTCAATCTATTTTTAAAAACGGCCCAAATCACTTAAAAGTATACATATTTAGCTTTTAAATTACACACTGGAATCAATTAAAGTTCATATTCAACATTCCCAATCTAATTTTGAGAAACCAACACAATAAACATTAAAATCATCCAATTTTACCTTGAATTACTAAAAGTTTGGGACCTTTGAAGTAATATTATAATTTTTTTTTTGGTTCATACAGACATTCAGGATAATGTAATGGGGAAGCTATTGCTTGTTGGACAAAAAAAAATCCCAACATTCTCAAAAAACTCTATATAGAGAATCTGTTGGGGTTGTTCTTAGACCATTACAATAAGGAGGGGATTCGAACTCGTAACCTATCATTACATGTAATATTCAAATATATGAACTAAAGTTCTTATATCTTTAAACAAAAATTATAATTGAATATATATATACAAATTTTAGTAGAATTCAAAATTAATTTTCTCAAAAAAATAATTTCTAGTGATATTATGGGCTAGATCCTAATATGTTTCCCAAAAAGAATAAAAAAAAAACAAATATTGTATTAGACCAAACTAGATTGGGCTTGGGCCCTTTAGCCCATAGTATGTTTAAACATTGGGTTTGGCCCAACAAAAACTAACTTTAAGAAATCTATCGAAATCCTTAATCCGATATTTGAATTTGAATATAGATATTGAATATTGATAACAAAGTCATCTTCTGGTTGTAATGGAGCACTTAAACCCTTTGTTAGAACTTACCCAATTCGAAGTTAGTTTCAATCAAAAGAGATAAAACGAAACTAAGATCATATGTAATGTACGTATCCTTTCTATACGTGTCACCTACCCGTAATAGATCGACTAATATATTCCCACAACGGTGAAAACAAATGTTTGATCCTTCTATCCCGGGCAGCTCTGTACAAATCCATGGCTTCCTCTTGAGCTCGGGCAAGAAACTCGGCCCTCTTCTTGTTCGATGGGTGTGTACTCTTCAAGCTCTTGGCTTTCCTCTTTATCTTGGTCCAATATGAACCTTCATCGCCTTCTTTCATCCTCTCCCAACTCCTCACTGCAACACGAGGATCATATCCGGCTGAGGCCATCAAGAGCATCCCTATGTAATCCGCTTCTAATTCCTTCCTGCAACATATCGCGAATCATCATAGAAAATATATATTCTGTCTACTCTGTATCGTTCCAATTTTATCAGATATATGATCAGGAAGACATACTTTCTAGATAGCATCTTCTCAAGCACCATGGGCATTTCGACGGAGAATAGTTCAAGGATGAGCATAGTAAAGTCTTCAGCACTATGTCGAGCCACAGCGTGCGCAATCTATAGCAATACTTACAATCAAATACACACATATAAGCAGATTAACCAAATAAAGATCTCAATGGTACATTAAAGTTGATTGCTTGACTTGCCTCATGTCCTAAGATGCAAGCTATCTCGGCATTGGAGTTGAAGTACTCAAGAACACCCGTAAACAAAACAATCTTCCCACCCGGACAACAAAAGGCATTGATAGTAGGTTCATTGACGACAATCACTTCCCAGTCGATATGCTTCAAGTATTGGGCAGCACGCAATTCGCCCTTGTTATCAGCTTCTCCAACTTCTTTCCCTAACACACAAAGATCCTTCAATCTTGAAGCAAAATTCGGGTTCCCCCAAACCTTGTCATCTCTTAAGCCACTCTCCAATGCCTTGATCACGTTTCGTGCTATCAAATTCACCCTTGCACTTGCAGGGTGTGTGGCTTCCAATATTTTCTCCTTATATGTAGCCTTGAACAGTTTAAAGGTGCTCTCTCCCACCATCTTTTCGAACTTTCTTGGCAACGCAAAATGGGTCCTCTTCGAATAAGGTATCGTCTCTACATTGCTCAAGCAAGTGATGGCGGCTAGACCTAACCCAACTAGTTTAACCATGAAGAAATTCCTAACACAACTCCTTGGCTTGAAATGGTAGACTTGACACTTATCCACATAGTAGTGTCTTCCCCCAACACCACCCACTAGATTGTTATTCAAGGAACGACCGAAGCTCGAATAGTTTCGGGTGGGTTTGTTCTTAACCAAATGGAAAAATCTCGATGAAACAACTAAAGACGACAACCTCAAAAACCCCGTCTTCATAAAAACAGATGCAGTGTGGTGAACAGAAGTTATATAGATTCACTATTCCAAAAAACAAACAAAAAAACTGAGAATTAACTTTAATTTGTGCAATGCTAAAATTAGGGCAAAAAAGTAGTGAAATCAGAAGCTAGGGCAAAACACCAATCTGTATCCCCATTAACTAAGATTAAGAAATCAGTTACCTCGAAGGTTGCAGGTACAGTGGATGCGCAATTTAGTGCGGAAAGGTTGAATCTTTCACCTCGAAACCTAGATTATTGTGATCGATCAAGTAAAGTAGGGTTGATCGGAATTTGTAACTGTACGAAATTCGGTTTGCAAATCGAAACCTTTAACTTGTTGCTCCGATACGAGATTGTAATACCTGAATCAACGGATGATTTGGAAACCGATCAGACCAAACTCGATTGATGGAGGCTCTAGAGACCGGCGGCCCTTTTCTTCTGAGTACACGGCGGCGTGCGAACACGGCCGGAACTTCGTGGAGGTTGTTTTTTTCTCCAGAACTGATCGTGTATGGTAAAAGCGGGGCTGACTTGAGACTTTTAGAGAACGAGGCGTGGTAAAAGGCAAGTTTTTTTTTAATCAATAAATTATATATATTCATATATTTTTAAAAAAAATTACCAAACAATACAAACTTTTTAATTATTTAACTATTATTAAATTCGAATTTTATTTTTATCACTAAAAGGGAAATTAAGGAGTTTCAATAGTATATAAATATGACTAATTCGCAATCTCTCGATGTAACACAATAAAAAAGACTACGATTTTTATATTTATGAATATAATTATTTACTAAATTTTAATTTTAATATTTCCTTACAAGTTCTTTTAAAAACAATTAGAGGAGTACACGGAGTATAAAATAGTGTATTGCTTCTTCTACATAATTGAACTAGTGTAGGCCCCGTCCCGTGTACGGAAAATGTGTTAATCTAAATATAAATTATTTTTCTTTCAAAAAATAATATAAATAAAATTAGTTCGGCATGTTATATATAATCTAAATATGTTTTAATTAGATTCTCTCAAAATATAAATAAAATTCACATTTATAAGGTACTATGTAAAAGTTTTTTTTCTAATATATGGTTAATTAAATCTCATGTAATTTAATTAAATAGTTTATTTTTAAAAATATTTTAATATTCTTTTTTATTAAATATGTATTATTTATTTATTACATTAGTTTACTAAAATAACTATATACAGATGGATTGTGAGTTGTGACTATATATATGGCTATATAATACTTTAATTATTTATTTTGGACTCAAAAAATAATATAGATAGATATAAAATAACAATTATTAAATGATTGATATTGTTATAAATAATTCTTTCCACCAAAAAAATCTAAATATAAATAAAATAGCACCTATCAAATATTATATATTTATCTATTAATATTTTTGGTAAGTATAACTATGAAAATTGGTTTTTTTTTTTTGAGCTCAAACACATGTATTTATTACTTAATATCGTTCAACATCAGCAAACTAAGTTCATAAGGAAGCATTTGCACAGTAGAAAAAAATATAGGATTTGGAGGTCTAAATTTAGCCAGAAAATCAGCAGCTGTGTTGGCCCTTCGAGAGATGTTTGTCCATCGGCATTCCGCAAACTGGCTTGCTAACGTGTGTATCTTTCGGAGCTGCTGGCCCATCTCGCCTTTCGGAAACGTCCCACGCTGTAGTTGATTCATTACCGGTAAACAATCGCACTCAATCCATACCTTCGGCCACCCCGATTGTAGTCCCAACTCTAGCCCCCACACAACCCCCTCGGCCTCCACCAATTCCACATTGTCGGAATCCTGCACCCTCCTCGACGCAGCAAACAACAAGTCCCCCTCCCCATTTCGTGCTAAGCACCCAATTCCACATCCTTTATTGGCCTCGACTGCAGCATCGCAATTTATCTTCACAAAGCCATCCGTTGGTTTCATCCACCCCTTCCTGTCAACCCCACCCTTGTTATGCTGATGAACATCAATCCCTCGCCCCTTGTTGAATTCCACCACCTTCAGATCCACCAGCTTGACCACATCTTCCGGCGCCATGTGAACCGATTCAAAGACCCTCTTGTTCCTTGCCGTCCATATTGTGTCGAGCACATATGCCCAAGTCTGGGTCAGCCCTTTGTTTCCCAACCTCACAACAGCCCCGAATGCATCCAACACCTCTGTCGCTCGCTGTGTGATTTTCCGCAGCTTTGGGAAGCCTTTCCATACCTCTGCCGCTCGTACGCATTGGAAGAGGACATGGCCTTCATCCTCCTCAACACCACATATAGCACACCTATCATGCTCCACTACGTTTAATTATATTGATATAGTTTTTTCCTTATATAATATTTACTCTTTTATAAGATATTCCATCTATCCAATTATATGTGTTAATGGTAAAATAAAATAATTATTTTTATTAGATTTCCTTTTTGACGGGAGAAAGCTTTGCGAGGTGCACTTACGCGCCGCCACGTATGCATATGCACTCACGCGCGGCCACATAGGCATCAATGCATCAGTTTTAGTATATGTATATGTATATATAGATTAGATTTTGGTAATATAAGGAATGTAAAATAGTGAACTGATTTTTTTTTCCCGAAATAAATTCCTTCAAGAATGAAGAGAATTGATATTGATGAATTTAGAAAATACTGGGATGAAATTAAAATTGACTTTCATAAAAGGTTACTTTGAAGAGTCTTACTTTGCATTATTATTACACATTCACAAACATATATGTAGAGCTCTCATTTCATCTTTTGTTTACATTTCTGGATGTTACAGGCACAACACAACACAACATAAATAAACTTGGTTAATGTATAGCTAAACTTCTCAACCAGTACTGTAACAACAAAAAAAAACATTAAAATTGTGTTTTCACTCCTTGAAGCAAGTGGTGGCAAAAGATCAAGCAGCAAGAGTTTTAACTTTTAAGCTTGGCGCCCATTTTCCTCCAAGAGACACTAGGCATGATCTGCTTCGTGTCGATGCGATCTTTTATTTCCGAACAAAAGGAGTATAAAATATCAACTTTTTAATTAATTTTTTATATAATTTTATACTTAATAGTTATAAGTTTAAAATAATTTTTAAAAAATAATATTTTATATAATTTTAGCTCCTTAAAAAACGTGCTAAAATGTTAAATTGCGGACGGAGTATTGGGTATTGATAACAAAGTCATCTTCTTATAATGAAGCACTTTAACTCTTTATTAGAACTATCCGATTCGAAGTTAGTTTCGACCAAAAGAAATGAAACAATTTGTTGGGTCTTGAGGATTCACACCTTTTATTCAAACTAAAATATCATAGATCATGTACTAATCCTTTTTATATGGCGGGAAGCTCTGTACAAATCCATGGCTTCCTCTAGAGATCGGGCAAGAAACTCGGCCCTCTTCTTGTAGGGTGGGTGTGTACTCTTCAAGCTCATGGCTTTGCTCTTTATCTTGGTCCAATACAAATCTTCATCGCCTTCTTCATCCCTCTTCTTCTTCTTCATCTTCTTCTTCCAAACCCTCACTGCAACACGAGGATCATATCCGGCTGAGGCCATCAAGAGCATCCCTATATAATCCGCTTCTAATTCCATCCTGCAACATATCGCGAATCATCATTAAGGAATGTTTGTTAGAAAAGAAAGAAAACAACCAAAATGAAATCTATTTTTTCACAGTCTAAAGGAGGGAGAAAAAGAATGTATATGCTTGTAAAAATGTCACATATTCAAGTGCAATACATATATATTCTGTCTTCTCTGTATCGTTCCAATTTTATCAGATGTCTCTGAATCAAGAGACATATTCTGTGTCTTCTATTACTTCATATATATGATTAGGAAGACATACTTTCTAGATAACATTTTCTCAAGCACCATGGGCGTGGGGACGAAGAATAGTCCAAGGATGACCTTCATAACATCTTCACCACCATGACGAGCCACAGCGTGCACAGCCTAAGCAATACTTACAATCAAATACAGGTAAACAAATCAACCAGATGAAGATGCATATCTAATAAGCTGATAAGAAGCATATGTACATATAATAAAACAAGATGAATATTTTCAATGGTACATTCAAGTTGCTTGACTTGCCTCATGTCCTATTGTGAATGCTATCTCAGCATCAGAGTTGAAAGCCTCGAGATCACCTGTAAACAAAACAATCTTCCCACCCGGAAAACAACCGGCGTTCATAATAGGTTCATCAACGACAATCACTTCCCACTCGACATGCTTCAAGTATTGGGCAGCACGCAATTCGCCCTTATCAGCTTCTCCAATTTCGCTACTTTCTTGCTTGCAAATTACCAATTCTTTCCCTAAACGGCAAAGATCCTTCCATCTTGAAGCAAAATTCGGGTTCCCCCAAACCTTGTCGTCTCTTAAGCCACTCTCCAATGCCTTGATCACGTTTCGTGCTATCGAATTCACCCTTGCACTTGTAGGGTGTGTGGCTTCCAATATTTTCTCCTCATGCTTAGCTTTGAAGCTTTTAAAGAGACTCTCTCCCATCATCTTTTCGAGCTTTCTTGGCAACACCAAATGGGTCCTCTTCGAATAAGGTATCGTCTCTACATTGCTCAAGCAAGTGATGGCGGCTAGACCCAACCCAACTAGTTTCACAATGAAGAAATTCCTAACACAATTCCTTGGCTTGAAATGGTAGACTTGACACTTATCCACATAGTAGTGTCTTCCCCCAACACCATCCACTAGATTGGTGTTCGGGATCGACGACCAAATCTCGAATAGTTTGGGGTGAGTTTGTTCTTAACCAAATGGAAAAATCTCGAAGAAACAACTAAAGACCACAACCTCAAAAATCCCGTCTTCATCAACCTTATATGTTGTTCATAGTTTCACTATTCCAAAAAACAAACAAAAAAAATTGTGAATTAACTTTAATTGTGCAATGCTAAAATTAGGGCAAAACACCAATTTGTATCCCCATTAATTAAGATTAAGAAATTAATCAGTTACCTCGAACTCGAAGGTTGCAGGTACAGTGGATGCGCAATTTAGTGCGGAAAGGTTGAATCTTTCACCTCGAAACCTAGATTGTGATCGATCAAGTAGTGTTGATCGGAAAAAATACACGAAATTCGGTTTGCAAATTAAATCGAAACCAACTTGTTGCTCCGATACGAGATTGTAATACCTGAATCAACGGATGATTTGGAAATCGATCAGACCAAACTCGATTGTTGGAAGCTGTCGAAACCCCCTTTCTTCTGGTAGACGGCGGCGTACGTTAGCAAAGACGGCCGGAACTTCATGGAGGTTCTGATAGACGGCCGGAACTGATCGTGTAAGTTAAACCTAACGCGGGGCTGACTTTAGACTTTTAGAGAGAGAGGCGAGATAAAAGGCAAGTTTTTTTTTTTTAATCAATAAATTATATATTTATTAGTTTTGAGAGGTTAAAATAATAATCAATAAAATTGTATATTATTCGATGAAATTACCAAAATTATTCATAGATAAGAGGGTATTTAAAATAATTATTTATAAAAATTAAGCATTATTTGGTAAATCGATAATCATTATTCGTAGATAAAAACACAATTTTCTTGAGTTTGACCAAAAAAAACTTATATATACAGAACAAAAAACTATCAAAATTATGGAGTATAATAATTGTAAAAAAAAACTTTAAAAAATGCAAAATTATATACACGGTAAACAATTGTCATATTGTTTAGAAACAAATACAAAGCGTGAAGCGGATTAAAAAAAATACAAAAGGCATCCTGTTTTACGTTTTTTATTTTTTACATAAGTTACCAAAATAATTGTGTTGAAATTACATTATTAGGTTAATTTATAAGGATTAATAAAATTTAAGAGGATGATTATTCGGTTAAATTATAGAGATTATTCATATATAAGAGGAAAATTGTTTATATATTTATTAGTTTTGGGGAGCTTAAATTAATAATCTATAAAAATTATATATTATTCGATGAAATCACAAAGATTATTTATAGGTAAGAGGAAGTTTAAAAAAATTATTTATAAAACTTATGCATTATTCATTGAATCGATATTCATTATTCATAGATAAAAAAAATATAATTTTGTTAAACGTAAAAAAAACACTTAAAAAAATCAAATGAAAAATTATATAGACGCTAAACAATCGTCATATTGTTTAAAATCATACACAATGCGTTATCAATATGCATGTGTGTACACCATAATTAGTCATTTCAATCTTTGACGGTTAATTAACAAGCCACAATGCCAATCTTTGACGGTTAATTTTTGGAAAACACGCGCTAAGTTGGTGAGAGTGTGAGGTTTTCTTACGTGGGTCCCGCATTTTTTAATTAATTAATCATTTTCTTTATAGTTAAATCTAAACCATTGATTCTCCATTATTCAAGGGTTAGGATTTGTTCACATTTTACATTATAAAGAGTGTTTACAAAAGATTCATTATTCAACCATTTGAGCCGATTTCTAATCTTGTTCTGTAGCTAGCCCAAAAGCATACATTTGGCATGTAAACAAATTAGCTTAGAATTGTCTTTTATGCTCAGATTGAATTTGAGCTAGCTTGTTCATTGTACTAATTGTTTGATTCAAATACCATTTTATGTACCTTGTAATACACATGTGATACAGTTCAACTACCTATGAAGACGTATTTTCGGAAGAAATATAGGAACCCACGTGGGATGAGCAGGATCAAGAGTCCCACTATTATATTTCCTAATTCAGTTATGGTTTATTTATCTTATTAACTGTCAATTTCTAATCATGGGTTAGTGGCTCCTTAGAGAGTCATTAATGGGGTAGTGAGTCAGTTGTTTCATCTGAACTTTTGAATTCCTCTAATACAAAACGTTGAAGATTCTTCAGCACAATTCCTAGGAGTGAGATCCTTACTCTTAGTGGCTTCTATCAACATAACTAGAGTAAGCATTCATACTGCTTCTTTCATGGTATTATCTAGTATCCATTCACTTAGTTTGCTGTTGTCGTTGTTTCAGGAGGAAGAGATAAATTTAAAGCCTATTATTGCGTTTGACTGTGGTAATATATCTTGAACTCTCCATCTTTTTGTGTACTGAATTCTTTTTCTTGTTTACCCTATCGTGACATGACAGTTCACTGATTATATACTTCTTACTCCACTTTCAGCAGATGGGATTTCTTATTTTAGGAGGAATGAGGTCTTTATCTCGTTCTACCTTAGTTTTTCTACCTTAGTTTGATTCAAACTAAGGTAGAACGAGATAAAGACCCCAGGCCTCCTAAGAGGGTAGGAACCAAGTATCAACGACTATAAATGCCGTCTCTACAACCTTACACAACCAAGCGGACAACTTGGAGGCACAAGGAGGGGACTTGTGAATACCAGGATCACCAAGCTCTCGCGAGGTTGATGAACTCAAAGCAAACCAAGCAAGATCTATAACCAATTGTGCAATCGACGAGCAACGCTACGAATCGATTGACTTTCTCACAGTTGTGTTTCACACAAAACTGAATTTTCATAAGCAAAGAGACGTCTAATCTTTACAAGGAGATCAACCGTCAATATATAGCCTAAGGCTGATTTAGATGGAAAATAATAATTAAAAGAATAATTAAAAATAAACCTTAAATTACCTAAAATAACTTAAGTAAATAAGGTCTCTAAAAATAGTAACAAATAAAGTTCCAACACTTAGTTTATTCCCGTCTAAACAGTGACATCTTGCAAAGATGGTGATTTTCGGTCAAGCTCTAGGTCGAATCTGGAAAAACCTTCAACAGAAAAGTTGTAGATCTCTTTGTCCTCGTTCCGACAAGGTATGGCACACCTCAATCCGATTAATATTGACTCCGTACGACTCATTTTACTGAGACGTCAAAAAGCTGTCAAACTGCCGAACGAACCTAAAAAACGTCAAGCTTCCACCTTTGCACCTTCTCCCATGGTGGAGCCTTCTTCTTCCTCTTGAGGATGACATCATTCTCGTGAGCTCGACTCATAGGTCCATCCCCAAGTATAAGTGAGTCCGAAGGTGTCTTGGATGGTCCCACGTCAAGGTTTGTGCCTAGTCTTGCATTTGAGCAGTCTGGATAGGTAATTTGTGCATAAGACAAAGAGCATAGGAGACGGGGTGTCTCCTTGCCTTAAGCCCCTTTGCCTTTGAAGAAACCATACATAGCCCCATTTTTATTCAGAGCAAAATATCATTTTATCAAAAAGGCATAATAATGATTTATGTTTTTACTTTTTTTAAAACAAAACTTCATTTCAGATTCAGACTGCATACATCAAGCAAGATAAAAAAGATAAGACATACAAGGTAGAGACAAAAGAAGCCAATGATATTTTTAGCATTGGTTCAGGCAAGAAGTTTGCTCTGGAGAGAGCTTCGTATGAGTTGGAGCAGAAATGATGTTTCGATTTTGTCGAAATTTCCTCTATGGAGTGTGTGGAGTACGCCACACGTTTGTGTTTTGCTGGGACTTTTCATGATCCACAAAGTGGCGGACCTATATGCGGTAAGCATATATTACCGTTGAACTCTATTGTTACTATCCTCCATTATAATTGTTGATTGTTGATATATTATTTCAGTGTATGACGTGCGTGAAGAAAGATGGGTGTTGAAACCACTCCATGATATTATGGACCTATATTGGAAAGAGTACGATGAGAAGATTAGCACTAAGACACTTTTCTTGCCCATCCCGCATAAAATCGCATATGAGTTTCCTATGATTGGAGATGATCTGCGCGAATATTTTAGGAGCTATGGAATTTAAATATTATTAGAAGTTCATAGTTTATGGAAATAATTTTAAATTGTAGTTAATTTCGAAATCAGGGAATTTGGAGGGTGCCCTAAACTCACTCATCGAGTATGTAAGATTTTGCGCAAAAAAGACGGTTGCAACTTTCATAGGTTAGTTTTTAGCTCGGAGGAAGATGCTAAAAAAGTCCTTGGACGCACAAAGAACCGTGATATTGCTGGGAGTTTTGGGGTCTCTAAGAAGAAGGGTTCATTTCAGGATTATTTGGATAACTTTCATAAGGTTGCATTCAAGGATTATCATTTTTACATGGGCGAAGCTTCCAGATCCTTATTGGAGAAAATGAGGAATATTCGCAAGAAAAGGGAGCTCCGTGAAGCATATGGGGATAATATTTAATGAAATTTACGTAAGTTTGCTTTTTCTAACTACAAACTGATTTATATTGTTCCTAACTATGAATCACTCCGGTTGTTACAAATGATAACAGAGCCGACGACGTACTCTGGGTTTGGATGTGCTCTAACAATATGCTCGGATACACTCCTCTAAGATGGCAGTCCATTGGGCCTGACCGACCGTCGGTGCATGTAATACCCTATTTCAAATTGGATATAATAATGATATTTAGAGTGATTTATAATTGTTTCAAACCATACTTATGTTACAAGAGCTCTTCCTTTTCAATTAGCTCCAAATGAGAACGACCTTGAGAGGTCTAAGTGGCATGTATGTGTGTGTGATCGGAGTGATTTATGTGTGTGTTTGTGGGGCGGGGGGGGGGGGGATATGTGTATATATATATCAGTTGTGTATGTCGTCGGTTAATTAACAAGCCACAATGCCAATCTTTGACGGTTAATTTTTTTCAACAAGAAATTGGAAAACACGCGCTAGGTTGGTGAGAGTGTGAGGTTTTCTTACATGGGTCCCACATTTTTTAATTAATTAATCATTTTCTTTATAGTTAAATCTAAACCATTGATTCTCCATTATTCAAGGGTTAGGATTTGTTCACATTTTATATTATAAAGAGTGTTTACAAAAGATCCATTATTCAACCATTTGAGCCGGTTTCTAATCTTGTTTTGTAGCTAGCCTAAAAACATACATTTGGCATGTAAACAAATTAGCTTAGATTTGTCTTTTATGCTCAAATTGAATTTGAGCTAGCTAATTGTTTGATTCAAATACCATTTTATGTACCTTGTAATACACATGTTATACAGTTCCACTACCTATGAAGACGTATTTTCGAAAGAAATATAGGAACTCACGTGGGATGAGCAGTGGTGATCAAGAGTCCCACTAATATCTTTCCTAATTCAGTTATGGTTTATTTATCTTATTAACTGTCAATTTCTAGTAATGGGTTAGTGGCTCCTTAGAGAGTCGTTAGTGGGGTAGTGGGTCAGTTGTTTCATATTTTCAGTTCTAATCTTTAGCTATTTATAGGGTAGTCATCCATTGTAAATGATCATCTGAACTTTTGAATTCCTCTAATACAAAACGTTGAATTACTCTTAGTGGCTTCTATCAACATAACTAGAGCAAGCATTCAAGTTGCTTCTTTCATGGTATTATCTAGTATCCATTCACTTAGTTTGTTGTTGCCGTTGTTTCAGGAGGAAGAGATAAAGTTAAAGCCTATTATTGCGTTTGACTATGGTAATATATCTTGAACTCTCCATCTTTTTGTGTACTGAATTCTTTTTCTTGTTTACCATATCGTGACATGACAGTTCACTGATTATATACTTCTTACTCCACTTTCAGCAGATGGGATTTCTGGGCCTCCTCTTATACAACAGATGGGATTTCTGGGCCTGCAGAATTATGTATTTAATGACGTTGGATAAAGACTTCATGGAACAACTATAGTTGTAGTGCGCTATAAAGATGGTTATATCATAGCTGCAGATTCACGAGGTTCAAATGAGAGGACAATTGTGGAGAGAAGAGCACAGAATATACAACCTGTTCCAAAATTAAGAAGTAAGTTTTTTTCGATTTCATATAAACTAAAATTTAATATGTATAAAATATATATTTAAATATATTTTTTTGTACACCGTTAGAGACCATTGGGAGAAACAATTTGGAATAAATAGCCGAATCATGTGTGTTATGGTTGGAGATGAAAAAAAAACAATTATTATGCGTAAAGTAATGAAAGAGCAATGTAAACAAATGGTATGTTATCTCTTTCTTGTTTTTGACATATTTGTAAATAATAATAAAAAAAGAATGAAAGGCAAAAATTAACTATTTTTATCCTCCTATTTTTTCACAGGATAATGTCTCGTCGGTGCTTAAATTTGTTGTGGGATACCTAGAAACGCACACGACCGATAGTGAGTATGGTGTTGTTATATGTGGACATGAGAGTAAGGTATACACAATTTGTTTGATGATTTAATTAATCAATTATATTATTATATTTTTGGTTAAAATACTATATTCGTATGAGCAGGAGCAGAAAGGATGTTTCGATTTTGTCGAAATGTCCTCTACGGAGTGTGTGGAGTACGCCACACGTTTGTGTTTTGTTGGGACTTTTCATGATCTACAAAGTGGCAGACCTATATGCGGTAAGCATATATTACCGTTGAATTCTATTGTTACTATCCTCCATTATAATTGTTGATTGTTGATATATTATTTCAGTGTATGACGTGCGTGAAGACAGATGGGTGTTGAAACCACTCCATGATATTCTGGACCTATATTGGAAAGAGTATGATGAGAAGATTAGCACTAAGACACTTTTCTTGCTCATCCCGCATAAAATCGCACATGAATTTCCTATGATTAGAGATGATCTGCGCGAATATTTTAGGAGGTATGAAATTTAAATATTATTAGAAGTTCATAGTTTATGGGAATAATTTTAAATTGTAGATAATTTTGAAATCATGGAATTTGGAGGGTGCCCTAAACTCACTCATCGAGTATGTAAGATTTTGCGCAAAAAAGACGGTTGCAACTTTCATAGGTTAGTTTTTAGCTCGAAGGAAGATGCTAAAAAAAATCCTTGGACGCGCAAAGAACCGTGATATTGCTGGGAGTTTTGGGATCTCTGAGAAGAAGGGTCCATTTCATGATTTTTTGAATAACTTTCATAAGGTTGCATTCAAGGGTTATCATTTTTACATGGGCGAAGCTTCCATATCCTTATTGGAGAAAATGAGGAATATTCGCCAGAAAATGGAGCCCCATGAAGCATATGGGGATAACATTTAATGAAATTTACGTAAGTTTGCTTTTCCTAACTACAAACTGATTTATATTGTTCCTAAATATGATAAGAATATTCGGAGTGATTTATAATTGTTTCAAACCCTACTTATGTTACAAGAGCTCTTCCTTTTCAATTAGCTCAAAATGAGTACAAGGACCTTGAGAGGTGTAAGACATACAAGGTAGGGACAAAAGAAGCCAATGATATTTTTAGCATTGGTTCAAGCAAGAAGTTTGCTGTGAAGAGAGCTTCGTATGAACAGGAGCAGAAAGGATGTTTCGATTTTGTCGAAATGTCCTCTACGGAGTGTGTGGAGTACGCCACACGTTTGTGTTTTGCTAGGACTTTTCATGATCCACAAAGTGGCGGACCTATATGCGGTAAGCATATATTACCGTTGAATTCTATTGTTACTATACTCCATTATAATTGTTGATTGTTGATATATTATTTCAGTGTATGTCGTGCGTGAAGACAGATGGGTGTTGAAACCACTCCATGATATTCTGGACCTATATTGGAAAGAGTATGATGAGAAGATTAGCACTTAGACACTTTTCTTGCTCATCCCATATAAAATCGCAGATGAGTTTCCTATGATTGGAGATGATCTGCGCGATTATTTTAGGAGGTATGGAATTTAAATATCATTAGAAGTTTATAGGTTATGGAAATAATTTTAAATTGTAGTTAATTTCGAGATCAGGGAATTTGGAGGGTGCCCTAAACTCACTCATCGAGTATGTAAGATTTTGCGCAAAAAAAGACGGTTGTAACTTTCATAGGTTAGTTTTTAGCTCGGAGGAAGATGGTAAAAAAGTCCTTGGACGCGCAAAGAACCGTGATATTGCTGGGAGTTTTGGGATCTCTGAGAAGAAGGGTCCATTTCAGGATTTTTTGGATAGCTTTCATAAGGTTGCATTCAAGGGTTATCATTTTTACATGGGCGAAGCTTCCAGATCCTTATTGGAGAAAATGAGGAATATTCGCCAGAAAAGGGAGCCCCATGAAGCATATGGGGATAATGTTTAATGAAATTTACGTAAGTTTGCTTTTCCTAACTACAAACTGATTTATATTGGTCCTAACTATGAATCACTTCGGTTATTACAAATGATAACAGAGCCGACGACCGTGGGTTCGGATGTGCTCTAATAGTATGCTCGGATATACTCCTCTAAGATGGCAGTCCATTGGGCTGACCGACCGTCGGTGCATGTAATACCCTATTTCAAATTGCATATAATAAGGATATTCGGAGTGATTTATAATTATTTCAAAACCTACTTATGTTACAATAACTCTTCATTTTCAATTAGTTCAAAATGAGGACAACGACCTTGAGATGTTTAAGTGGCATGTGTGTGTGTAGAACGCTTTTACTCACAGTATTACACAACCCAAATTCACACAAAAAAAGCACCAAACAACAAAAAAGGAACTCTTTTACTCACAGTATTGACAATCTGATGACAATCTGCGAGGATGAGAGTGAACGGCGTGCAAAGGCAGCAAAAAATCGCACAACTTCCGGCCTCCAACGAAACCAGGACTCGGAGGCGAGACCTGTTTGTGAAGAAATAGCGGTACGGACATTGTTCCTTTCGCTCCTTTTGTATGTAAATGAAATTGCATTTGCCCCCACAACTCACTAACTTAACACCCGTGTGACCTCACTCCTTCAGTAATTAACATAAATGTTCTATGTTTCTAAAACTTCTCAAATCTTTCACAAAACTCTTTTTATAAATTCCTCCAAATTAATTACCAATTTTAATAAAATAGTTAACTAATAGATATTTAAATTTCTTTTTTTTTTAATAAAAAGACTAAACAAATCTAAGATTTAAAAATTAATAAAAATTATATAGACAAAAATTATCCAAACTATGGTGCATCTAACTTATAAACCTTGTAATATTGTATTATGTAAAAGAAAAAACATTAATTTAGAATTGTGTGGTACGTTTCATACCAACCAATAAAATGATATCATATACTAAATTTATAAAGTATTTACAATATTATTTAAACGATGAGGTTTGGAATATGTTTTTTGTGACAAAAGTGAATCACCTATATAATAAATTAGTTTAAGAGTTTACATAGAATATAGATATAGATAACCTATATAATAAATTAGTTTAAAAGAAAAAACATAAGAAGTAGTTAAACATATTATATAGATATACAGATATATAGATAAATTATAATAAAATTATATAAGAAGACAATATTATTATATAAAGTATATAAATAAGAATAAGAACAAGTTGACATAATTGAGATGATACGTGGATATATTAAAGGATATATTAATTAGCTGACTAAAATAAATTGATTCTGTAATAATTTAACTTCTATAAATATCTTGTTCTAAGGTTATGACACGTGACAAAAATGTTTCTGTTTTAATATATTACTAGTACGATCCCCGCGCCATAGCACGGTTTGTTTAGAAATAATATTTAGATATAGATTAATCATAGATATTAAATTTAATTCAATATTTTGAATTAAACTCATTGATTAGTAAATGAGTTAAAAATTTAAATAATCGAAAAAATAGATAAAGAGAGATAAATAATAAATAGTGAAAGATAAAAGCTTTAAATTAATCCCATTGGTTAAAAAATGTAAAATCAAATAATATTGGGTAATTAATATTAGAAAATTTTCCGCAAAAAAATAATATTAGAAAATATAGTTGTCATAATAAAGGATATTATGTAAATAATATTTCCAAAAATAACTTTGAACATGAAGAGGACACTTGGCAAAATTGCTTCTCATTTAAAGTATAATATAGATATAGATATATAGATTGATTAATGTTTTTTCTATTCTATGCTCCAATGGCATAGGATAATAAGTCAAATTGGGAAATATTTCCACTAGATACACCTGGTTTAGCCATTTTTAATTTAAATTAGATTATGGGGTTCACCCATTTTGTTTTTTGGGTTTTCTTTTATAATAAAATATTTTTATCATATGCCCTTAGGACACACAACAAACAAACCATTATATTAATTTTCTAAGTAATTCAATGTTTTTGTCCGATTTTTTTTACCCACCTCTCAAATTGCCATACATGAACTATGTAAAGAACACCCAAAGGCAGAGGATTAGAGCACGTGGCTACGAACCACGGTGTCGGGGGTTCGAATCCCTCCTCGCCCACAACCCTCCCCTTTTGGTTTTGGAAGGACCTATCCCTCCGGGGATAGGAAAATCATGATCGGGATAGCGGACCCAAAGCTATGGAACTTGGGTGTGGGTCTTTTGTCGAAATGGAATGGGCCTTACCTTTTTTTTTCGTGTTATCGCGAATGAGGTCATTTTAAAGTATAGCATGCCCCGACCGCCGGCCGGCAGCATACTTTTTTGTTTTACGTCCCGTAACTCACTCTTCCTCAGCCAGGCTTGGGCAGAAGACGGTTAGCCGGCTGAAAAGTTGCCGAGGGATGTCAAAACCTCTGTAGGGATTTTAGGGCACTGGCCTTGGTCTTCTTCAACTAGGAAATGGAAACTCTCGTAGTTGATGCTAACTCGACTGAGGACCTCGATTCTTTGGGTTTTGGCAAGGAGGGTTGGTCGGTCAAAAGCAAAAGCGGGGGTAAAAATCGTCAAACTAAATTACATATATCATTTTAAATGAGTTGACTTGTAGATACAAATATACAATACATCATAGTGTATTAATAATATTATTATATTATTATATAATGCACCGCATAAATTTGAAAATTAAGGACAAGCAAAAGAAAATAGCAATATGAATTTTCTTTGAAGTTTTTCTTGCACACTTGTTTTGTGTGCTTGGTTTTCAAGCTTCGGTGATCCAAAATTTAAAAAGTTAAATGGAAAATGTCATTAAGAATCGAAAAGAATATCAAAACTTTAACTAAATTGATCAAGTTTGTTTGTTTATGTCCTTTTTGCTCATGGCTTGATCTGTCCACCTAGGTGTAGCCGTTGGCTATGGTGTAACTATGTTTGGTTTCAGATAAGGTTATAGTCTCGTGCGCCCTGTTGATGAAGAGGATCCTGACGGTGTTTGTAGCTTCCAAAGACCCCTCATCTAGGTGGAGGGAACTTCATTATTCCACACTTCCCCAGAAGGCATCACTTTCCCGTGTTTTTGCTCTTGTCTCCCTGGCGGCAAGATGTTGTGGAATTGTATTACTCTCAATTACGGCCCGGAGCTTTGTATTGTTTCCTCCTTTTCCTGTACTTACTTGTACCATGACAATTAGTCTATCTGTCGATTCTTTCATCCTTTCAATTTACCTGATACAAGTATTGTCAGGTATTTCGAACCCTCGTCTTGTTACAAAAAAGTATTAATTATGTTTTATATTGAACCTGTTATATTCCAATTCCCAGAAAAAAAAAAAAAAAAAAAAAGAAGAACCTTTTGTTCCGGATGCTTGATTTGAATAAGGAAACTCCAGTGTATTTCTTTGCTCATCAATCTTTGACGAATCGGAATTGCTTACTATTTTTGCCCATTTAACCCGATTGAGATCAGTTATCTAACCTTTAAAATGTAATGAAATTCTTTTTTTAATATACATTCAAGACTATTGGATTGGTATTTCTCGAAAAAAAATCAATTAATAATAAGAAAAAGTACCTCGCCAACTTATTACTGAGACTTGTTTAATTCGTACTAAAACTCTTTTAATTAATCTCTTTGTATCTTACAATCATACCAACTAAGTTAAGTTTAATTCTCATTAAAGTACAAGTCCAAGGCTTCCTCTTGAGCTTGCTCAAGAAACCTAAATCTGTTCTTCAAAGATGGGTGTGTATCTGCATACTCCAAGGCTTTCCTCTTGACCATCTTCCAAAACGAATGATCTTTGGGTTCGTCGCCTTTAAACATCAATGCATCCCTCGCCATCATCCTCAATGCAGCACTTGGATCATATCCCGCAGATGCCATCAAGAGTAACCCTATATGATCTGCTTCGTACTCCATCCTGCCAACACCAGAAACCATTATATAGTAAGCAAAAGAATGTATAATGTAATGCAATTCGAGCAAAAGCTAATATAAGGACTTACTGTCGAAGAGAAAACAAAGAAAACAACCCTCCGAAATGGTCCTTGAAAGCCAATTCTGCACCATGTCGAGCCAAATCATGCGCAATCTTCACATGGAAAAACATACATAAAATCAAATTTCTCGTGCGATATAATGGTTAGTGAAAAAATAAAAAGGATGCACTTAGTTGATGGTTTATCGAACTCACCTCATGCCCGATAATGAATGCTATTTGGGCATCCGACTTGTAATACTCAAGAAGACCGGTAGACAAAACAATCTTCCCACCGAGGAAGCAATGGCCGTTTATGTTAGGGTTATTGACGACAATCACTTCCCAATGGACGTGATCCAAATATGAAGGGTCATCTCTTAAGCCCCTTCGCAACGCCTTCACCATGTTGCCTACTACGAATGCCGCCTTTTTGCTCATAGGGTGTTCGTTTGGCAATATTTTCCCCGTGTTTTTCGCCATATAGAGATTGAAATCGCGCTCTCCCATTAGCTTCTCGGACTTTCTCGACATGGGTACGAAATGGGTTCTCTTCGAATAAGGTATCGTCTCCAAATTGCTCAAGTAGTAAGAGATGAGTACTACTAGACTTAAACCTATTAGCGTAGTAATCAAGATCGCTCTAATGCAATTTCTTCTTCGTTGCTTGAAATTGGTCATGTTCTTGTGTTTTCAAGATTCGTATTTTTCTCTTGAAAATATATCCGATCGATCGATGATTGCGGTGAAAGTTAGCAAAGGCCTCTGTGAACTTCGTGGAGCTTCTCTATATTTTGTGGTACGAATTCAGGAGCTTTTGATAATCCTCCCCTATGGCCCTATATAGGTTTTTAATTGACAAAAACTTGTGAAAATTGATAGATACTTGAGTATATTTGAAAGATATCAGGAGTTTTTTTAAGGAAATAATGGATATATGTATATAGATATAATAAATTTTGTTAAAATGAGAAGAAGATATGTAATGATAAACAAAATATACTTAATTAAATATGTTGGTAATATTAATATTAATTAAACGTAATATTCAATAAATTATACTAAAAATTTACCTAAATTTTTATTAAAATAATTCAAATAAACTATTTTAATCTTCGCATAAAATTTAATAAAATATAATTTTAATATAATAAAATATAATTTATTAAAAAACACACAAAAGCAAGAGTAACAAATATTACTAGTAGCTTTTAATAGTTTGAGGGCACTTATTAGTAGTAATAATTATCAAATGATTAAAAATGTAATACTCGAATTAGCTTCTTAAAAAATATATAAAATCTAAAAGGATCTATATATTTTTTTTTACCGGAATGAGTACTTAATTATGGATAGATTATATAAAAAGATACTCTTATCTCGAGATATGTTATTTTAGAGAAACTCTCACATTTTTATGAAATAATTAGATATATTATTATATACTCAATTATAGTATTTCGTCCGATCAACAATATAAGATATTTTAATTTTTTTTATGTATTTTAGGAAGTTAAAATATATGAAATATTAATTACTTTAACTATTTTTTCTACAATTTAATATTTATTTATAATAAGTATTAAATTTGTATTAGGTGATTAAATATTGATTTGATTGATTTAATCTACCCCTATATTTGTTTTTTTGTTATTTACATTTACACCTAAAATTTTTGGGGGAGCTTTAGAATTAGGAACTCGTCGTTTCAATCCTTCATTAGTGCTTATGTTCAAAAATTATATCAATGACATGAACCTACCATGTTGCACTATACGGATTACTCCCTCGTTTCCTTTTCGACACACTTTTTAATGAGCGAAAATCTCTATAAAATATTTTTTAAATCAATTTTTATATAATTTGATACTTATTAGTAATAAGTATCAAATTACATATAAAAAATTAGTTAAAAAATTAATTTTTTTTGTAGAGTTTTTCGCTTATTAAAAAGCGTGGCGAAAAACAAAAGAACGTCTATTATGGAACGGAGGGGTATTATATTTTCTTTTAAAAAAAGGTTTATAAAGAAATTGGGTAAAATCCACCTATAGTACCTGAACTTTGATCAAATGTTCAAACGGGTCCCTGAACTTTATTTTTGTTCATTAAAGTCCCTGAATTTTGATACTTTGTACACATTTAGTCCCTCTATTAAAAAATTTGTTAAATATGTGTTAAATAATGATATAGAATCAATGTATTTTGGTATATTAATGGAATAAGTTAAGTTATACACATGTAATTGCTTGGTATTTGTTTTACTAAAGTAAAAAAATTATATTATATTAAAAATATATGTTTTTAAAAATATTTTTTATAATAAGAAAAACTTTCTATTTTCCAACTAAATGATAAAATTTTCCGTTGATATTTTATTTTAAAGTATTTTAATGACCGAAAATTTCTTATTTAATTAAAAAAATTAAAATATGTTAACAAAATAAACTCTGCTTTTGCTATAAAAAAATTATAATTGTGTTAACAAAATAAACTCTGTTTTTAATTAAATAAAGAAATTTTAGTCATTAAAATACTTTAAAATAAACTATTATTGGAAAATTATAACATCTGGTAAAAAAAATAGAAAGTGTTTTTGATAAAAATATATTTTAAAATATGCTTTGTTTTAAGAAAAATCTATTATATACGATGACTTTTGAGAAGAAAAAAGCTTAATTTTTTACTTTAGTAAATCAAATACCGGGCAATTACAATTGTATAACCTACAAAAATACATTGATTTCATATCATCACTTAACACATATTTAACAAATTTACTAACAGAGAGACTAAACGTGTACAAAATATCAAAGTTCAGGGACTTCAATGAACAAAAATAAAGTTCAGGGACCTGTTTAAACATTTGATCAAAGTTCAGAAACCATAGGTGGATTTTACCCTAAAGAAATTGCACCAAACTTGCCATTTTTCCTCGTATTATTTGAGGCTGTGCAGATCCACTCCTCTCGCCATTTTAAGGGCCACACAGATGAAGTCCCACTCCCAGGTAATCCTCTCTGCTTCCACTCTCTCTCTCTCTAGTTTGTACTGCAGCTCCCTTATCTCTGTATCTTCTTCCCTTCCCAGACAACCTTCTCCCTCCTGCAGTATTTCTCCACTCCTTTGAAGGCACAGCAGGCCTCCTGATAAAGGTTAGATCTTGGTTTCCCCTCTCCCAATTTCTTAATTGTAGGCGTCTTTTTGATGATGAACTCCTCAAATTGGGATCATGGGTTGTTTTGCTAGTTGATGAATTGAAAAAACCCCCAATTTTTTCAAGGACCAGAGAATTTGTTTACTTGATTAACTCAATTCACAAGATTTACTTAAAACATGGCCAATAGGGTAATACTAGATGTGATGAACTGATCTGAGATGGGTGTGTTGGCTTGATTGTTAGTTGAATTTGGTTATTCAGGAGTTGCTGTTGATTGAATTTCAGGATTTGGTGAATACCCAGTTAGAGGTTGTTTTGAAATTGAAACCCTAGGTTGGAACTGATGGGCACTTTGCTTAGGGTTCATAACAAGCTTGAGTTTTTGCAACCAACTCATGGCTTTGCTGATAAATTGAGTCATTTGGGTGTTTCCAAGTGTCAGCACCATCTTCCAACTACAAGGCCCTCTGTGAATTGGGGCAAGAAAAATGGGTGTGTTAGATCAAGGAGCAGTGCCCTTTTGGAGCTTGTTCCTGAAATAAAAAAGGAGAATCTTGAATTTGAGCTTCCCATGTATGACCCATCAAAAGGTATGGTTGTTGACCTTGCTGTCGTGGGCGGCGGCCCAGCGGGGCTTGCCGTGGCTCAGCAAGTCTCCCAGGCTGGCCTCTCCGTTTGCTCGATTGACCCGTCTCCAAAGTTGATCTGGCCTAACAACTATGGGGTTTGGGTGGATGAGTTTGAAGCCATGGATTTGCTTGACTGCCTCGACACCACTTGGTCTGGGGCTGTTGTGTATATCGATGAGGGTAAGAAGAAGCACCTTGATAGGCCTTATGGGAGGGTTAATAGGAAGCAGTTGAAGTCGAAAATGATGCAGAAATGCATCTCCAATGGGGTGAAATTCCATCAGGCGAAGGTCATCAAAGTCATCCATGAGGAATCCAAGTCTTTGTTGATATGCAGTGACGGTGTTACGATCCAAGCCTCTGTTGTTCTTGATGCAACCGGCTTCTCTAGGAGCCTTGTGCAGTATGACAAGCCATACAACCCGGGCTACCAGGTGGCTTATGGAATTTTGGCTGAAGTCGAGAGCCACCCATTTGATCCGGATAAGATGGTGTTCATGGATTGGAGGGATAAACATCTAGATGGTATGAAAGAAGTGAAGGAGAGGAATAGCAAGATTCCGACCTTCTTATACGCAATGCCTTTCTCCTCTACTAAAATATTCTTGGAAGAAACTTCTCTGGTGGCTCGGCCTGGCGTTCCAATGGAAGATATTCAAGAGAGGATGGAAGCTCGGTTGAGATACCTAGGCATAAAAGTGAAGAGTATCGAAGAGGACGAGCGCTGCATCATCCCTATGGGCGGGCCACTCCCGGTTATCCCTCAAAGAGTAGTTGGAATCGGCGGCACAGCTGGAATGGTACACCCTTCAACCGGCTACATGGTGGCGAGAACCTTAGCAGTCGCCCCTATCATTGCCGAGTCTATAGTTCAGTATCTTGGTTCCGAAAGAGGTGTTTCAAGGAACAGCTTGTCAGCCGAAGTCTGGAAGGATTTGTGGCCTATAGAGAGGAGAAGGCAAAGAGAGTTCTTCTGTTTCGGTATGGATATCCTGCTAAAGCTCGAGTTACCGGGTACAAGAAGGTTCTTCGACGCGTTCTTTGACTTGGAACCTCGCTACTGGCACGGATTTTTGTCCTCCCGGTTATTCCTTCCAGAGCTCCTCCTTTTCGGGCTCTCTCTTTTCGCTCATGCCTCTAACTCTTCTAGGATAGAGATAATGTCAAAAGGCACTCTTCCTTTGTTGAATATGATTGGCAATTTGGTACAGGACAAGGAGTGACATTGTTTCCGGATACTAGCAGCATCTAAGAGAGACCCCTTATTGTTTCCACTTCAAAGTGTACATCTATTTATATTGTTACCTTTTAACACTATGGTTCTTAATCTTGTCGACATAATACATGTAGAACTGTAAGAATTTACTTCAATGAAGATCAATAATATCATAGTTGCCTGCAGTTGATCAATGCAGCGCCTTGTTTTGTTTGTGAATTTTCAGATTGCAATGTTATGCAACTCTGATTAGGGTTTGTTTGGCGTGATTTGTTGAGTACTTATGAGGAACCCACCTTTGGTGGTAAACCCCGAGCACGTGATTCAGGTGACAAGAGTCACATACTAGGTAAACTGGCTTGCGCCGACTGACTTCACACCACTAGGCCACCCCGACTGTGCAAGGAACCTAGTTTATTACAACTGCTCAAGTCGGAAACCTGCTTGTGCAAGATATATTACAACATAAGATATGAATTTCAACCTAGTTCATTACAGTTTGTATCAAAATTCAAATTGCAAACCTAGTTCATCAAGTTGTATTATAGGGCTGGTATATGAGCCGAGTAGCTCGAGCTCAGCTCCAGCTCGATAAAAGCTCGGTTTGAGTTCGTTCATTTTCTAAACAAATTGAGTATGAGCACATTTTTAAGCTCGGTGTAAAGCTCAACTAGCTCAATTTAAGCTCAAACAACTTAAATTTTGTGAAATTTGTAAAATTTCTTTTATGTTACTATGTTTTGAGCAAGTTGGGTTGCTTAATGTTTGAAAAAAGCTCGACTCGAGCTCGTTCATTTTCTAAATGAGAGTATGAGCATATTTTTAAGTTCGGCTCGTTTCTAAACGAGCCGAATATGAACAAGCAAGACTCCGTTCGTTCGGCTCGAATAACAGCCCTAGTTGTATAGGTTGTGCTACTACAATTTGGATTGGACTGAATTTCTTACAACTTCAAGTCCAGCCCAAATCAGAATTATAAGGCCTGATATATCCACATATTTACCTTACCTGCAAGAGAGCATCTCTCCGTTTTCCACTGTCAGTCTGTCACTGGTTTATAAACTAATAGTACTACATCATAAGTTTCTTAACAAAGAAATATTTCATCAACTTATAAACAATCAACATATTGCGTGATACAAACCAATCAAGGCGACTTCAAGTTTAAGGCTACATATGCACATGAAGTAGCAACGCGATCTCAGATTGTGATCTCAATTCCCCGAGCACCACCCAAACTCAATACTGCGCGAATGCAGGGTTCTACCGAAAATCCTGGGTATCAGGTTATGACAGCCAGATTGATTTGAGTTTCCGGAGAAGGAATCCCCATCACAGCAATGAATAAAGAGAAGGTAAACCGATAAGGGCTTCATTCCTCTATAGACATCAATCGCTTTCACAGCGAACATGGGGATGAGCCTCGCTTTCAGCAAGGCTGGAAAGGGGATACTCGGGCATCCGTGACATGAAAACTTAGACAATGTAAAAACTGAAACAGGACCACCTGAAGCTTGTTGTATAGCATAAAGTAGGAAAACAATCCTTTTTTCACCTGCACTAGAGCAACACCCCAAGGGCAATGCAACACCCCTATGTGTTTTAGGCCCTCAATTAACAGCTCAGCCCCACACACACATGTTCTTGAGTCCATCACAATGCAAAAGATAACATGGTCCATACCCTTTAATTTAATGGTTCAGTTTGGTCAGTTTCATTGATATGATGGATCAAGGAGTACTACTCGTACCAATGTACCATGCTCTAATGATCCAAACAGTTTGACAAATGATAATCAATATTGGATCACTATATGCTGTTATTGTGTACTGGTAGGAGGTTTCATTAGTCCCAAAAATGAAGGGAGAAAGAGGAATATCAAAGTTAGTTATGGATAATAATAATTGAAGTCAACTACAGCTTGATCCAGCTGATACCAAAATCATTAATTACATCTGATTTATTCCACAGCAACCATAAGTTGGCTAACAAAAACATTCCACCTAAGCACTAGCTCATCTGATTTATTCCACAGCAACCAAAGGAAACAAGAAAACTAAGAGGAAGGTCAAAATTATACTTGAACATTGTTCATCATGGTGAAAGATGTGTCTTTTATTTGGTAAAGCCTTATGAAACTCAAGCCAATACAATGGGAATTTACATTTACTTTTTTTTTTTACTATAAGAGTAAGAATATTGACGCACCCGGGTATGGAAAACTAACCTGAGAGAATGAATAATAAGGCGAAAATTTTATTTATTTGTGTGAAGAAGGTACCTGAAACTGAATTCATAAGGCATAACCTGAATGCGTTGTGACAGAGATTCATCTTTGGCTCCGTCAAGGCACTTGATAGCTTCCTTTCTAAGCTCATCAGGCAGCTGAAGACAGACCCAGTCTAGTAAAGATTCCAAGTCCTTCGCAAAGTCGAGAAGATACCAATCCATTACTTTCGGGATCATAAGTTTTCTCGTCTTTGAAATGCCTATAGCTGCCTGTAGATACTCCCTCTTTGCCACTTCTAGTTCGTTTTCGACTTGAGATGCGGTATAGACCCTGACCTGCAAGTGGGTTAAGAGATTACTATTTAGCAACAAGATTAACACAACAGATTGCAAATGCGCCAAGATCCCATTGAAAACTTTAAGATGTACAAGAAATTTAATTTCTTGCTTCACATGGACTTACTGCAGGAGAGGACCAGCTCCCGCAGGACAGTGCGAATGTGACCAACGGTTCTGACAACTCCAACCCAAACATGCTTCGAGCAGTCCTCTCGTCATTTTTTGCTCCCTTGGAGAATGTCTATTCAGAAGTGAACAAACTTGGTCACATAATGTAAAAAACCACAACTGATAGTAAGAAGAAACCAATCATCGCCCATTGAAAGTTATTCCCACTTACGTATTTTGAATGATAAGGTAGACGAAGGATGAAGTGTTCGATTGTAATTGCATTTAGCAGTTGCCCACCAACTTTTACCGTGGCCTACGAAAAGAATTTTCATAATTTTGCAATCAAACTAATGAGTCAATGGCAAGCAAATCATGTATAACTCTCCTATTCCTACTTAAAGGTTAACTTGAGCAAAGAAAGGCTTAGTAGGTATAGGAACATTACCTTCTGCATCAGTGAAACAACAGTCTCAGGGCTCTCTGGAATGCCATGATCAATGAAAGCCTGAAAGAAATTTTACCATCCTGTCAAAATTTATTTTGTTCTACTACTGAACTTGTACTAACTCCAAAGAAATACACAACTAACAGCTACTCTATACAATGGCAAGACTTAAAAATAAACCACTTCCAATTACTATATAACACCAGATTTGGTAAATTAATGCAGGTCATACATTCATCATGCATGAATTATAGACATTGATCCAAAAAGCCAACTTCTCTTGATGAGTAAGTCCTTCCAGGTTGACAGAAGCAAGTTTTTCAAGGAGAATCCTGAGGAGGAGAACAAGATAATCACTAATTGCAACTTTTTTGCAATATTTTAGTTCCGAATTACTAACTTACAATATATGAAAAAGAGAAAACTTACTTCAGCCTGCGTACAAGGAACAAAGAGCTTGCCGTTTGGCTAGTATTGATTGAGCTGACATCAATCGAGCAGAGAGTTTTGTATGGACCAATATCTCTCCCCAATTCTGACCAAATACCATAAGGATCTCGAACCTCTTTATTTTCAGAATCATGAGACGAGTACAAGGAGGGCAGTTGTTCTGCTATACTTTTACTTCTTGTTCTTCTCATTCTCAACAAAATGGTCATCAAGCATTTGATGATATTCTCAGAAATGGCGTTTGGAGAGTTGTCTCCCAAATTTCTGTCAACCTGAGGTGGAGTAATAGCCTCTGTACATTCTTGACGGTTGGTTCTGCATTCTACCTAAACATTCCAAAGTCATACACTGTGGAAAACAATATCAAGTACTATCTGAAAGCCCCTTAAATTTTGACAGACCTGTGACTTTTGAGGATCAAGACGTTTATCTATTTGTCTGTTCTCAAAACTAGGCTTTCCTACAGGCGAGCGAATTGGTTGAGCTTTGGGAATTGATTGCTTGTTCTTGATGGAGTTTGTACCCAACCGACTTTCCTTCCCCTTTTCATCCCCTGAAGCAGTATAGATCACAATAGTTAAGCTTTATCACCCCTGAATTACCTATTTTCCTTTGATAGCTTCACAGACAAATTGAAGAACTCAGAAGGATGAAGAGCTATGAACAGTTACCAGGAGGACACATCGCTGCAGATGCTGTATAACCTCTTTCCACTTGAGAAATGCTTTCAAGTTCATTCATTCGTTTGTTCGGATAAGAATCGTAAAGGTCAATCAAACTATCAACATTCCTCTTAAAAGATGAAATGTAAACAGCTTCTTGATACAAGTCTTTCCTGAAGAGCACAACCTGTTCTTCAAGCTTAACAACCTCCTCTTCCAGGACTGCCACTTCGGCTAAAAGCTCCAGTGTCTACAGAAATGGAATTCAAGAATGAAACTCAACATGAATTCGCAAAGAAGCAAAAGGCAGAAATTAAGGGTTTGTTCACAGCTGTAAGGCAGTGCTGCATTACTAGACAAATCAAAGCATAAACTTCAAATGAAATTTGCCCCCCCCCCCGCTCTTGTTTTCTTGTCGAATTTGACTATGTAATTAGATTGTCGGACTTGGTTCAGCCCCACCATGAATTCATTTCCTCCCCCATCAATCATACAACATATGCTTAATTTTCCATTTTGATTTGTCAAAATTTCCTATCATCAAACAAGCCCAAATCAGTCCAAAAATACTGACATAAGAAGGAAGATATGGCGGAAGACGAGGGAGTGCTCCGAGTGGCCTGGTGAAAGCACGTTCCAGAGCTCTATGTACGTTCTCCTCGTGTCTCAGCTTCTTCTTCAGCTTATCGACCTGAAACCCAAAGTTAAAACACCGGCAAGGGACAAAATTGAGCAATCAGATACATCACACAAATCAAAATTACTTCTGATCAAAAGCAAAGGATTATTCTACAAGCATCCAAAAGAGGCATACATCTTGCTGCAAAGCTAATTTTCTCTCTCTTCGGGAGGGTTGTCTTGTAGCGACTGGCTTATCCAATTCCATAATCTTACCCCTCTGCACCGTCTCCTACAACGTATACAATTAATACAAATGTCAAAATCAGTGAGCACATCAATTAAACCCCTCGAAGTCAAGCTTCTCAAGTAAAGAATCAGATTCCACACAAAATAGTAGATAAGTTAAAGCGATCGGTGACTTTTTCCGGCTTATCGGTCAGCCGGAAAACAATGAGAGGAAAACAAGGAAAACCGAAAAATCTGCGGAAGAAATTGAAACGGAAAGGCCTATACTCAAAGAACGTAGATTAAAATATCCGAAAAACCGCCAGATTATGATATTTCTACAAAAATTCTGGTAACACCTCCATCCAATTTCTCGCCGGAACTGAATCCAGTTGCTGAAAACATCTTTTACTGGAATCCAGTTCTCGCTGAAATCAATTTTCCTTTTTCTTTCTCGAAGCTGAAAATTTATCAAGGAAGATTCGGATAATAAACGAGAGTTTACCTTTTCGTGCTTCATTACATGAGATTTGATAGGATTTAGTGTCGTTCTTCTTCTACTGCTCATCATCTTTCAATCTCGAAAGGGAACCGTATTCAGCTGCATCGACACGGCAAACCACAAGCAAATTCCAGTTAATCGGACAAAAAAAAATTTACATTCACATCAAGAATTCAGCAATAAAGAGAAAAAAAACCTTGAAACGAATTGGAGACTCTGCATAATTATAATCCGAAGCGCGAAAAGTGAAATGCGATTCCGGAACGAAGCAAAATCGAACCGAAGAAAGGAAGAGATTGATCAGAAATTGAAGCAGTTTCAGTTCACAGCTAGATGATTGAATTCAATCACTTGCTGTGTAGATAGGAATTGAATGCTTGATCGGGTGTTGAATTGAATGAGTTTAATCGATATCGATGGAGCGTGAGAGGCGGAGAGAAGCATCCATTGGAAGGGAGTTTTTGGTTCCCTTTGTGTCTCAGATTTATCGTTTTACGAGTGAGTGCTGGTGAGAGCCGGAAGTGGAGGGAGCGGTAGTAAGTAAATTAGTTGGCGGAGGGAGAGGTGGGACCACGCTCGGCGTATGTTAGCTACCTTGTTTTATTTCCGCTAAAATGCAACAGCACCACGCCTCACCGTGTCATGATGGGTGAACGTGGGGCTTGCCTCTTGGCTCTTGCTTTCCGATTTGCAAAACGCTGCGTTTTTACCAATTTATTTATATATTTATTTTAAGTAATTTGATATTTCGATGTATCACAAATATTTGTTGTATTAAATATTAATAAGAGTTCGAAAATTGAAACAGTAATTATCATTTTCGAAAGGAAAGGAGAATAATCTAGTCAGATTGAAGAAGAAAGCGAGGACAGCTCGAACGCCTCGAAGATTAACAACTTAAGGGTCTGTTTGATAACACGTAGTTAATGGAGTAGCTGAAATTGGTGGATTAAGGACATCTCGCACCATAGTCTATAAAATGGGTTTTAGTCTTTGTTTTCTCCTATCATAGACCAAAACCCATTTTGGCCAAATTTTTTTTGACCTATTTCTAAAATGAAAGCCAAATTTGGCTTGAAATTTTAGAAGGTCAAATGTGAATTCCACCATTTTTTTTATTTATTTTTAATTGTTCATTATTAATATAAATTTATAAATCACACAATTAATTGTATATAAACTCTCTAATTATAATTTTTATCAAAACTAAAAGTTATAGTTTGTAAAGATATTGATGAGTTCTTTGATATGACTATAATATTTAATATGTTTGGATTATATTTGCATAAATAATTAATATCTTAAGAAAAACATATTCATTTTATATTATTACATCTTCATCAAAATCATATCTCAAAAATAAATATCGAGTTGCATAAATTACTATATTTGAAAATAATAATAATAAAAAAATCCCAAAACACATCAAAACCATAATAGTTTCATTTGAAGAGTGAGATGATGATGATATTTGAGAAGAATTCATTGTTGATTCAAATTGAAAGGATAACGATAGAATCGAGTGACGGAAATGAGTGTGAAAGTTCTAAATTACATGAGTATATATAGAAAATTTGCCTACCAAATTTGGCCTACGGTGGGAACAACAAAACCATTTAATAGGCCAAAAGAGAATATTCTATAGAGTATTCTCTTTTGGTAGGCTATTTCCCTTAGCTATTCTAGCTTACGGGGGAAGATGCTCTAAGTGGGTTAAATATATGTTAAATTATAGTGTTTATAAATATAAATTGGTAAGGTGTTTGATAAACCAGATGATAGAGTAGTTGATACATACTAACGGATGAGATACGAGAAAATAAATAAATTTGTGAATATAAAAAAATTCTGAAAAGTTTGGGGTTTGTAACGATTGAAAATCCAATTTCAAAAGTTAGTTAAATTAAAAATTTTGTTAACTAATTTAAAAATATAGAATAATTAAAATCAAAAGGCAAAAACTATGAAAAGCTACCTGTATTATCAAACAGAACCTATAAAAGCGTTATTTTTTTTCTGTTCTACACCATCTATTTATTATTATTATTTATTAGAAATTAAATAGTTTAGACGACGACCTACATATTTACCAATCAAGAACATCATTTGGAATAAAAACTTAAAAAGAGTTATGGATGAATATTGTAAATGAGGTCAAGAACAAGTGGAATCACAATTTTGTTGTTCACTATCATATTGGTCTCTTGAAAAACATGAAAAATCTATCTTATTTCAAAATCTTACAAAATCTTTTTTGATCGACTTATATTCTAAAATCTAGAATATTAAACTCGTTTGAGTTTTTGTTAAAATTTAAAATTTATCTCATTTCTTTTTATTTTTATGAAAAACCACTCCGAATTTATTCCGAAATCATAAGTTCTCCAAAATAACCAGTTAATCAAGAAACAATAAAGATAATAGGACTATAGGAGTATTAAACAATGTGATAATGGCATGCACATAAGCAAGTTGACCGGAGAAGTATATATAAACTCCGCCTTGGATGCTTTTTTATACAAAAATTACTACTTTGGTTAGAGTTGATACTCTAATTAATTAAAAACAAGATCTCTTTGTTTTTATTAATTAAACACAACAGATTATGACTGGCCGTTGTCTATACGCAACCACATACTCTCACCCACGAGGAGAGTAAAAAATTAATGGCAACCCAAATCATAATCTTGAAATTGTTGTTATAAAATTTGGACAAATTTCCCTTAGTTTTTTGTTTTCTCCTAAGAAAAATATTGCTTTTTTTTTTGTCATGAAAGAAAAATATTGCTTAAAATTGGATAGATAAAGGGTGTATTTGGATTTCAATATATAGAATAGAAAGTGTTTGAACCATTTGTTATCATATGTTGCAAATAACGTAAATTTTAAATAAAAATACATTATAAATTATTAACTATTATACAAAGTTCGTAATTATATTATAACATTAACATAATTGATTGAAATAATTTATAATATATTTTATTTAAATTTATTTTATTTTTAGCACATTATAAAAAATGTTAAGATGTGACATCTTAACAAATACGGAGTAATTAGACCTTAAAAAATATTTTTGAAAACCATTAGATATTTAATTTAATGAATGTATTACGTACACTCTTATCCCATTATATTTTAATTATTTATTATTATTTGATTTATGTGAATATTTTATCTGGCACAAAACTTATCGTTAATTAATAAAAATAACATAATGTCGTTTATAAAAATTTAATAGAGGAAAACGCTCTCTCCTCTCTCTAAAATCTTGAGAGAGGAAGAGTCCACCAACTCACCTTCATCCATGGTTTCCACCACCAATATCATCAAGATTTCACACTGTTTCCTCCATTGACGGTGGGCTGGGTGTGCCCCGATCAACACCTCCGATTATATATCTCTCTTCGGAGAGTTCAAATCTCTCCTCGGAGAGCCCAATTCTCTCTTCGGAGAGCCCCAACCCCTCTCTTCGAAGAGTCTCGGCTCGTGAGGTTGCTCCGCTTCTCCTCGGTTGCGCCTCTTCCGCTAATTCCGCTTAGGCCGACCTCCTCGCCCCCGGCCACCTCACAAACCCCCCTATCCGCCTCGAATTCTCAGCGGCTTCTCCTCCGGCTTGACCGATCCGAATCTGTCTTCGGCCTGCCTTCGATCTTTCAATTGATTTTGGGGATCTGTCGTCTAGTGTCTCCTTTCCCCATTCCTGCTCTTCTCGAGCCCGAATTTGCTATCAATCGCTCTTTCGTCGCTCAGGCCTTCCTGTATCGACTTGCAATTGGTTTCTTCAGCGCCTCCGCGTACCTTTCGGGCTTTCCGGGTGCCCTGTTCTGGCCACTCCGACCACCTTCCCCTGCTGTGGTCCCCGTCTTCCTCTCGCCCTCAGGCGGGTCGCACTTGTTCTGCCTCGTCGTCGCCGGTTCTCTCTGTCGACGGTGTCCGGCGTCGGGGGGCTGTCCGCTGCGCTTTGCATACAATCTTTAGATCCATCCCTGGCGGTGCCGGGCCTTGTCGCCGTCCTTGGTCTCGGCTTGGTTGCCGGCGTCGTCGTCGTCGCTCTTGGTCTGGCATAATTTTGTTACCTTCCAACTGCGTCGTCCCTCTGTTTGTCGTCCTCCGGGTGCGTGTTGGCCTTCCGGTCGGTGACAATAGCTGTCCTGTGTCAGGGTTGCTTGACTTGCTTCAACCCTCGGCCCGGATTGTGTTGTTCGGGCCTGGTTTTCTTTCTTTGGGCCCAAGGACTTTTCTTGGGCCCAAAGGAGCCCGATAGGAAAAAATTAAATACATAAAATTAAAAATTAAAAATCTTATGACTCATAAATCCCGCTAGGTTATGCCTTGGGTCCGGGGCAGTCCGATTTGATGGTTAAAAATAAAATATAATAAAGTAAAAATTAAAATAAAATAACTTGCGTAAATATTTTCCGGAGCTTTCTGCGCTCTTCGTCCTCTTGCGGTCGTGCTTCACTTTCTCGGGTTGGTTTGGAGTTCTGTCTGTTGGATTCGTGGTTAGTTTCGGTTGAGGAGCAGTTCTGCGGCCCTGGTTGATCGAAGTGATCGTGTTGGTGGTGTTCGTGGTCTCCGAAGATCCTTCATCTAGGTGGAGGGAACGTCGTGTGATCCACACTTCCCCAGGAGTCGTCTTTGCCCTACGTGGATTACTGCTTTCCGTCTTTCCGGCGGCGAGACATCGTGTCAGCTATGCTGTCACATGCGCTCGCTATCCACTTCTCCATGCCGGGTCTCCTTCTTCTCGCTCCTGTGTCCGCTTGTGCGCTTAGGGTCTGGGGTTCTCCGGGTTTATTTTGTGTAGTTATTTTGTTGTATTAGGTGTTTATTTTCTGTTTCCTTGTTGTATTTTTGCTATGTTGTATGTTTAGACGGCTTGCCGTCTGCCGACTTTGTCGGCCTCTCGAGGTCCGGGCCTGTCCGGTCTCGAATTATTTCCTTATAAAAAAAAATAAAATAATAATAATAATAAAAATAACATAGTGATTTGTAGCATAAAAGGCATTTTAATTTATTTCCAAATATAATGGAGTGGCAGGCACCACAGGACACGTGATATTCCCAATCGGTGACAATGGCCTGCATGATGGATTAATTAAACTTAAGACGCTCTCAATAGTTATGCATTTTATTTTGAAAAGTTGGATTATAAGTTAATTATATATTCTTTTTTTAGATCCTTTTCAGTTCAAGTGGGCTTAGCCCACTCTGCATCTGGATCGGGTTACTGTAGGCCCATTAAGGGGTTGACCCTCCCACTCACAAGCGTCTTCATGTTTCCACGGGAATTCGAACTTCGAACCTCGAAGCATGGGATGTAGCCCCATAACCACTACACCAACTTGTGATTGATAGTTAATTATATATTCTTACCTTTTTCATGCGGGTGTTGTTAGATACACCGCAAATCACCCTTTTAAAAATGCACGTTCAATCCGACGTGCAACATTTTTTAATTAATTAACATATTTTCTTAATTAATTAACCCACAACATCCATTCCAACGTGCAAATTTGGGGTGTATTTAGTTGAGCCGTTTTAATGCACCTTTAATTTGTGTCTGCGGTAGGCTATGTTTGATAAAATACATACTATAGTTAATAGGGCAACTAAAGTTGATGGGATAGCTGAAACTGCCAGATTATTTGTGTTAAATATATGTTAATAAGCTAGTATATAGGTGTTTTGTAAACATAGCGGTTGGAGTAGCTGATGGAAACATGTGAATAGAAAATCATAAGCTCCAAAAAGCTTCAGTGAGTAGCTGTTGAAATACTGTTATTTCAAAAGCTAATTAAACTAAAATTTTATATTTATTTCATTTATATAAATTAGCTGATGGGTTTTTATTTTGCCAAACGGGATCGTGATAATTGCGCATATAACATAGACAACCAAATTAAACTTTTTGCCTCCTCTTTATCACAAATCAAACCAAGTTTTTTTTTTTTCAAAAATAGGAAGTGATTTGATAAGGGATGAAAATTAGTGGTGGCCCGTTTAGACCGAATAAGTAAAAAAAAAATAGCAATTTCGACTTTCCTATTTTTTTTATATTAAATTTAGACCAAAAAAAAGCTTTTCATATTAAATTGATTTTTTTTTTGATTGGGTAAGAAATTCGGATGCGAATAATAGCTATCCGATAGCATCCTTGCAGATGAGGTCAGCAAGACCTGGGTCATTATATAGGGAAGGGTTTGCGGCAACATGAGCAAGATGTGCAACCTTGATCTGCTACGCAGTTACCATTACGAAGAATGTGATATTAAATTGAAAATTGTTAAAACCAAGGAAAATTAAGAGAAAAGAAAACTACTTTTGTGCATTAATAAACAAAAATAATAATATTTTGAAAACTACTTTTATTATGAAAATTCATGTTTCAAAAATATAGATAATTTAAATATCGATTATTTTATAAAATAATTTTTATTATTTTTTAAAACATGAATTTACACAATAATTTTTTTTTTTTTGAAGCCAGATAAAGATTAGGAAAGCCGCCGCCGACCGGGCTTCTTCCCTAGAGCGTCCGAGCGGACGAGAACCCGAAGTTCTTGATCAGTTGAGAAGCTATCATCGGCAGGGTTGCAGTAAGCCAGACGCGAAATCCTGTCAGCCACCGCATTCGATTCCCTGAAAATATGACGAATAGCAACATGAGACATACAGTTCAACGTCAAAGTCGTATCTGCCATCAGCAGCTCGATATTCCAAGGGCACGACCAATCCCCAAGGAGAGTATTTATTACAACCAAACAATCCCCTTCGATCAGGAGCTTTTGGATACCCAAGGCCTTAGCCTTGATCACTCCCATATGAAGTCCTAATGCCTCCGCATAAACCGCAGAGTTGTTATTACACGGACCAGACCCCATCGAGTACACTAGACCGTGGTGGTCTCTAATAACAAAACCATAGGTGCCCTCCCCCGACTGGCGGTGGGAACCATCGAAGTTCAGCTTGTAGTAATCGGGTGGAGGCCTGACCCAGTACTGGTTTCGGGTATGGTTAGTCCTGCCAGAGTTACAAGACCCACTAAGGCCATGCTGAAGAGCCTTGGAAGACGAAGAAACATAAATGTTACCCGTGTCCATTCTGGCCGACCAAGTATTACTGGTTGATATGTTTATAAAATTTTATAAACATATCAATATAAGAGTATAGAATCTAAAAATATTTTTTAAAAAAATAATATTTATTTATAACTGAAATAATTTTGTGATACACCGGAGGGACTATCAAAGGAGACCAGAGGATCCAGATTGCAAGTTATGATACGAAAACATTTGCCTTTTTTTTATAAAGTCTGTAGCGTACAATATGTGATTATTTGTACATAACTCATCACATAAGTACAAATAATTATGTTGCAACAAATGAATATACATTTTTTATGAGAAAAGACTATTAACACATGAATAATTATATTATGTCAAACAAATAATTATGATGCTACTTATAAATAATCAATTTATTTATAGTTTATATTATAAAAAGTGTATATATCATATACATGTATACCCCGCTTTATGGTATTCAAGTTGAGAGAGATAAATTAAACAAATACGGACGTGTATATATATATATATATATATATATATATATATATATATATATATATATATATATATAGGGTCGCGCTCCGGTGAAAACCAAAATTGCGGTAGAAACCCGTGAGGACTGGCTTTTTAGCTCGGTTCACTTGCTTTATAGCCCGGTTATGAATAGAACTGACCTATAAAGTCACAAATTTTAGCTCGGTTCTGAATAAAATCGAGCTATAAAGTCACTGTATAATTTTAAAACATTAGCTTTTTAGCACGATTTTTCGGTTTGACCGAACTATAAAGTCATGTGTTATTTTAAAATTGGAGTTTTAAGCACGGATTTTAGGTTGAACCGAGTTGTAAAGTCACCGTGTGATTCAGGTTTTTAGCACGGGTTTCAAAAAAATCGAGATATAAAGTAGTCCTCACGGGTTTTTACTACAATTTGAGGTTTTCACCGGAGTCAATCCATATATATATATATATATATATATATATATATATATATATATATATATCAATGGCTAGCTACTAGTTAGGCTTTCACATTTTTGTACATGGATCCAAAATATCGATCAGTTGCTTTAACAAGGAGGACCACATATCGATCACCTGATAAACTTCAAAACAAAAAAAGGTTAGCTAGAATCTTCGGTGACAGGGTCCGATCGATCAGTTGACAAAACAGTATTAATCGAAGTTGGCATTACATACATTTGTGCAACTTGCTGATATATATATTGGATCCGTCCAATAATATAGATTAGGGTTTGATGAAAGTTTTACAATATAAAAAAGGGGCAAATTGTAAAAAATAACACAAATTTTAAGGGTGATTGCGTTAGGTGACACCAACTTTCAAAAATTTTATAATAATCACCAATTTAGAAGGGCATTTTATTTTAAAAGTACACCCCTTATTAACATTTTATTTACAAAAAAATCATATTTTTCATTGTTTTTTTAAACTCACTCACAATTTTCTTCTTAAAAAAAACAATTTTCATGTTTATAAACTCAATTTCAATTTTTCAAAAAACATCATTTTAAAAAAAATATAATTGTGATATTAATTGGTACTAGTATCTTTTTAAGACACTCATTTTTCATTTTAAAGACATTACTTATTATTTAATTTTTTGAAAAAAACTGAGTTTATGGAGAAAATAAAGTTAGTTCTTTTTTTAACCGGGTGTAAATAATGAGTGTATTTGTATGAAAAAGGGGAAAAGTAGTGTTTATAAAATAAATTATATTTTTTAAAATTAAAAATGAAATTGGATTATTTTTAAAAATGAAAATGGGCATTTTTTTAAAATTGAAAATTGGATGATTATTTTTCCTACAAAGAATGTTAATAAGAGGTGATATTTCACCAAAAAAAAACAATATATGTGCCACTTATTGCAACCAAAACCAAAGTTGGTGATTATTTTTAAAAAATTTGAAAGTTCATGCCATTAAACGCAACTACCCCTAAAGTTCATGCTATTTTTCAAAATTTGCCCTAAAAAAAGGGACGGGATCAGCTCGAAAAAAGCTCGACTGCTAATTAAAGCTCGACCCACACGACCCAATTATTAGGGTGAAACCCCAAAAAAAATCGGGTAACGGATGGGTGATGGGTCGGGTGAAATGGGTGTTGGATCGGGTGATGGCTGATATACTTTCCGCCCATTACCCGACCCATCACCCGACCCGCTTAACCACCCGTACGTTAGCCCACCCAATTTTTATAAAAAAGAGGCTAGTATATAAATAATATAATGTAACATAATTAACATATTTTTCCTTTTCTACCTCTAGTTTCTTCATTTTTCATGTGTTCTTGTTCAAAAAGGTCTAAAAAATATAAACTTGCATTATTTAACTCCATGTCTTTTCAAATTTTATGTTTTGCTGCTTTTGCATATACCGATAGAGTGTAAGCAATTTGGTTCTTTCCAACGACTTTGTTAGCCTTTGCTGTATTAATGCATGATTAACCAAATCGTATTTTTCCAATTTGTCATGAGATTTGTAATAATAGTCCTCTTCAAAGATGTTAAAGAAACGACACATGAGTCTTTTTTCGATTCTAATGACATTTTTTCTATACTTTTATTTATTTATTTTGAGCCCAGTGACCGAGTTAAATTCATCTCATTTGATATTAAACTTCTAATACTAATTTTGTAAGTTAAGGATAACGATATAATGTATGAATAAGTCAATCTTTTACTAATTTAGTAAGATTCATACGTTGACATAGTTTATAAAATTATCAAATATAAGTGAATTATTTTTAGCAGGGGCGGATCCTGAAGCCACTTCTCGGGGATGCTCGAAGATAAAGTTTTTATCATTTCGAGGATACTTAAAGATAATTTTTTTTCTTTTGTATTTTTTTTACGGGTGAGGATGCTGTAGGGTAAAACTTTTAAAATTAACACTAAAAAAATAATAATTTTTTTTTTGGGGATGCTCAACCTTGAATAGGTAAATAAAGAGCAGTACATAAATCTGCCCCTGATTTTTAGGTATGTACTTTGTGACTCGTTTTCTTTTGACAGATCGGATAATGGACGTAAAACATTTGACGGGTGGGTGATGGGTCGGGTGAAATTTCTTGTGACGGATCGGGTAAAAAAATGGGTCTACCCATCCATCACCCGACCCATTTCCACCCCTACGGAATACTATTATGCTTTTACATTCAACACTTATCGATAATGCCGTTGAAGTGTACTATTTTGGAAACCAAAAACAAAGGATGAAAAGTAGAGTTGGTACCAAATGTTCAGCTGGCAATTCTTTGGCAAGTAATGGCAAGTCGCCTTCTTAATTCGTAACTTTTGGCGAATTGTTGGGTCTATCATATTTTCCACCCTTCCACCGGATGTTCAATGGTAAAGGAGATATGACATATTAGCTCGATTTCTACTTGGTTCATAGATTTTTTTAGAGGTAAAAAAAAAAACTCTATTAATTATATCTTTATACGAATAATGTTTTCTAGAGAAAGAGACGACTCTCAAGTCTCACCATCATCACTTCTCCAACTATTAGGCCACCATCACTACCCCTCCGGCTACCGGACCATGACCATCCCTCCAGCGACTAGGCCATCACCACCCCTTTGATAAGGTCAACATTGTGTTATACCTTGTCCGCCGTTAATCCCTTTTTCTCTAAAAACTTAATGCCTAAATTCGATCTCTCTCGACCACCGGTCCCATTCCTTGATAGCCAGGGAGATGCCCTTTTGGCGGCAGAGGAGAGAAGAGGGGAAAAATAAGTAAGGGTCTGTTTGGTATCGATATCTAGATATCAAGATATCGATTGCGGTTGATATTTTGATATCAAGATATCGATATCAAGTGATGCCTCTCTCAAAATCAGTATATCAAATAAGCACAAGCGATATCAATATTTGGCGATACTAAACGCAGATATCAGATATGATATATGGGGGATACCAAACACTAGATATCGATATCACTTTGAGTGATATCGATATCTAATCATACCAAACACTAGATATCCGATTTCATGGGCTAATATTCGATATCTAGATATCAATACCAAACAAGCCCTAAATTCCTTGGAAGCCAATGAGTTAGTTGAAATTTTGTGTGTGAATTAAAGTGTTGAGTAATGATTTATCTCATGTCACGATTATCTTCCTCTTGTGTGGAGTCGTTCATTGGAATGGATAATTTAGTTCCGAATGAGATTGTAATATCGAGCATCATGTTTGAACGAGTGGATTGTGGAAGTGTTTGTGGTTTTCGAAAATCCCAAGGAATGTCATTGATTTGCAATTCCCCATACGTCGTCCTTTCCAATTGTGGGTTATCCATTTCCTGACGTCGAGATGTCGGGTGATATTTTTATACTCTCCCATGTTTTCGGCATTCACAACCAGTTGATATTTTTTTTCTTTCTAATTTTTATTTTATTTTAATAAAATTGATGAAATTACTAAATTTTCAGAGCTTTACGTCATCCTTGACTTCAACATCTATACTCAATGCCCAAGCCACCTTTGTGTCATCGGCGAAAATCTTGATCGAGCTCGTCGATTTTTTTTATATATAAGAAATAATTTAAAATACCAAGTAATTCATTATTTAGTAGATTAAGGGGGTAAAAAATCATCAAAAAGATTAACCGCCATCAAATAACAAAAGAACAAAAATCAAACCAAACAAGTGAAAAAGCTAGCAACCAAGCATCATTTTTAAAATGGGAGTCTCAATATTGAGCTAGATGATGTGAATAGCAATAACATGGGTTAATTGGAGCTAACGTGATGTCTCACCACCCGGGAGACGAACAATAGAAATCCACAATAGATCAAGAAAGCAGGGACGAATTCTTTAAAGGACTAGGGGTGGCAGTCGTCTCCTAATAAAAAATAAAATTTAATATATATGTTCTTCTCGTCGATAGCTTTGATTTGATATATTATAAGCTCAAATTCGACACCTGAGTAAAAAGTTATAAACGTCTAAAGATTGAACATGTATATCATTTACCTAACTGATATACTTCTATTGTAATTATCGTTTGTTCAACATCGTAACTTAATAGTTAATACTATAACTAAATCCAAAACATTCAAATTAGTATGCTATATTAAAATATTTAAAAACCGTGAAATAATGTATATATGCTATATTAAAACATTTAAAAACATTCAAATTAGTACACATTCATAATATTGATGATTTTTCGGGAAAAAAAATTATGGTTTAAAAATTTTCCGCCCCTCAACTAATTGTATCAGGATCCGCCACTGCAAGAAAGGATCGACTTCTAAAGAAGAGCGAATTAAACTACACGACATTACATTCACCTAGACGATAGATCTTCAAATACCACAACCCTCTCTCCGATCCAAAAAACATGTCGTTTGATTTTTTAACACGTATTTTAAGGAGCTAAAAACTATATAATATATTAACTTTTTTATTATTTTTTTTTACAATCTAATACTTATTACCAATAAATATTAAATTGTAAAAAAATAATTTAAAAAAAAGTTGATATTTTATATAGTTTTTACCCTGTTAAAATACGTGTTGAAAAGTCAAACTACATATATTTTGAATTGGATGCAGTAGCATATAACATTAATTTTTTCAACTAACTATATAGGAATTGATTTAATGTTTTGGCACAACTATTAAATACATTAGCTAGCTACACTAAACACTGTTCCCCTACAAGTACCTACAAATTAACGCCCTTACATAGTTACTGCCTTAACAAATTAATCACATCTCAACATGGAACCCGTATTAACGTACTAATGACTTATCCGTTACACGTACACAAGTGCACGTACTGTGCACGTGCACCACTATTAACGTGCTAATCACTTATCCCGTACTGTATTAATAATGTACCAACAGTTGACCCACTTAAAACAACAGTTACAACTTACAAAGCTACCTATCAACTATAGTCTATATATATAAAAAAAAATTTCCCTGATGGTAACAATATAATACGGAGTATTTAATTACAGATAATTTTATTTGGATTTATTCCATGCGTGTGTTGTGTTTGAAATGAACCCTTTTGTTTTAATACAAAGGAAACAGATTCCATTTCCAAAAAAAAAAAAATCGGTGGTCGAACAAATCCAGCAAAAGCCTAAACAAACAAAAACCAAAATAAACTTTTTATATATAACATCTCCAACTATTTTTCTAAAATTACAATTTTGAGGATTATTTAGAGAATTATAAGCGTTAATTGATTTTTGATTTCATTATTCAAAATAAGAGAGCAATAGAAAAAATAGAGACGATAATATTAAATTCACGGTATTCTTCAAAAGTAAAAGCTTATTTTTTATATATTTTTTTGAACAAGTAATAGTTCGGGTGGAAGACAATAATATTTTCTAAATTCACGGCATTCGTGGCTCGCCTTAAATCTTCCTCGTCTCCTCCGCTCGCTGATGGGTTTTATGGGTTATTCGGGGGTTTCTTTCAATTTGGTTGATTTGTGTTATTTAGTTTGATGTATATGTTGTCGGTTTATCCGTCTGCCGATTCGTCGGTCTTTGAGTTATCAGACATGGAAAACAAGCTACCGGTTATAAGAATGAAATGACCTATTTTGTTGAGTGATATAAATGAGACCAAAAAGAGTCTCACATTAAAAGTTGATCATAATAAATCTTATTGTAGTATATAAGTCGGTAGACTACTGATAATATATAGGTTTTAGAATGGAGTCTCACTCTGCTTGTTTGTGCGCATGTGCACACATATTATTAATAAGTATAACTTTATATAAATAATTATTAAAAAATTAATATTTTATAGAGCTTTTATTTCTTTAAAAAAATATGTATTTTCAAATTGAATCAGTATAAAATATCTTTTACTAATAAGGTAGTCAAAAAAATAAATTGATAATGTAAAATGTGCTGCACAAACGACTTGTCAAGCACACACCCTGTTACATGGTGGTGATAAAAGACATTGTGGAAGGGGAAAAAACAAATGGATGTAGGTAGCTTTTGCAAAAGACATACACACTGCAACAGTAGTAAAATGGAGGTAACAACTAACCATCATAAGAGGAGCAAGCAAGAGCAAAGATCAAAAAGCTGAAAAGAAATGAAGGAAAGCAAAAGCCAAGTGTTGTACACTTTCACAGGTGTATGATGGGAGGTTGGAAATGTAAAAATCAATGGAAGGTTGATTTAACTCAAAGCAATCTCCGGTGGGCCATGTCTGTTTTGTTTTATTTTTAGTGTGTTTTTTTTGTTGTTAAATTTTGTGAATCTGGCTAATTTTATTTTTTTAGTCGGGTTTGGATCGAGTGTGATTCTAAATTGAATGTTATAACATATATGGTGTCAAAACTTAACAATAAGGGGATTATGCAAAGTACATTAGGTGTGGATGGATGGTAAGAGAGATTTTACATTTGTTGTCGGCATTCATTGTATGCAAATGATAGATTTTGTATCGACTTAAGATATGAGATGGACACATAGAATGACACATGGATAAAATAGATGAGATCATTGTATATCGTGACTTAAATATATTGGATCATCATTAATTGGCGTGTCAAAAACCGATGTCAAATTGTATCAAAAAATAACAGATAAGCGAATTGCACCAGATGAGACTTCATGTCTCTGTTTTAGTATATTTTTATATGTATTATATATAGATATAGATATATAGAATATAGATAGATATATAAATATAGATATAGATATTAGTTACTAATACATTGATAGATTTTCAGGAAGAGAAATATCTCACATCAAAAAAGAAGGAAAAAAAAGAATAATATTATATATAAATTTTTTTATATAAGGCAAGGATTTGGGGGTGGTCAACTACGGTAGACTCATCGCCCAATAGTGTCCAACCGGACAACGTTGTCAATGTCCACAGACATTTGCTCGACGACAAATGATGAAGAGAAGTCAATATGCGCCAGTCTATCGACAATCTGGTTCCCTTATCTGAAGGTGTGTGAAAAACTCACACTCTTGAACGTGCGACAGAGGCCGAGGGCATCCGACACCGCCATCTCAATTTTTCAAGAATACCGCCAAATCCTCTTCAGGACGTTGATTAGCATCAAGCAGTCTCCCTCCACCTCAAACCGAGAAAAGTCAGCAACCTGGAGACCGAATAGAAGACCGTGACCTTCCACTTAGCAGACAGACGGCCAGGATCTTGGGCGCCACAAGACATGACTGACCCGTGGCAACCACGAATAACAAATCCCGAGGCAGCAAGACCCGAGCCAGCTATAGCGCCATCAAAATTAAGTTTGATGAACCCTTCGACTTGTTTTTTCCATTTAACCATTTTTTTTTGTTCTGGTATGGTGGGACCTTATATAAGATTGATATATTACTTCCTTAATTCTAATTGCCAATTAAGTTAGAATAAAATTTTATTATCTATATAAACTCTTAATTTAGAAGAGTTTATGCTGAGGTGTCAACATTAGAGAGATTTTAGGGGACCAATCACAAGTTGGTGTAGTGGTTATGAGGCTACATCCCATGCCTCGAGGTTCGAAGTTCGAATCCCCGTGGAAACATGGAGACACTTGTGAGTGGGAGGGTCAACCCCTTAAATGGGCCTACAGTAACCCGATCCAGATGTAGAGAGGGCAAAGCCCACTTGAACTGGAAAGGAACAAAAAAGAGAGATTTTAGGGGTTTTGACCAATTATAATTTTCTTTTTTCTCTTTAATCCTTTTTTTAATTCTCCTTTTTTCTTCTTTTTCTTTTAATTCTCTTTTTTTTCTTTAATCTTACTAACTATTGGGTTTAATTCAAAACATTGAATTCAATCTAATATAACTATTGGGCTTAACTCAAATTCATTTACTAACTATCTATATCTATATACTTTATTAATTTATGTCACATGTTCTCTCCATGTTCAAAGTTATTTGTGGAAATATTATTTACATAATATCATTTTATCACGGTAACTATATTTTCTAATATTATTTTTTTAAAAATATTCTAATATTAATTACCCAATATTATTTGATGTTACATTTTTTAACCAATGGGATTAATTCAAAACTTTTATCTTTCACTATTTATTATTTATTTTTCTATTTATCTCTTTAACCCAAGTGTATTTTTTCTATTATTTTTAACACATTTACTAATCAATGTGTTTAATTAAAAATATTGAATTAAATCTAATGTCTATAATTTATCTATATCCAAATATTATTTATATAAAAAAAAATGTGTCATGGCGCGGGATCATACTAGTATATCTTATAGTAGTATATTGATATTATTACACACGGCACCCACTTAAAAATTTGGATACTGGAATCCTTATCATCAAACAATTCATCATCCTTTACAAATCAATTTAATGCTTTTTCTCCCCTTTTTCTTTTTATCATATGGTATAATGTAGAAAAAGAGCCCAACATCCCTATAAGAGAGAGGCCGTGGGATTGCTGGTGAAGGGTCAATTTAACTTGTTTTCTTTTTAACTGTTAAATAGTGTTCTTTTTGGTTGGATTTGGACCCTACAATGAAATATAGTTGGCTCTTCAATTCCTACCATGTTACCAAAATGGATGTTTCCCAACTTAATTTCCATTCTCCTAATGGCCATTTGGACCCCACCTTCCATTCCCATAATAAAGGATTAAAGGCCTAGTTATCTCATTTAATGCAAGATTTTAAGAGTTTAGGCGGAGTCTGGGTGGATTTCTTAACGGGTTGCTTGGTAGATATTGATGGTCTAGTCGGGTCTTGGCGATTTTGATGGCATTGGTGGCGGAGTGAGGTTAATGGCTTAATCGCGGCCTAGACGGCCCTTGGTGGGGTTTTTAGAACAGTGATCACGGGGTTTTAAGGCTTTTTATTTATATAATGAGAGAAACCCTCGTCGGACCCAGAATAAGATTGTAGAGGACTTGTCAATAAGATATATATGTAATCATTGGGGTTGATAATTATTGCTAAATGGGTAATGTACTCATAACTCATATACATCAACTAATTGAACATTTGGTGAAAATTGATAATTTGATTGCATTAGAACTACTTAAGAAACACACTTTTATTCTGATTGATTGAATTAGCATTTTATTAACTCCTATTCAATTCATACATCAAACAACTGATATTGTAAATAGTAGTATTTGACAAGTGATATTCTTTGCATTTTCACTGCAACTACTTTGAACGACTAATACAGCAGCTTCAGCTATCCAAATCACTACTATTGCCAAACACAACCTAAGTTAACTTCATACTAGTAGTACTGATAGAAGCCACAATGGGAAAGGATTGTTTTGGATCTTAGGTGCACTAATGAATGGGCCTGGGCTGCGTTCATTAGGATAAATAAGCCAATCCAGTCGAACTGCAAGGGTATTGGGCTGGCCCATAGTTCAAGGCCCAACAATGGATTTGCACCCTCCTATTAACCAATATAAGATGCTTCACTATTTAACATAAGTGATGCTAGGTACAAATTATACAAAATATCATTTTTCTTAGAATTATTACTCCGTATTATTTTTAAAAAGTATGCTATTCCGTAAATAATCAAATATATTATTGATTGGAGAGTAATAAGAGTGAGTTTTTTATATTGACATTTTTCAATACTCAGTAATTTTTTGTTTTTGATGACACGAGTTTTTAATTTCTATAGATCCGAGCCCTAATCTACAAAATATTCGCATTGAGTAAATCAAATGATATGCCACCAGACGGACTTAAACCATAATAAAATATTAGCATCCACTCTAATACAGACGACTCTAGTGAAACTAGTGGATGATGTCTTGTCGATGAGAGAGTATCAGGGGTTGAGTAAACCAAATGATAAGCCATCAGACAGGTTTAACTCATACTCCATCCGTCTCGAAAAACAAGTCGTTTAAGCATTATGCACTAGTTTTAATAAAACACTCACCCATCAATCAACATCATCATTCCACTAACTTTTTTTCACTAATTTTATTGTTTTTTAAATACCCACTATATTTTTTAACCAATCAAAATCTTTTAAAAAGTCAACAACACAAAAACCAACACAAATCATTACTATCCCCTACCTAGAAAACCTAAAACGACATGTATTTTGATACAACTACACTACCCTAAAACGACTTGTTTTTCGAGACGGAGGGAGTAGTAAAATACGAGCATCTACTCTAATACATGACTATTGAAACTAGTGGATAACCTCTTTTTAAACAGATAGTATATTAGGTAAACCATTCTGAATTGGTTCAATCAAAAACTTGCGAGGGGTCACTCAATGGTCACGATCATCCACTCATACAGATAACCTCTTTTTGATCAAAGAGTATACTGTATCAAGCATTGATTGACAAAAGGTGGGGTCTAGATTTGACGCATGACTTAATTGTGGATGACTAAATGGGTACAGGGTACAGGGTACAGAGTAGAAAATCTAAGCAGCCGAAATGGAATCACTGTCAAATTGACAAATTGGAAACTTACCGGTACTGAAATGTAATGCCCAGCTGGACCACACCTGACTCACACGTCATCTTTCGCCTACCACATCCTCTCCGGTAACTGGACCCTACTTTTTACATACCACTTGTTTTTTTTTTCACCAGCTACCCTTCTTTTGGGTAAATTACATTTATCCACCCATAGTTTGATAGTTTGCATTATAAACCATCTGTTGTATTAAGGGGTAGAAAATTAATTACCAATCATTCTTGGGTCAGCTTTACATTAAACGCTACTACTATATCATACAATTAGCAATTTGATGAGTGAGAGACAAAACTTTGAAGCCAAATACAGCACAATGTAAAACACAATTGCAGAGAAAGCAATTCAAACTTACCTTTGCAATGGACAACAGAAAAAGAAAAAAAAAAGTGTATGCAAAGATTATAGATATAATATAAGTGTTCTAAGGAAAGAGTCTCCTCATATCAGATGAATAAATTTAGTCTAATACCCAAAAAAAAAAAAAAAAAAAAACATCATCCAGTAAACTAACCACCTCCTGAGGCAAGTCAAAATTCGAGTCCAATTCTGAAAACGGTTTTTTTTTAGGATTGGAGGGGTTTCCATCAGATCTCTCTAATACCAACACCACACACAACAGTCAACACACACAGACACACACACACCCTAAGAAAGAATCAAATAATTTCAGCTCAATGTGGGTGTGAACTTTGAAGAATCCCTTGTTTGATTTTTGTTCAACTCACTTGTTGTTGGTTGCCGTACATTGGGTATGCTCCATATGCAGCTGCGTACATGCTTGGGTCGTGAGGGCGAGGCAGAGCGTAGTAGTCGTAGACAGGTCCTCCATAGTAGGCTCCGTTCCACTGGTTTCCGTATTCGTTTCTCATCTGGCAACAAGGCACAATTCCCATGATTAGGCATCAGGGTAAGACGAATAAATTGAAAATTAGGACTAGAAAGTATCATGGAAATTTACCTGCTTATTAGACGGGTTGCGGCCCCAAGAGAGGCGCACGGTTTGCTTGCCTATCACAGTTCCATTCAACTTCTGTAAAGCCTCTTCAGCGTCGCTTCTGCAATAATTTGTTGTGTTCACAACCCAATGAATCAAAGTTTTGGTATTTATCAATGGTTCATGTTTTGACAAGACCGAGCAGGGGAGAAGGTGAACCTATTGGCGAATTGTACGAATCCACAGTTTTTATTAGCTGGAATCTTCACTGAGACTATTTCTCCATAATCAGAGAAAGGCTGTCTAAGATCATCCTCGGAAGCTTCCTTATCAAGCCCACCAACAAATATCTACAGCAAGTATCAAAATGTTACGGAGTATTTATCAAAATAACATTTACAACTAAACAACTATGAAGCCAAGGGTGATTGAAGTGGTGTAAGGACAAAAACTCACAGTTGTGTTTGTAGAATCTCCATCAGATTGCGATCCTTGGGCAGAGCCACCATTTGCATATCCACCTAGCAAAATAAAACCGTGTTAGGAGGAGGTGGATAAAGCGAGTAACAAGTGTAGTTTTTGTGTGGAAGTTGTAATGGTGTATGATGTAATATCCAATCTTAACAATGAAGCAGAGCAGTGTATCCCAATTTAAAAAAACAAGGGGTGATGTGTTCGCCTAAAAATAGAAGTCATTCGCATATAATGAAAAATGAGAAGTTCTCAATACACATGGACCAAAGATGAAAGGCATTCACCCTTTCTCCGTATATAGTGAACAGGTAAATCTGTACACAACAAAACATACTTGGCAGATCAAAGGGCGCTAATATGATGGAACCTAACAATCTAAACATCAAAACAAGTCATTCGCAACTCAATGCTTTTTAGGGTAAATGTGCCAAACATGGAACTTTGCAGGGCCATGAAAGTGATGAAACATCTAATGGATTGAGTAATTGATTTATACATTAGTATCAACAGGGCATCGTGAAGGCAGAAACCAGAGGCAATCAAGAAAATGGATCTCGAAAAAAAAAATGGAGTTTTGGCAAGAAATTAAGTTTTTTGCCAAAATTGATTGAGGGGATATATCGACAACTTTACCTTGCTGATACCCCGTAGATTTTCTGGGTGTAGCAGCACCTGTCCGCATGGGTCTGGTTGAACAGTAAACACCATTCATCTCAGTCATTGCCTGAGTCCTCTCGGTGTCATCTCCAAACCTGACAAAGCCATAACCCTTTGATCTCCCAGTGTTGACATCAATGACAACCTTTGCAGCCTTGACAGACGGATACTTGCCTGCGAATGTCTCAAGCAACAAACCATCAGTGACATCCGCAGCCAAATCTCCCACGAATATGGAATGATCAGAGCCATTGTCAACACGCTTCTCTCCTGTGCTAAATGACGCCCAGTTCAGTCTGAATGGCTGATCGGTGTTGGGCATCATTGAGCCAGTAAAAGACTGGAGGGCTTTCTCAGCCATGGCATGTGAATTGAATTCAACAAATCCGTATCCTTCAGAGAAACCACTCTGCTTATTGCGAATGACCTTGATATTTGCAATCTGCTCAAATAGAAAAAAGATATGCAGTTAAAATCAAGAGTCAAATTTGCCAAATGAGAACAATGTTTCTAATTTCACTTGTCCAAGTTCTAAGACAAGAAAAAAAAAACAATGGCTTCTTTGTAGCTCCATATAGAAATTGGCATTTATATGAAGAAAAGAAGAGAACGATAAACACAAAATCAAAAGTAAGACAGCTATGATATTCATAAAACAGAAATCATGTATAAGCTATTCATATTGTAAAATGACTAAATTAAAGATAGGAAAATGCATGGCAAAGTTTTGACATTTAAAGAGGCTGCCTAGCATATCGTATGCCTTTTATGGAACTTACATCTAGCAAGTAGCAACAGATGAATATGCGTTTTCAACGGTCCAAACTAACATTAAATGGAGGGAGGCATGTAGTAAGCACAAAGCGAACTATTCTTTCGCCTTTTACTAACATTAAATGGAGAAACCCCATAAGAAAAAAGACCAAATTACACAACTTCATAATGGAATCTTAAACTTCTCATTGCACCAAATGGAACCTTAAGCAGGCCAACTATAACTGAACCATGACAAAGACTTAATTTTAATTAGTCCTTCCAAACATAGCCACAAATTTACCAATGGTATTGTACAATTATGTGAAGCGAGAATTGCATGATACATGCTATGGGCTACCATATAGCTGCGAAATACTCTGTATCAGACAGCCAAGTGTAGATATTTGAATAACAATTCAACAATTATTAATCCAAGTACTCTTTGCCAGTAGAAGCTAGTAAAATTCCTAGCTAATAACAATGTCATCAAATTCAATCACAGATTGATTAAAGTGACAGAATCTACGCACAATTAGCTAGGCAACAATTGAACAAACCAGCAATTAACAGAAATCAAGATTGTGAGAGTACAGAACACAAATATCACAATAAATCCCGATCTAATGAATCCTGAATCTCAAGTACCAGCAAAAGTATAAATAGAATAAATAATTGAAGCAAGATTTGAAAGGAAGGAACGGATTTAATACTTCGTAAGAGGGAGGGAAACAGCTGTGAAGGAACTGCTCATCCATCCAAGGATGCAAGTCTCCAACCCACACGGTCTTATTCTCTCCGGCCGAGTCACCGTTACCGTTGTTATTGTTGTTGTTCCGTCGGTGGTGGTGGTGGTGGAGCGCCTGGGGAGGCGGTTGCATATAGGCGTGGGGATGATACGGCGACGCCATGTAATGAGGCGACGGGGGAGGGTAGTGCTGCGGCATCATCTGGTGCGGCATTACCATCGCTGGAGGCGGCGGGTACTGCATCGGCATCCAATGCGGCTGCGCCGCCGCCGACAACGGCGTCTGCTTCGCCGGCTTCGGTTGCTGCGCCGCCGCTGGCTGATCAGAGTGATTCGTCTGCATCTTTTATTGTGTTAATTACTACAAAAATTGCTATCACTGAATTGAATTTGTTCTCTATCTGTGTTTCCGTTTACGGAATTGAATGGGAAAAAGAAGAGATTTTCCGGATCTGTAAAGAGAGAGACAGAGGGAGACGGAGATTAAAGGCAAGCGGAGGCTAAAGAGAGGAGATAAACTCAAACACATGATTTATATTTGGGCTGTTGGGGGATGCAGTGGAACGACCTCATCACACGCGTTGATGCGGGTGCTGTCAGAGCCGTTGGATTTAGCTCCCAGGGGTTTAATCCTGACCGTTGATTCAGATGGCTAGGGATTCATTCACTCGTTTACCACTTGGCGGTGGAGTACTACGCTACTGCCGGTGCTACGGAATATATATCACGGTGCACCGTAAATCTAGGGCTTTTATATAATCTGAACAGCCCGGTTCAGAATCGGTTCGACTCGAGCTCGCTAACTTACCTAAACAAGTTGAGCATGAACATGATTTTAAGCTCGGTTGAAAGATCGGTTCATTCGATTTAGGCTCGAATAGCTCGCTCGAAAAAAGCTCAGCTCGATCTCGTTCATTTACTAAAACAAGTCAAGTTTGAACAAAAAATAAAGCTCGTTTAAAAATTAGGCTCGGCTCGAGCTCGCTTAACAAATGAACCAAGTTTAAACATGTCAAGCTCGGCTCGTTCGACTCGAATAACACCTCTACGTAAATTCTTTCGTAGAACCACATCTATGGTATAATTTTTACAGAGTAATTGATTTGCGGTGTATTTAGTTTCCGTGACAGTAATATTAATACACGTATGTATGCATCAATGTATGGGTGATAAATGGAGTCTTAAAAAAAGAAAAGGTTGAAATAGAATTGTTTTTGTGAAGTGTCCAGAGACTGTCACGTGACACAGCGCCGATATCTTTCTTTGGATTAGCGCAACTTGTGAAAGTTGAAAACCCTAGATTTCAAGTGGTGTAAGTGGTGTGGGATAATATTGGGCTTTTACATGGGCCCTCCATTAGGTTTACTAAGGTATGTAGGGAGACCTCCAAATTTACTAAAAATCCCATCGAAATCGAAATTCATACATACTATTTGACTATTTTAGATTTAAGGTTACTTTAATTCTAATAACTTTAGTTATGTTAATTAATGCTGTTTTTTTAAATAAGATATTGATGCTATTTTTCTAGAGAAGTGTTTGGTAAATCAAGAGGCCGAAAGAATGAATAGACGGACAAACAAACCGATATGAAACAAAGAGGAATACCACAAAAGGTGTTGGGAGTCAAAATGGATGATTGATTCATCTTGAATTATGCTTCAACCCAACATTTTGATCCTTGGTTGATTTCACATAAACTGCTAGCTAGCATGATTATGATTGCTAAAAATGTAAACAGCAGCATACAATCAATGGCAGGCTCAAAGTAAACTAGGCTGATTGCATCTCATTTGCAGTTGAACACTGAGCTGTGTGAACCCATCACGGAACACATTTCACGCTTTATGCGACAAGCTGATAGCTACATGGCCATCTCATCATCTCACAGGAAGGTTTGATTAGCTTGTTTCTGAATCCATGTCTAGTCAAGATGGTTTTAGTCCTTTCTCTTTCCTTAAAAAACAAAGTAAAGAACAATAGCCTGAATGCAAGTCCAACTCATCATGTTTGAACTCAAATGGGACGTTATCGCAGTTCAGCTGGATTATCATGCAGGCGACAAGGTAAAAACAAGAGTACAGAACAACATGCATGCATAAGGAGTAAGGACTGTGTGCTATAAGTGTCATACCTTATCTATAATATAATTAACCGCACAATTTGCCCCATATACTTGAATGCCTTTGATGCTTCACTTAAGCATTTGTTTTTGTCGCTTCTGGACCAATGCTGCAACATGTTAATTGTTTTTCGAGGGTTAGTGACTTTAAGCGGCAATTAACAGAATCATGGTAACATTAGCTGCAATGACAGACAAATAAAGCTGAATCAGGCAATAGATCAAGTGTCTTGTGCATTTACCTGTCCCAACCGATTGATCTTATCCCTCACATCCTTCAGCAACTCTTGAGCATCCCTGTCCCATCTACAGAACTCCAATTCCCTTCCATCCAGAAGCTTATCAGAAACCTAAGAGCAAAATCAACAAACACCTACTCTTAAAATACCGCATCAGCGTTTCCTAACCATCAATAGGAGGGATGGGGTGGAGATTAACATTTATCTGTCATCACAAATTTCAAATCTTTTCACAAGATGGTATTTTAGTGTATTGTGTAATTTGTGTTGGCAAATATTGATGCCACAATTGGTCACGCCAAACAAATGTGCCACCACTGACCATCGGAAAAGTCAATGAAAAGCAAATTTCCTACAATAGTATAAACATTACTCCAGAAAGAAAACTGCTGTGCCCTAGGTTTCCTACAGCTGATAACTTAGGAAAAAAACTGCACTAAGTTTATAGCATTCAACCCAATAGAACATATACTCATCAGATCATTAACAAATATTCTTAAACTCTTGTGCACTAGATCCATATCATTCCTTGCAGATTATGCAAAACTGCACTAGATTTATAAAATTCAACCCAATACAACATATAACCACTGTTGACTGTCCTTGGTAATATGCTAATATGAAGCCTCTTTTACTTGATTATACTCAAAGCACAGGACAGAGGACACCATGAACACTCAAAATGCTGCAAATCCATCAAACTCAGAAGCAGAAAACCAATGTAACCAAATGAAATGGATGCATAACAATCAACAAGTACCTGTTTAACTATCACTTGACCACCAGAGACATGAGAGAAGTAGACATTGTAGAAATGTGTGAGGAATGATGGAGCACTCGTAGTGGAAAGTTCCTCCAGATACTGGGCATAAGAAACTCCTGGAGTGCCAGGTTCAGGTATCTCTACATCTCTTTCTCTAAGCCACTCAATGTCCCTGGCAAGACCTTCAGATCGCTCAAGTCCAGTCTGCCTGAAGTATGCATCTATGGATTCCATCATAAACACATGCTAAAAACTCAATCGAGGATGCTAAAATGCAATTGAGAACTCTTGATTTACGAGTCGCGATTCTATGACAGCATTAAACTGTGAAATTGAAAGCTTGAAGACTAGAGAGCAAAAACTCACAAGCAACGTCGTCTGATTGTTCAACAATGCGCTCGAGCGTCTCAAACACGAGCTTGCAATCAGCCAAATGCTTCGCCAAACCCTCCATACTTGGTTGCCAAGTGTCTAAGACCGATTCAGAAGCTGAATCATTCGCCTTCGATCCATTATCATCCTCGTCTTCGACTTCACTGTCTTTCTCTTCTGCAGAATCTGAATTCGAGTTCTCATCGTCGCTCAACGAGCTCACAGATTTCGTGTTGCGGAGTTTCATGGCGACGAACCTCAGTTCTTCGGTAATCCCCTTCTTTTCTCCGGGATACGCTTTCCTGTACCTCTTCCTCCTCTTGAGTAGCGGTGGCGGCGATTGTCCTCCCCGCCCGCCAGACGAAGTAGCCTCCAGTTCATCCTCCTCCTCCTCCTCACCATCATTTTCGTCTTCATAATACTCGTCCTCCGAAGTTGAAGCATAGGAGGTCGCCGTTTCACTCTGACAACGACAACAGCTGGACGGAAAATTAAAACCGCCATTGCCGAAAATTGATTTCGGTTTCTGAACAATTGAGAGGCTAGGGTTTCGAAATTTGAAATTAATTTGGAGTGGCAAAGGTTTCTTGACGTTCAATGCCTCTATCAATGGTGGAAAATACCCCTGCAGGACCGCCATTTTTGTGGATTTTTGGAAGGGATGAGAAAACTCCTGAAGGTAGAGCTTCAGCTATCAATAGTGAAGTGGGCTTCAAGTTATTATATGCAGCCCAATAGAGGCCCAAATTGCTCCTAATAAAGACCAAATCGGCCCATTTTTCTTTTAAGGACACAAGACAAAATGTCTATATGGTATTGTGGACCCATTCAAAAGGTTGACTTTTTTTTTTTTTTTGGTAAATAGAGAGCGGTCATATCCGAGGGTCGAACCGATGACTTTGGATACTACCCTGTTAATTCTACGTACTTTGTTGGGTAACCCGGAATAATCACAAAAATATAGAGATTTTATATCAACCGATTAGCTTAAACTCAATTTTGACTTTTCTAAACAAAATTTCAGCTTGGAATTATTTTTAAGTTTAATTGGGAGAGCGAAGTGTCTCTTCACAAAATGAAAAAGACAAGGGCAGAGAATGTGACTTTAAGACTCCCAAGGGAGAAATAACAAAAGTTGTAACTTCACGCCATCTAAAGTTGATCATTACAAATCTTAGTATATAAATCGATGAACTACTACTTTTATTGTCAATTGGTTTTATAATGGAACCCCACTTGACTTGTGTGCTATACTACAAGTGATGTGCTTATACTTGGGCACTTTGTGTGCATATGCAAAAGTAACAATTGGAGCAACTCCTTCTATTGTCAAACCGATTAGTACCAATTATTGGTTTTAAAATGAAATCTCACTTGATTTATGTACTAGACTACTTATCAACACAATCTAATAGGGGTGGACATGGGACGGGACGGGACGGGATTGGGGTGATTCCGCGTCCCGTCCCGCGTACTATTTGCGGGACGAGATCGGGACGGGATTGAACTTTTTTTTTTCAAATCTCACCGGGTCTTATCCCTCACGGGACGGGATCGGGACTTGTCCCTATTAAAATAAGATTGCGCCTAAGTCTCACATATACTACATAAATATCAAAATTTTACAAGATTCCAGAATTTCCATAGCAAAATCAACAACTGTAAATACTATAAAAGTAGTCACAACTACAAACCCAATAAATTTGGCTTAAAACAGGATTTAGGGGATCATAGTTAATGAATCGAGCCACATGATTAAGCAACTCAATTGCATTGGCACAATCCGGATCAAAGATATGGAAGACATGATATTCGCCTTTGGTTTCGAGCATCTCTACTTTGCCTTCCCATCAACTCTCAACCATAACATAAGACATTATTCAATGAAGAAAATTACAGGCAAGGGAGAGGCAAATCACTGTTAATAAACTCAGCAAATGACTTAACAAACGCCTTAGACTTGTCCCTCTCCAAATCCCTCAAATGGAAAACATGATCCTCCTCTTCAACCTCCTGGATCTCCACCATCCCTGTCCACCCACTCCGCCCCAACGCCTCGAAGTAAAGCCGCCCTCGCTCCCTCACCACATCCTTCTCCGCCACGCACACCAACACCCTCCCGCACCCGAGCCCTGCCAGGCTCGGTGCCCCCTCCGCCACCGGGTTGACTCTTGGGTCGTCATGGCCCGGGTCCGGCATTGAGCTCGGGCACACTATGGGCCACACCCGATCCACCATCTCCTTATCCCGGTGTTGGGCCTCGTTTCCTATTGGACTTGAGGCCCAAAAATAAGGGTGGACTAGAATGAGCCCACGAATGGGAATATTGAGGCCCAAATCCTCGTCCCCGGCCGCCATCGCCATGTTATGGGCTATGTTCCCGCCGGCGCTGTCCCCGGCCAAGAAGACCCGGTCGAAGTCAGCGAACCGGTTCAGCCACGGGTCCTGGCCCGACCCGGATGTATGGGCCGCGGCCCAATGGATCGCGGCCCAGCAATCCGTGTAGGCCGCGGGGAGCGGGTGCTCGGGGGCGCGCCTGTAGTGGACGGAGACGGCGATGACGTCAGCCTCGAGGACCTGTTTGGTGAGGTACGAGTGGTACATGGGGTTGAAGGGGGTGCAAATGATGAAGCCGCCACCGTGGAAGTAGATGAGGAGGGGGAGCTTGCGGCGGGGGGAGGAGGCGGAGAGGAGGTGGTGGCTGGGGATGAAGAGGCGCGCGGAGAGGCCGGAGTCGGGGTCAATGAGGACGTCATTGGATGAAACGGGGCCGTTTTGGGGGTCGGGGGAGGCGGGGACGAACTCGTCGGGCTCCAGGCGTTCTACACGGCCGTCCTTGAAGGTGCGGAAGAACGGGGGGAACTCGATTTCGACGTCGTCGGTGGTGGTGGCGGTGGTGGAGGAAGCCATTGGAAATTGGAGAGAGTTGGTTTGGATTGGGTGAGGACAATTGCTCTATTAATTGAGCGATTGATGATTTTTGTATCTATTAGCTGTTTGTGGGTGCGTGTTGAAATTGTCCGCTCGAATCGCTGCAACCACATATGGGTTTTCGCCTTTTCAGTCCCATGACTCCCACGAGGGAGTGTTTGCCAATGCTGCGTATGGGATGATAATTTCCGACTTATTTTACAAATTATATATGTTTTGAAATAAAAATAATTACACTGTCCTTTTCAAATTAAATATCGTTTGTTATTTTTTTTTATTTTTTTATTTTTTTTTGATAAGGAAATAATTCGAGGCCGGACAGGCCTGGACCTCGAGAGGCCGACAAAGTCGGCAGACGGCAAGCCGTTTAAATATACAACATAGTAAAGGAAATACAACATAAAACAACTACCTAATACAACAAAAGAAGCTACATGAAACAAACCCGGAAAACCCCAAACCCTAAGCGAACAAACAGACACAGTAAAGAGAAGATGGAGACCTGACGTGGTGAAGTGGATAGCGAGCGCATGGGACAGCACAACTGACACGATGTCTCGCCGCCGGAAAGACGGAAAGCAGCAATCCACGTAGGGCAAAGACGACACCTGGGGAAGTGTGGATCACACGACGTTCCCTTCACCTAGATGAAGGATCTTCGGAGACCACGAACACCACCAACACGATCACTACGATCAACTAGGGCCGCAGAACTGCTCCTCAACCGAAACTAACCACGAACCAACAAGCAAAACTCCAACCAACTCAACAAATGAAGCACGACCGCGAGAGGGCAAAGAGCGCAAGAGTAATCCGGATTTCAAAATACACGTTGATATTCTACAATTTAATCGGGAAGAATCCAACAATAAGAAAAAAGGAATCCAACAATTTTACACACTTTTATCCGGTTTTTAATTTTATTTTTTGCAATTACATGATCTCGGCTTGTCATGGGCCCAAATAGAAGACAACAACAGGCCCAAGCCCAAGGCACACCCAAAATTACAATCGCGAAAGCACCTAGGGCAACCACGTCGGCCATGGAGATAACAGGAAGAAGCCAGCCGACAAAGGGACGGAAATGAGGCTGCCGGCGACCAAGGACGACGGCAAGAGACGTTCGGAGCAAACCGGAACTCCAACGAGGGAAGGGACGAAGGGCGAAGAACCCGGGAGGAGGGCTGTGAGATGGACCAACAGAGAAACGGCGGAGGGCGGACGCCATGGACACCGGACGAGCTAGACGCCAAGGGTCTGGAGAGGCGAGGAGACCTCCCACACACCGGCAACGAGCGAGGCCAGCGAAGCCGCATGGAACGAAACCGGCCATCGGGATGAGCAGATCGGACATCGGAGCGGACACCATCCGAACAATCGACCCAGAGAGAAGAAAGAGGGATGGGACAGTCCAATCGTTTGCAGATTTGGGGTAAGGAGAGACAAATCAACGAAAGCCCCAAAATAATTTTTAGACTGGATTGAAACAAAAATCATAGGAGGAAGAAGATGAAGAACTTGGGCGGCGACGGACAAACGAAAGCTTCCGCCGGACTAGGAAAAGTTAAGTCGGAGAGGAGATTGCAGTGGGTCGACGACGGACATCCGATCGCAGTCAGGCAAGGGTCGTGGCGGAGCGGAGCAACGACCGCCGACGGAATGTGGGCAGCCGACGAGAACCCAGGCCGAAAGACCAAGAACTCGCAGGCAGAGAAGGCCAATCGAAAACGAAACATAAGGATTTGGCTAATCGGAAAGCTTAGGAAAACCCCGAAGGGGTTGGGTGTGGGCTCCCGAAGGAGATTTGGGGCTCCCGGAGGAGATTTTGATCTCCCGGAGGAGGTTTGTATTGAAAGCAAGAGAGCGTTTATGGCCACTTACACCTGTAATTCTCCTTTCACCAAATCGAAGCAACAACTAAATCCTCCAATTTAGAGTTCTACTTTCACTTACAGTTTGGGAGCTTGGAACTTCCATTTTTATTTTTATTTTTGGGTTGCTCCCTCTCTCTAGATTTCTAGAGAGAGGACAGAGCGTTTTTCTCTCTTGAGTATTGACTATGGCCTATGGGCCACATGTTCACTGCACTAACACTATACTTTCACATCTTTTTTCTCCACAAGTCATGACAGAGAAAACAAAACTTTTATTGAATTTGTGAATGGATTCATTATCGTTTGTTATTTTATACAGTATTATTTTTTTTAATAATTTTAATTTATTAATACGAAGTATTAAATACGGAGTATGGAATTATAAAAAAATCATTAAAAATAATATTTTATAGAGTTTTTACCTCCTTAACATTCATGCTGAAAAGTAAAATGATTTTTATTACTCCATCCGTGTCCTTTTAAGTGACTTTTTATAATTCATGTACGTTTTTTAAGGTGTAAAAACCTATATAAAATAATAATTTTTTAAACTTTTTTTCAATAATCTCATACTTATTGACGATAAGTATAATATTATTAAAAAAATTATTAAAATATTAATATTTAATATAGTTTTTACCGTTCTAAAACTACGTAGTTGACTTAAAAAAGTTAATTAAAAGGAAACGGATGGAGTATGAAACAGAGGGAGTATGATAATGTCATGTATAGGAATTAGTATAAATACATCTACTTGTATTAGAGTAATCATCAATGAATCAAATGAAAAATGCAATTACTCTTTTCTCCTTACCTTACCCTCTCTCTAAACCCTAATCTCTCTTTCCCTAATTCATCATCTTCTTCCCTAAATCTCTACTTTTACTATCAATCTCCCTTATTCTAGGTTATGATCCATTAGGGACATAACAGATAATTTTAATATTTAAAGATAAGATATTTTTTCAACTTCATTATAAACTCATTTTACACAAACTTTGTGAGGTCGAGTTGTGTGCATTCTTTTCCTTGAACGAGTCGAGGAGATGTTCTCGATTGACCTAGAAACTATATGCACGGACATTTACAACCAATACATCGGTCCTCGGAGAAAGAACTTCAAAAAGTAAAGGAAAAGAAAGAACAAGTAACTGAAATGAAAGACAGAGAATGAATAGGATAAAATTCTAAACTTTCCTATTCTTAAATGCTCTTCTCGACCCGAATAGTTCTCCTCCACTGAATTCTATATTACGCCAAATCCTCTGTGAGACCCAACACTCTCAATAGCCAGGTTATCGCACTTACGTTGTTGGAATGAGAAGATTGTCATCCCACATTGAGCGTGGGTGAGTTTAACAACACAAAATATAAAAAGGGGAAGCGGATCTGCTAATTGCTGGTACAACAAACTGATGATACCTGGATCGTCCGACAAGTGCAGATAAAGCGGATCAGTCGGTCTTGGAAATTGCAGGTGCTCGAAAAGATTGTCGATCTCCGGCTCTCAAGAAAAACTGCGAAATCGTGATTGAGATCGAAGCAGAATAAAGCAGGAGATTGAATCTCGTGCTTTGATATCATGTTGGAAATGAAACGAAGCATTCAACAATGACGGATCAAAAATAGAAAAATAAATTTGGGGAAGAAGAGAAAAGAGGCAGCAAAATCTGTTTTGCATTTGTGGATTTGTTTCTATTTGCTAGCTAAACGACGTCGTCATGAGTCTTCACCTTCCTACCGTACACAAACCAGATTTTAACCAAAGCTGATTCATCCCAACAAACTATGCCTTAACAATATTGACTACCTCCGATCCAAAAAGGTCGTCGTTTGACTTTTTAACACGTATTTTAAGCAGCTAAAAACTATATAATATATTAACTTTTTTGTTATTTTTTTTATAATCTAATACTTATTACCAACAAATATTAACTTTTTTATATATAAAAAATTTAAAAAATTTGTACAGTATTTTATACTCTTACTATATGTTTCAGCTAGGGTATGCAATAATAAAATTGAGTGTACTTTCAGTTATAAAACACATGAATTCATTCAAGAAATTGGAGTTGTTGGTTCTTCACAGAAGCCACATATATGATAGATCCCTTGTTTTCTTTAGCCAATTCAATGGACATTTGATGTGTCCATTGCCTAAATCTTTGAAAGCCATCAACAAATCTTGGCTAATTTGGTGCGTTTACACCATGACCAAGAATCAGAAGGCGATTTCGGTAGAGGAGGAAGCAACATCGCCCTTCGACAAAGGCCGAAAGGCCAACCTTTGCAGTGACTAAACTCATGAAACATCGATCTCCTCTCAAGCTCCGAGAACACATCGAGGTGATCCTTGAAGCTCAAGCGATGCGAAAAGCTCGTGTTGACGGAGAAAAACTCGCTCGCAGCAGAGGCTGCACACGACGAGCAACATGACAAGTGGCTTGCAACTGATAAAAACTCCTCTTTATCTTCAATGTGTTTGTGCATTTCCTCTTGCTTTATCTCACCTTCGCCTTCGAGTTCTTTCTTCTCTTCTATCTTTGTTGATCTTACGAATAGCTCGCTTAGCGTCACTGGATAGAAGACGGAGGAGAAACCTTCGTCCCAGCGGATAAACTTCCGCTTGAACTTCGCCTCCATTGCGCGAGCCTTGATTATCGACACAATCTACAACCATAACAATAGAATCAAAAATTAAAAAAAAAATTGAAAAGCTTGTAAGCAGTGTTCTAAAAAGCACTAGGCGGTGAAGCTGACTGACTAGACGCAATTTTTAGAACAGTGGTTGTAAGCAGGTCTTACTTCCTGCTCATTACTGATGTAGCTGTTGTAAGTTTCGTCTTCATCGAGACTCGAAAACGAGAGACTCCGAATCCGATTGCAAGTATGACAATTGAAGAACACATCCTTCAGTACAGATGAGAAAATTTTGCATCTCTTGGATGGATTTGAGGGCTGATCATTGTACAAAATGGTCATTTTGAGGCTTAAAAGATCACTACTTTGTGAAACTGAATCTCACCTGAGTTGCATTTATATATAAACCAATCTCTTGTATTGTATATAGATAGCAAAAATGAAACTGCATTGCTTATTGAAAAGGGCTGTTGAGCTAATTCAAGACCCATATTTTTCATACTTTGGGTTAAAGACACAGAAAGTGAAACCCCCCAATAGCATTACAAAAGGGTTGACACTCAAATATTTGTGGGTGTTATTTTCATTGGTGATAACTGATAAGTATGTGAGCGTTTATATTTGACTTAAAGCGAAAGTTAGAGGAGTAAATACTAGGACAGGGTACCTAAAGCCACTTAAATAACTCAACTCTGTATTTGTAAGTTATCTTTGGATACACAATCTGGCTTGGTATATGCACAATTTTATCTTATCAAGTGCACGGTGATTTCGTCGGTGATTTTTTTTTTGTCTGAAAATAGATTGTCGACATGGGAAGTCGGTATCGACAACCTATTTTTAGACAAAATAAAATTTTATCAATATTGAAAATCGGTAAATGATAAAAAAAAATTAGTGTGAATATAATAGCCCTAAATAGGTTGCTGATATGGAAAGTCGATATCCTATTTTCAGGCATAACAAAAGGTGGAGAACACATTTTGGTTTCTAGGATTGAGTCAAGGGTAAGAGTAATATCTCCATGGAAATTTCTAGCTTGTTTGGTTTAAATTTGAGAACACATTTTTTAAATAAATATTCCCAATTTTCGCTTTTAAACTATTACTAGTTTTTAAAATTGAGGATAGTGGTATAAATATAATGTATTCAGAAATAATTATTTAGTTACATATAGGGAAAAATTATTTCAAAGCTAAAAACTTGAAACTCAAAATTAAATCAAACAAACTCTTAGAGAAAATGTTTGGATTAGTATTTTTTTTTTAATCTTAATTCAGTTCGATTGGATTCAACCGTTCAATATCCGAATTAGCACATATCTAAAACATATGGTAACAACTAACAACACACCAAAACAACAAAACAAGACATTCCAAGCATAATAAATAGGGTTGAGACATTTCTCTTAGGGCAGTTTTCTAAAAATAAGATTCAAATTATATCTCTAATTAATGGATGAGAGTTTATTGTCGACTTATTACGTAAATTTCTGTGTGGGGTTCAAATAATTTGGGCTGATGAAATGGGCAAAGATATGGGCCATCATTTATTGCCTTATTGGGCCAAAGTTTGTATGGGCCCATAAAAAATGGATCTTCGCTTTCAGTGCCCAGGAGATAGTGTTTCCTAAACAAAAACTAGGGTTCTTCATTTGGCTGTTTAGCGACTGAGATTGCCGCTGAGTCTACGGAGGGAGGAAGGAGAAGATGACGAAGAGGACGAAGAAGGTCGGGATCGTAGGCAAGTATGGAACGCGCTACGGTGCGAGTCTCCGTAAGATCGTGAAGAAGATGGAAGTGAGCCAGCACAGCAAGTACTTCTGCGAGTTCTGCGGCAAGGTAAATCTCCCGATTTCATCATCCGTAGAGTTTTCAAATTTCGATCCATTTCAGGTGAAATTGACCTCCGACCTTGCTTTTCTGTGCTTTGCAGTACGCAGTGAAGAGGAAATCGGTGGGGATTTGGGGCTGCAAGGACTGCGGAAAGGTCAAGGCCGGTGGCGCATACACTTTAAAGTAAGCAACTTTCTCCAAATCCTTGATTTAATTTTTCCCTGTTTTGCTATTTGTGCGCAAATTTTGATCGATGCTTGGATTCGGATATGAAAACAGCACTGCCAATGCGGTGACGGTGAGAAGCACAATCAGGAGGTTGAGGGAGCAGACGGAGAGTTAGGGAAATCGTACATGCACTTCAACATCGAACAAATATAAATATAAGGATAGTGTCACCAATAATTCCAACTACTCTAATCAATATTGTCCTAAAAGATTTGGGCCCTAACCACCTCGTGCAACCACGTACACTTCAAAATAAAAAAATAAAAAAAATGCTATTGTCACCACTGCTTCAAATTACTCTAACTAACAATGTCAACAATACTTTAGGCCTTAACCACCTAGTGTCACAACTTAAATTTCAACGGTCGGTGACACCAATAACATTTATTGTTATGATATCACGTAGAACGTATGAAATTTCACTTGTTCTCGTACAGTGTATGGAGGAATATTATATCTAAAATATTTATATTTTTTCTTTAAATTTTTGGAAAATCAGTTACATATTTGTTCCAAATCAAACCGGAATATATGCGCAAATTCCTAATTTTACCGATCATGTTTTTCTGTCAAAAAAAAAACAAAAACAAATGTTCTACTTAAACATCAAAGACAACTATGATTGAATTGAAATCACAAACAAATATTATCAATAACAAACTTCATTCATAAATATACATTTGCTTACACCCAGTACCACAAAAAGTTTCAAACTACACTGATATCATACGATGGAAATCAGATATAAAAAGGTATTAAATGATAATTACTTCGATTTTGCAAGAGACCTACAGCTAGATTGCTGATCGATAAAGTGGGCAATTGCTTTGAACTCTAAGCCAAGATCGCAGACAACTTGGGTGGAAAAAAATGTCCGTATGGCGTTTCAAGGACGAGAATTGACGCTAACATCGGCTGCAGACATATTGTACATTCTTTTTCATCAAGATCAAGGTGATATATCTCCCTTAAGGCGTCAATATGCTCTGGAGGTGATATATCTCCCTTAAGGCGTCAATATGCTCTGGAGGTGCTGGATGATCTGTGTGGTCAACCTCCATATCAGAGATAGAGTTTATGTCGGATTCAGAGCTTGAATCAGACGAAGAGTCAGCAAAGAAATGTACATTCACAGTGATGTTCGGACACAGACCATACTCAACAAAATCAGCGTCGGCCGGAAACCAACTTCTAGTATATTCCATTAAAAGTTGATTGGCTACATGACTTCTAACCACACTAGTGACTCCTGCGTCATGTAAAACTTCATTGTAGCGGGCTAAACTCATTGGCATACAATTCCAAGCAGAACCATGATAAAATGTTAAAGGAACGCTATCAGAATGGATGGACACGACGAGTTGACTTGGTTCATATCAATATGACTCAGTTACTGATATTTCCACTTCATAAGTACTAACACTGTAGTCGTAATATAGTTCAGTAAAAATTGGAAATGCTATTGAATGAGACAAAAGCTACACGGACAAAATAAAGATACACTCATATATTAGACAATTACTTAAAAATAAAACATTGCAGGAATGTTAATATGAATTAAACATTTCAGAAACACAAAGAAAAATAAAATTTCTAAAAAACTTGATCAACCCTAACTGATAATTTTTATTTACATAAAGAAACAAACAACATCTACAAAAATAATGAAATACGAACTAAGCAAAACAAACAACAATATATGCAATTAATATACTGAAAGGTAATGAAAAGATAAACGAAAATCACAAAATACAACAATCAAAGATTTCATGAAAAACTTGATGGACTGTTTCATGAAACCTTTGATTGTTGTATTTTGCGATTTTCATTTATCTTTTCATTACCTTTCAGTATAGTAAACGCATATATTGTTGTTTGTTTTGCTTAGTTCGTATTGCATTATTTTTGTGGGTGTTGTTTGTTTCTTAATGTAAATAAAAATTATCAGTTAGGGTTGATCCAGTTTTTCAGAAATTTTATTTTTCTTTGTGTTTCTGAAATGTTTAATTTCTATTAACATTTCTGTAATATTTTATTTTTAAGTGATTGTCTAATATATGAGGGTATCTTTATTTTGTCTGTGTAGGTTTTCTCTCTTTCAATGACATTTCCAACTTTTACTAAACTAGATTATGACTACAGTGTTGGTACTTATGAAGTGGAAATATCAGCAACTGAGTCATATTGGTATGGACCGGGTAAACTCGTCGTGTCTATCCATTCTGATAGCGTTCCTTTAACATTTTATCATGGTTCTGCTTGGAATGGTATGCCAGTGAGTTTAGCCCGCTGCAATGAAGTGTTACATGATGCAGGAGTCACCAGTGTGGTTAGAAGTCAGGTAGTCAATCGGCTTTTAATGGAATATACTAGAAGTTGGTTTCCGGCCGGTGCTGATTTTGTTGAGTATGGTATGTGCCCGAACATCACTATGAATGTACATTTCTTTGTTGTTCATTGGTGTCTGCAAACTGATTTTAACAGAAATCACTCAAATCAGTATACCAGAACTTTTATTCTCGCTGTTAACACATTCCACTACAAAAAGATGAATTTTGGAAACACTGTTGAATTTTGCACAAGATTCCACCAAATGATGGACGAGCTGGATGGTGTTGTTTACTGTGGGTATCACATGACTCTCGTTGATGGGGCATGTGAGACTAACAAAGAGGCTCGAAGAGTCGAGTTGGTGGAAGCCGTTGTGGTTCATTATACATTATATGAGGAATTACAAAGATCAATAATAGCAACCGAACATCATATTCGGATTTCTTCCAAAGATGAAGACGCTGAACGCTATCAAAGGTGATATTTGAAGTTTTATCCTTAATTTTTTTTTCACCCTAGTCTTGCCTCTTGTATTTTATGCTTTATGTAGGTGGAAGGAGAACTGGGCAAATAAAGACAGATGTTGGAAGAGGCAAATGACAACCTCATGGAGTGCGTTAAAGAAGTTATGTAGAAATGAAAAGAAAGAAGAAGATTGATGACTTCTTAGGACTGTAGTTCTAGTCTATTAATAACTGGTAATATTGGAACATATTTATATATTCAATGTAATTTTTTTTTTAGTTTCTATGTGTTTCAGAATAATGTTATGAAAACTGATTAATATCATATAATATTATAAAGTGTTACTGAAGTTTTATATCTATCTTTTGTGATACTGCGGACACATTGATTAATTTGGAGATTGTTTTGGTAAAAGTAGTGCTGACACTGTTTAACTAAGATATTATGTTATTGGTAATTTGTTCAACATAATCTTAGTTTTGTTCAACAATAGTTTATATTTGCACAACAAACGAATGGATATCATCAAATTAATTATATGAATAAAATACACCAGTTATAAACACAAATCAAATATTTGAGTACCGGTGAGAGAATTGTGCTGACATAGAAGAAAGAATACACAACTTTTCAGAAGCAGTTATAGTTGTATGCATCTTGCCATATACTATCCAGCTTAAAATCATAGGGAAAACAATTGTTTTAATGCTCACGAGACAACTGTTCAGAAGCACAGTACACAACTGTCTACACCCAAATACATTCCAAAGTTTGTAAAAAACAACATGAACTTGTGTTGTAGCTGTTCAACCAAAATTTAGTTTCTGCCCCTGAATCCCTTTTGCAGTCATTTTTGCATGGGCTTTCGCTGCCTTCACAACATCTGTGTTCACTTCATTCGGCTCTGAGCACACTATATCTGTTAGGTAATTAACCCGTAGTTTTGAGATATTCTTGAAATTGTCCTTTTCCAATCCGCACTTGTACACTCTCTCTGCCTCAAAGAAGGTCTCCATGTGACGCATGAGGCATACCCCAGAATGCAGAACTTTCTCTTCTCCAACCCATGTGATAGGGACATTTGATGTTGGTGCATTTGACACTATTTCTGCCTTTGCTTCAAGCCCCTTGTCTGATAGATACACAATCAGCATATCCCCCTGCATGGATTGAATCATAAAGCATGTAGTTTTAATGGTAAACTGAGGTTATAATTAATTGAAATTATATATCATTAATAAAACTTACCAAACATTCGAAGGGGGATGCAAAGTTGCAAATTTGATCAGGGCAAGACAGGGTGATATCAACGATTTGGATGACTTTGTTTTTAAAGTTGTACACAACCATGATATAGATCTCTTCTTGTTGAACCCCAAATACAATCTAATCAACATAATATTAAACAAATAGACATTAGTGATTGAGCTTGTTAACTTTGATTCAGTATTTAGAGAACTTTATTCAGGTGATTGCAAGAGAGTACCATGTCTATATCTCTCAAAGAAATGTGTGGTGACAATGACAATACAATATCAAGGTGGAGGTTAAACCTCTGAAACTGTTTATCACAAGCTCCTGATGATACACTCTCCACATTAAACTGGAGCAAGAATAGAAATTAGAACAAAAGCAGACCCATTGTAACAATGACAAAGAATTGAGTGTAATTGAAAGATGAATTATTAAAAATATTACAGATTTGTTGATATTGACAAATAGTTTTGCTGGTGACTGAGCACTTTTATATTGTTCCTTGTTGTTGAGGATTGCTGTCCATGCATCAATAATGACACTAGACAAGTGGGTTTCATCTTCAAGTGTACCCATGTCTGTTCTAACAATTTCAACAGACTTGTGTTTAAATAAAACTTCCCTGCAATGTGAATCATTATGAAGATGGATTAAATAAAAATAATATTTTACTTGTAACTGAACATACATTAAGTAAATTAAGATTAAAAATGAACTTACGTGTTGTGAGGTGTTTTCATTGCTAAATAGGCTGAAACAGTGCGCTCTATTTCAGAGATAGGATCATTAATATCAACAACATGTGAATAATAAGGGCTTCTCAAAGATACAGAAGGTTTATGTGCTCTCCTTGCAGCTTCTTCTCTCTTTGTGTCATTAAGTTGTTCTGCAGCATTCACATTAACTGCGTTGACCCGTGGTGACCTTCGTGGTGGCAATGCAGCAGGGGACTTGCATTTTCTTTTACCTCCCAAAGGGTTCGCTGGTGGAATATCAGTTTCAAATTGAGTGGGTAGGGGAATGGGAGTAGCGCATAATATGTCTGCAGTTTTAGCTTGAACATCCTGTTGTATAGGAGACTGACCATGGCCGTCTGGGGGAGCCTGATTTGCTTCATTAGCATTCTTGATTTCAACTGTTGTGTTCTGTGATGTCCCTTTATCGTCCTTAAAAACAGGATCATTTAGAAATATATCAAAGGCAAATTCCCCGTCTCCTTTGATATTTGATTTCAGTTTTTGCTTTTTCTGATACGCCATTTCAATCTGAGTAATGCAATCTAAGAAAGCAGGGTCTGACCAGAATGTCTCTTGAGAGTCGTTAAGATTTGTATTTGGAGAGTCATTCATATTAGACCTGTCAGCAGCATCTGTAGCAGGCTCAGAATTTACATCTTCTATCCCTAAAAGCTGGTTTGCCCCATGTAGAAGTTTTTTCACCTTGTCATCATGTTGTAGTTCAGGCGGTACATTTGTAGACCACTCAGCAAAATCGGATATAGCAGATGCAAGCACAGAAGTTTTTTGAGCAAAAAACTTTATCCAACTCTAGAAGATAACAACACATAAAAAATAAGAACAAAAAATCATCAGTAAATATCAAAACTTACTAAACTGTACCAATATTACATTGAATTGGCTTAAAAAATTCATATAAACCTCAACTGTGGGTGGTTTTTTTTCTGGATCAGCAGGGTGACTGGTGCCTTCATCGTTTTGTGCAGAAGTGTGCGGACAAGCTGTAGGTGGTATGTCTTGATGGGGAGGAACAATTTTGCGAGACTGGACTAAGCCACAGCCAAAGCCTCCAATACTTATATCATCAGTTTCTCGTTTGCGCAAAATTTTGTAATTCATGCCAACAAAAACTGGAAAAGAACGAGTCATTCTCCTGAGTGCGGTGCTTGTGAATAGTTTCACCCGATCCATATAAAACAACTGCCACATCAAAAGGATAAACATATATCAGTATAATGATGGAGCGGGGAATGCTGACATGAAGAATACTGTAGATATGGAGGTAAAAGTAGGCAGTGCTGACATGGGTACTACCGACATGGTAAAGAAATTAATTTAACATCAGAGGAAAGGTTTGAAAAGAATACTTACAACCAAGAATAACAGAGGCCCTCTGAAATGTCCATTCTTGTTTTTTTCCCAGCTTTTCTTTGCGTCAACCAAATTTTTCAACACAAGACCACACCAATTTAGGTCTTTCGGGTCACCCAATTCAAGAACTACTCTTATTAAACTATGATTGGCATGTCCGTTTCCTAGAGTATCAACCAAGATAGAGTCTAATATAACAATAAAGTTCAGAAGGAATTGATCACTACAGTCAGTGTCAACAATCAATTTTTCCATAACCATAGCTGTAGTTATATTATCCTGGACCTCAAATGTGGTTTTCCAATCTTGCACAAGACTGAAATTCTTTTTAGCTGATTTTTTTCCAACCAAAACCTTCCCCATCGGGAAACCCATTGTGATATGCACATCTATTTCTGCAATTTCAAGTTCTCCTCCATTAGTCAGCTTCAATGAACACTTGTTAGGATCAAACTAATCCACTAACCAATATGAAAGATGCAGTGGTAGGGTAATAATATCCAAGTTGAACATAAATCCAAACCCAATATCTTGAATGAATTTCTTCTGCTTGTCATTCAGTTTTTTCAATGATGACACCAACAAGCGTGGGCTTGAACGTGCCTTCAAAGACGGGAGAGTTCTTTTTCTGGTGTTCCTCTCGTTTCTCACAACCATCTCCCTGTTTTCTGTGGTATGTTGTATGTCTGTGGGATCTGTTTGCTCATCAGTTGGGATGATATGCACCGTTGGGTTTACATGTTGAACAACCGTCTCAATAGGCGAATTGTTATCCAACCTTGCAATTTCAACAGTTTTCATAACAACAGTGCTAATAGGAATATCAGTGACAAAGGGAACTTCTTTCTTACTATTTTTCGAACAAGCGGTTGTGAATCTTTGGATTCAAGTGACTGACAACCCTCCCCTGCTTCATACGATTTACCAGCCTCAGTATTAACAAACACTTCATCCTTGAATGGTGGAGAATCTCTAGATAACTCAACCACCGGAGGTTTAACTCCAGATCTTTGTAATCTCTTCGAAATTCGATTTGGACTGTGTAGAACAGGTGAATCACTTAAATTCTGGGGACGTTTACCTATAGAATGAACACTTACAATCAATTTCTACAAATATTGGAAGTAAGAGTAGGCAGTTTATACCGTATAAATTTCAAGATTGAACGATAAATCCATCACATTAACTACAAATTATAATGCGGAAGTAATTGAATTAGCAATGGTAGCTCTTGGAAGCGTGAATAGCTGCTTGATTATAAACATTCAAACCTCTTGAATAAGTGTCATTTTCCTCATTTTCGTGAAAAACTAAACCCTAAACAGTACTCGTTCTTATTTAAACTTTAATATACGGAAAACACGAAATCAAACCTTTCGGATCTAATGACATGTTGATGTATATGATAGATTTCGTCCTCACAAGCCTATAATCAAGCGTGAAGAAATCTCGCAGAGAAAGAGAGAGTAGATTTAGCTGGAGGATGTAAGAAACGAAGGTGATGGTGAACTTCTAGAATGAGAAAAGCGAGTTAGACATTTACACTGGTTGCTTTTTATATTTTTTTTAAGAAAACCGTTTTTCTTTTCTTTTCTTTTCTTTTGCAAAAAAATCGTAAATTGTGTAATACCTTATTTATTTTTTCACAATATGATTCTTTACTTTCTCAATAGATTATTGCACAACATGATATTATTTTTGCTCATCAATCGTTTAAAATTGCACAACATTGAAGGGCAATAGGGGAAAATTTGTTCAACATCAATTTATTTTTGCTCAACAATTGTTTATATTTGCACAACAATCGACACTTGTGAATTTGTTGGCAACATGATCTTATTTTCTCTATTTATGTTTTCATAGTTGCTCAATAAATTATTGCTCAACATGGTCTTATTTTTGCTCATCAATAGAATAAAATTGCACAGCATTGTATGATTGGTGAAAACTTGCTCAACATCATCTTATTTTTGTTCAACAATTGTTTATATTTGCACAACAATCGACACTTTGTGAATTTGTTGGCAACATGATCTTATTTTCTATATTATGTTTTCATAGTTGGTAAATAGATTATTGCTCAACATAGTCTTATTTTTTTTCATCAATAGAATAAAATTGCACAACATCGTATGATTGGTGAAAACTTGCTCAACATCATCTTATTTTTGCTCAACAATAGCTTATATTTGCACAACACCAATACTTTGTTGGCAACATGATCCTATTTTCTCTATTTATGTTTGCATAGTTGCTCAATAGATTATTGCTCAACATGGTCTTATTTTTGCTCATCAATAGAATCAAATTGCACATCATCGTGTGATTGGTAAAAATTGCTCAACATCATCTTATTTCTGCTCAACAATTGTTTATATTTGCACAACAACAACACTTTGTTGGCAACATGATCCTATTTTCTCTATTTATGTTTCTATAGTTGCTCAATAGATTACTGCTCAACATGGTCTTATTTTTGCTCATCAATAGAATAAAATTGCATAACATCTTGTGATTGGTGAAAACTTGCTCAACATCATTTTATTTTTGCTCAACAATAGTTTATAATTGCACAACAACAACACTTGTGAAATTTTGCTCAACATGATTATATTTTTTTATTAATGTTATTTTATAGTTGCTCACAAGATTATTTGTCAACATTGTATTGTTTTTTGACTAAACAACAATGATATAAATTTGAAATTTCATGAGCACCGATGGCAAAATTGCGCTGACATAGATGGAAAAGAATATACAAACTTGTATTATTACATGATAAAATCTAAAATTTTATTCTATAATATTGAATTAATGTTTATTTTCAAACACTAATGTCATTCAAAATGTCTAAGCTATATTATTTTCTACCATTACTTTTATACAATACCGATGACAGAAATTGTGCTGACAGCCTTATTTCGAATGCTTTAACTTCTTCTTGAACTCTCCCATTGAAAGCTTTATATTTAAAGGTGGTCTTCCTGCTCTCTTTCTTACTACTAGGGGGTCACATTTGATAGATTTTATCCCATCAGGGATGTTCCATTTATCTTCTTCCAACACTGGATATATTGTTTCTGCATATGTCATACGCCAAGCATCATTGCTGTAAAATTTTGCAACAAAATCAGAGACATTTGCCTTTATGTGTGTAATGGCTGCTAGAGCATGTACACATGGTATTTTCTCGACATCAAATACCCTGCACATACATATCCTCACTGATAGATCAACTATAGCTACAGCTCCATGACCTTTGATCTCAAATTGTGATGCATTCATCCTTTCTACTCTGTATAACCCAACTTGCTCTTGTGATTTCCTTATCACCTTAATGATTTCAGGAGTTATTCTGTCTTAGTTTTCTAGTGCTTTCTCTCTTCCTGAAAAGGTAAATATACAGATGATGGCGAAAGCCAGAGAGTAACAAGAAGCAAAACCATACGGAGGGTCTTGCGTAAAAATTGAGCCTACCCACAAAATGTACCACTAATTTCCCACTCTCAAAAGTATACGAGCCCCCACTTCTATGTATCACCCATTTGGCTTCTTTAGATATTTCAACATATATTCAAGAAGGAATAGAATATATGCAAAATAAATAAAGAAGCCAAATCAAATTACCAACCCATCTTTAAGCTACGCCTAAGTAATCTGGGCATAAATAACCACAAAATGGGCCGAATACAACCCTAAAACACAGCCCAACCCATTCCAAAAATATAATCCCCCTAATCTGATCCTGTTACCTGCGGACCAAAAAGAGAGTAAGGCCAACAGGGGCGTCCACGCACAGCATCCAGCGTTACCAAAGACAGCAGGAGCAACCAGTCATCTAAACTCTACAGATCAACCAGCAGCCAGCAAGAAGAACAACTCCACAACCGAATAGCAGCAGCAATGACAGACAGCAGGTACCACCCCCGCAATCAGACCCACGAGGATAGGCAGCACTTAACCCGGGTGATAAGTTTCATCGTCCGTAGACGAGTCCCCACCATCATCGATGTCAGAATCATCATTGAACTGGACAGTGTCAACCTTTCCGCAATCGGGGTCCTTAATCTCCAACATAACCTTGAATAGCTCGTCCATCGTAAGGGAGAGCTTCACATCCCCGGATATGCGTGATTTCATGCCCCTTAACAGATACGCACCCTTTCGGATGCCGCTCCTTAGCTTCCATCTCATGAGCCCATCCGGAGTTTTACACTCATTCACCTCTATCTCACCATCTCTATTGGCATAAATGCCCATGTCCGCTGCCCAAGATGTAGCTACTAACCTAGCACAAGCAAGAGACTTCTCATGGTTGAGCTCCCCATCCGCTGTCTTATTCTCATTAACCCCAACTGGAGGATTGCCGACCGGGGAGGAGTACCCATCAGGATCCATCTCCACAACACGCCCCTCATCCTGGCTCTCCCCTTTAGTCGAGTTCTCTACCTTCATTTGGACACCACAGGAAGCATTTTCAGCAGCTGCTGGAGGTTGAGAGCACGCATGCTCCATCCTGTTCGACTCCCCAGCCACAACCTCACCCTCTAAATCGCAATTACACTCAGTTTGAACCCCTTGAGAATGCAAATTCCTCGTAGCAGCTGCACCGTAGGCCATAGAATCCTCCACACCAGAGCCAACAGCCTTGGCAGCAACCCCACACTCACTGTTTTGTGCGACAATCCCATCCGACCGAGCACTCGGGCAAGAGTTCTCCACATGCCCAAAGGCATTGCACTTTAGGCAGTTCTAGGGAATCCATTCGAAGAATATTTTCATAGCACACTCGATTCCTCTATCACTTATCAGTTTCACTGATTTCCTACGAGATTGTTCCACGTTGACATTTACCAACATTCTGGCAAACGAAAGAAATTCATTTGTAGCAGTATATTCATCAATGCACAGAGGTTCTCCAATACCACTTCCGATGGTAATCAGCATCAGATTCGAACAAAAGGTAGGGGGAGGGTCAGGAATACGAACCCATAGTGGCACAGTATCAAAATAGCTCCAGTCCATGGGCGCACCAGGAACCCATTGCTTCAAGAGAAGCGGTGATGATCCAATTGACCATGGGCCATGCTCTAGCACCCACTCGACATCAGCAACTGATTCAAATCGAAACACCAATAGCCCTGAAGATTTGATGTATATTTTAGGGTTGTGACCCTGCCAGGAAGCAGTCGTGAAGGAAGATAGCGTGCGCCCTGAAATCTTCGGTCCCATGACAGCACCCAAGAGAGAAGCTTTCCATGAGACACCGGCCTCCTCCATATCCTCAGCTTTGTAGCGAATGCAGTCACCATTTACCTGGGGGATGAACCTCAACCTTTCCACAATGGCACCCCTTCGATTTCCTCGTGTAACCTGTGCGAACGAGAGAACCCCGCGAAGCTGGCCCCTAATCGCCCTGCCACCAGTACCGGCAATGTCAGGCTTAGGAGGAGCACCAACGTTCTCCCCGCTCGGGTGCAGAGGAGGAATCTTCGCACCCTCTGTCAAAATAGAAGACGACGCCCCGGAATTCTCATCCACACCAGAAGAAGAGGAAAGGGGAGGAGCAACGGAGCCGTGTGGGGGCCCCTCCCGCCGATTCTCCCCGTGCTCAGCCATCGTCCCTTCCCCGGTCGGAACCTCCTCACCTTCTACGCCAACACCCAGATCTGATTGATCCGATGGCGGCGCATCCGATTTGAAGAGAGAAGAGCGCAGTTTGTGTTCAATCCTTTTCTTTTCCTCGAACCCTAATCCCGATCCAGATCCCGCCTCACACCTCTTACCCTTCTTCTTGGCCATACCTGAGAAGCCGCCGGACGGCCACCGTGAGGGTGAGCCGACCACGGCAATCCGCCCACTAGGGGTTGACGGAAATCGCCCAGGGAAATTGCCCAGAAGAGAGAGAACAATTTAGAGCTTGAACATTTGTTAGTGCTTTCTCTCTTCTCTCATGGAACCATGACGTGAGCTTTTCTCTAGCAAACTCCATAAGTGCCACAATGGGATAATCCTTTTTCCCTTTGAATACGGAGTTCAAGCTTTCAGCAATGTTGGATGTCATCATGTTGTATCTATTGCACTTTGCATGTGCTCTGACCCATTTATCAAAACCTGCTGACACCAGATATTCTGATAGTTTTGGACAGGTTACTTCTATTTGTGCAAGATAGTTGTTGAAGTCTTGAATAGTGTAACTCTCTGCTGCTTTTTTTAACATTTTCCCCAGCTCCTTTTTCTTGAATGTCGCTTTGATGTTTTGTTTCAAGTGCCACATACATATGCAGTGTGTAGCTGTTGGGTAAACTAGAGATATAGCCCTGGAAATTCTAGCATGTCTATCAGAGACAAACACTAAGTCATTTGAGGGAGACACAACCTTCAGCAGCCGATACAAAAACCATTCTCAAGAGCTGTTGTTTTCGGAGTCAACAATACCAAAGGCAAGCGGAAAAATATGTCTGTTTGCATCTTGTGCAACTGCTCCAAGCAACGTGCCTCTATATTGTCCAGTTAAGAATGTGTCATCAATAACAACAACCTGGTAGATAAAAAAATGAAATTACTGATCATATTGAATTTATGAAAATCAATGGAGAACAGAATTTATGCTGACACTGAGTAAGACATACCTTCTTTAAGAGGGGGAATGCTCTGATGCACTGTCCAAAGGAGAGGAACAAGTACTGAAACCTGTCTTCTTTGTCTGTTGAAACTAATGCTATAGTCCCATTGTTTCTCTCCATGAGCATGTGGCAAAATGATGGCAAATCTGCATAATTTGATTCTGGTGTCCCCTTAACAATTTCGTTTGCAATTTTTGATGATTTCCATGCTGTCCAGTAGGTAATTGTCATCTTTTTTTCTGTTCTCATCTTATCCATTATCCGTGCTAGTTTGTATCCAGTGTCAACACTATGTAATTATATTCAAATTAGAATAAATAATATATTAAAAAGCAAGATTAAATATAAATACTATTTCTTACAAAATTTTCTCACATTGATTCGATGATGCTTGCAACCACAGAGGATGAAGGTTGTTTGCAGTGTTTTGTTCTGATATCCCATGTGCAGGTGTGCATGTCAACATATACTATAACCTCATGCCAAGTTGGACCAAAAGTTTTGACATGCACTTTCCATTTGCAGTTAGGATCTACACAATGCACCCTATCAGGGCCGGACCTGAGGCGAGGCCCAACAGGCCGTCGCCTCAGGCCCAACTTGTATAGGGGCCCATATAATCTGTTTTAGTTATATTAGTATTAGACAATCCAAACTTACACATAAAAGCATAATAGCCTAGTTGGTTGGGGAAGGATGTAAGATTGTTCCTTTAAAACTTAGAGGTCTAAGGTTCGATGCCCTCTATCTTTCATTTTTCTGCCGTTTGATTTTATTTTTTCCGATTTTTTTTAAAACTTTCCCCCATTTGCTAAAAAATTTCTCTTTCTTTTATTTTTCAACGTTTGATTTTTTTTTCCAAAACTTTCTGTATTGTTTTTTTTTCCTTTGAATTTTTTTAAACTTTCCCCCATTTGGGGTTTATTTTTTTTAATTAACTTTCCCCCTGTTAATTTTAACTTTGGTTTATTTTTTTAATTTAAATTCCTATGATTTTTTTAAAAACTTTCTGTGTTTTTTTTTCCTTTGATTTTTTTTTAAACTTCCCCCCATAATTTGCGGTTGATTTTTTATATTTAACTTTTCCCCTAGTAATTTTAACTTTCGTTGATGTTTTAAATTTTAAATTCCTATGTTTTTTTGTGCGTTTGATTTTTTTAGTTGACTCTCCCCAGTTGATTAGGCGAGGCTTCTTTGATTTTTTTTTAATTTTAACTTTCGTTTAAATGTTTTTAGATTAGAAAACTATTTCAAAAACCATTTATTCTACCATAGCTTATGTATATACATACTATATAGTAGTGGAGGGTCTCCCATAAAAAAAAAAAGTAGTGGAGGGCCCAATTTTAAATTTCGCCTCGGGCCATAAAAAACTCAGGTTCGGCCCTGCACCCTATAATACTTTGTATCTGATTTTGCCACACGAAAACCAAATATCTCGGTTATTGACAAGATTCCCAAAGCATTCTTAACTGCTTTCCTTGATTCAAAGCTTTTGCCTATGCACATCAAGTTTTCTGAATTCAGATTCAGACTAGGCACAGTAGAGCTATCAGCATCCCAATCTTCTAGTGTAGTTTCTCTCCTGTGTGCTGTAGAATAGAGTGTTCTCCATATTTCAGTTGCAGAATCTTCATCACTTGCAGTATCACTGTTTACAGAATACACGTCATCTCCAGTATCTTCTAACAATACACCCTTCATCCTGGTGTCACCAATCAATGTCATGCTATTTTCCCCTGAGACAATGTCGGTTATAGTTGGATTGCATGTCACCAACCGTAAACTATCAGCTGAGAATGCCTATTGATATTCTTGTTCACTATCTATTTTAATGATGACACACAACTCAACAGCAAATTTAACATCCTGTAGTTCGGACAACTTTAAAAACTCTTTCAAATCAACATCACATTCAACATTAAGTGGAGCTCTCAAGAATTTGAAAGGGTGTAAATGATTGAATTCTAATTCAAATGCACTGTCTACATTGAATCTGTTGTGCACTTTTTCAGCTAAACCCTGTAGTGTTATTGAGTCATCAAGCATAAACACCTTTGAATTAGTGTCTCCATCAAAGGTTGGACCTGAATCATCAAATAACCATTTCCCACCATATACAACTGTAATAACGTGGGTTGCCATTTTAATCTGTAGAGTATGAATTTAAGAGGATAAATACATTGCAGTAGTAACAAACACAATCTGATTGAAATGTAGACACAAAGATCCAAAATTTTCTATGATTCAAGTGTAATGATGACACGAGCAATCAAAGTATAATAAGGAATAGATACTTCATTATATTGTCAAATGCAATAATAGGTGCAACAGTGAGGAATTTATATCATTAAATCAACTAGATGGATAGAATACAGCTGTTATGAACAAAATCCTACAAAATTTGCACCTACGGTGCAAATTTTCTATGATTCAAATGCAGTGCTGACATGAAACATTCAAAGTGTAATAAGGAATGGATACATCATTATATTGTCAAATGCAATAATGTATTCAACAGTAAGGAATTTGTATCATTAAATCAACTAGATAAATATAATACACTTGTTATGAACAAAATCCTACAATGTTAATAAAGAATGTGTTGTTCATTATATTATTAAATGCAATAATGGATGTAACAGTGAGGAATGCATATCATTAATTCAACTAGATGAATACAATACACCAGTTATGCACACAATCCTTCAAAATTTACACCTCCGGTGCAAATTTTCTATTATTCAACTTTAGTGATGACATGAGCAATCCAAGTGTAATAAGGAATGGGCACTTCATTATATTGTCAAATGCAATATTTGATTTAACTATGACAAAATACAGCAGTTATAAACACAATTCAACAAAATTTGCACCTCCGGTGCAAATTTTCTATGAGTCAAGTGCAGTGCTGACATGGTGCAATCAAAGTGCAATAAGGAATTAGGAGTTTGATTTGTTGTCAAATTCAATATTGGATGCAACAGTGGGGAATTTATATTATCTACTCAACTATATGAATATAATACAGCAGTTATGAATACAATCCTACAAAATTTGCACCTCCGGTGCAAATTTTCTATGATTAAAGTGTAGTGATGACATGAGCAATCAAGTATAGTGATGACTTGAGCAATCATAGTGTAAGCAATCATAGTGATGACTTGAGCAATGTAAAATATTAACAAGCAAAAATAAGCATAAACATGCACAGATTCGATTGAAAACATGAAAATTACACATATATAGCAAAAAATGATCAAAATAAGTAATTCATGCTTCAAAAATCAATCAGGCAATCCTAACAAATTCAGATCATTTACTACAACGTCTGATGTGATCTATTTGCTTATGCTTCATGGTCTTCTTAGTCTAATTTAATCCATGTGCTGACACTTGCAAATACCAAAAGCAAAGAATCTTAAAGGTAGATTTTTTCAACACATCACTTTACCAATGATATCGAATAATAATTGTAGATAGTTAAAGACCATTTACTACAAGTATATAGTTTTCAGTTTCATAAAAAAAAGTATATAGTTCCAGAAATTTCTCAAAGGGCTTCATCTCAACTGGATAATGATACTATGTGTTCTTTCAAATTTATTGATGCATCGGACATTTAAACAGGCACACCGTAGCTCATACAAATACTAGATCACTTAAATCAGAATGCCAGAAAAATAAGAAGCAAAACATGGGAATGGAAACTGACATACTTGACAAACATCATCTTCTCTCTTACAACACCTAAAGGAACAATTTCGGCTCCAAATTTAGCAGCCCACCTGACAAATTCGGATCTGTCTGGCCAAAATAACTAGCATTCCTCACCCTACAAAGAAAACAAATGAAGATTCATCAATTCAGTGACTTGGAATGAAGGGGTCAAAATTACGACTAGTCAGACAAAAATTCAATTCTAAAATCGTACAAATTCAATTCCAAAACCCTACAAATTCAATCCTAAATCTAAAACAAATTCAAATCCTAAACCCAACAAATTCAATTCTTAATTAGGAAATGCCAATCCAGCAATCCTAATTCCAAAACCCTAATTACAAAAGTCTAAAACTAACAAATTAGATCCAAATAATTCCAAAACTCCAAGATGAAATTGAACAAATTATACCTGATTTCGCAATTCAGAACTTAGAGGGGAGCTTTCTAGGAGGAGAGGCCGAATTGCCGAGTCTTCTTTGTTGGAGCCCGGAGGGAGAAATTGAGAAACCGAAAGAGTTCGGGGCCGCTGCGGTTGGAGGGAGAGGCCGACTGGGCGAAAGGGAGCCTGGGAGGAGGGAGCGACAGCCGCTGGATGTGGTTCCGACAATCCGACGCAAGTGGTTGCTGCTTTGCTTCGAATCGCCCGGGCGAGTCGCCGGCCTAGCACCCTCTTGTTGTTCGATGTACAGTGCACGAGTCTTCCTTTTTATTTGTTGCAACGCTGCGTTTCATTTACTTCCGTCCCCCCTTTTTTTTCCCAAAGCGCTGAGTGTACTCCCTTTTTTAATATATAATATATAAATATATATAGGGCCCTCTGGGCTGATTGGGCCCGAGGCGATGGCCTGTTGGGCCTCGTCTCAGGTCCGGCCCTGGTTAGGAGTAAATACCGGGATAGGGTACCTAAAGCCACTTAAATAACTCTGTATTTGTAAGTTATCTTGGATACAATCCAGCTTGCTATATGCACAATTTTGTCTTATCAAGTGCACGGTGATTTTGTCGATTTTTTTTGGTCTGAAAATAGGTTGCCGATATGAAAAGCCGATATCGACAACGTATTTTCAGGACCGAAAATCGGTGAATGATAATACATTTAACAAAAAATTGATGCGAATATAATAAATAGTCCCAAATAGGTTGTTGAAATGAGAAGTCAGTATCGACAATCTATTTTCAGGCGGAATTTTTTTTTACCAATACCGAAAATCGATGAATGATCATAGATTTAACGAAAAATTGATCGCGAATATAAAAGCCCCAAACACAAATTTAACATTTTACAATAAGGCATTTTGAGTTGTAGGGTAAAAGGTGTTTTCCAATTTATGAACAAGAGAAAGTGGTGAAGGATAAAAGGATTGAGTCAAGGGTAAGAGTGATATCCCCCGGAAATTTCTAGCTTGTTTGGTTTAATTTTGAGAGCACATTTTAAAAATAAATGTTTCCAATTTTCACTTTTAAACTATTAGTTTTGAAAATTGAGGAGAGTGGTATAAATATAATGTATTCAGACATAATTATTTAATTACTCATAGGGAAAAATTATTTCAAAGCTAAAAACTTGAAACTCAAAATTAAACCAAACAAACTCTTAGAGAAAATGTTTGGATTAGTGTTTTTTTTTAATTCTAATTCAGTTTGATTGGATTCAACCGTTTTATATCCGAATCAGCACATATCTAAAACATATGGTAACAACTAACAACACACCAAAACAACAAAACAAAACATTCCAAGCATAATAAATAGGATTGAGACTTTTTTTTTTGATAGAGTAAGGATTCGGCTGGTAGGACCTAGCCGATAGCATCCTTTCGGATGAGATCAATGAGATCTTTGTTTGATTCTAGTGCAATCCCAGAATAAGAGTGGTTAAGGTGTGCAACCTTATCTGCCACTCTGTTCCTTTCCCGAGACACATGGGAAAAAGTTGTTATCTGGAAAGATTTGGTTATCCTTTTAATGTTTCCCATTAGAAACTCTATTTCCCAAAGACAGTTACCCAATTGTTTTAAATTTCGGATAATTGTAAGGTAGTCTCTTTCAATGATCAGGTTGTGGATATTCAGTTAGATTGCCTGTAGACCTTCCCTCAAAGCCAGAGCCTCCGCCATGGCAGGGGTTAATTTTTCAAATTTTTTGTATCCAAGATTGATTAGGTTATCACCCCAGTCCCGAATGATGTAACCTCCACTACTCACTCCTTGAGAGACAACTCCTTCAAAGTTCAATTTCATGAACCCCCGATCCGATTTTCTCCATTTAATATTCTTTCTACTAATTTTCTGCAATTTTTTCTTATGTAAACAATCAGAGTCGTTATCTTCACTTTGAATTGCTTTGAGCCAATTTTCCCGTGTTGCTTTTACTCTTCTTTCAATTTCTTGTAATAAAGGAATTTTACCATTCTTAAATATTATTTGATTTCTGGAGAACCATGTTAGCCACCAGTTTACCGTCCCTTGTTCCTTCTCAATAGGATTGAGACATTTCTCTTAGGGCAGTTGCTGTTTTCTCTTAATGGATGAGAGTTTATTGTCGACTTATTACGTACATTTCTCTGTGGGGTTCAAATAATTTGGGCTGATGAAATGGGCCATGATTTATTGCCTTATTGGGCCAAAGTTTGTATGGGCCCATAAAAAGAATGGATCTTCGCTTTCAGTGCCCAGGAGGTAGTGTTTCCTAAACAAAAACTAGGGTTCTTCATTTGGCTGTTTAGCGACTGAGATTGCCGTTGAGTCTACGGAGAGAGGAAGGAGAAGATGACGAAGAGGACGAAGAAGGTCGGGATAGTAGGCAAGTATGGAACGCGCTACGGTGCGAGTCTCCGTAAGATCGTGAAGAAGATGGAAGTGAGCCAGCACAGCAAGTACTTCTGCGAGTTCTGCGGCAAGGTAAATCCCCCGATTTCATCATCCGTAGAGTTTTCAAATTTCGATCCATTTCAGGTGAAATTGACCTCCGACCTTGCTTCTCTGTGCTCTGCAGTACGCAGTGAAGAGGAAATCGGTGGGGATTTGGGGCTGCAAGGACTGCGGAAAGGTCAAGGCCGGTGGCGCATACACTTTGAAGTAAGCAACTTTCTCCAAATCCTTGATTTAATTTTTCCCTGTTTTGCTATCTGTGCGCAAATTTTGATCGATGCTTGGATTCGGATATGAAAACAGCACTGCCAGTGCGGTGACGGTGAGAAGCACAATCAGGAGGTTGAGGGAGCAGACAGAGAGTTAGGGCAACAGATCCTTGTGTTGGTTTCGTTTTCAATTTTTTGTCTTGGAAGCTTATACATTTCAATCTATATTTGATTGTTGAGACACTTTGATTAATGGTTTGCAATCACAGTCGAATATTTGATCCTATGGTTTATGTATCCGATCTTATAAAGAGCTTATATTTTGTACTCAGTTATCATACATCATCCAAATGTCGTTCCAGCTTAAATTTTCTGCACCCAGTGATTGAATTGCTGCAACAAGTTAGTGCAGGAGTATTGAATAGCTGCTTGCTTAATTTTCAAGTGGTTTTAAGGGGTGGGGGTGGATTCACATTTTGCTGTCATTAATGACATGGTTAAGTGGAAAATTTCAGACACTTTTAGTTGTTTATTCACACCCAAAGATGAAATGCAAGTCTATGCAACCTACAACTGTGGATTTTATAAATAAAACACAATCATAAATAGGTTAAACTATTTGGATGATCCATCTAATTGAAAAAGGAAGAAATTTGAGTAATATCTAATTTCAATCTCAATTTAAACATGGGTTTTGCCGAGCCATAGGAATCGTGAAAGTGTTGAAAACTAAGAGATAGATGTATAGGTCAATTGAAATATAAGGGCCTATTTGAAACAAAGTCAAAACATCAAAGACTCTACATAATTTTCAAGTTGAAGTTTTTTTTTTTTTTTTTTTTTTTGATGAGAGTAAGAATTCGGTGCGGGAGCCCGCTAACCGAGTGCATCCTTAAGGATGAGGCCCTGAAGACCTGAATGATTGTACAACGAGATGGTGTCCGGAGTGCTATGGCCAAGGTGGGCGACCTTGTCCGCCACAGCGTTACCAGAACGAAGGACATGACAAATATTCCAGTGCCTCACTCGGCTGAGAAGTCGTAATGAGTCTGATATGATCATTTCTATTTCCCATGGAGGATTCAAGTTGAAGTTTTGAATCCTCTTGGGAATATGAACTTGCAACAGTTGCAAGTAGTATGGTCAATTTCTTAAATGAGTCCTACAACTGATTCAAATGTAAAGCAGCTAAATCCGGTCAAACTGAACTAAGAGCATCCACAACCTGGGTTTTCCTACCTTAAGGTAATTATAAGGTAACTCTATGGTTGTAAGCAAAATCTTAAGGGAAAGGGAGGAAAGGGGTTGCAAAAGTATGATGTTTTATTTATTTTTATATTTATTTTTATTTAACTAATAATATTATGATTTGTGGAAATCATATGGTGGATAACTGGATATAAATAAATAAATGAGAAAAGGAGAAGGATGTAAACTCATGGTTGTGGAATAAAAATATGAAAACCTTAAAAAAGAGGTGCAAAAATATTATAGGTAGAGGTTTAAGATGAAAAAATAAAAACTACATAATTTACCCTCTAAAAAAGGTTTGACTCATTGGTTCATTAGTTTTACGGCCAAGCTGAAATCGTTGACTACAAACTTCTATGACTATGAATAATGTCAAAGGACACAGCCTGTCAAAGGAGAAAGCCAAATACATATGGATGGCTCTCAATGACTCAATCAATAGTTGCTTTGACATACCACCTTTGCCTTATCAATCAATACCACATTGTATGCTTTCAACAAAACAACAAACACTCAAAGAACTTGCATAGAATCATATTCTACAGCAATGGCTGAAGCCATATTGTTCAACCTTGCAGAAACACTCCTCTACAAGATAGGCTCAGCAGCTTTACAAGAGGCTGCATCACACTGGGGCATCAGATCTCAAATGGAGCAGCTGAAGAACACCATCATCATGATCAAGGGCGTGCTGTTAGACGCCGAGGGGAGACAGCTAGAGAGCCTTGTTGTTCGCGGCTGGCTCGAAAGGCTTCAGGATGTGGTCTACGAAGCAGACGACTTGCTCGATGAGTTTGCCTCTGTTGCTGCAGCCAAGCTGGCTAGACAGGTATGCCTTTCCTTCTCCGGTTCCAATCGCCTAGTGTTTGCTCGGTCCATGTCTCATCGGATTAGGACTATTAGATCAAGCCTGGATTGCATAGCCAAAGATGGTGATCAGTTTGGGTTTCGGTTGCTTCCTTATGAGGAGCAAACTTGTACAACAATACGCGATCAAACCTACTCTTATGTTGTTGCAGAAGAGGTCATTGGGAGGGATGATGATTCGAGGGCGATTGTGGACATGTTGATTGGCTTCAGTGTTGAACAGATTGTCGCGGTTATTCCAATAGTTGGAATCGGAGGTCTCGGAAAGACAACAGTGGCTCAGTTGGTATACAATGATGAGAGAGTTGAGAAGCATTTTGATCTTCGGATATGGGTCTGTGTTTCTGATGTCTTTGACATAAAATCAATTGCTGAAAAGATTGTAATGTCAGCGATGAACATGAAGCTCGACAACATGGGGATGGATCAGCTACTAGCACAGCTTCGGAAGGTGCTTGATGGGAAGATGTTCTTGCTCGTTTTAGATGATGTGTGGAATGAGGATCGCGAGGAGTGGCTTAAGTTAAGATCTTTTCTTGTTGGAAGCTGTATAGGGAGCAAGATTTTGGTGACAACGCGTTCAAGAGAGGTGGCAAGGATCATGGGGACTCATTCGCCTTATGCTTACGAATTGAGATCCCTTTCGGATGAGGAGTCATGGACGCTCTTCAAGCGTCTGGCATTCGATCCAGGGCAAGAGGCTGATGATCCTGAACTAGTTGAGATAGGTAAGGATGTTGTGAGGAAGTGTTCGAATCTCCCTCTTGCAATACGGGCACTAGGAGGGTTTCTATACCGAAGGGACAAGAAGAAGTGGATGTATGTTAGGGATAATGATCTCGCGAAGGTAACTGAAACAGGAGACAACATCATGTCTATGTTGAAGCTCAGCTATGATCACCTGCCTGCCCCATTGAAGCACTGCTTTGCTTATTGCGCGTTGTTTCCAAAGGACTATGAACTCGACAAGGAGATGCTTGTTAGTCTTTGGATGGCTGAAGGCTTCCTAGTGCCATCTTATGAAGGGCAGCTCCTTGAAGATGTTGGGGAAGATTACTTTATGCACTTGGTACAAAGGTGCTTCTTCCATGATATAAAGAGAGATGAACACGGCAATGCGAAAAGCTTTAGACTTCATGATCTGATGCATGATCTAGCTCAGAAGGAAGCAGGAGAAAGGAGCACTATGTGGAAGGCAACTACAAGAAGTCTGAATACGAAAACTCGCCATCTATCATTGGCTTTTAACTTGACATCGTCGTGGGAGGTTCCTCAGTTCTTGGTTCAGGTAAAGATGTTGAGGACTTTGCTTTTGCCACAGCAATCTAAACTTGGTACTAGAGTCAGCAGATCGGTGTCTGATAGCTTCGTGTCAAGGTTCCAGTGCTTGAGAGTGTTGGATATGCACGGTTTGGGGATAATGAAGCTGTCTGATTCGGTAGGCGAGTTGATTCACTTAAGGTATCTAGACCTGTCCTTCAATTCGCATATCAGAACACTGCCGAATTCCATCAGCAAACTGCGAAACTTGCAGACGCTGAAGCTGTCTAAGTGTCACAGACTAACAAAGTTGCCAAAGGATACAAAAGAGCTGATCAACCTCAGAACCTTGGAGAATGATGGCTGTGACTCACTCACTCGTTTTCCAGCAGGGATAGGGCGGTTGAGCTCTCTTCGGAAGCTAAGTCTGTTCGTAGCAGGCAAGCATCGTCATGGTTTTGATCTCCGGGACTGTGCTCAGCTATGTGACTTGAGCTCCCTTAACAAGCTGGAAGGTGATCTTGAAATAGTTTTCGTTGGGGGTGATTGGAAGAACGCGCTTTCTAGAGCGAATGAAGCATACTTGCAAGGCAAAATGCATCTTGTGAAGCTGGTAATGGACTTCTTCTGGGCGAATTACGCGTGCCATGAGGAGTTGCTTGAAGGTCTCCAACCTCATCTTAACCTTAAGGTGCTACAAGTTGCATACTATATGGGTCAGAAGCTTCCATGCTGGCTGAACCGGTTAAGCTCCTCACTCCCTAGCCTTGTCGAGATTTACATCACAAACTGTAATAGATGTGCGCATCTGCCACCGTTTAGCCATCTTCCTTTGCTCAGATGCCTCCATGTTACTTATGCACATGGAGTGGAATACATGGAAGAGACCATGATTGATCAATCGGATTCAGCTGCGGTATTTTTCCCTTGTCTTGAAGAGCTGACACTTGATCGAATGGGTAGTCTAAGGGGGTGGTGGAGAGAGCCTGTCGATGAGACGGGTTTGCCTTGGTTTCCTAGACTGCGAAATCTGAGACTTCAGAACTGCCCCAAGTTGAAGGCCATGCCGAACTTTCCCCATGTCGAAGGACTGAAGCTGGTTAATGTGGACTCCAGCCTCTCACTGATGAAAGCGGTGAGGACATTTGCATCCGCGCCTTCTCCAATGCCTACAACTCGGCCATCGAATCCAAGGCTGAAGGGCTTGGAGATTGATAATGTTGAACACCTGATTTCACTTCCAAAAGAGTATCTGCTGAACCTTTCCTCAATAGGACTCATTCAGTGCTCTGATTTGGTGAAGCTGTCCACTTTTGGGGAAATGTTTCAGAGCCTGTCATCTCTTAGATCTCTTGCATTCTTTCACTGTGATCAACTGCAATCCCTTTCTGGAGGGCTAAAACACCTCACTGCAATTGAAGAGCTACGCATCAGCAAATGCAATAAGCTAAGGATACCGGATGATGAAGACGACCAACAGAATGATGGAAGCATGGCTTGGGAGGCTTTGAAGAGCCTTCGTTCTCTGACTATCCGGTATGTTCCGAATTTTGAGGCTTTTCCGCAAGGATGGAAGCATCTTGGTTCCCTTCAGTACTTGGAAATCACAGGCGGTCACAACTGCGGTCTGAAGTCCATACCAGACTGCATCAGTAGCCTCACTTCACTTAGGCAGATTCACATTCGAGAATGCTATGAGCTGACATCGCTCCCACAAGGCATATGCAACCTGGTTATGTTGAAAGAACTTGAAATCACAGCATGCCCAAAGTTGACGAAAAGATGCCGAGGTCCTAGAGGAGAGGATTGGTCCAAGATCAAGCACATTCCGAGTATTGTTGTTAGAGAGAGCATCTTTGATAACGCCTGAATCATTACACTGTTTGCTGACATTACATGAAGGTTTTGCAAATTTGATGTGTACCTACACTAGTGTACTGCCAAACAGAGACATAAACACATCATTGATTCTTGATCAACCACAAACTCATGAAGTGATGAAACCAAACACAATCATCTTAATCTCTTTCACAACTGCACTGATCTGTATTATGTAACAGCTTCCAACACCTTCTAATCCTCTATGACAAATGAAAATGAATGCCTCTCTTGATACTCCCAGTGGGGTTCTATAAAGAGCGGTGGCCTTGCGAGATGAAAAATGAGTGAAACTATAAGAACAAGTGTCTTATCAATTTAAACTCACAGTCGCATTACATTGTATAGGGAATTGCCTTGTGCTTCTTCAAGTACAGAGATAAATACATCGCCTTCTATTTGTTGGAGTGCGGTTATCTTCACCTCGCACTAGTGCTTCAATCCCCAGTTAAGAGTATACGAACAACAGGAACAACCACATGTTAGTGTCACAAAAAATGCTGCTTCTTTTAGGCTACCGTGTTTTTCTGTTCCCCGACAAATAGCCATTCAAAAACAAGATTCCTGCAGGTCAACGATGACCAGCAGTTGACCTCCTTCACGCCTTTACAACCCCCGAAACCCAGGGAACAACCAATGGGGCTGTTGGGTGCGTGCTCCTATATGCTCCAGAATATTTGTCCTTGAAGTTTGCTTTGGGGTTTTCGGCCTGTAATGTAAAAATAAAATTTTTGGATTCTAGGACTGTACAGTTTATGGTGCATAAAACTTTAGTGTTGAGATGATAGATGAGAGAATGGCTGAACTACGATGTGGGGAGTTCTCACTTACATATTTCAACCAGCACTCTTGATTTTTATGTTCATATATATCCGGTGAGAAGCAACCCCCCTCAGATGGACAATAAACCCATATGTTGCATTTCATGTCACCTGGCTTGGCACGTTTAGCTTGATCCAAGCACGCCTGGCAACAGTCTGCTGCACTTTCCTTGTGATGGGTAAGGCCCCATCTTACTGCAGCACCACCATAATCTGTATGAAGTTCCACATTGCATTCGGGAGGAACTGGCCTGCCCGGCAAGGGATCTTCCTCTATGCCAACAAATGAGCAAAACTCAGGCAAAAGATGTGGGGAAAAACACAGAACATGAGATCCCTAACGGAAATGCAAAGGGAGAGTTACCATATTCATCAACACCCTCGGGTTTATCATCATGCTCCTTGTTGATGAATTCAATTGGTATAAATAAACCAACTTCTTCCATAAGAATAGGCCACTTTGACTCCATCACCTCTGCTAACACCCCTACAACGCAATAAATAAAATGATTATTGGCTGCAGACCCACTAACCAAGCCTATAATGGCCAGATCAAATGTAGGCAAACCATGCATCTGCAAACACTAGGAGTAATCTAAAAGCTTTATAACATTTCCACGCGGATAATAAAATATACCAGCTTCATCCCGTGATATAATTGAAGTGATATTATTTTGCTCTAGATTCAACAACTTTGCTTCTTGTAGCTTTTCCCTTCGCCAACTGTCAATTGCTTCTGTATATTTCCAGTGAGTAGAGACAACATAAGGATGATATCCACAGAATAAAATAAATTCAATGGAAATATTGAATTGTACAAGGTATTCGATATAAAACCAAGTGTTTAGATAGTATTCACCTATAACTATAACGCATCAAGGATTTCAATTACATGTATTAGAAATTTAGAATAACTAATCAACCAGGAAATGCACCAGACAACATTGTACTACTAGGTTCCAGTAAATTTGCACAGATATATACAATATTTTTTCCCATCAACGGAAACCTGAGTAAACAGAAGTATCTGTGACAAGGAACAGACCAACGTGTTTATCTTCTTCCGGTAACATGTAATATGAAGCATTGATGCCACTTTAAAAAGAAGAATCTTCCAGGAGAGACCCAATGTTAGTTGCGAGACCGCACTACTTACCACTTACACATGTGACGTGGTAGACAGACCCAAGGGAAGTAGAAGTTTCTCATAAATTAGATATAATTCTACGAAATATACCCTACAGATGTTTTTATGAGTTGCGCTATTGTGGCTGCAGAAAGACGTCAATCCCAAATTCAAGGGAAATGATTTGCTTGTCTTACCAACTTCAACCAACATCGAAAGGGCAATATCAAATGCATAGCGCTATAGCCAAACTATTAGTCAGCAATTCATTTCTACAGATTTTCAGCTTACATGAAGATTGATAGTGCCATGAAGCTTGATGGTATTGACCTAGCCGGCAGCTCCGTAATAGTGATTCACACTATTTTTAAATACTCCCTCTCTTAATTAAAACTTGTCATTTTAGAAATCTACACAGTTATTAAGAGAACAAAAATACACTTATACCCCTAATTATTACTCTATTTTGTTACTTTATCAAAAAATACAACTAACAACCATCTAATCATTACAAGGGCAATTTCGTAAAGTGGATGACAAAATAACTAAAATGACAAGTTTTTCTTATCAATATTTACTTCATAAAACGACATGTTTTAATTAACAAAGGGAGTATGTAATAAGGACGGACCTACGTATCTACACATCTTAAAGTTACCATCATACACAAGAAGAGTTAAGATTCATTTGGCATGATGTACTCATTGCTTATAAGATGCATATTTGTGTTCATTAAGGAGGTTAATTGTGCTAATACGCAGCTTTTTTGTGCTAGAAAAGAGCTTAAAATGCTTAATCTCCAATTGCCCAACAAACCTTTAACTTGAATACAAACATATCATTCTTTATTATTCAAATCACCAAAAATGAAATAAGAGAATTCTTCATTTGTTTCTATTTAGGATTGTAATGCTGTAACTATTGACAAACAGATGATGGTAAATTGATAATTGGGCGTAAAAGATAACTGAAAAATACAGTGAATGTACATTGACAATCTAAAGCTTAGCTATTATGATGTATAGACCCCTCAGCTCACGTGACTGTATTCACAGATACCACCAAGTACTAGAGACTCATTGGTTCACATTCTTAAAAGGAAAACTTGGAAATGAATTATATTTTTCTTGATCAGATGGAAACTAACTTTATAACTCCTAAAAATCAATGTACACAGGTTACAATGATGCACAAGTGCACAACCACATCTCCGTAGCTCATCAACGAAAAAGGTGACAAAAATTGCACCAGAACAAAAATATATGAAGTCAAACCTACCTCTTTGAGCACTAACATTGGCATTGGCAGGTAAGCTTCTTAGTTTTGCTAGAACCTCATCCCTGATCATCTGTTTAACATGCTGTGACAATTCTATCCCTCTTTTTTGGACAGCAAACTCCTGTTCGATTTCTTTAACCTGCATCAGATAATTCATTCTCAGAAATCTCAAGCATCAAGTCAACTACATTGCTGCCATAGCAATCCAATAGCCCTAGAACAACAGGTCCAGACCAACTAAAGAGGACAAGACCAAATTTTGGAGCAATGAGAGTTGCAAAATAATACAGCTGAAACCGGAAAACAAGCAGTCTCACCACTTTGACCAACTCGTGGGGTTCTGATGCTTTCCTAATTCTGATCGATTCTTCCATTCTCTTCAACTGATCCGGTGTGTACTTAACACCTGATTCCAGAACAAACTCCACAGTCAATCCCTTCATAGAATGATCATTGCCCCAAACTAGGGTTTCCCTAAAACCCTAACCAATTAGGTCCGTCCAACTAGATTCAATGTCAACATTAGCCATTCAGCCTAATCCCTCGAGCAATCAAGCATCCAAAAGAAAACCACAAAGCAAACACAACCTACAACATTGCACACGAAGAGACACTAACCGTGCGAAGCGGATGAGCCAGAGTAGAGATAAAGAGAGCTATAGATGGAGCGAAGAACGTAGAGAGCGATAACGATGTTGATCGAGCAGATAACGAGGGTTGTCCTCTTGTAAGAACACCATTTGGCTCTGCCTTGAGTCCCAACCTCCAATCTCGCCATCTCCGACGCCTCTGTAACTCCGGCAACTCGCAGTGTTAAACTTCAACACCAACGCCCCCATTCCATCTCGCTCTGTCGCTTCCTCGGAGAACCAATCTAGGATAAAATCGCACAATTTGGTCCGAATTTGCTGGAATCAGATCTATCGTTTGGGTGCTGGGTCGATTAGGCAAAGAGGGTTTCGTCGAAGTGGTGAACGAATCCAAAACCGTGATGGGAAAGGGAAATGGGAAAAGTAGTGGTTGGATGTGCCGATAGCGATTATATAACTGGCATGTCTCACTGTATGAATGTTATGTATACATTTTATAGGGCCAAAATATCACAGGTATTTAAAACTGGTCACGTTGGACATTTAAATATTTAAAAAGATTTTGGTATCAAATTAATATTTAAAATTGCACTCATGATAAATTTGTATTTTTTCTTATCAAAATTTCAGTTTTTATGTGCGTGACTCGTACGCGTATACTGAACTCTTTTTGTTTAGCTTGGACCGGTTTCTTTCTCCTAATAAAAGATCTGAATCCTTATTGAATCGTTTTTTTTTTTAATAATGAACCAATTTTTGTTTGTATAATATTATAATATTATAATTATAATTAAACCGGTCTAACCTAAACAAAAAGGGTTCAGTATACGCGTAAGAGTCACGCGCATGAAAACCGAAATTCCGACCAGAAAAAATATCAATTTGTCCATCGGTGCAGTTTTAAATACCAATTTGGCAACGGTCTTTTTAAATACCTAAATGTCCAACATTATGAGTTTTAAAATTTTCTATAACAAAATAAAAAATGTATTTTTTAAATTATTTTGGATCAAACTTTAATAGCTACTACCTCCGATCCAAAATATATGTAGTTTAACTTTTTAACACGTATTTTAAGAAGGTAAAAACTATATGAAATATCAATTTTTTTTTAATTATTTTTTTACATCTTAATATTTGTTGGTAATAAGTATTAAATTGTAAAAAAATAATAATAAAAAAGTTAATATATTATATAGTTTTTAGCTCCTTAAAATACGTGTCAAAAAGTCAAACGACGTGTATTTTGGATCGGAGACAGAAAATCTATTATAAAAAAATCCTAGTAACGAAACAACAAGGAAGATCTAAAAATAGGGGGGAAATTTTTTATATATGAAAAAAAATAGAATGAATTTTTAAGATTGCATTGAAAAATATGTGAAGAGTTGCAAGGTTATTTTGGGGCAGATTGAATTTGAATGTATTCGTTATATATTTGTTTGTGGAATTTTTTAGTCTATAAAATGTGTTAAAAGCTTCGTCAATTTTTCATTGGTGTTTCTCAGCCTGTTATCTACTTATCTTATCTTCGTGTTTGATGTTTTCCTTTCTTTTTGGTTGGCTGATTTGTGTATCTTTTGTTACACGTTAGTCGATTTTTACGACCTCTTAAAATATCAGATTTCTCTATTTTTTTTTTCTTTTTTGACGCAAGATAAGAATTAGGTCGGGTCGGCCGCAACAGAGGCTCTTCCTAGCGCATCTTTTCGGACGAGAACTAGCAGTTCTGAATCATCCTCACACCAAACGTCGGCAGGGGAGACATGGACACTACGAGCAAGGTAGTCAGCCACAGTATTCGATTCCCTGAAAATATGACGAATAGCAACATAAGTAAAGGACGAGATATCAAACAGTATATCAGCTTGTAGCATCTCTATTGTATAGGGGCATTTCCAATCCCCCAGTAGAGCTTTTATCACTAGTAAGTTGTCTCATTCGATCAGAAGTGTAGATAGTTGCAACTCCTTTGCCCGTAACAAACCCATTCTTAGTCCGAGATTTTCAGCATAAATCACCGAGATATTTGTGCAAACAGATCTGTCAGCAGAGACAACTAAACTAGCAGAGTCACGGATGGCAAAACCATAAGACGAGTTGCCACTCGGGAGTACCGAACCATCAAAATTTCTCTAATACGGAATACTTCACATCCTTTTTCGATTAAAAGAAAAAAAGTTTAAAAGTCCCATGCTTAATAAGAATTTTAATAATAATAATTTCTTTTTGTAAAACACCACCATCACCACCCACCCACCACCGCCTTCATCACCTATCCTCTAATCCAAACATCACCACTACCAAATCCCCAAATCCAAACACCATCCCCACCACCTCGACCTTCATCCATAAGTGTTGATATTTCATCCGTCTTTCACTCCCGTTTTCACCACCACCATCCTCGCCGTCCACCACCACCACCACCCTTGCCGTCCGGCCTAAACCTCGGCTCCTCTCCACCACCATCTATCTTTGGTGGTTTGGATTTCGTTTCGGATCTCTTCCCCTTGCCAAACCCTTCAATCCGCCGTCGCCTCACCGTTACGAGATATGTCCGTCTAGGTCTCGAGTCCACCGGCGCCTCCTCGGCTCCCGTCGCTCTGCGATGGCCGTCGTCGCCGCCGTTCGCCTGGGCTTCCATGGCTGAAACCATCCCGCTCCTCCTTGGTCCTTGGGGCCCAAGCTTCGGGTCCTTGGGGCCCAAGGTTTGGGGTGGGGGGGGGGAAAAAAAAAAAAAAAAATTACCCGAAAGGGGATAAATCCCGTAAGGGTTTAAATAAATTCTCATTCGTGTGAATGGGAATAATGGTGCGCATCTTCATGGGTGGTTCTGGGTTATGATCCCTGTTGCTTGGCGGTCCTCTTCCGTGCTGGAGCTCTGACAACCGGTGTGGTTGGCTGGGGTCGTGGTGGTGTGTATCAAGGTGACTCCGCGTCAGGCTATTCCTTGGAGGATCGTTTTCACTGCCCACAGGACTGGCTCCTGATTTACCGCTGGCCAACGGTGTCGTCACCTGGGGATGCTTGGCACCGGATTTTAGTCTACGTTGTCTCCAGCGTGTACGGGTTTGACTCGCTTGCTCGTCCGGGATTACGCCTCCCACTTTGTAGTTGTTGTGCCTTTTTATATATGTATAGACGATTTCACCGTCTGTCGACTTCGTCGGCCTCTCGAGTTGTCAGGCATGCCTGACTCTCGAATTATTTCCTAATCAAAAAAAAAAATAAAAAAAAAAATAATAATAATAATTTCTTAAAAATACAGTTTATGAACCTTTCTTAACTTTTGTTTAATGGAAAGCCATCAAACTTTTTTTTTTGAAAACAAAAGCCATCTAACTTAATTGCTACACACCTGTAAGTTTTATATAGTACAGTATAATCATATTGCACTCTATGTATAATTATTCTAATTAAATAGATTAAATTTTATATTTACTTTATTTATTAATAAAATTATTTTTGCTATTTAATTAAAAAATACGTATGGGTTGGCACTTGGCACTCTCCATTTCTTCTCCAAGCCAATTGGTTAACGCTTTATACTCTCCGGTCAGATTTCAACGGAGCGAAATCAACTCCCAATTAGGATTTAGGAGTATCTTTTGAATTTCCCGTTCCCCGTCAAACCCAAATTAACGAGGAGTTGCAGTTTCTTGTGAGCTGCGACTTCGATAAGCTCCATCGGAAGGCATTTTCACAGGGTGGATTCGAGCTTCGCTGTAAGTTTAGAGAGGGAGAAGATGTGGGGATTTGGTGGGAGGTACTACTGGGGGAGCAATCGAAGAGCTGGAGATGATCAAGGCGAGGTAATGAATGGGATTGTGGTTGTATTCGCGTGGATGTTCAGCGACGATAAGCATTTGAAACGCTACGTTGATCTCTACGCCTCTCTCGGTTGGGATTCACTCATTTGCCATCCCCAATTTCTCAATTCGTAATCACTCCCCTCTAAATTTTTACTCATCTGTTCTTTCTCGATCTTCCTGATTAGTTTGATAATGAAATTTTGCATTCATCCTTTCGTTGAATATTTAATGCGTCTTATCTATTTAGGGAAAGTTTTGATCTTGTACTCTTTCTGTATATATATACTCTATCAAATCAGTCTGAATGGAGATGTGGTTGGTTAGGTTTTTAGTTAGGAAGGGGAGAGAAGTGTTGATAACTCATCCTCGCTGCAATTACGTATCTGGTCACAGTTATTGTTTCCTTTTTTAGTTGAATTTTAGGTAGGTTTTGTGATTTTCTTGATCTCCTGCCTGATGTAAATAGGATCAAATTCATTTGATGCTGCTCTGACGCTCTGTGTGTAAAAATACATGTCCATGACTAAGGCTTGTTTGGTGCAATGTGTTGATTCCTTACACGAAGCTTACAAGGAGCTTATTTGAGCTGATAAGGTTTCTTGGCCTAACCCTAGTGTTATGCACCTCAGGCTCAGCTTATGATCCACATGAAGGTTTCCTGCTACTATTACTGGTGTTAGGAAATAGATTGAATTGAACTAGTAGATGCTTGTGTTATGCACCTCGTCATATGATGGAATTTCTCGGTATGGACAATGAGTCCTCCAGGTGAAATATGAAATATGAAATATAGTGATGGATTCTGCATCCTTGTGTAGCTGCAATTGTTGTTATTTTAGACTGGGAGTCTGGGACAACGGAATTGCTCATTTTCTCCTAGAATAAGTCCTGAAGCTTGGCCTACTTAAAAGAATTTGTTGGTCAAAGGTTTCGTTTAGTGCTGGAAACATAAATGTGTCCAGGCATTATAAGGTTCAGATTTGTTTCTGTGAAATTCTTGAGCATGTTCTTTAGAATTTAGGTTCCGGGAAGTCCTTGCTGTTTCAATTGTATCATTCATATAGACTATTATGATGATAGAATTAGAGATACATTTCTTGTAAATGTTTTTTTTTTCTTGCAGATTCTTTCCTGATAAGGCCAAATTGTTAGCACTGGATGTTCTAAATGAGCTTGTAAAGGTCAGTGCTAAATCAACTCTCAGCATTAATCAAATGCGAAGTATGATGTTTCATATTACTCTTATTTTTTCCTTCTACTTGAAGGAGAAATGTTTTACACATCATGCAATGCTCAAGTTTTGGGAAGGAATGCTTTACGGCAGACTTTATTCATAACGAAGTAGTTGATTTAGTCATTTGTCGGTTTTTATTTTGAATGTATAGGAAATAAGAATTAAACCACGCCCTATTGTGTTTGCGGCATTTTCTGGTGGTCCAAAATCATGCTTGTACAAGGTTCTTCAGGTACTCTATAGTGTTATGATTCTGTTCTTGGTTTGATCAAGGAAATGTAAGCTGTGTTCCAGCTTTGCTGATGAAACTACTGCATTGTTCTGTTACAGATCATAGAGGGAAAATGCGATTCACAGTCAAATGTGGTATATTTCAATACATGATTCTTGTAGGTTGAAGAAGTATTAGACAATTCATTTGATGAGTATTATACCGATATCTGCTTTTTCCCCCTTTGTCCTGAAGGATGGCCGTCGCCTCATCAAAGACTGTGTCGCAGGCTACATATATGATTCCTGTCCCGTCGATTTTATTAGTAAAATTGGTGCTCGGTTGGTTGTTCACCCATCAGTTCTTAAAGTGTCCCACCCGCCAAAATTAGCAACCTGGATTGCCAATGGCATTGCTTCTGGACTAGACACTCTCTTCATCGACAAGTTTGAATCACAGCGTGCTGATTACTGGCAGACTCTCTACTCATCCGTTGTATGTACCATCAACCTTCTATCGGAAGGTTCCCCATTCTGTACCCCACACCCCCATTGTTTTTTATTTGCTCCTTTCTTATTCTTTTTCTTGCAGAGCATGAAGGTACCTTATCTTGTTTTGTGTTCTGAAGACGACGACCTTGCCCCCTTCCAAACAATATGCAATTTCGCTCAACGCATAGAGGAGCTTGGTGGTGATGTTACACTTGTGAAATGGGACAGCTCACCTCACGTAGGTTCGATCCATTCCCTCTCTCTTACAATTTGCAGTATAATTAGGGTATGTTTGGCATGTCAATGATTAATCTAGCTTAACCTTATGATATAGATGAAATTCTCAATGAAATCTATAGATAGATTAAATTTTAAAATCTTGTTCGGCATGACAAATTCCATAACGTTTGGCAAATCTTGTTCAGCTTGACAAGTCTTTAAAAGCTTTTCTGATACTGCTTTGACAGCCAAACAGCCCCTTATAACTCTTTACTCTTGTAATCTTACTGCTGTGATAGCTAAGGCCATTTAGCAAAGCTCTCTAGTCCTTGCAGCTGGAACTTATGTTCTTATGTACAGGCCATTACCGAAAACATCCAGACGAATACAAAGCCGCTGTGGCTCAGCTACTTGGAAAGGCATCAGCAGCGTTTTCCCAGAGGGTTCAGCAAATGGAAGGAGAGAAGCTGGTCTCTGATGGATCAACTAACAGACATCTAAACCAAGCAGATGCCGGCCCCAACAAGGAGATCAGGAGAGCCTCGGCTCATCAGGCAGATCACTTCGTCATGCCTAGCTCATCGCAATGCCACGAAGGCAAAGGGATGGATTTCATATCCATCCAAGATGAATCACAGGAAAGCTTAATCCAAATTCCGAGCAGCCCGAGTATAAACACACATGGTGTTCTTGGAGAGATCCTCTTCGACGTTTGTGTGGCCAAGGATGTTGAGGATTGGGAAGTAAAGCAATCGAGAAGGCCCTCAAATTTCAATCCCATAAAATGCATTATACGATCAAGGCTATAGTTTCAAACTTCAAAGGGCTTTTGATGCCGTTTTATGTTATGTTCAGAGTTACCATTGAACTGGATTCCGAGTAAATTTGATAGTGAATTTGTTATGGGAGGAAGAAAGAAGTTTCAGATATGATTGCTGAATGTTACACGAATATTCTCTCTATCCTTAAATATTTTTCATTTTAGAGGAAATTTCTTACTCAATTTATTAAGTAAAAAATGTCACTTTATTACTTAAGTATATTTTTTAAATAGCTAAAAATAATATAAAATATCAACTTTTTATAACTTTTAATAATAATTTCACTCTTGTTAATTTGTTATTTTCCATACTTGTTAATAATAAAGTATGAAATTATTAAAGAGAATAAATAAAAAAGTTGATATTTCATATATATTTTATCATCATAAAAACATATGTGAATTGTGAAAAATAAATTATATATTTTTATTTAACTAAATGAGTATTATAAATTAATTTAATTTCAATTTAAGATTCACAATTTGCATTTTAAAGATTAACAAAAAAAAAACATTTTAAAATGACAAATACTAGTACTCCTCCGTATAGAGACTATAGAAGAACGGATTTTCTATCTTATGCCCTTGGACATAGGATAACAAGCTATCGGGAAAAATTTCCCAAATTTAAATTATTTTTAAGCTATTTTTAATATTGATTTCCTAGAGTCGCTTATTTTTTTGGTATGAAATCTTTCGGTTCTTATCCTATGTTTGACGACTCGCCGTGTACCGATATATAGGAATCGAATTATTACCTAATTTAAAAAAAAAAAAAGGAATAATGGAGGGAGGATTTGGTCAACGATCATGACACCGTAAAAAGACTTCGGGGGACTTCACCCCGTCTAGAAAGAGTGAGAATGAAAAGGCTGGTACTGGTCACCGGCGCTTCCGGCTACTTGGGCGGCAGACTCTGCGCCGCGCTCCTCCGCCGCGGCTACCATGTCCGCGCTTTCGTCCGCCGCACCAGTGACCTCTCCTCCATCCCTTCCTCCACCGCCGATGGCGCCAATCTCGAGCTCGCCTACGGCGACGTCACCGACTATCCCTCACTCCTCGCCGCCTGCTCCGGTTGCCACGTCATCATCCATGCCGCCGCTCTCGTCGAGCCCTGGCTTCCCGATCCTTTCAAATTCATCACTGTAAAGTATCCGCCTCTTCTTCATTCATCGTTTTCGTTTCGTTTGACCTGAAATTTGGGGTTTTGTGCTGAATTAGGTCAATGTAGGAGGATTGAAAAATGTGCTGCAAGCGTGTAGAGAGACCACGACGATAGAGAGGATCATCTATACTTCTTCCTTCTTCGCTCTTGGACCTACCGATGGATACGTCGCCGACGAGGGACAGGTGCGAGAGATCGGCCGATTTTTAGATCCTCAAAATGTAATTCGAGTTTTATTTTGAATGAATCTGATGTGAATTGTCAATTAGGTGCATCATGAGAAGTTCTTCTGTACTGAGTACGAAAAGTCAAAGGCCATAGCTGATAAGATCGCGTTGCAAGCTGCATCAGAGGGTGTGCCGATTTTGCCCGTTTATCCTGGCGTTATCTATGGTCCAGGGAAGGTTACAGCTGGAAACCTAGTTGCGAGAATGGTGAGATTTAAGTTCTTAGATTGCAAATTTGCAATTCAACTCTATGAAAATTGGTTTTCAGGTTTGTGGAATTCAAATCTCAAGTGTTCACTTGCAATTCGAGGTCTTAAAATTTGGTCAATGGCTAGATTCTGGAGTTCAGTCTGATTACTTGAAATCTGTACAAGATGTAGGCATACAATTATTATCTTTGCATTTTTAGATGGTTCCAAATTTGAAATTTACTCAAAGATAATTGAAATTTGATCAAGTGTAGGCAATTTTTGTTGTTGTTGTTGTTGTTGTTGTTGTTGTTGTTGTTGTTGTTGAAAGTGGATACAAATATACTCTGCATGTATTAAGTATCATCGGTGAAAACTAACTTTGGGGGACCAAAGTATCATTTGATTGAAAAGGAAGTAAACAGGTTAGATAATCATTCTGGGTCTACTTGAACTTGTTCTATCCATGGATTGGTTTGTTGCAACATGTGCAAGAAATGCCCTGTTTTCTTTTGAGCTTTATCTCACAAGGAATATCCTATTATTCATGCAATTCAACATTTTATTAATGTTATTGGATATTTGGGTAGATGAATTCAACAGTTTCTTAATTGCAGATAGTGGAGCGCTTTAGCTGGCGTTTGCCTGGTTACATTGGAGATGGAAGTGATAAGTACTCTTTCAGTCATGTTGATGATGTTGCAGAGGGTCATATAGGGGCCATGGAGAGAGGCCGTGTGGGTGAAAGATATCTACTTACAGGAGAAAATGCTTCGTTCAAGCATGTCTTCGATGTCACTGCAATCCTTACTAATACAAGCAGGCCCAGGTTCAATATTCCCTTGTGGCTAATCGAAGCTTATGGCTGGGTTTCAGTGGCCTTCTCAAGGATCACCGGGAAGATTCCATTTATTAGTCCACCGGTATGTACTCTATTGCTCTTTTCCTCTCTATTTTGTGGATGCTGAATTTATACAGTACACCAGTGCTTCTCAAATCTCAATTGCCTGGCCTTTATAAAACTAACTCAATACTACTATCAACTTGGATTATTCACGACATGGTAACAGTCCATTGAAATCGCTCAACAATTAGATTGTTCCTACTGAGTTTGCATGTTTGGTTGGAAATTGTTGAAATAGAAAGAGAAAGGGGATTGAGATGGTGATATAATTTGAACAAAGATAATAGATTGATTAGATTCTTGTTTTTGTGGAATGTTTTTGTGATCCTAGAGGAGGGTGTGATGGAAATGGAATGAATTCCTCATTTTGAAACTCATTAGTCATGAACTCATGATGGCTTATGAGGATTTTGAGGACTGAAACCAAATTTAAGAGGGAAATGAGTTTAACCTAAAATTATATTACTAGATTTATTTCGGATCCACAAGGGCAAATGATTGATTTACCTCGTCTTCTAATGGTTTCTTCTTTATCTTGGCAGACGGTATACGTGCTAAGGCATCAGTGGGCTTATTCTTGTGAGAAAGCCAAGAAAGAGCTTGGCTATAACCCAAGAAGTCTGAAGGATGGACTAGAGGACGTGCTTACCTGGATGAAGACTGCACGTTTGATAAGATACTGATCTGTACACATTTGAGTATATTCCCATGGGCCATGATAAAAATAAAATAAAATAATGGGATGGATACTCATAACTGTATAAATTTTTTTCCTTTTCAAGATGAACCCTCCAAAATAAAGAGCTTCAATGATACTCATTTTCAGTTGCTTTTTCTTCCTGGGTATTGTATGAAATTACCTAGATATTCACTGCCTATTGATTTTCGAAATTCCCTCTAAAATATTTTTGACAAGGTTTAGCGTTATAAAAATGGTGAAAAAGGAGATAGTTATCTCTTTTGGTTCGATGGGGATGGTTATTTGAAAGGCAGGATTTTTAAGAGGAAATGTTTATAAAAAGTAAATTTTTGAAAACTGTACGGGAATGGTGCAGTGGATGTGCATTGGGCACAGATTTGGGGAAATGAGTCACAGAGGTTCACCGTACTACGAGGCCCTGGTGGGATTCCAACGGTCGAATTTCCCTGAGCATTTAAATTTCACATTCATCAGTCACACACACTAAGCAAAGATTAAACACATACACAGAACCTCCTCCATAGCTGTTACCAGAGATTGAAGGTGAAGGAAAATGGGGATCGGAAATCTGACTTACGAAGAATGCAGAAAGAAGCGAATGGAGGAGAACAAGAAACGCTTGGAAGAGCTCAACCTCGCCCATCTCTCTCGTTCTCTCTCTCACCTGCCTCGGAGCGCCCCCACTACTGTAATTGAAGATGAAAAATCTCTATCCCTCTTTTTATTTGAATCAAGTTTGCTTTTTTATCTGAGTTTCTGCATTGAATTGGATAGATGAAGAAGGCGAAACCGAGGACCGTCGAGAAGCTGCTGGTGCCGGTGAGAAGGTCACCTCGCAAGATGAATTCGCCCGCCCCTGTTTATGCGGAAGTCAGTTTCTTTCTCTCTTACAATCAATCTATGTTTATGCATTTCCGAAGCTTTCAAAGATTAGTGCTTTTTCTTGATTTGTAGGTTACTGTCAGTAGACGCTTGGATTTTCCAAGAAGGTTGGTGTCAAATGATGTGCTTGTTTTTTTATTTTTTGGGGGGTGATTTCTTGATGATTTGAGGCTTATGAACATCTTGTGATTTGTTGATTACTAAAACAGGACTTACGGAGTGTCTAGGATAAGGGATCTCTCTGATCGCGTTATCGCTTCTGACGAAACACGAGCATCGGCTTTAGAGAAGGCGGAGCAGTTTGTCTCGGAGCTCGAATCTGATTGCCCTACTCTTGTAAGGGGCATGCTTCCTTCTCATGTCAGTGGTGGCTTCTGGCTGGTAAGCTTTTTAAATAAACTATATTTCTTCAATCCAAATGGGGGAAAAAATAAATAAATTCCATGTAAAATGCAAAAGTTGACTATATGCATAATAATATTGTTGTTAGTGAAAAATAAAGGGGTGTGGACCATGAAAAAGAACATGCTATGAAGCCAAATTTGGTCAAATATGATCTGCATTTGCAAATTTCATATTCATCCACAGTTTTTTTTTTAAAAAAAATTGCACTTGCAGGGACTCCCATCTGATTTTTGCAGGAAGAACATGCCCAGGCAAGATGGAGTGATAAATCTGGTGGATGAAGAGGGGAATGAGTCTCCAGTTGTGTATTTGGCCAGAAAATGGGGGCTTAGTGGAGGATGGAAAGGTTTTGCTGTGGAACATGGGATACTTGATGGTGATGCTGTAGTCTTCCAGCTGATTAGCCACTCTGTAATGAAGGTATTGCTGAAATTACACAAAAGCAAACAAAACCTACTCATTTCCTAAATCAAATTAATTGGCCAAATAGCTGAAATTACACAAAACAAATCCCCACCCATTTCATAAATCAAACCAATTTAGCCCAAATGAGGATTCAATGGATACTGACTGACAGCATGTGTGACTGCAATGATGCTGTGTGCAGGCATATATTATCAGGGGAAATAGTTTGAAAGAAGAGGATGAAGGTGACAAGAACTAGAAGAAAGAGTTTTGCCCTGCAAAAGCTAACATGTGGTGGAATTTCACAATGTATGTATCTGTCAAGGCCTGGAATTTCAACACCAGTTGGGTCTGGAATCTGGATCATCATCCTCATTCATTCTGAAAGGGGATTTTTTGTTATGTCATTCTCCTTGCCTTTTGGATGTAGCTAGTAATATGTATGACAGTTGAGATTGTTTTTTTTTTTTGATGAAAGACAGTTGAGATTGTTTAGTTTATGCCAAACCACTAATGTCCATCTTTGAGATTGTTCTAGTTTAATGACAAATTAAATTCCTCATCTTTGAGACAGTTGAGAGATTGTTTTGATATTCTGTCACATAATCAAAATTTTCAAGCGATCCAAATAAAATTGTCAAGAAAAAATGAAGTTTAATGTGCGGATTTATTGGTGATCCATTCTCAATAATCATATTTTTTAAAAGATAACAATTGTAACAGTATATAAATATTACATTGAGAGCTATGCAAAATTCCGTAAATACAACCTTGTTGAACCTTCATAATAATCTATTTTAAAATAACTAAACCGAATAACAAGAAATATTCCTCAAATCAGAGTACTTAACCTATGTCAATAGGTTAGAAAAATCTATTTAAAAAATCACATTCAGTGATCGATCTGAGTTCATAATATTACTATGTTAAATCAAAAATGTCAAAAGCAGATGGGATAAATGCAGCCGAAACCCCTTGTCTATACTTTTTTTTTTCAAAAAAAAATATCCAAAATTTATTTTTTTTTAAAAAAAAATCGGGTGGTGAGGAGGTAAATTAAGGGAATAAGATCTTTAGGAACAAGTGATCTCACTCGGGATAAGGGTGTGTCTGGATTCCAAAATGCATTAATTATAATGCATTATTTTTACCTCGGTTTATGTGTATGTTTGATACATCACATATCTAACCATTCCGGAATGGCTCATCGGAAATGACTTGTTGGTAGTACACATAGGTCCCTGTTCGAACCCCGGAATGACCGCTCTTTATTTAACTATTCAAGGTATATCACATATTTTACCTTGATTTTTGCGACTTTTTTAATTATCCAATCAAACATGCACATAAATCGAAGAAAAAAAAATGCATTATAATTCATGCATTTTGGAATCCAAACACACACTAAATGTGGGTTGATTGTCATATGCTTTCTCATACTTGAGAGCCGCTTAACCATACCTACGGTCATTTTCAATATGGTGACCCATTTTCAATAATCATTTCCATTTATGCATGTACTAAATTGCAAAAAATGAACATGGTGATAATACAAGAGGCACATACATCATTTGCTCCCATCCATGTTCTCATTCTACCTAATAAAAAACAATTAGATCAAGTACTCCCTCCGTCTCAAATTAAATGTCTTTTTGCTTTTCGACACGCTTTTTAAGAAGCGAAAAACTCTATAAAATATTGTTTTTTTAATTAATTTTTTTATATAATTTGATATTTATTAGTAGTTAGTATAAAAATATTTTAAAAAATTAATATTTTATAGAGTATTTTGCTTATTAAAAAGCGTACAGAAAAAGACAAACGACATTTAATATGAGACGGAGGGAGCACTTAATTCGCAAAATCAACGTCCCAGTTGGTGTTTGTTTAATATTTTTTTACTCCTAATTTACGGAGTATATGATAAAAATCATACGTTCAGGAAAAATCATAATTAACACAGTATTTTTTTTTATTAATTTATTGCAACAATAATTTTAGTTCAGTGCAAGTGCTATTATCATAATGTTACCAACATGGGTGAAAGAATTTAAAATCGTAATGCAACTAATTAATTACGTGTACATGATTTTTTTTTGAGTGGGTCAACGTAACCATGAAGTCTCATGAACCATCTCTTAGCTTTCATGCTTCATTTTAGATTCTAGGCAGATTACAAAAAAAATTATTAACGTGAACCCACTTTGAATAAGTTCATATATTTTCAATATCCATTCATGGGAGTAAGTATATAATCTAGACTATCAAGGTAATCTTCAAAAAGGAAGTTATTGGAGATTTAGGGATTATTTGAATTCTATGAATTTAAACATCAGATTCATGGGTGAAGTTGGATAAATCTCAATTGTGAAAAAAAAAACCCAACGGTTAGGTGGGGGAACGTCGGTGTGGAAGTGTTTGTAGTCAATCTCTTATCTAGTAGGGAACGTCGGTGATCCGTACTTTTCTAGATGGCGTCCTTTTCCTGTGGCGGGTTATAACTTTCCGTCTTTTCAATGCTGAGTCGTCGTGTGAGCCTTCGCACTCTCCCGTATTCTCGATACTCGTGGTTAGCCTTGGGTCTTACTCGTCTTCTTCGCTGTTTGGCAGAATTTATAGGGAGTTTTTTCTTTCATCTTTGTTGATTTTGACGATTGTCCATTTGTCGCTGCTCTTTTTTCAGCCTCTTGAGTTTACCGACTATCTGATATCTCAAACTTTTATCTAATAAAAAAAAGAAAAATTATTAATCAAATGTACAATTCTATATAGTCCTCCATAAGATCAACCGTGAGAGAATGGTGAAGGGAAACAATCTTATCTACCACACGATTGACTTTATGATTGACTTTATGGAACAAATGTTAGTCATAAATCATCTCAGAAGAGTAAGGGTGTGTTTGGATTCCATTGCATTTTAATTATAATGCAATTATTTTACCTCGTTTTATGTGAGTGTTTGATTATACAAATAAAAATCTCATGAAAACTGGGGTAAAAAAAATAATTTAACCAAATAATCACATAAATCGAGATAAAATTATTGTGTTATAATTAATACATCGTGGAATCCAAATACACCCTTAATTTAAACACCTTAAAAATGGTTGCCACCAAACACATTATAAACATAATATACGTCGAATCCTAAGAGCATCCACAACCCCAATACTTTTATAGAGTGTTAACCTAAGATAAAAAAAAAATTAAAAAAAATTAGAAAAAGTCAGAATTGAGTGTTTTAAGTCAGAGTTATTTTCTTGGAAGAAGAAACTTCTCTCATATATTAAGACACTTTTGTAATGATTCTAGTGATACATTCTGAAAACAAATTACTTTTCTTTTTTTTTACAAAAAGTGAAGACACCCACAGTATAGGTGTTGTGGGTGCTCTAACACATCCTAAATCAATGGTGGATGAAATATAAATCGTCCGTTTCAATATCATCCACAAAGACACCCCTAAGCTTTGGCCATTACTTTAATGTCAATTAGGAAGAAAAAAGCCCCAAATAAGCCCCATTAAATCAGGAACCCTAAGGGTTACAACGTGCGCCCGGCTAACTCCTTCAAACCTCACTTCGAACACATTACATTAATCTCCATTTTAGATCTTAGTTTTGTCTCCAAAAAAAATAATTCCATTTGCCATTCCAAATCCAACGTTGACTTCCTCATCGCCTCTCAACAAGTCTAAACTATCCATCGAGCTCTCCCTATTTCTAAACACATACCTTGCTTCAATTTCACTTCAACAAACACAATCACAAACACAAACACAATGGGGAGAGACCTCGAAGACGAGTCGAAAGAACGAAGGCATGGATTCGTATCCCTAACGGGGTTAGCCACTTCCAACAAGCACAAGCTCAAGTTGTTCCTCATTGTGATCCTTACCAATCTCCTCACCCTCTTCGTCTCCCGATCCGCCTTCCCGGTGTCGATCGATGTTGACACTCCCAACAACACTCCCGACGCCAATGATGAGCATGACCGCCTCGTCGCCACCCTCCTCCGCCAGCTGAATGACACCAACGATGAGGTTACTGCCCTCCAGCACCAGCTTTCGGCCTCCGGCCTCCTCGCCCAATCGCTCCTGCAGCAGCTCTCCCGCCTCAACGGCAACCAGCTCGCCTTCGACTTATCCGCCACCACCGAGCTGAGCCTAGCCGTCAGCTCCCACAAGCTCCCGCTCGGCTTCAACCCGCACTCCGACTCCGAGAAGCTCTTCCCCTCCGTCGGCGCCGGGTGCTTCCACTACCCGGATCACACCCTCAAGTACATGACGTACGACGTCGGCGGCGAGTGCCCTGTCGACGATGTCTTCACCCAGAAGCTGATCCTCAAGGGGTGTGAGCCGCTCCCTCGCCGCCGATGCCGGCCAAAGCCCCCTACTGGCTACGTGGAGCCCACCCCGTTCCCGGAGTCGCTGTGGGCCACCCCTCCTGACACTAGCATCATATGGGACCCATATTCTTGCAAGAACTATGGGTGCCTTGTTGAGAGGGAGAAGAGGCCTGGGATTTATGACTGCAAAGACTGCTTCAATCTTCAGGGGAGGGAGAAGGTGCGGTGGCTCAGAGACAACGACCAGCTCGACTTCAGCATCGAGAGGGTGCTCGCCACCAAGCCAGCCGGTTCCATCCGGATTGGCTTCGACATCGGAGGCGGATCCGGCACGTTCGCCGCCAGGATGAGGGAGAGGAACATCACTATTTTGACTAGCTCCATGAACTTGGATGGTCCCTTCAACAACTTCATCGCTTCCAGGTTTGCTAACGTTATTAGTTTGTCCGTTTTGAGTCAAGCCAATTATATTCATGCTACTTTCGGGTCTAAATTAGACATGAGCGGACATGGGCCAATCTGTCCGACCCGTCTAATCCACTCGACTAAATTTGCAGGCTTGGGTAAGACAATTGGCCCAAGCGGGCCTGTAGGCTCGGCCCGCTCATATATATTAATTACAGTATATTATTTATATAGAATTGAAGTAAAATACTATATACATTGATTGATTATATAATTTATATTTGTAAATATATTAGTACTTTATTAATACTAAACAACTAATAATATCCAATCCAAATCACATATAAATTAAGGAATACAATACTATTAAATAAGTTATTTTCATTGAAACTACCAAAACTAAAGATTATAGAGTGTGATTTCAAAGTTGTGTAATTTATGTACCTTTGCTTTGTAAAAATGTCAATTTTTTTTTATACTTAACACATGTTATAAAGTTTGGAATCAAATGAAAAAAAAAAATTATTTCACAAACTTTTAATAGGCGGTCGATGAGCTAGACAAAATTGTTGGCCTAAAAACTAGTCTTGGCTCAAGCCCGCCAATGCTCAGGTCTATGTCCAATGAATTGGGTCAACTTCGAGTCATTATTGAATCGGGTCATTTTGAGATCAGACCATAAGTGGGTTGTTTTCGATTAGAGTCGTTGGACTTGTGGCGCCGGCTCTTGTCAACTCTAATATTAAGCACGAGTTCTAATCTAAGTGACATCTTGTTTCTATGGTTAGGGGCTTGATCCCGATCCACATCAGCGTATCGCAAAGGTTCCCGTTCTTCGACAACACAATGGATATAGTGCACTCAATGCACGTTCTGAGCTACTGGATCCCGGAGGTGATGATGGAGTTCTTGTTGTACGACGTGTACAGGGTTCTAAGGCCGGGAGGGCTGTTCTGGCTGGACCGTTTCTACAGCACAGGCGAGCAGCTGAACCAGACTTACACGCCCATGATCGAGCGGGTTGGGTTCAACAAGCTGAGGTGGGCCGTGGGGAGGAAGCTTGATCGAGGAGGCAAGGAGTGGTACCTCTCCGCTGTCTTGGAGAAGCCAATGACTTAGATTTGGTTCATCTTTAATTTCATATAATTGGACTCCAAGAGAGTTTACCATCATGTATAAGGAATTTATTTGTAGCTTTAATTTCTGTATTTGATGAGATCAGTAAAGCAAAACGAATAGAAATTTGATGAGATCAGTAAAGCAAAACGAATAGTTAATGATGGTTCAATGGAGATTATTGTTGAAAAATCCATCTAAGAGAGAGTGTGAACACATCGAAATCTGATCCTAGCATCACATGATAGCCCCTAGAATTTAAGAGTTACTAGAAGGCATTCCATTATTTTTATTTGAATCTTATATATGTTACACATGGGAACTTATTATGACTATGGTTATATATATTCTCATTTGAATTTTTTTTATAAATTTTATTTTGTCAATTGATGTCCAATTAATGTGCACAGAATTATGTGTTTTTTAATTTCTAACAACAATCATTTATAAATTTTATTTTGTCAATTGATGTCCAATAAAATGCAAATAATTATAAATTCAATTAGAGTGCCCTTGACATTAAAGCTTAACTTATTTGACACAAATATAAACATAAAAAAATATATGTTTTTGTACTCTCTATTCTTTTTATTTAATTGCATTTATATAAGAAATCGTCAAATTCTTTATCTAAGAACAAATAAAATGGGACAGAGGGAGTAGTTAGAAGACATGAAAAATAATACTATAAGTTAAAATATATAGCAATGATGTGGTTAAACGAATGAAAAATAACAAAATTTAACTGATCCCAAATGTATATATAGATATAGAAGATATATAGATGTATTTAAACCTAATGTTTTCTTTCCTTTTTAAAAATGTTATGGGATACATTTTGCTAGAGGGGCGTGTGAACCAATAGAAACGTACACTATTGACACCTTATAAGCAATTAGCACATTGTGTCAAAACAAACACTAGGCTTGATTTCCCATTCTAAGGATTGGGTCTAATCTAAGGGATGCTAATTTGGATGATTGGAGGAGTTGCATTGGGCTTGGGCGGGAAAGAACAGATAGTAATCTCAGCACACTTTGTCAAGAAATTAGTAATCACACTTTGTCAAGAAAGATAGTAATATTATCACACTTTTGGTTTTATCTCCAAAGGTAAAACAATTAAGACCCTCTCCACCCCTGTGACCATCTTTTACATCTATTTCCATGGGCATGCCTATTTGGCTATTTCAGAGTGAAAACCAGTGTTTAAAGCACTTACAAGTTACAACATATTTTGCGTCAAGATACTCGGATAGGCCTAATAAAGGGTAAGTTCTCTATAGTAACAATTTTGCATGCCTTTTTAGTTTTTACCCACTTTCACAATTCACTAGAGTCATCACTCATCAAATTTACTCAAGCTTTAAAAAATAACTTACCTATAAAAGGAGTTGTGCTCCAAATGTAAGCATTAATATTTAGCCTGTCGCCAGATACATGGAAGCACACAGTTAATTAAAGAAGTAAAATAAACTTGGAATGTCTTAGTAACAAAATTTCCACAATGTATCATCACAATATAATTAATCCAGAACATGACTTACCTGCACAGATAAACAGTCATGACATATCCTTGAGCTTCTCATCAGTCCTCCCTACAAGGCAGCCAAGAACCAGCCAATTAGGTTTTTTAAAGTTATGGAAATCCAGCAGAAGAGCAACAACATCAGAGGAAGTGAGTCAGAGAACACAATCACAAACACAAAGGCCTTGTAGCAACAGGCTGCATCACCTACTGCTTCCCTTCCTCCTTCGGCGACTTCATCTCCTTCACAGTCTCATTACATTCCTTCTCGACAGCGAATCTTGACAAGACCTTATTGCAGCAGCCTCCCTTGGCTATTGATCCTACCCCATCCGACGACAGCATCTTCTTTCATAGCCACTTGCTTCCCTTTGTCTAACCTTCACCTTCCTGTCTCTCTGTGCTACTCCAATTCACACGACAGTCGGAGCTCCTAGGAGAAGACGATAAGCCTCATGACATCGATAGCTGCATATGCAGTAACTGCGATAAAAGTACACAGCACAGCTTCAATAGCTGCGAGTATAATACCAGGAGAAACCATGACCATGAGTCCATGACAACAGCGACAATGTCGAATGACTAACAAAGAAAAGACCCAAGCAAATTTGCATTTTTTACTCCTATTAATTCAACGTAACCATGAAATCACGAACCATCTCTTAGAAATGATCTAGGCAAATCTACAATTTCTTGAATTATTTTTCCCTATCTGATGACCAAGTATATATTCTCAATCTCCATTTCTTCACTATGAATAGTACATTATGATTTTTATTTTATTTGTTTTACTAAATATCTTCTAAAAGAGGTATTTTTTAATAAATCACTTTTTATAATTTTGCTTTTACAAATTTCACAAAACTATCTCTAATTTTTGTTATCTTCAAAAGCCCTCATCATTTTATTTTTCAAAAAGCCACCCAAATTTATATCTTTCAAATAAACACCCCAACCAATATTTTAAAATATAACAAAATTTGAAAAACAAAGTTCATTACTTCATCAAAGTTTTAAAAAAAAAATCACTATAAATTAGTCTCTATTTTAAATTTCTCTAAGCCTCATTAGCAATGCTCCAAAACAATGATCAAAACTGAACGAGTCTATCTAATGAAGAAAAAAATTGGTTAAGCCCCATTAACTCCTACAATAATGTCAAATCACAAGCCCCATATCGATCTCCCACATGAAATTCCCTTCTAGATTTTAGTTGAGACCCCTAAAAAATAATTCCTATAGCCATTTCAGATCTTGATTGACTTCATTGATGCCTCTCAAGTCTCGAGGTGCTAGTCTCAACTACATCTATCTGTAGGAATCTAGCAAAAACCCCCAAGCTTTTCCTACCCGAATCCTCCCCTATTTCTAAACCCCCTTGCTTCAATTTCACTTGAACAAAGACACAAAAATAAAAAAACGAAATGGGGAGCGAACTCAAAGACGATTTCAAACAACGAAGGCATGGATTCATAACTCTAAGGGGGCTAGCCCCTTCCAACAAGCACAAGCTCAAGCTCCTCCTTGTTGTCCTCCTTACCAATCTCCTCACCCTCATTGTATCCCGATTCGCCTTCCCAGCCTCCACCGTTTTCGACATTCCAAATGACTCTGAGAACCGTGATCCCCTCGCTGCCACCCTCCTCCACCAGCTCAATGACACCATCGACAAAGTTGCCGACCTCCAGGGCCAGCTATCTTCCTCCGACCTCCTCTCCGAATCACTCCTGCAGCAGCTCTACCGCCTCAACGGCCACCAGCTCTCCCTCGACTCAGCCGCCACCTCCGAGCTGAGCCAGGCAGTTAGCCCCCACAAGCTCCCCCTCGGCTACAACCCGATATCCGACTCAGACGAGCTTTTCCTCTCGGTTGGAGCTGCCTGTTTCCACTATCCCGAGCAGACCCTCAAGTACATGACTTACGACGTCGGCGGGGTGTGCCCTGTCGACGACGTATTCGGCCAGAAGCTGATCCTCAAGGGGTGTGAGCCACTCCCACGCCGCCGATGCCGGCCGAAGTCCCCTACAGGCTACGTTGAGCCCACCCCTTTCCCGGAGTCCCTGTGGGCCACCCCTCCTGACACCAGCATTACATGGGACCCATATTCATGCAAGAACTATGAGTGCCTTGTTGAGAGGGAGAAGAGGCCTGGGATTTATGACTGCAAGGATTGCTTCAATCTTCAGGGAAGGGAGAAGAAGCGGTGGCTCAGAGACAACGACCAGCTAGACTTCAGCATCGAGAAGGTGCTCGCCACCAAGCCGCCTGGTACAATCCGGATCGGCTTTGACATCGGAGGAGGATCCGGCACTTTCGCTGCCAGGATGAGGGAGAGGAACATTACTATAATAACTAGCTCCATGAACTTGGATGGGCCCTTCAACAACTTCATTGCTTCCAGGTCTGATTTTGTGAATCTATCCACCTTGATCGGAAACGATCAAAATCATTTTTCACTAACACGACCACTCAATGCAATCATTAAAGAAACCTACATGCTTCATAAGGTTCAAGCTGGATCATTATTGAATCAGATCAACTTCAGGACTAACTCAGTCAACTCTAAGAACTCTAGGATTGAGAATGAGTTCTAATCTAGTGATATCTTTTCTCTATGGTCAGGGGCTTGATCCCGATCCACATCAGTGTCTCACAGAGGTTCCCTTTCTTCGACAACACAATGGATATAGTGCACTCCACGGATGTGCTGAGTTACTGGTTCCCGGAGGCGATGATGGAGTTCTTGTTGTACGATGTGTACAGGGTTCTACGGCCAGGTGGGATTTTCTGGCTGGACCGTTTCTACTGCAAGGGCGAGCAGCTGAACCAGACTTACACGCCCATGATCGAGTGGGTCGGGTTCAACAAACTGAGGTGGTTCACGGGGAGGAAGCTTGATCGAGGAATCAAGGAATGGTACCTATCCGCTATCTTGGAGAAGCCAATGACTTAGATTTGGTTTATCTTTCACATAAGTGCACTTTTGAGATAATTTTCCAAAATGTGCAGCCTAATGTGGTTGGATCTGATCCAACGAGATCTTAATTTGCCCATGTATAAGGGCATTTATTTATTTATAGCTTAAATTTCTGCATTTGACGAGATCAGAGACATCAGAAAAGCAAAATAACTAGTTGAGAAGACGAGAAGTTGAAGGTGGGCAATGAAATGGGATTTGTGCAAGTGTAATCCACACTTGATTTTATATGCACTAAGGTTCAATGGAGATTAATGTTGATAAATCAGTATAGAACCTAAGCTAGAGTTTGAACACATTTAAATCTGATCCTAACATCACATTGGGTACTACCATTGGCCAGGAAGGAAGAGTAGGGCTCTCACATGCTTTATTACTAGTAAGAAAAACCTCAAGAAACAAAGAGGAAGGCTTGCACCTTGCAACAAATGCAAACGAATGACGGTAGAACATCTAGTGGATGAAAAACAATAGGGACTTAAGAAAGCATGAGTCTGTATCATGATCTGTCTCCTTATACATGAACTAAAACTGGATATATCAGTCACTAGTGAGAATTGAGAATACCAAATGGCATTTATTTCTCATTTCGATCCAGAAGATCATTAAACTATGGGCCTGTTTTGTAGTTTTGAACCATTTCAAAAGAGAGACCCAAAAAAATCCAAAGCCTTTATTCTATTTGGCATATTTTCAGAAGGGAAACTGACTAGGAATTTAAGGTAACAACTAAAATGGTTTTACAAATATTTAGAATTTAGGTAAGTGATATACTCCACAAAAATCTACACTTGGCAACCTCATACATCTTTACTATGTACTCTATCAGATAATATTGCAGGACCAGAGCTGGGTATGTGAGTAAGACAACGATACTCTTTTTTTTTTTTTTTTGAGCAATGGACAACGATACTCTCAGTCAGTACTATTGGGTTACATTCATTTCCCTTTGATCATGTATAGTTGGATATGTGGATATTTGGGGTATGGAAATAAGTTTATAATCTAGTTGAAGCTGAAAAGGTAGTTTTTATCTTTAAATTATAAAGTTGGTGTGGGTGTTTTTCTCGGAAACACAGATAATCCCCAAAAGGAGTCGAGGATTATTTGCTCCATAGTGATTCAACCATAGACATTAGCCTAACCCTTGTTATGCTCATGTGTAAAAGCTGAAAGCCTGAAACACAATCAAATTCCAATAAACACATTTAAGGGAGATTAAGTAAGAATTTGGAAGTGTATAGCTGGTATAGTTGAGTCAAAGAAGTGTTAGAATAGATGAAAATGAACTCCGAAGATAAGGACGAGGAGGAAGAAGGAAACGAGAATCTATATTCTTCGGAGAGTAGAGATAAACAGAAACAGACACCCTCTTGGTTACCACATTTTGCATGGAGAAAGGACACCCCTCAATGTCACATTGTCATCCCTGAATACGAAATCTTGTTTCATTACACGTTCACTTTTCCTTCCCTTTTCTATATCTCTCACCCACATGGCCACACCCTTCTTTTTGTTATTAAAAATTAAAAAGATAATAATAACAAAAATCTAGTGGACCAAAATACAATACAACTTGGTTGGTATACCCTAACTTAATTGATAATATAAATATTGATTTAGATTTAGGCCTAATCGTTTGAGGAATTGGGGAGGTGATGGGTCTTATTGGGTCATTAAAAAAAAATATGGGTATACGAGGAATATCTCACTTAAGCATAGAGAAATGCTTAAGGGGTTAAGTGCTCCCACTCCATTTCCAAATTTCAAACCCCGAATCTCCCCTTAGGGGTGGAGAGCCTCCAATCAACTCACCACGCTCTTTCTGAGTATGTAGCTAACTCAAAACATGTGTTAATAAGATCGAATCAACTCTTTAACCGTCAAATCCACCATGAGGGCATAAAGGTGATGGGTCTTTGCTTAACTCATAAGTGGCACCATGATTGAGATGTCGACCCTTGAAATTGCAAAGAAAAAATCATCTATGCTGGAATGGACCACATGATGCTGCACGTGTTATGGACCTACCATTTTTCAGCCCCCTTTTGTATATGATTTTTAAGAGAGGAAGGTAGGGACTTAGGAGTAGTAGAATCTATGGAGAATAGGTTATTAAACGTTTAGTTGGTTTTGGGTCTCAGTTCCAATTTCCAATGACCCTAACATCAAATTTCATGCTACATTTACAGGTGACTGTCTAAATTGCATTTGACCAGATTTCCAACATTTAGATTCTCACTAGTGGAGGTGAATCAATCTGACCACCTATAAACACCTTACAAGCGATTAGCATATCACATCTATAAGTTGCTTTAATCTATTGGCTTTATCTCCAAAGGGAAAAAAAATATAAAAACCCTCTCCCTTATGTGACTATCTTTCACATCAATTTCCAAGTGGATGGACATTTAAGAGAACAAAGTATAGGTTTTAAGCAATTGCAATCTATTTTGCATCCAATAGGTCTAAAAAGGGTAAGCTTTCTTGTAGCATGCCTTTATAGTTTTCACCGACATTCGCAACTTCTTAACCTTTCCCTTCCTAGTATAATAAAGTCTCAACTTGTAATTTACAATCATAAGAAATTTACTCAAAGCTTAAGAAATCACTTACTAAGAGGGGTTGGCTGCTGATGAGTGATGAGCCCAGCTACATATTCTCCTCCTCCTCATGAATGAGAAGCTCGGTGCTAGAATGTAGGCATTAATATTTAGCCTGTAGGCAGTTACATGAAAGCACATAGTTACTTGAAGAAAAATAAACTTGGAATGTTTTAGTAACAAACTTTTCACAATGTATCATCACATAATCCAGAACAACAACTTGCCTGCACAGATAAGCAGTCATGAGTCTCATGACATATCCTTGAGCTTCTCGTCCCTACAAGGTTTTCCAGAACCAGCCAATTAGGTTTTGCTTAAGAACAAATTAGCAATCAACAACTATGATAGCTGTTTAATTAGAGAAGGGCCCACCAAACTTAATACAGCTCACCACGTACTGCATTTGCCACCATACCATCACTCTCATTGCGCAAATTATAATATCAAACAAACAAATTCTAAAAAAATATAAATATACAAGGGCCAGTTAAATCTAATATCCCAACCTTTCATAAACATCCCTAACTTTAAAATGTACACTAGTAAACACACTACCTTCTTCATTTCCCATCAACAAAATCTGGTAAAATGGATGGCATGACTACTTTTTGTGCAAGCTAAACAAAAATCAACTGCCATGTCATCAACTTTGCCATATTTTGTCGATGGAAAATGAAGTAGGCAAAGTGTTCACTATTGTATTGAAGGTTACTCATAGTTTAAAGTTTAGGATATTAGAATTAATTTCCCCAATGAAAAAGGTACAAAAGATGATGAGTTTCGTGTTCACAAAAAGACATTCTAAGCTGCACTATAGATAGAAAGCCCCCTACCTTGTAAGCTCTCCCTCACCATAGCCTTCCACTTTCCTCTCCCTTATCCCCCCCCCCCCCCCTCTCTCTCTCTCTCTCTCTCTCTTATCATTTCAAACATTCACTCATTCAGAGCCTAAAAGGAGCTATTATTAGATCTTAACAACCAGCACATACCTTTAAGGTTATGGAAATCCAGCAGAAGAACAACAGCAGAGGGAGTGAGTCAGAGAACAAAAACACAAAGGACTTGCAGCAACAAGCTGCATCACCTACTGCTTCCCTTCCTCCTTCAGCATCTTCGTCTCCTTCCCATGAATTCTCCTTCACAATCTCATTCCATTCCTCCTCGACAGCGGATCCTGACAAGACCATATTGCAGCAGCCTCCCTTGGCTATTGATCTTACCCCAGCCGACGACATCTTCTTCCATGGCCACTTGCTTCCCCTTCAAGTCCTGTCTAACCTCCCAGTCTCCCCACGCTCCTCCTCCAATTCCCTGGACAGTTTCACCCTCCCCATTAGGGAGCTTCTAGGCGATAAAGATAAGCCCCATAACATCGATAACTGCATATGCAGTAACTGCGATATAAGTAAACGGCATAGCTTCAATAGCTATGAGTATAATACCAGGAGAAACCATGACCATGACAACGACGACGAAGAATTACCAACAAAGAAAAGGGTCAAGTCCAAGTCCTTCTCATTTTTTGGGCTGGCAAGGAGGCGAAAAGATGGAGAGTCCAAAGGAGGTTGTGAGGATCAGGGTGAAAAGCAGAAGAGGAAGCTGAAGTTTGATGTGAGCCACTTTCTAAGGAAGTATATGAAAATGTTCTCCAAGGGGAGGAGAGAGGACATCCAGCTTAGGAAGCAGCCTTATTCTTTTTCAGGGAAATTGAGCTCAGAAGGGAGGATGAATTTGAGAGGTAGGAGAAGGGAGTTCTCTGCACCAGCTTCAATGAGGACTTCTCCAACCAATAGTGGCATACTTAAGACAGCTCCAGGGGCACCTCCTCATCCTTCAAATGACAGCACAATGGAAGAGCTTCAAGCAGCAATTCAGGCTGCAATTGCCCACTGTAAGAACTCCATCGCAACTGCAGATAAGATCAATAGCTAGCAAGCTTTTTGTTTTGGGGTCAGAAAAAATGAATCTGAAATAAAAACTTGATTTACTATCATATACATTATTATACATTATATAGATTTTGCACCTTTTTTTACCACTTCATGTGTATGAAATGTAAAAATGCAAGAAAAATTGTGGCTTTTGTAAGTTTGTAACTAATGTCACTTCAGAAGAAGGAGATAAGAGATAAGATAGCATACAGGAAATGGTAAATGGAATCCCAATTGTTGTAATTTGATTCATACTATCATGTAAGCTATTCTATTCCCTTTGCACAATGGTAGTGCAGAGCTTGACCAAAAAAAAGAAAAAAAAAAAGAAGTTGATGCTTGATAAGTTGTTGAATTTCATCACCTTGTAAATCCAGACAAACTTTGAATTGCAAGTTTCTAATCAAGGCCTTGGGCTCTTTATTTCTTTATTATTTTATATCATACTAAATGTGGTCCGCGAAGTCAATGGAGCAACAACCTTTTTTCTAACTCTTAGAAGCAAAGTAATTGCATAATCATCCAAGTGCCCTGTACAGTGTGAAGAAAGCTAAGCTCCAATAATGGCATGATGTGCATCTTTTTTCCCACTGATTTGACGCGCATCATTTCTTATCTTATTCTAAGCATTCAAACAAAGATCAGTCCCGGTGAACATGCAGGGGGATACCCATGTCTGCTAACCCACCAATATACATAATTAGCTTCTACCGATGATTTACTTTCAAAATAGATTCAACTTGCATATTTCCATTCACGCGATTAGTTCAAACATTTTATCTATAGCAACAAAGAAATGCCAAAAACATAATAGTTTACCCTACTCAATATGTTGTACTTTATAAAAACACCAAATATATAGCATAGAACAAGGCCAGTTTCCGAGTCATTGGCATGAGAAAATGGCCAAAAAGCCCAAAAATAGTTCCAAAACTGCAAATGTCCCAGCAGTCATAAATCAAGTAACATCGGCAAAGATTCAAGTACTAGTTACTTACAGCTAGGAGATTGAGTAGTCCCTTCGAATGGGGGACAAATCAATATTGGATTAGGCAGCACACAAGTCCGAAGAACTATAGAACAATCATGTAAATGGAAAAGGTTATAGTCCTCACTCACAAGATAATATTTTAACTGTTTAGTGTAGTGAACATATTGTAACTTTAAATAATCATCATGGAAGAACAACATAGCACAAAGGTCAATTTCCCAGTCATTACAGAGTTACAGTTAGCTGATTGAGTAGTCACTAAATATGGGATCAGGAGGGGAGATAAGTCAGATGAAGAAGAATAGAACCATCGTTTAAGTGGAAAAGATTATAGTCCCCACTCACAAGTTGGCCTCATAAAAGATCAAAACAATGGCTTCTGGTTGTATGAGTGGAAGTTCCATTAGAAATTTAGAAGGGGGATGATGGCACACTTTACAATGCTCTCATGATAAATTGTTCTTCAACTTTTTGCTAGGAGCACAAAGAAGCATGCAACGATAAAATCACACTGACATGGTAAAAGAATGTACCATTTTTCAAGCGCTTATGATTGTAAAGATGATAATTCTAATGAATTTATCATGATCAAGGTAACTGATGGAATCAAACAATTTATCCTCAAAGAGAAAACTTTATGATTAAGAAAAATCCTCGAAACAAAAATACCAACCTTAAGGCCCCCTCCCTCCACCCACATGACAACATGCTTTATATGTACTTTCGGACCAACACCACAAATGCACAAAACCAGGAAAAGAGAAAACAAATTAAAAAAAAAAAAACATTATTATAGCTTTGAAAAATGGAAAACGAAGAGTCAATAAGACAAAGAGCAAGGAATATAAATCAAATAGAAATGCTTGTGTGATTCAGTTAGCACTTACATATTATGTACATCCAACTATTCAAGACGCTGGTTACATTCTCCATCGGCACATAATGCATGTCTGATAACATTTGAACCTCACAAGGGGTAGCTTCTACAAGCAACAGGGACTGGTTACTCTACTCAGGTCCAGATCTAGCTAGGCAAAGCAAAGGAGTCAATCCATTAGTTTTTTTTAATCAAGCTTGCACTAGGAATAATTTATATCAGAATTAATTTCTCCAGTTGAACAAGAACCCCCAGCTCTAAACCTCACATTCCGGCAAATTTTTGTTGTTCAGATTCAATTAGCAGCAACAATTACAAGTTTGAGAGTCCATTTAGCTTACAGAAAGAAAAGTGTGGCGGCAAATTCCTTATTTAGCTAGTTGCTATGAACTTATCACCATAATGATTCATAACAATCCCTGCTTTGCAAAAAACTACACCGCACTTTCTGAAGTTCCTTAAGTATGATAGTGTGTAAAGCACAGTAGTCAAATTTTACCAATTTGGCATACAACTTTAATTAAACAGTTAGTGAAATTCAATGTTCATGAGAGTAAAACCTCAAATAAAAAATTCAATTCACTCATTTCATATCATCGCGAGTATGAAAAAACATCGGATCAAGTGTGATTATAGAAAAACGTTGAGAAAATCTTATTTTCGGAACGAGTATACAGAAATTCCGTCAAAAAAAAGTGTAGCGCGAAGCGCACGAAGAACTTTCGACTTGAAAATTCCCCGAGCCGAACACACGAAAAGATAAAATCGAATCGAGAAATGAAAGATGACATACAGGATCTCAACGAAACCCTAAAATCAGCAATAAGAAGAGCATTGATCAATTTGCCCTAAATCAGAACAAATGAAGTAAAGATAAGCGAAGGAAAAGGCGCATTGGTAGATCAGATCTAGAGAGCCATACTTGATTTCCGTATTCCATTCAAATTTCGAAATGCAGAGCGAGAGAATCCGGGAAATCTTACTTCGACTTGTTACCCTCCAGCGGGAAAATCGAACTTAACGTGAAATATCTGGGAGCCAAAGAGGAGTATCGATCTGGGAACATGTGGGCTTTATAGAGAGTATATGGGCCAATCGGCCCAACTCGGCCCAAATTGATACCGACATGAAAATCCGGTTGGGTTACTCTATTCAAATTGAAAGAGGCGAGTATTGATCGAATGATCGTTCATGTTCCGTTTATTTAAAAGCGAGTTGAGCTCGAGCTCGAATCAAGTCTAAATTTAGACTCATTTTTATAGATGAGCGAGCTCGAGTTTTAAAATGTGTTCATACTAGATTCGTTTAGTAAACTGAATGAGTTCGATCTGAATTTTTTTTGAGATGAAGTAACCTTAGTCGCTATGACATAGTAATCTAAGGTCAATTTTTATAAATTCCACAAAATCTTAGCTACTTGAGCTCAATTTCGAACCGAGCCTTAATTTGAGCATAAAAAAATGTTCATACTCGCTCATTTGATAAATGAACGAGTTTGAATTGAGCTTTTTCCGAGTTCAATCTAAGTTCGAGCTACTCGGCTCATATAACACATCACGTCAACGAAGTGCCCACGGGTCGAGTTGTTGTTCGGAGCAATGGTGTCGGAATCTGTAATGTTTATAATCCAGATGTATGTATATATGTTGTGTGTATGCTTGTAATGACTAGAAGTTCAAGGACTAGGACTAGGTCACAGGTGGCTCGAGCATGGACCAAGGATGGCTCGATTAGCTAGCCAGTGGTGCTTGGTGACTTGGTTGGCGTCTTCCTACCGCTGATGTGTTGGATCAATATAAAGATGAACTTGGATCATCTTATATGGATAGGCCCAATCATTGTTTTTAGGATCGGGATCCTAGTGTGGGATCGAGACAAGGGTATAGGATCGGATCGTAGGATCGGATCGTAAGATCCTAGACTAAAATTGAAAATAAAATAAATAATAAAATAAAAATAAACCATCCTAAACAAATACCTTAATTTTAAAATAAAACTAAGTTTTTCCTCCATTCAACAAATAAAGTAACTAAAATAGTCCAATAATAAGCACTTAACATTCATAATTTGTTAAGAATAATGTCTCAAAAAGTGACAAACAGACAAGGATAATGTCTTAAAATATGACAATCATACAAAAGATAAATCATACATCCAAATATCCAATGTCATCTCTAGTTTCAAATGTCATCATCGCAATTAACCACATCATGAAAAATTTCAGGCGCTCAAACGTGAATTTGTCGAGTTAACTAACGAAACAAATGACTTAGGGTTTCAATTCAACGTCTTAACTCTTCTGCCCTCAATTTCTAAAGAGATGGGTTGCCGAAAAAATAAAATAAAAATAAAAAGGCTCATCGTATCCGGAATGCCCAATATCCAAACAAAACAAACACAATTACACAAATATGATTTTTGCTAGGATCGAATATTTTTTCTAGGATCGGTAGATCCTAGGTAGATCCTACCGATCCCACAAGATCCTAGCACGAAGAAGTCCATATGCCCGATCTGGATCAAAACCTTGTCTAAAATCGTAGGATCGTAAGATCCGGATCGGGATCCTTATAACCATGGGCCCAAGCTAAGGTCCGACCCACTTCTTTTCTCCAACTCTGAAGAGCTTCCAACGGCTCATTGCTGTGTTTGTCTCAAACGCTGCGTTTTGCCTAAATGACGCTCCCTATAAGAGGCCTCTTTCTCCGAAACCTTAATTGCGAGTTCATTCACTGTTCTTCAATCCAGAAAGAGAAAGAGAGAGCGAAGAGGTGAAACCCTAGGTTCCCAAGCGCCGTCGTTGGAGATCTCACACCGAAGAGGAAAAAGACGAGCTTCCGACTTGGTTTCTCGACCACTACAGCGTCGTCTTCACGTGCTCTCAAACGGCTTCGATGTTATTCGGAGAGAAGTGAGTATATGTTCCTCTTCTATGTTTTCTCCTTGTCCGTCTGTGTCTCTGAGTTGCTTGACCTATATCTGTTTCCTTGAGCTCGTCACTACTTGTATCCATGATCTGTAACTCGTTCATACTTAGTGGATTATAGGGTTTGATTCTCTCCCACTTGAGGCTCCGCAGAGTAGGGAAACAGAATCGCATTATCAATCTGTGTGTCTTTAGCTTCCGCTTTGCATGTTTGATTTTCGATCTCGCTTCTGTGCTAGCATCTAGGATCAAAATCGCTTTCTACAGAATCTCATGAAAAAAGAAAGAACAAAGAAAATAGACGAGACAGTTGGAAGATAGAACTAGTGGCATAAACATCTAAGGTATATATGTTAATAAATCGGCAAAACTAATTAAAATATCATCACCTTTTTGGGTATAGTAAAAATATATCCTTAACTTTCAAATATAATAAAAATATCCCGACCTTTGAGGGTTGTGGTAATATATTACCCCGTATTTTCTCACGGGTCAAAAATGTTGACAAGGAGGCATACGTGAAAAAACTTGTGGTAATATATTACAACTATCCTCAAATGTCGAGATTTTTTATTACATTTAAAAGTTGAGGATATATTTTTACCATACCCCAAAAGGCGAGGGTATCTTAATTAGTTTTCCCTGATAAATCAAATCAGGAATGCTTTTTTAGGTTTTATAATCTATAAACCTCTAGAAAAATCATTTTGTCAATTTAATCTTTTATATGCATAGGTTAGAAGAAAAAAATTATTTGATTTATCATTTGTTGAGATATGTGAATGAAGACCAAAAGAGTCTCACATCGAAAGTTGAACATAACAAGCCTTAGTATATGAGTTGGTGAGCTATTTCTTTTATTGTCAATAGGTTTTAGAATGGACCCTTGGTCATCGGTTTGAGTCGGACTTATGCGCCCGTGCACACGTCCCCAGTCATCCGTCCGAGCCGGATTTTGTCTATATATCTCTATTTGTTATAATAATATGTGTAAGAATAAGAGAGTATAGAGAGGAAGAGAAAAGAGAGAATAGACCTCTATTGCTTCTGTCTTCCAAGTAAGGTTACAATGCCTTATATAGGCAAGGAATTACAATAGATAAGTAGGACATAAATTTGGTTCTTTGGTTTTCCACCATGTGGGAGTTAAGGGAGGTGAAAGGGTGGAAAGGTGAAACATCCATCATTCATGGTTTCATAACACTCCCCCTTGGATGTACACCTCTAACATAAATTGTCTCGTTAAAAACCTCGCCTAGAAAAACCCAATGGGACAAAAACTAGGACTAAGGGAAAAAGAGTATAGATGTCGTTTGATACGCTTTGGTCATACTGCCTCATTAAAAACCTTGTCAGGAAAACTCAGTGGGACAAAATCTGATCGAAGGGAAAAAGAGTGCAGTGCGTATATTCTCCCCCTGAATTCAACATTCTTCTTGCAGCTTTCTCATTTCGATAAGCTCATCGAATTTCTTGATAATTATGACTTCATGAGCTTCATGGTCGAGTCTGGACATTGTCTTTGATGTGTACAAGCCGAAATGTCTTCATACATTGCAATTGACATCGAGGCATTCGACCTATATGTCTTGTTGTTAAGCTGCTTTCAATGCACAATCATAAGATACTTCAGGACCTAACGTGCACTTCATCATTTGATCAAAGAGATCTATTGTATTAAATGGTGCGTAAGTTGCCTCGTTAAAAACCTCAACTTGGAAAAACCCAATGGGATAAAAACCAAGCTCAAGGAAAAGAGTACAACATTGTATGGTACTTCGGGACCTAGTACAATATCACCACTTACACAATTATATGTACTTCTGGTACTCTTATAAGGATCTTTAAACAACTATATGTGACGGAGCTTTGACATTAATGCTTCAGACATTTTCAATCGATCTTTTCATTTATATGAGTATGCAAATAGCACGTCCGTCATTTACATTTAGATCCAAAATTATATTCACTTCTGGTGAATAGATTCTACATATAACCTTTGATAGGTTGCTTTTGTGCAATCAAGTTGGCTTTATATTTTATTTTGTATGAACACCCCCTTAAAACCAATTGATGTTGCACTTTTTGGTGTTGGAACTACGGGTCCAATGTCATCATGCTTAAAGAATCCATCTTTGCATGAATTGCTTCCTTCTAGCTCTTTTACTATGATTTCGATGTCGACATCCATTTGTTTGATGATAATCATATTCTCATAGGTTTTTTCCACTTATGGGGAATCATATACAAAAAGCCTAGTGATCTCTAACACTTCTGGTGTACTTGAGAATCACTTGATATTCATTGCGTTGGAGTTACTTCTGGAACTTCCAAATGAGCGAGTATTAGTGACTTTGTCACTTTCTTGGCCTTTAGTAAATGCTTTCAATGACATATTTGCTAAACCTTATAATCATTTCATTTATTGAACTTCTGGTTCACTTGTATTTATTCGCGGATATGAAATGATAGAGAAGTTGCTTCCGTGCAATCTCCTTCTTAATATTTAGTCTCATTTCTTCTCCCCCTAAATACCGAGCATTTTATCACCATTATAAAGCTCTAGGTATTTGAAAACAATAGGGACTCAACCCTCATGTATCATCCAACTTCTTTGTGGTTTCGTTGTAATTCATTTGGAGGAGGTACGTCTCGGAACATGTGTTGCTCATTCAAGACCTTTGAATGGCATGCTCTCTTCTGGAGATAATTAGGGAGATGTCATTGTGTCAAATTCGAAATGCAAACAAGCTTGCATGGGCCCATTTGACTAACGACTCGTCTAGGTCGTCGTGATAACATTCTCTACCTTATGTTTCATATGACCAAAGTATTGAGGCATCTGTAATCTTGGAATTACACTGGTCTATATGATAGTGTTCCGTAGATGTCTCATTGAATCCATTCAAGAGACATTAGAGACTTTGCATTTACTTTGAATTTAGATGGTCTTGTTGTTGATTTGCCAAGATGACAGACCATATATGTTCGGTCACTCTTATAGAGGATCTTCGAGTCCTAGGATCTTCTGGTCCCTTTTAGTGGGTGTGTATGTGAATGTCAATGATCCCACCCATCATCGTTTCACATGAATGACCGAATGCCACAAAGAAAAACATTTTATCATTAACTAACTTCTGGTTAGTGATAAATTTCAATGGGATAAATGAGTGTCAAATAAACCATATATATACATTCTCACTCTGTAAGACTTGCTTCTGGCTAGTCATATGAGATATTGGTGTTCAATACCATGTCAATTCATACATATATGTCATTGTTACTTCAGGTAACAAGATCAATGCTCTTCTGGAGCTATATGGTATTCATCTTGGTTTTCCATTCAAGATTGTTTGAGAAAACTTCAGGTTTTCAAAACTATTTGACACTTATAAAACCATAATATTCAACCATTGAACCTTGTACATGGTGATCTATTTAATTTAGATGTCATTGAATGGGTATTGTCAGAACTTTCGTTGGTGTCATACTTCAGGTATGAGTCATTTATAATGTTCTTCAAGACATTTAGAATTAACCATATAACATACCTAGCTATAAGCCACAACAATAACTTTGGTCAAGCGCTTAACCATAACCTCTTTCACACCCTCTACCAGAGGGGCATGCTTCAGGCAATGCTTAGAGGATAGTCAGGAAGTGACATTCTTAACCGGATCGTGTTATGTGGTTACTTCTATTGGTTGTATCCAGACAACAATAGTTCTGAATATGATAAAACCCACATTCCATGTACTTCTTCAGGAGTACAAATGATAAAATTAGGATCATATACTCTTTTGGAGTTTGTGAAATCCTTTACTCTTCTAGAGTTCATAAAATATTCTTTACTCTTCAGGAGTTAATAAAAATCCACCAGTAGAGTCTTCAGGCTCTTAGGTTGGTGTTGAAAAACTTCACAATCTACAGGATTGTGGTAAACCTTTCTCCCAAATGTTCATTTGCCAAACAAAACTTCGCATTAGACACTCATGATAAGTAGTTTCTTCGGGAAACACTTTGAGCTTTGATTTACAATAAGTAAAATCATAATAATTTTATTCAACATAAAGCAATGAATAAAATAAATAAATAAATAAAAGAAATTGTATTTGTCCACTTCAGGTGGAGTCATGGAGAAACATTTCAATTTATCATTTTCTTCGAGAAATGATTTTATTCATAAAATGATTCATTTGTCAACTTCTAGTGACAATTAGTCTCTATTATGTATATTTCGATCATATACTCCAAAAGATTATAAGTTGCAATTCAAAAATACAGTAAGTTGTCATATAAACATTGACCATATTCTTCAAGAAATGGTATGTTTGATTATTACTCACTTCAGGGAGAAGACAACTTGTATACAACCACTTCAAGGGTTATATATATCTTTACTTACACATCGCTTCATGGATTATATGTGCAACTTTAAAATAAAGCTCATACACTCCAGGGTATGATTTTAATTCATCTTTCGGAGATGATACAAACTTATCATCAATTTAGCTCAAAAAATGAATATTGTCACTTCAGGGACAAATATGTATTGATGAGATAGTGAGACATTTTATGAATTTCCTTTTCATATATCTCTTCAGGAGATTATTATCGTTACTGCAGGAACGATTTATGGGCATAATGTGTTCATCCTCTTCAGGGGATGAGTTTATTTCTTTCGAGAGATGATCATAAAAAATAGTTGATATAGGTAATAAAACTATAAAACCATAAATAAATGAAATAAAATTAGCATGTTGTCAACTTCTGGTGACAAGAAAGTAAACATCCTCATAAATCCAATGTCGTCTACTTCCGGAGACCGTTAGAGATCGAAACCATCTACTACAGGAGATAAGTTTCATCATGATATATAAGCTAAAATATTTTATCTTCTTCAGGAGATAAATAAGAATCTCATCTTCTTCAAGAGATGTGATACATAAAGTGTGTTTACTTTATCTACTTCAGGAGATAAACTACCACTTTTGGGATGATATGCAAATTAACAATTTATATCTACTTCGGGAGATAATGTTCGTTCATCTACTTCGGGAGATGATTTCGTTCATCTACTTCGGGAGATGATATAGAAATTTAACAATTTTATCTACTTCAGGAGATAATTCATCTACTTCGGGAGATGAAAAATAATTAAAATAAACACAAAAATAAGATAAATAATTCATCACTTCATGGATGAAATTCGATCGGTTATCACTTCAGGGATATAATAGAATAACATCCATACGACCGATTGATCCAATCGCTTCAGGGATTGAGATTAAATTACTTTATCCGCTTCAGGGATACAACTTTGATTGATTCACCGCTTTAGGGGATATTACAACTTCGATCGATTCAATCACTTCAGGGATTGAGATTACTTTATTCGCTTCTAGGGATTAATCATCACTGAAACAAATTATAATTTCTATCAACCATCCACTTCAGGGGAGGTAATCGATCATCCCTACGGGGATGCTTAATATTACATGTATATCCACTTCGGGGGATGATAAATATTTTTGTCTCTTCAAGGACAATTATTTTCCTCAAATATATATAGTATATCCTCTTCGGGGGATAACTCATTACTCGTTAATCTTTTCAAGAGATATAACAAAAAAAATAACAACAATATATAGATGATAATATACGATATGCGATAATATAAGAGAATAACCAAATTAACAAATTAAGCAAGATTATGCTCTACAAGGTAATCGGCTAAGCAAAAGGGGGATTTGGTCTTAAGCAAATTAAAATAATTTCATGCAAATGAGAATTCACAAAATGCAGTGGCCGGTTAATTTCTATATGCATATAAACAAAATTAATTTGCAGTGGCCGATTAATTCCAATTTGTGGCATAGGTGGGAAATAACAATCTGCATGCATGAATAAATAAAATGGAATTGCAGTGGATGATTATACCAAATTAAAGCATCCATGAGCATATAGATTAAAACATCAATGATCATAAAAACATAATCGGACGCTGCATATATATACTTTATTTATCCACCGAATTCTTACCGAGAGACGATCGTGCTGATAACGTGTTATAATAATATGTGTAAGAATAAGAGAGTATAGAGAGGAAGAGAAAAGAGAGAATAGACCTCTATTGCTTCTGTCTTCCAAGTAAGGTTACAATGCCTTATATAGGCAAGGAATTACAATAGATAAGTAGGACATAAATTTGGTTCTTTGGTTTTCCACCATGTGGGAGTTAAGGGAGGTGAAAGGGTGGAAAGGTGAAACATCCATCATTCATGGTTTCATAACACTATTGACTTTAAAGACTTATTTGGTTTAAGTTTTGAAAAGACAAATGCAAATAATTTGGGGTAATCATATCCCTCATAATCATTTCTCATCTGTCTTATTTTTTGGACAAAAAATAGCATTTTTACTGATCTAAATATATTTTTTGAAATTTCGTCTGGTAACCCTTAGGTTTCGCGTATTTTGCGTGGTAAACAAGGGTTTTGGATCTTTCGCTTGGTAACCCTGAGGTTTCGAAATATTTTGCCTCACGCCCACAAGTTTGAATTTGTCCAATAATTGTGTTTTAAATTTATAAAACGGTGAGTATTGTAATATTAATAACTTTTGTGGAGGCATTTCATAAAAACTAACATTTTCAACAATTGAGCGATACACGAACAGGAGACGAACCTCATGTCGCGATATAGCAGAAGGAGGGCGACGAGCGATTGCAAAGGGAGGGCAGACCGGCGGGCAACTAGTAACTCCCGAGGGGCGGTGACTGGCGGCGAGTGGGGCGACAGCGGCGCAGCCGTTGGCCGGAGTTGGGCGTTCAGTCGGGACCGGGCTAAGGTGAGTTTTCTTCTTTCGAAAATTTTGGGTAGGTTTTTCCCTAAATTTCAAAATCACATCTATCAAATTACTTCTTATTGAGTGGGATTAGTGATCTAGGTGTGAAATCCAACTCAAATCATGGCTTGAAACTTCCAATTTCGAATCATGAATTTTAGGGTTATGTGATCCGAATTTTTGGGGGGTTTTTTGGTTTAGGATTTAAGGTATTATTAGAGGAATGCCACATTGCCCAGTAATGCATGAGCCAAATCTTAACTAGTGATCATATATATATGGAAATATGGAATGCTGCAAAGTAGCATATAGTGATGCAATAACTTTTTACTGGATGGGTTTCTCAAGCAAGGAGATCCAAGTTTGTGTTGTGCATTATCCGAGTGCTATAGAAAGTACCCGATAAAACCTTCCTATCCGATCAAGAGCAACAAGCTTCTTTCACTGAACTAGTGTAGGAATTGCCAGTCTTACTCAAGTGCATTCCCTCCAAGGTAAAGTTATACTAAGTATGTACCACTTGCGTCCGAATTTACGCTCTTCTGAGCATGTTGTCAAGGATAGAACACTACTAAGAAGGAATCTTCCGAATTTCGCCTCGTGCCCTCGATGGGTTAAAACAAACGGATCGAATCTGACCTGGATGAGCACTTGTAGGGGAGGGCTCGACAACACCAAATGACCTGAATCAAGAGGTGGTGGTGGTGATGAGAGCCTCAGCCCGACCTGTCGAAGAAGAGGAAGGAGGAGGAGCCGCTCGACTCAACAGAGGTGGTGGTGGTGGAGCCGCCAACCAACCAAGTAAGTTTGCAAATAGGGGATTCGATTTGAGGGTTGCAATTAGGGTTTTTGTTTGCAATTGAAACTTTGATTGAGGATTTGGCAATTGAAACTTTGATTGAGGATTTGGGGTTAGTCGATTTGGGGCTAATCGATTAGGATTTGTGTTTGCAATTGTTCTACAAATACTTATAGACTGTTACGTAAAGTTCAACAATGATAAAATTTGATCAACAACCATTCTGATGTCCTTTTATGTTTTTGAGTCTTGCAAATGCTCATGTAAAAAATAGCTCTTGATTGTTGATAGGCTTGGTAATCAAACCAATTGAGCTCCTTATTATCCTCAAAATCCAACAGTTGCAATACATTAAAAAATCATGACCACTAACTTCTTGTTTGCTTATTTGTAACTAAAAGCCTATTAGTGCAAGGAATATGGTTCAACCTAGTACACACTTTTTGTTTTGATACAAGATAAGAGTTTGGGTGGTGTTGCCCCAGCCTAGCCACCAGGTCAGCAACTCGATTTACTTCACGAAAAACATGCCGGCAAGTGGCTTCCTCAAAGCAATGCAGAAGGTGCTGAGCGTCCGAGACAATCATCTCAATCTCCAAGGGGCAGCGCCACACACCAGAGACTGAATTGATCACCAGGAGACTATCACCTTCAATCTCTATCCGTCGGATGCCCAAATCTCTAGCGGCAATAAGGCTAGAGTGAAGTACAAGGGCTTCCGCCATCAAGGCCGAAACGGATCCACAAGCGGAGGCGACTGAAGCTTTGACAACGTCGAGATGATCGCGTATGACAAAACCAACAGTAGCATCCCCGGAAGGCAACTTGGAGCCGTCGAAATTGATCTTGAAAACACCAGTTGCCGGCTTGGTCCATCTAAGATTTCTCCTACGTCTTGATGTTCGTCGTGGTTGCATTTCGTTTGATTCCATCTCTTCCCAATATAATGTTTAGAATCCTTTAATTGTTGTAGTAAATATATCTCTTGTTTTCGTTGATCCGTGTAATTGTCATCGTTGAATATAATGTTGTTTCTGGGTTGTGTTGAGTCTCGAGAAGATCTCATTTGTACATTGTTTGATTGTTTGACCCATTATATTTGCACCCCGAATGATTTGTCTAATCCCATAGTCAATTTTCGAAATCATCTGGAGGGAATGGTCAACCTAGTACATATATGACTACGAGGAAGGCATACAAAGGACAATCACACGTTGGTACAAATACTGACCTTATCTTTACATTTTGTTTTGTTTTATTTATTTTACTCTACACTTTCACTTGTATGCATGTTCATCTTCTATTTTACTCTACACTTTCATTTTCACTTGGTAGAGCGATGTGTTTATACACAAAAATGTGGGTTGATATGGGTTCGACTCTCACCCTACAATAACAATTAAATTTCCATCAAAATGAGGAAAAAGTACTATATAGTAGATAGTTATTGGTTTTGTATGACCAACAATTTATATCGAAAGGAGAATGTGGTCACTGCACATTGCCACATTCCGCACATTGCAATGATGTCATAAAAGTGTTGAATGAGCTTATACAGGGAAATTCTAAATTTTTGTGTAGGTACATTCATCACAAGAAAGGTTTTTAGTACTTCCTGATATAACATTGCCACCTACCTTATGTTCAAAGTTTTTTAGTGCAAAACTAAATAAACATGCGACATAAAGCAATCAAAATCAAAGAAAGACGAGATCAATCATTCAACTGAAAAATTCCTACGGTATCAATTAAATTTACCCATTTTCTATTGATTGCTTAAATACGTATTGTAGGTCATTATTACTTCTTAGCTCCATAAATAATTTTATTGTATGGACATTGAATGTAATGATTTGTAGCCTATGTGAGATTTGAACCCACATCGATGTTCATGACACATTGCTCTACTATTTGAGCTAATAGGCTACTATAAAGGTTAGTTGATTTGCAAATTGCAACATAAATCATTACTCTTTTTTAAGATGAGTTCAGAAATCATCATTATATTATAAGCACTCCATATTACAAATAGATTGATATAAAATCAGTAACAATAACAAAACCCACAAAACTAAAATTAATTTCCTTCTACATCCTGCAACTACAAAACTAAAATACCAAGAAAAAAAAAACCACAAGCTTCAACTTCTTCATTTATCTAAAGGGAATCAAATTGCTAAAAAAAGCTAAATAAAATCCATGTTTGTATATGTGGGGACTAGTGTGCCTTTAATTTCTCATGTTATACAATTGCAGAGTCAGAGAAATTGATTCTATTCAAGAACACGCAAAGTAATCAAATGAAGAACACGCAAAGTAATGTAATCTAACAATTTTCTTCCTATTACAGAACAGTTTATCTTCATAGAATAATCAAAGCACATACAATTGGAATACGCCTGAGAGGAAAGAACAAACAGAGACGGAGTCCGTTTGTTTTAACTCACCGGGGACACAAGGCAAAATTTTAAAAAACTCGGGGGTAGCACGCGATTTTAGTGAATCTTTTGTACACCGCGTGAAATAAGCAAAATACCATAAGGGTACCAGGCACAATTCCCGTAAAAAAAAATCGTGAAATATTTTTTTGGTGTATACTCTACTTTTTTAAGAATATTTTTTTAAAAAATATTAAAAAACATTAAAATTGTGATTTTTGAAAATGCTTTTTGTACTCCGTATTTAAATAGTTGAGTAACAAAAAAAATAGAATAGAAACAAACAATATTGAAAGAAAAGGTTAAATGTATAATTTAAACATAAATATAACATTTTTTAATGAAATAGTCAATAGAAATAAATAATATGGAGAAATGAGGAAAAATTAATGATATAGTAAAATAAATAAAAAATGAAGAAGTTGAGAATTCAACCAAGACGTTTTATAAGAATTGATTTATATTATCCACATTCAGCAAAATATATCTTTTATTACTCATACATGATTTATACAGTATATTATTTCTAAAAATGATAAAAACTAAAATAAACATTTTTATTAGTTTTTAAAAATAATTTCATAAGTATAGAAAAATTGGTTATTTTATATATTCCGTCAGTTAATATAAAACACATCACTTCAAAGTGCTAATTTTATTAAAAAAACAGTATGTCATCATAGGTATTTTTTGTCTCTACTTTACAATAAAGTAGATTGTTAGGTTTAATTTCCGACATAGTAAAGAAGTATTGTAATAACCGAGGTTATAACAATTTATTCATTTACTTCAAAATTATTTTTGAAAAAACTAAAATGATATGCTATGTTGAAAAGGCTAAAATTATTGCAAAGTATACTCCCTCATTGAATTGGTAAATAAAGAGCGACCATTCCGGGTAAGTATACTCCCTCCGATCAAAGTATATATGATGGTTTAGTCCTTAACACTTTCTTTAATTACAATTCACTTCAGTTATCCATTGGGGTATTAAATAGTGAACGTACCTGAGTGGTTTCAAGTTGGCTAAGTGATTAACTGGGAAGGGCAATTAGGGCATGTTCATCGACTGGAAAAGAGGTGAGATGCTTGGGCTTTTAATAATAAAAAAAAAAGGTAAACAGTGCAAGTATCGTGTATTTGGGATACTAACCCTAGTATAGCAAGTATCGGGGTAATAAATGCAGCAGGGGCAAGTAGCAAGGTAGTTCGGATATTGGATCCTCTACAATGTGCACCCTTTAGTGCAACACAAAATTAATTAAGGTTAATATTTATGATAAAAAAAAATCAAAAAATTATTTTTGTGTATATATACACAATCATACATATTTGTATAATTTTTTCACAAAAAAAATGTAATTTAAAAAATATTAAAATTATTATCATCAAATAATCATTTTTTCAATTTCAATATTTTTTAAAATATGCCTTTTTATAAGAAAATTATACAATTTTTTTAAAATATGCCTTTTTATTATCATAAATATTAACTTTAATTAATTTTGTGTTGCACCAAAGGGTGCACACAGAGTTGTGGAGGATCCAATCTCGGTAGTTCGTGATTAGGCTGGATAGATACATAACATAACCATATATATATAATTTAAAAATGAGAAAGCATAAGGTAAAAACTAAAATATTTAGTATGACAAGTTTAACAAATCACACCTATCATTTTGAGGACAAATGTACATATACACTTGGTGCAAGTGTATGTCTAGCTTTCTACACCTCAAACCAAAATCCAACATCAAACATTTGTTTTTAAAAAATATAAATAATTTTTAATTTTATTTTTAATTTTAATTAAAAATGGGTAGTGGGCGGGCTATTAGGATTAAATTTTTATTTTTAATATTATTAATAATTAACAATTTAATTTAATTTTAAAATAATTTAATTTCATTAAAAACTAAAAATTATAAAGAGAAAAGAGTGTATGTACATATAAAAAAGGAAAAAACATATCATTGAATCAAACCCTTGATATATATTTTATCAATAATGTAAATAAGTGAAAAAATATATTTTTTACTATTTATACATGTTTTCTAGTATATTTAAAACTATATAAAATATTATAAATTTCAAATTTTTTATTTAAAAAAAACATGCTTAATAGTAATAAGTACATAATACATAATTATTTTTAAAAATTAATAAAAAAATAAGTTGATATGTCAATTTCATAAGGAGTCAAGTTCATAAGAATCGAATGATTTTTAGTTATATAATAACCTATGGTTTAATTGTTTCAAACAGTCATTATGATTATTTTTTTTACTCAAATATGTTTAACTTAATCTAGTAAATTTAAAGATTATAAGTTTATAACAATGAGAGATTTAATGTATCAACCTAGTATACCGCGTATCACATGAAATCATCGAATGATTTTTAGCTATATTATAACCTATGGTTTAATTGTTTCAAACAGTCATTATGATTTTTTTTTTACTCAAATAGGTTTAACTTAACCTAGTGACTTTAAAGATGATAAGTTTATAACAATGAGAGAATTAATGTATCAACCTAGTATAACGCGTATCACATGAAATCGTAATAAAGTATTAACAAGCTTGAGCAACCAATACTTTATTAAATAATCTAACATATATTACATAAACAAATAAAAAAAATTAATATATTAAATAACGATAAACATGGATATAATTATTGGTATAACTTATTTTAAAATTTAAGAAATATAAATGAAAATTCATTTCTAATAAAAATATGATTGCTAAACCTTATTTTAAAATAAAATTGAAATTATTATTAATGTATTTTACGATTAAAATCTCCCCACATATTTTAAAATTAAAATTTGGATACCTTTTTATTGAAAATTACGGTTACTAAAATCTAAATAACTATTCCCTCCGTTTCCATTAAAGATTATAACAACGAGAGAATTAATGTATCATCAACCTAGTATAATGCGTATCACATGAAATCGTAATAAAGTATTAATAAGCTTGAGCAACCAATACTTTATTAAATAATCAAACATATATTACATAAGCAAATAAAAAAAATTATTATATTAAATAACGATAAATATGGATATAATTATTGGTATAAATTATTTTAAAATTTAAGAAATATAAATGAAAATTTCATTTCTAATAAAAATATGATTGTTAAACCGTATTTTAAAATAAAATTGAAATTATTAATGTATTTTACGATTAAAATCTCCCCGCATATTTTAATATTCAAAAATGGATTACCTTTTTTTTGAAAATAACGGTTACTAAAATCTAAATAACTACTCCCTCCGTTTCCATTAAAGATTATAACGAGAAAATAAATGTATCATCAACCTAGTATAATGCGTATCACATGAAATCATAATAAAGTATTAATAAGCTTGAGCAACCAATACTTTATTAAATAATTAATGTATTTTACGATTAAAATCTCCCCACATATTTTATATTTTAATAATAAAAAATGGATACCTTTTTATTGAAAATAACGGTTACTAAAATCTAAATAACTACTCCCTACGTTTTCTTTTAAATGACTTTTTCAAATTAAACACGTAGTTTTAAAACGGTAAAAAACTATATTAAAATATTAATATTTAATAAAGTTTTTTATAATAATATTGAAAACAAATATTTTAAAAAGTCAATTAAAAGGAATTAGAGGGAGTACTTGTTTAGTTAGGTTTTTTTCTTATTTTTTTATATAAAAACAAATTCCAAATGGAGGGTTTTAAATGGAGGTGTAGGAATTTACACATACACTTGTGTGTATCACCCTCCTCATTTTGAACTCCATAGAGATTCTACGATCCTACCTTGACTACAAGGTGAGCTTGGAAAGATTCAAAACCTTTATAACAAGTTAACAAAGTAACCGTGTGAAAATTGTAATAGGAGACAGAATAGATAGTGATTAATAAACGGGATTGGTGGGTACACTGACAAAGAGAACAGCGGTACCTGATCGAACACACACTTCTAGGCTTCTCTATGCCCATCTGATTAAGCATTTCCTGTTGCATTTATAACACCACTGGTCAGATTGCTCTTTCAATCTTGATCTTTCAACATCACTGAAATAGCGAAAAAGATGTGCATGAACAAGTTAAAACTAGTTAAGAAAACATCTTTCAACATCCCTGAAATAGAGAAAAAGAAGTGCATGAACAAGTTAAAACTAGTTAAGAAAACATCTTTCAACATCCCTGAAATAGCGAAAAAGAAGTGCATGAACAAGTTAAAACAAGTTAAGAAAACATCTTTCAATATCCCTGAAATAGCGAAAAAGAAGTGCATGAACAACTTAAAACTGGTTAAGAAAACTGATTCGGTGGGGTAAAGCCACGAACAAAAAGAGCAGAAACTGTAGTTATCATAGACTGGTAGGATCTTCCCCTCGTGGGATAATCTAAACACTCAAGTTCCTCCTTTATCCTAAACGTGATACAACTGCTCATTTTATCTCCGATTTCAAGATTGCTGAAATAAACAAATGAAATGAATTACCATCCTCTTTTATCCTGACCATGCTAAAATAAACATAAAAGGGGAATGAGTGAATGACCATCAAAATATTAATAAGAAACCATGATTTTCTTCAAACGGAAAAAACAGAGATAGGATTAGTAGGATCTTCGCCTCCTTGATCATAAGTTTCATAACCATGCACATTTTATCTTGATCACATAGTTTATCTTGCCTATAAAATATTTTTGTCAGAAAAGTGATAATTAGGCAATTTATCCAAAACTATTTTGCCACTTTCAAAGAAAAATAAACCATTTTCAAAAAAGGCATAATCTGGTCAACATCTAAATATTTTTGGGAATAATTCTGAAATATTCCTCAAATACCTTTTTTTGGTGCTATATTCCTCAAATCAAGGGGTAACTGTAACACTATATTCATGGTTTGGAACTGTAACCAAATGCTTGGTTGATCATCGGTAACCGTGTGAAAATTCAAAACCTTTATAACAAGTTAACAAAGTAACCGTGTGAAAATTGCTATAGGAGACAGAATAGATAGTGATTAAGAAAACAAGATTGGTGGGTAAACTGACAAAGAGAACAGCGGTACCTGATTGATCACATAGCTCTAGGCTTCTCTATGCCCATCTGATCAACCGTTTCCTGTTGCATTTATAACATCCCTGATCAGATTTCTAATACTGCTCTTTCAATCTTGATTTTTCAGCATCCCTGAAATAGACTTCTAATACTGCTCTTTCAATCTTGATTTTTCAGCATCCCTGAAATAGACAAAAAGAAGTGCATGAACAAGTTAAAACTGATTAAGAAAACCAAGTCGTTGGAGTAAAGCCACAAACAAAAAGAGCAGAACCTATACTTATCATAGACTCGTAGGATCTTCACCTCGTGGGATAATGTAAACACTCAAGTTCCTCTTTTATCCTAAACGTGCTACAACTGCTCATTTTATTTTGATTTCACCATTGCTGAAATAAATACATGAAATGAATGACCATCCTCTTTTATCCCGACCATTCTAAAATAAACATAAAGGGGAATGGCCATCAAAATAATAAGGTGAATAACAAATAAAAAATCAATACACCGGGGTACCTCATAATGGCATTGTACTTGTACGAATTCTACTAATGCTCATTCGATCTTTACTTTTCAACATTCCTGAAATATACAAAAAGAAGTGAATGAACACCATAAAAGTTACTATAAACAAAACAAGTAGGATCTTTGCAATCGACCAAAAAATAAAGAAGTACATGCAGTTATCCCAAGACCAGTAAGCTCTTCGCCTCCTTTATCATGACCGTGCTCATTTTATCTTGGTTTCAGCATTGCTGAACAGCAGTACCTATACCTGATCACATAGCTTACAAACAAAACCGTGGTAAGTGATTAAGAAAACGAGATTGGTGGGTACACGGACAAAGAGTACAGCAGTACCTGATTGATCACAAAGTTCTAGACTTCTCTAGTCCTGAGCAGGATATGAAGTATTCTAATGATTCCATTAAGATGTCTATGCAGCCCTCCATCCCCTCTTTAAAGGAGAAAAAGATCATCTGCATATGCTAAATGAGTAATCTACAATAGGTCACACTTTGGATGAAATTTAAATGAGGGGTGTCTAGTTCTACATTTTAAGATCCTATATAGGTAGTCAGAGAACAGAACAAAAATTAATGGGGAGATAGGATCTCCTTGCCTTAGCACTCTTTTGCGTTGAAAATAACCCTGCAAGTGACAATTAATATTCAAAGGGAAAAATGATGGGCAGATGCATTGTAGATTCCAATTAATGAAAATAGGAGGGAAGTTGAGATGGACAAGCATTTCTTCAATAAATTTCCAAAAGAGTGAATCAAAAGCCTTTCTTTGATCAATTTTTTTGGAGACATCTTGGGCTTATCCATTTTCGTGAGTACGTTCTGATCAGCTCCTATAATAGCATAATTTTCTAACCCATCAACCTTATTTCTGTGAACCCAGATTGTGCAGGAGAGACAAAGGGTCTTTTAGTTCAGGTTTTAGTCCTTCGGCTATTAACTTATAGGTAATTTTATAAGTGACGTTAGAGCAAGATATAGGCCTAAAGTCTCCCACAGTGCTAGCATTTGTTGTTTTGGCAATAAGTGAGATGCTAGTGTGATTTATCTATTTCAATAGTTGGCCCGAATCAAAAAAATCTTAAACAGCTCCACAGATCTGATCTCCTGTGGTTTGCCATGTCGCTTTGAAGAACTTGGAGGTGTATCCATCAGGGGCCTCCCCCGGAGACAAGTCCCCGGATCCTGATGGTTACGCTTACAAATTTTTCAAAGAAACATGGTCTACGACAGGAAGACAACTTTGTGACGCTGTCCTTGAATTTTTTAAAACTGGCAAGCTCCTCGAATAAATCAACCACACCAGCGTCTCTCTGATTGCTAAGACACAGAATGTCTATAGAGAGGGAGATTTTAGACCAATATCATGCTACAATGTAACCTATAAAGTCATCTCAAAGATCCTAGCTTCTAGACTCGGTCCAGAACTAAAAGATCTCATCTCCTCTGCACAAGTTAGATTTATAGAAGGAAGGCTCATAAAAGTAGTTACAAAGGATATGGCAAGTTGAAATCAAAGAAAATAGGTGTAGAAAAGCTTTTTCCCCCACAACTAGTTGACAAAGAAAATAGCTTTTTCCCCATCAACCTTACTTCTGTGAACCCAGATTGTGCAGGAGAGACAAAGAGTCTTTTAGTTCAGGTTTTAGTCTTTCGGCTAATAACTTAGAGGTGATTTTATAAGTGACGTTAGAGCAAGATATAGGCCTAAAGTCTCCCACAGTGCTAGCATTTGTTGTTTTGGCAATAAGTGAGATGCTAGTGTGATTTATCTATTTCAATAGTTGGCCCGAATCAAAAAATTCTTAAACAGCTCCACAGATCTGATCTCCTGTGGTCTGCCATGTCGCTTTGAAGAACTTGGAGGTGTATCCATCAGGGGCCTCCCCCGGAGACAAGTCCCCGGGTCCTGATGGTTACGCTTACAAATTTTTCAAAGAAACATGGTCTACGACAGGAAGACAACTTTGTGACGCTGTACTTGAATTTTTTTAAACTGGCAAGCTCCTCAAATAAATCAACCACACCAGCGTTTCTCTGATTGCTAAGACACAGAATGCCTATAGAGAGGGAGATTTTAGACCAATATCATGCTACAATGTAACCTATAAAGTCATCTCAAAGATCCTAGCTTCTAGACTCGGTCCAGAACTAAAAGATCTCATCTCCTCTGCACAAGTTAGATTTATAGAAGGAAGGCTCATAAAAGTAGTTACAAAGGATATGGCAAGTTGAAATCAAAGAAAATAGGTGTAGAAAAGCTTTTTCCCCCACAACTAGTTGACAAAGGATATGGCATCCAGCAACATAAAAGTAACCATAAGAACCTCACGAAATCAAAAGAGTATTTTCACCTGTGAAAAATAAGTAAAAGGAAAAGAAATATCAAAGAAACTGATACTGTGATGAGCAACATTATCATGATTGCATCCATTAGACCAATTTAAATGGCATTAGAAAATTATATTAAACATTATTATCCAAAGACCAATTGAAACTAACATAATACATATAACCGAAAAGCATATAAAAGCAAGAACAAATTTTTTTATGTTTTGGTAAAAAAAACATATAACCTAAAATCACTGAGCAGCAAGAACAGAAAAGCACATAATAGCATATAACCTAAAAGCATACAACCTTGAACCTACAACCATATAAAAGCAAGAACAGATTTTTTTTATGTTTTGCTAAAAGCATATAATCTTAGCACAATGCAGAATCAAGAACAGAAAAGCATACAACCTAAATTCATGTAGAATTCATGCCTAAAATCTAAGTAATAAATTTGCCCTGGATAACCTAAAATCTCATTCAACTCATTCAGAAGTTTTGCCTAAAATCTGATGTTCTAATCTAACGTCTCACCACTAATCATCTAAAATCTGATTTCTTATTGACAAATTTAAGTACTAAAACATCAAAGTGATAAAACCAAGATCAGAATCCCGAAAATAATCAGTAATAAAAGAAAAAACAGACATTAGAGTATAGATATTGAAGTTAGGGTTTGGGATTCGAAAAAGAGAGGATGTGGGCGGACGATGGAGGCGGGACTTGGGACATCCTTTCGGGTGCTCACCTCGCGGCTGCAGGGGCTCGGACTCGGGACAGAGAACTGGCTGAAAGATTCAGCCCCGGCTTTGGATTGTGGCTCCGGTGAGGGAGAGGAGTCCAATCTCCGTCGAGCTCGCGACTCATGGAAGGAGGGACGAAATCTCAGATCTGGCGCCACCAGATGCGGGAGGTCGGGGACTTAAGGCTCGGCCCTGGATTCTGAACGGCGATGTGGAGGAGGCAGCCATGGAAGGGGAGTCCGGGAACTCGAAGTCAGGAGAAGGAGAAGAGCAAGGAGGTCGAAGTCCAGGGACTCGACCTCGACTCCGGCGTTGGCTCCTGGCTTGGTGTCGGTTCGTGGTTGGAAGCAGCACGGGATGATCGACGAGGCAAGGAGGGGCTAGCGGCCATTGAAGGAGGCTTAGGCTCCTGGATTTGGTTTGAGGAAGGATGAAGGGCGAGGCAGAGGTTGAACAGTGGCGGCCAAGCAATTGAGGCTGAGGGGTTAGGGTTGGGTTTGGGGATTTCACTTTCCGGTTTTATACTTAATTTATTTATGCGACGAACATGGTAGAAATCGTGAATTTTGAAATTTCACGAATTTTTAGAGAAAAATTGAATGTTTTGTACCTGAGCACATTTAGTCTCTTTATTTTTTTTATATTAGGTATGCTAGACCCTTTAATCAGGTATTTAAACCATGGGTAACCTTTTTCTCATTTTTTTTCCATCTTCCTATCATAATTTTATAACTAATTTATTTTTCTATTTAAAATAATTTTCACTTTTTCTACCTCTTTCTAAAATGTTTTCTCTACAACCATAGTAAACTCTTTTACCTCTTTTCAAATTTATTTTCACTTTTTCTTTTCCTTTATATCTTTCCCTTTATTATATGTGTATCATCATATATTATTGTGAATTATTTTTATTTATAATTTTATAAATAAATAAAAATAGAAAGTAGTTAATACTATAAATATATTTTATTACATCTAGATTAAAATAAAAAAAAAGTTAAAAACATTATAACATACGTAAATACTAATCGAACTACCTATAAATTCGGTTTGGAAAAAAAATAGCAAGTAGTTAATATAAATAAATAAAAATAGCAAGTAGTTAATATAAATGTTGTTGGTTTGGGAAAAAAAAGAGGATACATTGTACACATTGGTAGGATTATGTGGGGTATAATTTGGATATTCAGGTGTTGGAGAATTGTAAAGCATTTGTATCATCACTTGAAATTGAAGATTTTTGATAAGATTTAAGGATCAAAAGGCATATTTGGAATGGGTGGAGTATTTGGATTATTATGATCCATGGTTAATAAAATAGGTGCAACTATAATAGATCAAGATGGGGTATATATAGGGTAAAATTGGGCTCAAATTATAGAAAAAATAAAATTAAACCAATGGGATATTTTATTTTAAAAAATAATAAAATATAAATATATTTTTATTTAATTTTAAATCATATTACAACTAATAAATCTAAATGAAAATATATAGCATCCTACTTTATCATAAAAAAAAAAAGAGGTTATCTCTCTATACCAAGGTAACCCCTTCCCACCTCTTACCTTAAGGTAAAGGCCACAACCATAGACTTACCTTTTAGCAACTTTAAGGTAAGTAAAACTCATGGTTGCTCATGCTCTTAGTCTATATTTGGATTGTTTGTGCATTATTCCCCTTCAAAACTCTTTTTTTTAACAATTGTTTCAACTTTCAATTCTAGAAGAAATGTCTACTTCACTTGCTTAGCATGTGGACTAGATGGAAGTACAAGATGAACTTCTAATATTGCTAGGCTTAATATGCTTTTCAATATAAAACGTTATAAACACTTCACTAGATCACTTTGTCTTGAAATATAGTTTTGGATTAGATTAAATATTCACATATGACAGTAATGACGCAAATATTAGGAGTTTGTATTCTCATCAATAGTCAAAGGATAAGTACTTTCATCTCTATTCTCAGTTTCGATTGATGTCGTTCCTTGCTGCTTGTGATTTATGACAATGCCATTTATACAAGCCACGGCCCACCCGACCTCACATTGGTGCTTTTTTTCTTATGTTAATCACTTTATTGTCTTTGTGAATTAAGTTGTGTGTAAAACTAAAATAAAAGATTTGCTATTGATCCGTTTAAGGAATTCATGTCTTGGTCTAGTCAATAGTTCAGTACTACATTTTATTGATTACTTTCTTACTTAAATTGTGTATATTTAAATACCTTATACTTGTTAGATACAGTATAACACATATTTTATTTTATTTTTACAAATATAGCACTAAACGAAATTTCCGTATATTTTTTCATACATAATTTATTTCTACCCCAGGTTTATATACTAAACGAGCCTAAGAATTTTTAATCCTTATACCGTAAATTATCTTAGTTTTTCTTATGATCGCTTCTAAAGAATCTTTCCAATTGAGTTTTTAACTTCTAACCCCAACGATCATCTTTACAAAAACTCCACAATCGAAAAATCCATTATCCAGCATAAACAGGCCGGCCAGGCCGTACAACCATGTAATTTCAATTCCGATTAAACCTACTTAGCTGAGCGAATATCCGAGCTTGAGAGCGTAGCAAACAAGGTGCTCGATCTCGTGCTGATCGTCGATGAGGCCGTCGAGGTCGAGGTCGTTGTAGTGCAAAGCCCGCAACGCCCTCCAGGCGGGGGCTTTGGAACCGAGCTGCTTGAACGCCTCCTTCAGCTCCGCTCTGTCGAGGTGGCCGTCGCCGTTCCTGTCTTGCTCCTTGAAGAACTGCTTCATCTGCTCCTCCGTCATCGCCTCCTTCTCCGGCCACGTCTTGAGCGTCATCGACGCCCCTATCTGCCTCGCTATCTGCCGGAACCTCTCCCGTCTCCGCAGGCTTCCCTCTTCCTTTGCCTCCATCTTGGGCCAGAAGGAGACTGCAGGTCGCATATCGAAGCCTTAACCTTGTTGATCGATCGATTTCGTTGTAGTCGTCGGTGTTATTAATTGTGTATATATAACAATAGTCTATTTCCGTGATTTGAGCGGATTTAATATAAAAAGGAACGGATTTAATATAAAAAATGAGGTGAAGTGTCAAATGACTCAAATTATAATATTTTTTCATATTATATTTAAAAAATAAAGTATATTCATCTATAAATGGAAGGATAATCTAATTAGATTTTATGATAATTTTTTATATAGTTTAAAAAAAATAAGTATAGAGGATTATTTTTTATATGAATTAAAAACTCCTCATTAATTAACAATCATAAAATTATAACAAAACCAAAACAAATTTAATAGATAAATAAGAACTATAAAAAATTATTTAGAAAGTAAACAAATCTAACTATAGCGAGAAAACAAGCATATGAAGTTGAATTGTCTACCCTCCTACGTAATTAAGATCAATCATGTAATTAATCTCTAGTCTCGGATACCACCTTCCTCAAAATAAAACTCAATACATTCCTCAAAATCAAACAAAATAATAATAATAATGAGGTATCTAATTTAAATTATATAAATATAAAATTAGTTGATTTATATTGAAAAATAGATCATTTTAATTTTAAAATTGTTATTAATAAAATATTTTTCAAATAATAAATAATAAAAAAGTGATTATATGACATGTACTGATGGTATCAATTATAACTTTACTATAGAATACTATAAATATATATAGGCATATTGCCCATCATTTAGCATATTTCAAATACATATATGTATAAAGTAATATGTTGCAATATATAAACATGTTAACTAAAAAGGAGCAAATAAATATTCATCTTGATTTTGTTATATAATTAAATTATTATTAAATATATTTCATCCCTTTTTATAGCACGTCTTCTTTGTAGCTCTTTACAAAAATACAAGGCTAACCCTTCTCCCAGGACGAGGGCTTCCAACATTAGAGGATTTTAGTTGCCTATATATATTTGTAGGGACGGCCGTACGCCCGCCCCACCCTTCGACCCATGTGTCCCAGGGTTTGGAAAAAAAATTTATAATATAATTTATATATATAGAAGTGTTGTAATAAGTAAAACTATGATGAATATAAAATCAATTAGTCTACTTTGCTTAGTTGGTTGGTGGGAAGGAAGGAAATTAATCTTAGACAAAAGATTGGGGGTTCAAGTCTCACTAACCACATTTGTTAAAACAAATTTCACCTCCCTAAAAATAGCTTTTTTTTACTGTATTATTTGTTCAACTTACACCCCACTTTCTTTGTTTCTACCCCTTATTTAATTATATTCTCACTTCCCGACTTTCCTATTATATACAAATTATATAGCTATAACTAATTAAACCCCATAAAATTGGTGAAATTAGTCTATTTTTTTATAAAACATAATTTAGCCTCTCTCAAAAAAGTTTTTTTTTTATTCTTTGTTCAACTTTCACCTACCCTCTATGTTTCTACCCTTTATTTAGTTATGTTCCCACTTCTCGAGCTCCCTACTATATACCAATTATCTAGCTATAAACTAATTAAACCCCATAAAATTGGTGAAATTATGATTTGACTACGAGAATAAATTTTGTGAAATTTTCATTAGAGTTTTGATTTTGAGAATAAATTTTGTGTTTTAATTATTGTGTATGTGATTTTGAGAATGAAATTTATGAATTGAATTTGGGGTTTGTGAATTGAATTTGTGAAGCTTTATGCAATATTTGTATTTTCGTAACCTACATATTCAAATCACAATTTCTATCATGTCTTTGGGATCGGAACCAAAAGATATTATAAGGTTGATGAGTTTACAATCCTATCTAATATGCAAAAGCCTTGAATTTAACATGATTGAATTTCGATAAGTTTACACTCCTAAATATGACAAATGTCTGAATTTCCAATGAATGACGAGAAACAACTATCATAGCAACAAAGCAAATGTAAGTCTACTTTTCTATAATCCACTGCTAAGTTGAAAATCGTAGCTTAGGTAAAGGAGTTTATTCAAGGCCAATATCTCAGTACACACTAGAAAATTTCGCCCCACCTTTCGGAGGATCCTGCGGCCGCCACTAATATTTGTATCATAAGTAAGGGTACGTTTTCCCTCCCAATCACATATAATGTGCCCCGTGGTATTTCCTTCCTTGAATAGGTAAATAAAGAGCGGTCATTCCGGAGTTCGAACCGTAGTATTTCCTTCCATGTTTGAAGATGAACCATCGAAGTTTATTTTCATGACCTCAATATCCTCAGTTTTCTCCATTTTAGTTTTGCTTTGTTGTTTTTTTGACTTGACTTATCCATTGTAATTTCTGTTTCTATATCCTCTTCCTATTTTTACATGCTATGAAAAGTTGCATTTCTTTGAGTGATGGGATGTGGTCATCTCATATGGTAATTATCCTATTTTTTAGAACCAAATGATCCACCATTTAAACACTGTGCTCGTGATTACTTTAACATCTCTTGTGTTGCTTAATTAGTATATTGGGTGCAATGTTTTGGATTGATATATTGTATCTGTAAAGATGGAATTTTGCTAATTAGGCCTCATTTTGTTGGTTGTAACCGAATTTGGAAAATCAAGAAACGAGAGAGAGAGAGAGTGAATTGGATTTCTGTTTTGATTTTACTGAAACTCGAATTGGTCTCTACAGTACAGCGTTTGAGAATTTATAGAGGAAGAGGAAGGTCACGTGAGCACACGTGATTTCATTTACAAGCATGAGCGGGAAAGAGGTGAAGCGACGTCGTCTTGTGTGAACCGTGAAACGGGCGACGACGAACCGGCCTCTTATTCTTCTAACTTGAACCGGATCATCTTCCTCTAGCTCCCACACCCCCCCTCAAGGTGAAGCTGGGGAAACCAGATGAAGCTTGCCCAGAAGCTCCGAGTGTCGAGGACCAGACAGTGATTTGGTGAAGATATCGGCTAATTGGTCCTTGGTTGGAATGTACGAGAGTGAAATTAACCCCTCGCAGAGCTTGTGGCGGACAAAATGACAGTCAAGGTCCACATGTTTGGTTCTCTCGTGGAAAACGGGATTCCGAGCAATGTGGATTGCAGCTTGACTATCACAACGAATTGGGATAGGGGTAATGTCCGTGACACCCAATTCAGCAAACAACCGAGAGAGCCAAGCCAGTTCAGCTGTGAGACGCCTGAGAGAACGATACTCGGCTTCGGCGGAGGACAAGGACACTATGGACTGTTTCTTGGCCTTCCATGATACTGGACAACCTCCAAAGGTGATGTAAAAACCACTCACTGATCGTCGGGTGTGAGTACAAGCAGCCCAATCCGAATCACTATAACCTAACAATCTTAGGTCAGAGGACGAATTGAGTAAAATCCCTAAATCAAGCTTGCCTTGAAGATACCGAAGAGTGTGCATAGCAGCGTCCATTGTATCAAGAGTGGGACAATGCATGAACTGAGACAGAAATTGCACTGAGAAAGCGATGTCAGGACGAGTATTTGTGAGGAAGTTGAGTTTCCCCACCAATCTTCTGTAAATTGCAGGATCTTTGAGAGCAGGACTTGTGGAATCATGGAGTTTAAGGCCAACCTCCAAAGGAGCAACTGTGTTCTTCATGCCAGAACATCCAAACTCCTTGAGAGTTTCTGAGAGAAACTTCTTCTGACTCATAACCAACCCTTGTGGAACCTTGATGAACTCTATCCCAAGGAAATAATGCAAGGTCCCGAGATCCTTAATTTTAAATCTGTCATCTAGAAATCTTTTCAAGGCATTGATGGCATCAATGTCATTGCCTGTTAGGAGAATATCATCGACATAAATTGCCAAATGAACAACCAGAGCACCTGACCTCTTAGTGAATAGAGAATGATCATTCTCTGAATGGGAGAAACCCTGTGATCGAAGGGAATCAGATAACTTTGCATACCATTGTCTTGAGGCTTGACGCAAACCATAAAGGGATTTGTTGAGTTTGCAGACAAGAGAAGCATCAGGCACATTGAGACCAAGAGGGAGGCGCATATATACATCTTCATGGAGATCCCCATGGAGAAACGCATTGTTGACATCCAATTGAAACACAGACCAGTTCTTCTTCAATGCAACTGAGACAAGAGCTCGGACTGTTGTCATTTTGACAACTGGGGAGAAAGTTTTAGTGAAATCAATTCCTTCACGTTGAGTGCAACCTTTGATAACTAATCTGGCTTTGTGACGATCAAGGCTACCATCAGACTTGAGCTTGACCTTGAAAACCCACTTACAACTGATTGGTTTCTTGCCAACTGGGAGTGGAACCAAGTCCCATGTTCTATTCAATTCAAGAGCTGCACATTCTTTGGCCATAGCCTCTTGCCAAGCAGGATACTTCACAGCTTCTGCATATGAATTTGGCTCATGCATGACAGTTAAAGTAGAAAGCAAAGTATGATCATTCTTGGATAAAGCACTAGCACAAATGGTTTTGGGACAACAGCAAGCAGAAGTGATGGTGTTTGTGCAAATGTAATCAGATAGGTGAGAAGGAGGGACATGTGTTCTAGTAGACCTTCGAAGAGGAGGAGAAATAATGGGATGTGGATCAACAACTGGGGGTGGATTAGTAGATTGAGGAGGGTCAACAATGGGAGGTGAAATGTTGGGAGCAAACTCATTGGTGATTGAGTGATCTGTGACAGCAATGGGGAAATGAGCATGAGAATCAGTTGGTGAAAGGCTTAGAAAAGGGAAATTGGTTTCATAAAAGACCACATTTCTTGAGATTACAATCTCTTTGGTGGCTAAGTTCAGCAACTTGTAGGCTGTCTTGCCAAAAGGAAAGCCTAAGAAGACACAGGCTTGAGCACGGGATTGGAACTTATCCCTTCCTTTGTCAATGGTGGCTGCATAACATAAACAACCAAAGGGCTTGAGATGACTGTAATCAGGCTTGGTGTGAAATAAGGCCTCAAAGGGAGTGGAATTATGAAGAACTGTAGAGGGAAATCTGTTGATAAAAAAAGTGGCCATGAGCACACACTCACCCCAGTAATGTATAGGCAAACCAGATTGAAAAAGAAGGGCTCGAGATGTTTCAAGTAAATGTTTGTGTTTCCTTTCCACAACCCCATTTTGCTGTGGAGTATGAGCACAGCTTGTTTGGTGTATGATTCCCATGGAAGAAAAAAAATGAATGCCAGCATTGCTAGAACCCATCTCAAAAGCATTGTCAGTCCTTATGACTTTAGGAGTGACAGAAAACTAAGTATGCACCATATGAACAAAACTCTCAATGAAAGAGAAGGCTACAGATTTGTTTGGGAGCAAGTGTGTCCATGTGCATCTGGTGAAATCATCCACAATGGTGAGGAAGTATTTGTGGCCATTGTAAGTAAGTGTAGAATATGACCCCCAAAGATCAATGTGAACCAAATCAAAAGGATTGGAAGTTTTGATACTGCTACGAGGGAAAGGTAATTTGTGTTGTCTAGATTTGTGGCAAATATCACAAACATGGTCTTTTATAGCTGTCACAGAATCACAACAATCAATCAACTTGAGCTTATGAAAAGGCATATGTCCAAGTCTCAAATGCCAAAGTAAAGCAACATCAGAAGAGCAAGCAAAAGTTTTACAAGAAGCCTTTTCAGAAACAAAAGATGAAGGTCTACAGATAGGTTTGTAGTTCAGCAAGTACAGCCCTCCAAGCTGCCTACCAAGCTCCACTGGCCTCATCAGAGAAGGGGCCTGCAACAGGCAATTAGATGATGAGAAACATACATCACCATCAAGCTGAGCAGTCAATTTACTTATGGAAAGAAGATTGAAAGAGAAATCAGGGACAAAGAAAACATGATCAAGTATGATATCATGCAAAACCTGCACAGATCCATGAAATGTAACTGTGATGAATGAAGCATTTGGAAGGGTGATTTTGTGAGGATGAGGTAAAGGTTGAAGGGAAATGAAAGCAGATTTGGCAAAGCACATATGGTCTGTTGCACCAGTGTCAATAATCCAAGAAGAATCATATTTGTTTAAACTCAACTCTGCACTGAGAGCCAAATACTCAGGATATCTAGGGAGAAAAGTGGTACCTGCCATGGAGCAACCAGCAATGTCCATGCTAGGAGATGGAGATGAATTGTTCTTTGTCAGCATCTGCATCAGTTGTGCACACTGCTCCACTGTGAAACCAGGAATAGGTGATGCCTTGGCATCATCTCCACTGGTAGCCTGAGCTGCAATCTTCTTATCTTTTGATGTCGTCGAATCCGTCGGATATCCAATCAGCTTATAGCAAAATTCAACCTTGTGGCCGGTCTTCTTGCAATGTGTGCACACATATGGAGCCCTCTTGCCAGGCACAACACCCTCAGACTCAGGTTTGGGCTTCGGAGGACCAGATTTCTGCTTTTGTGTGAACATAGCAGAAGAGTCGCCACCAAATTGAGGTGAAGATTTGAAGCTACGTTGCTTCTCTTCATGGCTTATGATAGAGTAAACTTCTGCAATTGATGGAACCGGCTTCATCATCAAGATCTGGCCTCGAACAGAGCTATAGCAATCATTCAATCCCATTAGCAGCTCGAGCAACTTCTGCTCTTCTCCTAACTTGCAAAATTCTTGATTTGCGCCACAAGAGCAATGCGGCATGATCTGTAGCGCCTTGGACTGGTCCCATAGCCGCTTGATCTTTGTGTAAAATGTGGCGAAATCATCGCTACCTTGTGCGATTATACACAACTGCTTGCGAACACCGAATCGTTGAACTAAATTCGATTGTTCGAAGCGCTGGACAAGATCTTTCCAGATCTCCAAAGCAGAATCACTGTGAATCACACTTTCAGCAACTTCCTTATTCAAGGCGCTGATCAACCAAGAAGTGACCATATCATTGCATCTCCTCCAAAATTTCAACTCAGGAGATCCATCTGCTGTCCGTTCAATCGTTCCATCTATGAAACCTATCTTATTTTTTGCCGATAAAGCGATCAACATAGATCGTTTCCAAGTTCCGAAGCTTGATCCATCAAACACTTTCAAAACTAAAATCATACCAGGATTATCTGATGGATGCAGATAAAGTGGATCATTGGAGTCGATCCTATCATCCACCTGGTGCTGATTTAGCTGTTGATTCAGCTGTTGATTCAGCTCGCGATCATCCATGGTGAAGCGGAAGCAGAAATGAAGAACACGAACGAAAATCGCCAAAGAAGCACGAAAATTGAGCCTCAACCGATCAAGAATCGCCTAAAAGCTCTGATACCATGTTGGTTGTAACCGAATTTGGAAAATCAAGAAACGAGAGAGAGAGTGAATTGGATTTCTGTTTTGATTTTACTGAAACTCGAATTGGTCTCTACAGTACAGCGTTTGAGAATTTATAGAGGAAGAGGAAGGTCACGTGAGCACACGTGATTTCATTTACAAGCATGAGCGGGAAAGAGGTGAAGCGACGTCGTCTTGTGTGAACCGTGAAACGGGCGACGACGAACCGACCTCTTATTCTCCTAACTTGAACCAGATCATCTTCCTCTAGCTCCCACACATTCGATAACAGATGTTTATTATATCCATATGATTGTAAATATCCTTTTTTTTTAAATCCCAAATCGGTATCAAATTAGCTACAGATCGAGGGACAGGCTATACGGTATAATTCAATCCGTCCCATTTAAAAAAAAAATAAAAAATGGTAAAAAAATCAAGAGAAATTAATAATAATAAATTATTCCTTTATTTATTATATAAATTAAATGATTTGTTGATGAAAAAAAGAAAATTTTAGCTTATTTAATCCATCCTAATTCTAATTTATAATTTCGAGCCTACGTGAAAGTGACATCGTGTGTTATTCATTTGAACAAGAAGACAATCTCAAATCACATCAGTTGGAGGCACCTGTTAAAAGTAAATAGACCGATGTATCTCGATTCTTGATCGTCAATACCTATTTTCCCCAATAAGTTTAAGTGTTTAACCGTTAAAGTGGATATATCGTGATATCGAATTGATTACATTCTATATCTATTATCTGTAGAAACAAAAAGGAATATATGCGTAACGTCTTTTAACTGAGACCATCCAATATGTACCTAACGCGCTTCAATCTTTGAGATGTACAGAATATATTCTTATATGCCTTGTAATAATGTTTTTAGTCCAAGGACGTGAATTAATTAAATATTCTATATATGCATGTTAACATATTCAATTAAAATTCTCCTAGATACATCCACTAATTGAGCTCGATCATTTTCGAGAGCGAAAATATATAGTTTCCCAATCGATATTCTTATACTGTTAAAAAAAAAGTTAGAAAAAATAATTTGAAAATTATCCAATATTATTTTGAAAAATAAAATCTTCAAATATCAAGTATCAATTATATTATTAAAAAAAATATCTCCTCAAATATCAACTACTTTTTTTTTAAAAAAAAAAAATATCTCCTCCGACAACCCAATTCTGGTGGAAGCGGAGGGGCTTGTATGGGCTCTCGAGCTTTGCAAAGATCAGCATCTCAACCGAATTCGAGTTGAATCGGATAGTCTAGCAATCATTATGAAGATCCAGAAGAGGCAGTGGCCAAGGGGGGACTTGGTGATCAATTAAGGAAGATTGAAAAACTGTCACATGAGTTTGAAGATTGTCGTTGGAGACACGTCCCGAGACAAGTGAATAGGGTCGCTGATTTCTTAGCACACATGAAGCCGATTAGGCCTGTTTTTATGTCTCATTATGCTCACTTTTCTGCAGTTATCAAGACTTTGTTATTTGATGATTTGAATTAATTAATGAATGGGGATGTTTTTGCTCAAAAAAAAAAAAAAAACTACTTTTTTTTTTTTGGGTGCAATCAAATATCAACTACCTACTCCTTTTTTTTGGGGTCCTGTTATTCACACGGCCATATTTTCGTCATCCGCACGATACCGATGTCGACTTCTCAGGTAGGCACTCTGCGGCTCTGCCGATGCCGAGTTTCCGAGTCGGCATCATTACACTGGTTGCTAGCCCTTCATTGAGTGGAAGATCACCGTTGGATCAAGCCGCCTCCTATGACGATGCTGACTTCCTAGGTAGGCATTATGCCGATACCGACTTCCCAGATAGGCACCGTGCGAATTGCGAAATTCCGCCGTGCGAATATCAAATCCGTTTTTTTTTATCAAGTTAATAATTAGAAATCTCATAAAACACTTCGCATTCCTATACATACTAATTAATATACTATATAAATCAAATTGATAAATTATAATATAACCCTCTCAACATTTTTTTCATTATAACATAACAGTCAAACAAGGGTAAAATGGTCATTTAGCTAGGCCATTTAACTTTTGCTAATGAATTCTATTTTTTTAATTAGATGTTAATCAGAGATAATTGGAGGATTATGACCCTTTTTCATAATTTTTTTAGTTAATAGACCCCATAATAAATCTTTTAATTATATAGACCCTTTTGTTGGTGTTGTTACTTGTTTACCCTTAATTGTTTTAGTTTAATAAAAAGTTAATATACTTAAATAATAAAATTGAAAACTATTTTTTAAAAATAGTTAAAGATAATTATAATTCTTTTTTTGAAATTCTACATTCATATAAATATAATACACTAATTTATAGCATAACATATATATTCACATTATCTTTGTTTTTAAAATTTACATATGTGATTAGAATAATCAATTACAATACATCTACAATAAAATTGTATTTATTGTAATACATGAATAATTACACTAAATTATTCATTGTATTACAATATGGAATTTCTACGGTGGTAATATTGTATTACAATAAAGGTGAAATATTGTATCACAATACACAAGTTATTGTGTTATAATAGTTAATAATGTTAATTGTAATGTACGTACCTAGATATTTTATTAGGGATTGAATATAATAAAATATTATTTTTTCCTTATAATGTATATTATATTTAATTTGAAGATTTTTTTGTACTCATTTTTCAAATTTATTATTAAAGATGTTAACTTTTAAGAAAATAAAAGGTATTGAAGGGTATAGATGGAACAATATATATGAAAAGGTCTATATAATTAAAGATTTTATTATGGGGTCTATAAACTTAAAAAAACAATGAAAAAAGTTTATAAAGCTCATTATCTCATCAATCTATCTATCTTAATTCTTAAATACTTCATTTCACGTGTCATCGTTTGAAGTCTTTTACATCCTTTCCTCCCTTTCTCACTTTCATCTAAACCACCAATATAAATCAATCCACTCATTGATTTCTGTCACATCATCATATGATAATCGTCACCACTAACCACCTAGCTCGATCAGTAACTCCACTATCAAACTATTTATTTAATTAATAAAAAATAAAGTGAATGATATAATTAAAGAATTTTGATAATTAAGGAATTATAAATAAATTTTCTATAACAAACCGTTATTTTTTTTGTATTATTTCATAAATTATTTCCATAAATTATTAAAAATATATAATTTTTAATACTCCCCATATCATTACCACTTAACTCAAAATTTTAAACAAATACACATAGAACTCACACTAATGAATATAAAAAATAAAATAGATACATCAATCAAATTAGAACAACACTACAAGTCTACAAAGACCAGACAAATTTGGAATGTTTCCTAATACTCTTCAACTTGCCAACTGGGGTGATCGAGGATGGAACTTAGTAAGTGCGACGCTCGTCCACTTAACAACTGTAATATTATCATTCATTTTACTTAATTTAATTTAATTCATTTTCCTTGTACTAATATTAAGAACATTCATCCGACCCAAAAATATATATATATATATATATATATATATATATATATATATATATATTAAGAACATTCAATCCAAATAGTTGGTATTATGATCGTTTGCTGGGCTTAGTCATAATTTCGATTTTCGATGATTTAACCATTCCGGAATGGCTCACTGGAAAGGATTTGCGGGTAGTATCCAAAGGTCCCAGTTTGAACCCCGAATATGACCGCTCTTTATTTACAAATTCAAGGTGATTTTGTGTTTTTTTTCTTTGGATAATGTGATTTCTATACAATATAAATATTTCATTTTACCGAGAGATTAAATGAGCTAACAAAAAATGATAGAGAATAACCGCCAAGATTCAAATCCGTCGATGCTTTGGATGCACAAGGAAAGGACAGTTTGCGGATAGTTTAGTGCATCTGTATCTGTCGTCGACAATGCTTCATGGCCGTCTTGCAGAAGAGATCGAAAATTTCGTCTGTCAGGACGTTTTTAGGCGATGGATCAACCACGGTTGACCAACCCAAATCCCCACCTTGTATAAAAAAAAAAGGAAATGACGTTGAAGCAAATGAAGGAACATGAAGAGATTGCTAGTTTGGAATAATATATACTTGCAAGACTCTAGTATAAGAGCATCTTCAACCGATTCCCCAATTTAGAGATTTTGGAATTTTAAGAGAATTTTAAGGCATTTTATAGTCCAACAGATTCCCCATATCTTCTCCAAAATGAGGAAGTAGCAGAAAAAATAGAGAGACTTCCGTACATCTGCAACATATATTCTTAAAAACTAAAATACTCTTCAAATCTATAAAACGGGAAAAACTATTGGAGTTGAAGCAAAAATAATTTAAAAAATATGTATTTTGTTTCCCTATTTTAGAGAAACTTTGAGGAAATTGTTGGAGATGGTCTAATAACTGTGAATACCTCAAATTTAGACTCAACTTCACATCGTCAAAAATCATCACACTTCTTAAATTTTAGATAAGTTAGTTGGATTTGGATCTCAACTCCTACTCACTCACCCCACTCAGGCCGTTAGTGGCTGGCTACATGGGCAATGGAGGTTGTGGAGGCTATGGTGGGCGAAGAAGGGGGCGGTGGAGTGAGTGGGTTCGAGATTGACACCGATGGAAAGGGCCAAATATTGTATTTGTAGGTGCTAATGAGATCTTGTCGAAAGTAGTAGAAATCCAATCAATGGAGGCTTCGATGTTCGAATATTTCACCGGCTGGACCTGATATTCTAATTGCCTGAGGCGAGTTACGAAAACTGTGCCCTTAAATTAGACATCTTGAACAACATTCGCGTCAACAATTTGCTCAGTCTCTTCATTCAATTCATTGACAATTTGATTACTAGTGAAATATTTCTTGATATTCCCTACTTGACTTCGAGTTAATACATCTCGTTCACCTTACAAGTTATAAAAACAAGAAGACACAACATTAATGTAAACATCTCGCTGAAAATTTGAGCAAAAAATTATCTAGAGCAAGTAGTTAGACACAAATTAGCTAGGATTGATGTAAACATCTCATCAATCATAAATCCCCAAAAAATCAAATTCTAAATCCAAAAACAAATTCAACTCCAAATTCCAAAAACCTAATTACTAAATCTTACAAATTAATCCAAACAACTCCAAAATTCTAAGAAGAAATTGAAGGAAATTATACCTGATTTTGCAATTAGAAGTTAGTAGAATCGGATTTCGGCTTCGACCAATTGAAGAGTTAGTCGTCCAGCCACCACTTGTCAGAGCTGGGAAAGTCAAACAAGAAGAATTCTCCGGCGTTGGAGGGAGTAGAGTGAGAGAGCAACAGGAAGGAGGTTGCGGACTGCGGTTGGAGGTAAGGGTGAAAATAGGGCGGGTTTATGGGTGAAAATCTTCATATATTCCATCACCCGCCCCGCCCCGTCACCCGCATCCAACCCGTGCGGGTGAGTGGGTGGAGCGGGTGATTATTGGATATCAAATAAGATGAACCAAACCTTTTTATTTTCAAACATTATATGAAATATATATACCTTAGAAACACATACTAGCTAGCATATCAAATTCAAGTTCATCAATACGTGGAAAATACATAACTTCTAAAGTAAAAAATATTCCGATATCTAGTTCAACAATATGTAGAAATACATAGCTTAGAAAATAAAAAAAGACGAGAATATCTTTAATAAGATCACAATATAAAAACATTTTTGGATTAGCTAATAACAACATAAGCACAATATAGAAACATTTTCGGATTAATTACTACATAATCTAGTTTTCAAATTAACTACGGAATCTACTAACAGTATAAACCCAAATATAAAAGCATAATATAAAATCAATGTGAGAAAATGATAGCAAAAAAAATAAATTCATGGGTTTTTTTAGGGGTAGAAAACTAAAATCATATGTTTAATTGGACTATTGAATTCTTATTGGGTGATTATTGGTGCGGGTTAATGGGGCGGATTATGGGGTGGGTATTGGATGAAAAATCATCATCCATACCCGCCTCGTCACCAACTTCACCCGTCATCCGCATCACCCATCACCCGCTTTTTGCGGGTTTTCGCTCGCAAAAATGGTGTGGGTGGAGTGTGTGAATTGGATATCCGCGCCCCATTTCCGTTGGAGGGGAGGGTAGGCTAAGAGGAGAGGGTAGTTTGTGGTTGACATCAGCGGTCGCAGATCATGGTCGGAATCGGGTGATGTGCCGGTGAACTCGCGCAGCACCCGCCTGGCCACCTAAGGACACCAGGAGGAAGCTGAAGAATGGCGACTCTTCTTCTTCTTTTTCCAACGCATCACTTAACTCTTTGTGGCCTTGTTCCGTTTTGAGTGTGTTTTTTTTTTCTGCAACGCAGCGTTCAATTTCAGTGCATCCCCCTTTTCTTTTCTTCTTTATATATATACATATTATGGGCCCAACTCCCTGGACTAATTGGGTCTCGCTTCAGGTCCAGCCCCGTTTCACCCAAAATGGTCTTTTCCTATCAACAAAATCGGTCATCAAACACAATAGTATACACTAGTAGAATCCCCATCTCATAAGACATTTTTTTAGATAAAATATTAATAATATGCTCCCTCTGTTTACTTTTATAAGTCATTTACTATTAATGCATGTTTTCTTACAATGATAAAAACTATATAAAATACTAGTTTTTTATTTTATTTTTAATAATCTCATACTCATTACTTTTTTTTTTATTAGATAAGAATTCGAGTTCAGACATATATGAGATTCTGAATATCGATGGCCGACCAAGCCGGCAAACGGAAGAACCGCCTAAAATCTAAACATACAACAAAATATAATGGTGCAAACTCGGGCAAACACACTCTACAAAAAGAACGAAACCAAGCAGACCTAAACCAAATTGGATGTGGTCGAAGACAACGGATGAAGCCAAGCCCCACTCTAAAGCAGAACTGTAGGTCAGCGATACATCAGGATCCGATCATCCCGTGGGCAGTGAGGACGAGCTCCAGGGAACCAGTCAACCCGAGTAGAGGAGACGTCACGATACACACTACCACGACCCCAACCTATCCCGACTCCGACAACCAGAATCAAATCCACGGAGAAGATCACCAAGTCACACCCTTGCAAAGCTGCACACCGCCTAAGTATAGAGCACCCAAAAACCCTATCGGGATTTAGTCAACCCTAGCAGGATTTAGTCCATGCCCATACGAGCAGGGTTTGACCCCTTACGAGATTTTAATCAATATATAAATATATGAGTTTGGCAAATTTTAGATTTTATTATAATTATTTTTATTTATTTATTTTTTGTTCCAAAATGTATGAAATTATTACAAAATTTAATTAAAAATTAATATTTTATATAGCATTATCATCCTAAGAAAATACGTGTTAATAGCAAATGACCTATAAAAGTGAATGGAGGTCGGGAGTAACAAATTACTATTACTCCGTATAAAATTAAATAAAATATTAACATGGTTAGTATTATATAAGAAGGGTAAAGTTTATTCATAAAGTAAAAAATGTATGGTTATGACACATAAGAAAAAAAATTCTTAATTAATAGTTAGGCATTATAATTAAAAAATATTTAAAATTTTCAATTGTTAATAATTCATGAGACTAGAGCAATTTTTTTTTTAATTTAGTAGATATATCATATATATATATATTTATATTTAATAGTTAGAAGTTATAAATTTAAAAATTCGATGTTTTGAATTAAACTAATTGATTAGAAAATGTAATATATTTTAAGGGGAAAAAATCTATTATAATATGATTGATTAAAAATTTAGTATTAAAATATTTAAGGGGTGTTTCTTTAAATTTGCTTAATTTTTTTAATACCATGTATTCAAATTTCATAAAAGAAAGAAATTTGGGATAAAAAATTGTCGACAAGGAAGAAATGGCTCGCACTCACGTGTAACGAGCACCACCATCTTCTCAATGGTCGAAGATAATTTAATTCGCCTCCACGAATTTTGAGCTTTGCTAATTTTAGTGCCGCGTTTATTAGGTTTTCTTTCTCTCTTGGATTCAATCGGAAATTCAACCTGCTAATTGTAATCTGATTTGTTTGAGTGGGAGGTGTATTTTTGAATTCCCAATCCATAATTCATCATCGTTGCTCTTCCTCTTCTTCTGGCTGGATCCATCACCGGTACGTGCTCAATTCATTGCTTTAAACTCGTGCTTTGCTTCCGTCTGAATCCATCTTATGTTGCTGTTTGATTACATTTTTCGTTTCTAGCTTGCTCTGACTTCGATTTTCGATCGACTTCCGTTTCTGGTTTCCCGGAAATTTGGATTGTTTGTGGCGGGGGATGAATTTTGAATTTAGACTATTTGCTGAATCGGATGAGTGATAAAATCTTATCTTCTTCAAAATTTCAAATTAGATTTTGTCCTGTGGCGCCTGAATCGGCCAAAACTTTCATCAGATTGGTTGGATGAACAGAAATTAGAACTATAGCTTGCAGCTGATTTCTCTTTCCGATTTCAAGACGAAGAAACTTGTTTGAATTTCGACATTTTGTGGCGGGGGGTGGATTTTGAATTTAGACTATTTGCTCAATCGGATTTCAAATTTATCGGTTTTCAGCTGATTTATGGATTCGATTCAGAAAGAAACTAATTCCAATTTCTCTCCAGATAAAACGAAGCGCAACCACAAATGCCGCGAGATCAAAGTAACGAGGGAGACGATTCCGAGGATTCGTATGATGACTCTCCAAACTCCGCCTCTGGAAAATGTTACATTGGCCAATCTAATGGTCCGGTTTCGGATGGACCGAGAGGGTTTCCGATTGCGGTAGATAGTCCAACAAAGATCAGATTATACGAGGAAGACCAGCCATCACCTCGATCACCTCGAACACCTCGAACGCCTCGATCACCTCGAACACCTCGAAATGTCGGCAATGAAAGCATGGTGTATATTCGTCCGAGAGCGAGAGTTTCTCGAGAATACGAAAAATCGGCTTTGGACGAGATAGAGTTCTCAGGAGACGAAACCGATCCTCCGACTCCCTGTACACCTGCTCGTATAGATAGAAGGTTTATCGATACATCGTCGCCAATGTCTGTTAGACACGCGGTTTCGAGGTTTGGAGGAACGGTTGATTGGAAATGCAAGTCTTTTGAGGTAATGCTTTCAGTATTGTTTACCCCTCTCATTGGTTTTGGTGTTACTGCGAATGAGCGAGTATTGCTGGTTCATATTCAGTTCATTGAGGATATGAATGAGCTCGAGCCTTGCCTAAATTTTGACTCGGGCTTCAAAATGTGCTCATACTCAGTTTGTTTAGGAAATAAACGAGTTTGATCGGAACTTTTTTCGAGCTTTAAGCAGTTCTACTTTCATTATACTGTAAGTTAAAGAAAATTTTATAAATTCTATAAAATTCGAGCTATTTGAGCTTAACTCGAACGAGCCGAAGTTTGGACCGAGCTTAAAAATGTGCTCATATAACACCTCTAACTGTGAATGAGTATGAGTCGAATTCGAGTTACTTGTGTTCATATAACACCTCTAACTGCGAATGTGTGATTATGGTGCTGCAGAGAAGGAAAAACATAGAAGAGGAGCTCGAGAAAGCACAGGAGGAGATTCCGGTGATCAAGCAGCAGACAGAAGCAGCGGAAGAAGCAAAGGCACAAGTGTTCGATGAGCTTGAAGCGACGAACAAGCTCATCGAGGAGTTGAAGGTGACCCTTGAGAAAGCAACAACGGATGAGCAGAAGGCAAAGCAAGACTACGAGCAAGCGAATCTGAGAGTCAATGAGACCAGCGTGGCTGCTAACGAACATGTTGAAGATGCCAGATCAAGGCATGAGGCCGCTGCCTCTGAGCTTAAATGTGTCAAGGAGGAGATGGAATCGATGCAGAAGGAGTATTCGTCGCTGCTGAACGAGAAAGAGGCGGCTACAAAGAGAGCTCAAGAGGCTCTTTCTGCGTCGGAGGAGGTTGAGAGGACTGTTGAGGAGTTGAGAAAGGAATTGGATTCCATGAAGGGATCGTTGGATTCTGCGAGAGTTGAGCATCAGGAGACCGAGGAGAAAAGATTCGGAGCTTCCATGGATAGTGAGCAAGACAGCCTTGGACGGGAGAAGGAGCTGAAGAAGGTGAAAGAAGAGATCGAGGAACTCGAAAAGCAAATTGAAGTGGAGAAGGATCTGAAAGGGAAGCTGAAGGCAGCTTCTGCTTTGCTTGCAAGTCTAAAATCTGAGTTAGCAACATACTTGGAATCGAAAGTGGAGAGCGTAGCCAACGAGCATCCGAGTAACCGAAATGAGATGCAGGAGGCAGTTGTTAAGGCGAAGAACGAACTCGAAGGAACAAAGCTTGACACTGAGAAAGCAATGGAGGAGCTGAAGTGCTTGAAGGTGGCTGCAACGTCGTTGAAGACGGAGCTTGAGCAAGAGAAATCGGAGCTCATAAGCCTCAAGCAAAGAGAAGGCATGGCGAGGGTGGCTGTTGCGTCTCTAGAAGCTGAGCTAGAGAAGATAAATTCGGAGATTTCGACTGTAAAAACTAGGGAGACGGAAGCCAGGGACAAGAATGCCGAACTGCCAAAGCAACTGCAGGTGGCATCTCGAGAGGCGGATGAGGCCAAATCAGCTGCTGAATCAGCGCGTGAAGCGCTGGGAAAGGCGAAGAAAGAGGCCGAGCAAGTTAAAGCCGAAGCCAGCACTGTGGAGAGCCGATTGTTCGCAGCTCAGAAGGAGATAGAGGCAGCCAGGGCTTCGGAAAAACTAGCCATGGATTCCATCAGGGCACTACAAGTGAGAGAATCAGCTCAGAGCAATGACCGTGGGGACCCATCAGATCGCGTTACACTCCCCTGGGAAGAGTACAACGAGCTCAGCAAGCGCGCTCAGAAGGCAGAGGAGCAAGCGAGCGCTAAGGTGGCTGCTGCTGTGGCTCAGATTGAAGCAGCCAAAGAGGCTGAGGCGCGGACTTTAAGCAAACTGGAAGCAGTAAACCAGGAGCTTAGTACGAGGAAGGAGGTACACAAGGCTGCAACCGAAAAGGTTGAGAAGTCCAACGAAGCAAAGCTAAGCGTCGAACAAGAACTGAGAACGTGGAGGGCCGAGCATGAGCAACAACGGAAAGCTGATAGTGCAGTTAACAGCCCGAGAGCAGGGGCAGAAGGACATGATCACAAGGGATTCGGAAAGGCAGCAGATGCTTCCGTCTCCACGTCACATGAACAAGGGCATGGTGATAAGAGCTCCGAGCATATGCCACATGCCGTTCCTCGTAGCATTTCAAAAGGTGCCATTGAATCCGGAGCGAGTAGCCCAGGAAGGCTAGAGCACACCTCCTCAATGGAGTCGTCACCAGATCTGAGAGGTGGAAAGAAAAAGAAGAAATCTTTCATGCCGAAATTCCTCATGATCTTTAACAAGAAGAAGTCTTCGTCGAAGACATGATAAAATCCTCAGCTTTGCTGTTCTGACCATTTACTCCGCGAGCTCTTCACCATGGAAGTCAGAAGGTGGAGCTTTTTCTGACTGAACTGTACATGGCAAATACTTGAGGTGATTTCGCCTTTCTGTTTCATTTTCCACACATTCATTCTTACAAGAGCATCACAATTAGAAGCCCTAATTTCTTGTTGGGTGCTGCTTGTAGTGATCAAATAAGATAGCAACTCTTTTCTTTTTGTTGTGCATCAGTTTTGTTTCTGTTGTTGTAATTGTAAGTCTGTAACTAAATTGTAACTTTTACTTCTTTTCCATTACTTGATGCTGTATATCATCAAAGTACAGAGTTTCCTAACTTAGGCTGTGTTGGGCAAAGAAGCTTTTCAGGTAGCTGAAAATTTTAAGGTAGCTGAATAAAACAGTTGTTAGGAGCTTTGGAATGTGATATTTGTTGGAAATGAATCTGATTTTGTCAATCTGATTTTGCTCAGTTATTTGAAGTTTCGATACACTTCAGCAGTAATTTATAGGTTAAGCCGTTAAGGCACAGATAAACATATGAACAAGGCAATGACAAGACAGATTCACTGTATAAGCAGGCAGATTCCATGTGACTCAGTTAGCACAACATTAACATTGCATTGAAGTTGGTTGGTGATTCTCGAGGTTTACACTACAACAAAACACTGCAGATACTGAGAGACATAGCCCCCTAATAAAGCAGAGCAAAGGATTCAAAGTTTCTAAAGAAGTATCAGCATAGAACTAGAACGCAGGAAACTCTTATTTCCTGTGAATGCATCTGAAAACGACAATATAAAGACTATATTATGATTAAAATGTTCCTTGGACCCTAATGGCAGAAAAAAGAGATCGTCACACTGGTTGTTATAGTCGCCTACTAGCCGATATGCTGAAGGAGCTGACCTTCATTGGGGTGGCAACGACCAAGGGAGCCTCAGGTGAATCAGTCACAGAAAACTTGTCGTGCATGAAGCGACTGTCGACAATGGAATCGTCTTTCAGAACGATCTTGTAACAGTAGCAGCTCTTCAGACCTTGCTGGTTCTGGTAGCACTCATGAAAACTGTCCTTGACTTGCTGAAAGTTCCAGATCACACTGAATTTCCCCACAGTAACAACAAGGTGGCGCTCTTGCTTTCCTTGTTCAGTTACCTAAAATGTTTATACACACAAAAAGGAATTAGGTAAACAATTTTGAAGGGAAATGATCAATATACTAAGACTGCACAAACAGAACTGCTTGGTAACGTAGCTTAGTCTACTTGTACTAAAGAGCATGCTAATAAACAATGGGAATGTACAGTAGTTATGTTGTAAGTATTCAGTCCAAGAAAATCTCGGCTCAAAAGATTGACACCACTAATAATAGATGATCTCGGAAAATGTTTGTTGGTCAGACTTCAGACAGTAATAACTGCAGAACCTTATGTTAAAGAACCACGAAAAAAAAGAGCTCCCAAACAGCAAATCCACATGAAGATAGCCAAATATGTGCTCCGTTTACATGGAGAAACCATATCAAAACAGAGTAGTTTGATGTCCTGTGAAATTATAGCATAATTAAAGCTTGACTCGAGATTGAGAATTCAATTGCATTACCAACATAAAATCAGATAAAGTATTTTTTTTAAAAAGCCTGAACATAAAAGGGAGGATACTGATATTGAATATTATTCATGCTCCTTTAGTTAATGCTGTATCAATCTATGGGTCTATTGGTCTGTGATAGTGACGAAGAGTAAGTCGGTAAAATACCGATATCATAACTATGGTCCAATGAAAACATGTCATGTGAAATAAATTGACAGTTTTGATCCAATAGACAATAACACAGGTGATATGCGATGGAAAGGAAACTATAAATGGTAACTTGAAACTCAAAAGTCAAATGGAACTCTTCAATTTCATCGCCAAAAAACCAACATAGCCAGACAAACAATAAGATTAATGTAAGGGATAACAACTGCTCAATAAAACAGTAAGATTGAAGCCCTTACCCATGAGAACTGAGCACCACGGAACTTGTTGGCACCAGCCATGTGTGCATCCAAGGGAGTCAGCTTCAACAACCTAGGAGCAGAGATTTTATTCCCCATTCGACCACTAAAACCCGTCTTAGTCTTTCCATCCTTGTCGACAAACAAAGAGCAAATCAGGATCAAGTATGTATCAGTAGTCCCCAAAATCCACTTCCCATCATATGTAACATCCACATGAGTAATTGGTGAGCCAAGACCCGGGAAAGCAGTCCTTGCCTGCCTCATTGAATTGATGGAATACAACCTGATCTTCCCATCAAGCGATCCAACGACAATCGAACCATCACCAGTGGTCGCAAAGCACTGGAAATTAGTCCCCCTCGAAAACTGATGCCCTTGGGCCCAATTCAAGACAGGAGTACTCTCTCCAGCAAGCTCCTGGACAATCCCATGTCTATCCCTCATATCCCACCTGCAAAGCCTATTGTCATCTAGCCCTAAAAATGTCGATCCAGAAGCATCCAATTGAGCCCCCTTGCTATCATTTGTGATGTCCTTCATGGTGATATCAGTTCCATCTTTCCCAAACTTCCACTCTGTAACCACCTTCCCTGACTCGATATCAAGCTGGTGAAGCCCAGTTGTGTGAGGCTTCCCCTCATTCATGGGGCTCATAAGCAACATGTTCGTCTCTGCCCTCATCAGCAGCGCCTTCTTGGGGGTCGAATGCATCACACTCGTCTGCCCTCTTCTAAGCCCGCCACTGAAATTCACATAAGCTCCCTTCCCATGGATCCCATGGCTGAAATTCTTCACCACCTGAATCCCAGAATCCCCAACCAAGAAACTGTTGTCCAATGCGCCCAATGCCAAGCTCTGTATGCCACCTCCATCAGCTGCCTCCTCGAACTCCTCCCTAAGATCATGGTTTGTCCTAAGAGGGGTCTTCGATTCCGGGCTCTTGAACTCATCTTCCGCATCCTCCCACAATGAATCGTCTGCAGCCTGTGGATTTGCCCACCCCATGAAATCCTTCCCGTAAACCTTAACCTTGTTCGCATCCGTAGACTCGTATCCATAGGTGTTCTCAAACATACATTCCTGAAACCTCTTCATAAACTCCTTGTGACCCTCATCGTCAAAGAATTTCATGGCCCAGACGCCCTTGGCCACAAAATCAACACGCCGCTGGTCGCCGAAGCTCTTCATCTGAACCTCCGCACCAACCCTAACCCTAATTTTCTCCCCAACCTTCATAACCCAAAATGAACCCTCCCTCGACTCCTCTTCTTCATCGTCAGTGTCTTCACCCTCTGAATCAGCCTCTGTGCTCTTCACAAAGGCGTAGGAGGTCAGCTTCTCAGAGGCAATCCATTTAGCGTTGGGTGAATTACCTCCGACATGAAGGTAAAGCTTCACCGGGTTCTTAACCGCCGGGTTAGGGTTGCGAGATTGGTACTTGAGCTTCATAGCTTTGAGCTTGGCTTCCACCTCGTCGAGAGAAGATGGAGATTGAGCTTTCTCTCTGCGGTTGGACGAAGAAGGGGTCGTCTCCGCGTCTTCATAATCGTCTTCCTCGTTGGAGTTGTATTCTTCGTCGGAGTCCGGAATCTCAAGGTCCCGGCTATGTGATCCTCCCATTTTTGTTGAAGATCTGATGAATTTGAGAACCAGCAGGAGATTTGTCTACTGGCTGAGTAGGGGAGAGAGAGGAAAGAGAGGAGCGCCTGTTTCAAATTTGAAAAATTGGATCGTTGAGAGCGTTTGGGGGTTTGATTTGGGGATTCTTGGCTCTTTTCTAGGGTTAATGGGTGGAAGGTCTTGTTACCGGATATTGCCGGTCAGTGGAACCCAGCCAGCCTGGAGTGGGTTTGGACTTTGGAGTGACAGTGCTTTGCAAAGTTTCCAGTGGTTCCTTAAAAAAAAAGAGCCTCAAATGAGTGATTATAAATCAATTAAATTCGTTCATAATGACATAGGGTGAAAAGTGTTTAAAATGACATAAATTTAAACGAAAATATATTATAAATTATATTAATTAAATAATCATTATTATGTAAAGTTCATAATTATATTTAAAATATAATGTAATTAATCAACACAATTTACCATACATTTTATTTTAAATTCTATTTTATACAATTCTTTTAACAAACACTTGAAAAGTGTTCATAATTATAACTATAAACAGGCACATATTCTTCGCATTTTCCTACGAGAAGGGTCGAGGGAGTATATTGTAAGATAATTTCAAAGTTCGATAAAAATGAAATCTAAGGGTTCATTTGGATATCCTTCAATTATGCATTATAATGCACAATGATCTATCAAGTTTTAGGGCCCGTTTTTGTCTGTATTCTGTAATCCTCCATATGGTCGATCGATGATACATTTGATTACCAAAAAAAAAAATTCGATTATGTGAATCGGGTTACATTAAGTATTGATCATAGGTCCTTTATTGTCGACAGAACATGAGGCCGAACCAGTTTCATTCAACATGTCTAAAGATTATGTACAGTCATGTCAACTGGTGAAGATGCGTTATTCAGAGAAATAAAAAGCAGGACCAAAAACAACGAAACTGAAAGGTTAAATTGATTCGCCGTAGCCAAGGAAGGTCCATATGTGCTGAGCTGACTCGGCCGAGTGCAGCTGAGACTGCTCAGTACGTACTTCAAGCAATCAAGCACCATTCACTCGTTCAGCGCGTTGCTGTATATACATATTACAGAGAAACAGCAAAATTGCTCCTATATCACCGGCTAATGTGTGCAACTCCGCATCTGAAGCTGCCAGTAATGGGATCTAAATTCAGGACCGGAAAGAACTCTGCTGCGTTGCCTGCCAATCTAGCTCGCTCTACTCCTCAAACCGTGGTTGCAAGGGAACTACCTGAAATACCAAGACGCGTGATACAGATGATCAGAAATTCACTTGTTTATTTATTGCTGAATGAATGAAGCTGAGGGTTCCAATAGCTTTAACCTTTCTGAATCTGTTTCTGGTTCACAGCCTTCGTCAATGAAATTCTGATCAGAAACCTCTACAGAGCGAGTACAAAATTTTAGCGAAGGGGGGTATAGCAAGAAACGCTTAAGAAATGTTATATAGAGGCAATGCTGCTGTAGAATGTAGAAATTTAGTTAGTTTACAAGGTATGACAAGATCTTAAATAGGAAACCGCTGCTATTTGTAGTATCAGGTTGAAGGATAAACTGTAAACCTTTTATGGCAGCACCAATTCACCAAATAACTGAAATGAAGCCCTAAAAATGAATAAAAACAGCAAAGACACGTCCTTATACCACAAATGTTTCTATTTAAAACAAGAACTACATTATTCTAAGCATAGATAACACATACACCTCTACATATGGAAAATCTAATTTGCACATTCAATCCATTAAACACAGAATGTAGGTATGAGGTATCATTAAATAATGACAAGCTACCTTCATATCAGTTTAATGAAACATGATGACATCCTTTACCTGTGAACTGCCTTGAGAGATTTCCTGCCCCAGAACAATATGACAAGTATCCTCCCGAACTCATATGCTGATGCGTAAAGAAATCGGTGTCCTGGACACTAGAGGATGTCGCATCTCGCTTTCCTCTGACCCTGAAATGCTTGTTGCGTGCATTGGCAAGATTGTCATGCCCATATGCTACAGAGTGAGGATCAGGTCTACGCAAATGTTTGATCTGTCAAAAAACATACAAACTAGTTAACTTTAAGCTGATGAAATAAAGACAGAGTAAGATTTAGGATTTGCTAAGAGTGAGGATATGGAATACCTGGTCAGGCGAATGAGAGTTACCCTGTCCACACGATTTCACATCAGAACCGTGTTTCATTTGCGAACGCCATCCAAACGAATTCTTGGAATTGTATAGTTGTTCTACAAAAGAAGCTTCCATAGATGTGATGTACATGCTATGCTTCTCATCAGTCCACTCGTTTGACATAGGTTCCCTCGCAGTGACGCCCTAGGAGAGAGAACTGAGATTTTAAGACCTTGAAAGACAACTGATATTCTTCCAAGGCGGTGTGAGATGGGGCTCTTCACTCTTGTAATGTAAAGCTAAATTTTAAAGGTAGTACGTTCATGATGAATTCATGATTTGTTTTATAGAACACCTACATCAACCAAACGCAACTAATTGCATGAACCTACCTAATCTCGATCTAGAAAGACAACAATATCAAGATTATCTGCACGCAATTAATAACAAAACAAGATAAAATCAGGAGCAAAACAGCCCAATTCAACTCTCCACGATGAAAACGTGCACAAAACAACTGATAATTAATGAGCAGCAGGTACCTAAACAAAGACCTAATCAAATTCAGGCTTCTTGAATCTCCCCAAACTGTTCACCAGTTAACATTGGATTTCATATATTCACAACATAAACACAACTCATCAATATATATCATGCGTACACAAACAGATCCCAACTCCCTACTTGATTTCACAATCAATACCTAATTTAGACGAAAAAGCGAACGGTAAAGTGAATTTGCTTTCCATCTTTTGAAACGAAATTGCTTACTAAGCTTGAAGACTCGTCCTGGTCAACGAAACCAGGTGGATGATCAAACGTGAGACCTGAATTATGCCAGCTCGAACCATCCATCCTTCGATTACAACCAACAAAAGGGGGGAAATTAAATTTTCCTTGCTCCCAAAAATCTCAGAAAAATCCGCAGCTCAAATTCTCTTTGATTCCTTCTCCCTTTCCGAATCGGAAACTGGAAAATCTCAGCGATTTTCCCTATTTCGGTTTGATTTGGGGGAAGATGATGACATTTGTATGAGCTTGTGTGAGAGTTTGAGATAGGAAATTAGAGATTAAAGGACGAATAATAAATAGAGTGGAGGAGGATAATGTAATATACCACTAATTAACTGTGAGCGTGGAGATAAAGGGAGGCGGTGGGCCAAAAAGAGCATTCCATTTCCAGCTGTTACCGCTTTTCAATACGTGTCTTTTTTTTCAGGTTGTTTCCATTTTTGACCCTACCATGGTCATTCGTTCCATTGCCTTTGCCGATTAGGGTATGTTTAATGTCGGTCAGAATCCCGTGGAGTTGGTTTAACGTATAAACTCACTCGAACGGATCTTAGATCTATTTAGACCTCGTTCTAAAAGATTCGTTTAAAGTTTACTCTGATACGTATATCATGGGTATCAAATCCGATATCCGATATCTGATTTGTGGGGTCTACCAGACCTGAATATGACGATTTCAATCCAACTTTTTCTCAATTTCTCTAACCTTTTAGTTTGTGTAGTTCGATTGAAACATCTCCCAAACACAAATTTGGGGGAATCTCGTTGTCAATTTGATACCAGCTACTCTCCGACCTTCTTCTAGCCCAATTCCGCTTATCATCCCAATCGAATTTGCATAATTTATACCAGTCTTCTTCTACCCAAATTCCGATTACCCTTTTTGCTCATGTTGCTGATAGCCAAAGAGGAATTCATCGACGATAAGAGTCGCTCTAGCTACAGCAAGCGCCAAGCAATTGGCGTTCCTGTGTGAGACCAATTTGCAGATGATACACATAAGTGTCGAGAAGTTTGCCATAAGCCAGGCTCCGATTACCCTTTATTTGGAGCGTTGCTGTGTGCGAAGCATCACCCTCTTCTAATTTACCAGGGCTGATATTCCCAAATAAAAGGGTATATGAGACTGGGATAAAATATAAAGGAAGGAAAATATGGGAATGAGTGATACATATACCCATATTCCATATACGTATATGGATACCAAACGGGCCCTTAGTATTAAATGTCTCTGATATTAAAGAAAAACAATGAAAGTATCTCTAATCCGTTCAATATAATTAATGTGTTTTTTTAAAAACAAGCTTGAAATTTTTGAAAATAAAATAAAAAATATATAAATAAATGGATCTTTGATCCCTTTTTTTTAAGTTTAAAACTTTTTTGCTTTAAAATTATAAAACGGACAATATTCGTTTGTGTTATTTTTCGTACGGAGTAGTGATTATTTGACACGTGTCAAATTATAAAGCTAATTGATCTAGAATCTATTCCGCTTTTGAGTGCATCTAGCATCTAATATTGGTGCATATAGTAACGACCTTAATTTGTATTTCCATTATAGTATTAATTTATACTCCGTAATGATGATTTTATGTTTATTACTGTCTCATTTTGGTTAAAACATAGTTCTTACTCCCTCCGTTCAACAAAACTTGACGTTTTACTATTCATGCACGCTTTTTTAGGAGTTAAAAACTATATAAAATATCGACATTTTAAATAAATTTTTTAAACAATTTCGTAGTTATTATTAATAAGTACAAACTTGTTAAAAAATTTTTTAAAAAAAATGAATATTTTATATTGTTTTTATCATTCTAAAAAAACGTGCATGAATAGTAAACGACAAGTTTTGTTAAACGGAGGGAGTATCATTTTAGTTTTTTTTTTAAAATTTAAAAAAATCAATAAGTATACTGTTATAGCTTCATTTATTTCAATATTTTTTTACTTTCTTAAAAAATATACTTAAAAACTTGTTAATCATTACTATAAAGCAACTTTCTTGTTGTAGAGATCAAAATACAGGCAAATCGAAGCTCTAAAATGACATGTTTTATCGAATGAATAGAGTAAATAAAAAAGTGCATTACAATAATAAGTTATACTAATAGTGTGAACTAAAACAAATAGACATTTACCAAAAAAAATGTATTAGGATATAAGTTAATCCGTTACATGTAGACATGTCAAAATACGATCCGACCCAAAAAAACTCAACTTGTACGTCCGATAATTTTGCAGGCCGGTTTAAACTCAGTTTTTTAGACCCGGGAACCGAAATTGATCCGAACACGAATGACCCGAGACTTTTAGGGTTGATACCCGATGGCCTGTTGGGTCAAAATCGACCCCGTGAGTCAACACCATGTAGACGTCACACACACATCAGATTTACCCCGCACACAAAATCCGATTTAGCCAGGACCTGAATGACCCGATGAGTCAGCACCATGACCGATAATCCGATTGATTCGAAATCCGATTTACTCAGGACCTGAATGACCCGAACTCAAAACCGATTCGAATAACCCGATTTTTTTTTTGATTAGGTAAAAATTCGATGGTCAGACATTCCTGGCTCATTGAGAGGCCGACAACGTCGGCAGACGGCGAACCGTCGAGCATACAATCTAAAATAAATGGTGCAATACAAAGCGACAGCTAAACAACCCCAAACAAACAGACAAACCTAACCAAACAGAGTAGAGAACAACACGGATAAACCCCGGAGCCAAGCACCACCAAGCGATGACACCGCTGGCCAGCGATACATCAGGAGTCCCTCCTGTGGGCGATGAAGACGAACCTCCAAGGAAATTTCCGGAATACGGAGTCGCCTCGATGCACACCGCCACGACCTCAGCCAGACCCGACACCGGACACCAGAGTCCCTACTCAGACTAGGACCGCCACGAACACCTGGAAACATCGCCGAGAGCCACCCTGTAAATGACGCACCAAAAAACCCTTACGGGAGATTGTCAAGACCCTTATGGGTGGGTTACTCAGACCCTTTCGGGCTATTTTTTATTTTTTATTTTTCACAAATCCCCAACCTTGGGCCCGAAGAACCAAAGGCAAAGAGGAACACCACCAGGGCGGCAGAAAAGCGGCGGCGGCGACCAAAGCGGACGTCGGACCACCACGCACCACCACCCGACTAGATCACGAAGGACCAAAGGCATGGAGGAACACCACCGGGGCGACAGAAAAGCGGCGGCGGCAAGGAGCACCACCATCGACGAACACCGACGGGGAAGAAAGTGGATCACAACCTGGCGAGGTGAAGACACAAGTTGGGGGAAGAACATCGGGCTCCCTCACGAAGACGAAGACCCACAACCCCAAAGCAACTGGGCACCAGGAAGGAATGACAAATCCAATTAGAAAATTGGAGGGTTGAAAAGATCAGATTTCTATTGAAATTTTGGGACAAATTGATAGGTTAGATTTGAGGTTTTGGGCAAAAATTCTAAAGAGAGGGCAGAACCCATCTCTCTAGAATTTGGGTTTCTCTTTGTATATCTGTATATGATTCGAATAACCCGATTGTCAGGTCTAAAGTCTAAACTCTCTTTTATTTTTTTAAATGCACATGAGAATCCAAAGTCCAAACACCTTGTTTTTAATACGAGACGAAAATTTAGGGATGGCTAACCGCGGTTAAATCATCACCTTTCCTAGTGTTAAAAAAAACCAGAATTTCCGTTCAGCGCAGGGGTTCGATTCCTCTCAAGTCTTACCTCCCACCATCCCCTCCTCGTGTCGCCTTCTCTGCGACTGTTGTTCTCCATACTGAGCTCTCTAGCGTGTCCATCGATTACAAATCCACCTTCACCTCCTTCCCGATTTCTTCATCCCTCGTGGTCACCGGCGTCCTTGTTGCACCGCCTTTGCTTCCTCTTATCTACATATTCCACTGTCAATGGTCTCTCCTGCTTCCTAAACTGATCGTCATCGCCGTCGCGCCCTCTGCCTTTCACTGCTTCTCCGCTCCTTCCCCTCAATTCAAGGTATATCTGTTGTTCTTATTTCCCTATTATTGTACATAATTTATGCTCTCCTCAACCACTTCTCTCTGGCGATTTCAATATCCCTTTATCTTCTCTCTTTCAAGGTATTTTTGTTTGTGAGATGTTAGAGATTTGATATCCGCCTGCAAGGTGCTCGATTAAATGACTGATAGTGAAAGAGCTGTTATGGTGTGTTGTAAGCTATTACACGATTCAGGACCTTCAAATTAAGGATCTGGGTTCCGAAATTAAGGGTTATGGCCTTCAACCTGATAATTGGGGAGAGTTTGAGTTGAGGGTTGTAGTCTTTAGATTGAGGATTAGGGCCCCAGAATTGAGTATCGACTCGTCTCCATGATATTTTAAATACATTCAGGTTTTGAAAATGCAAATTAGGGTTTGATCTAAATGTTTACGGCTGATATTGCACATCCTTTAGCTCTATATTGACGTCTTTTAGTTTTGAGATCTCGAAATTCAGGGTTATGAACTTCAAATTAAGGATCAAGGACTTGTGGGATGTTGTTTGCTTTGTTTTATTAAAAAGGGGAATGTAACTACATTGCAAAGGTCGTTCAAAGAAAAGCCAATTTTCAATGTTTGAATGCTATTAAAGGCACTGTATGAGGATGACATCCAACAATGGTCTTATCCACTTGTTTTGATGTACAGGACATAGATGTAGAAACGGTTGATGCCGCAGCTACAATTACTGATTTGAAGCAAACTAAGAATAGTTTTGAGAAGAGTGCTGTGAGTACCTTTGTGTTTTTTTGTCTTGTGTGTACTATTAGTCATGCAGAGTTATTCCTATTGAACAATCCTATTTTGTGCAGCCAAAAACATCCATTACTCTTCCACAGCAAGGCTCTAAAACTCTGTTTGCTGGAAATTTGTCCTACCAGATTGAGCAAGCTGATGTGTATACGTTTCATTCACTCATTTTCAGCTCCGATCAACTATGGTAACAGTTTTTGCTGACAAACTTGACTTGTTTCAGGGAGAACTTCTTTAAAGAAGTTGGTCAAATTGCATCTGTTCGTTTTGCATCTGATCCCAATAGGCGATTCAAGGGCTTTGGCCATGTTGAATTTGCTACCGCTGAAGAAGCTCAAAAGGTGCTTATCTTTTAAGTATCCTAACCGTTGGTTACTTATATGTGTTTTTATCTATGGCCAGAATTAGCCCAACTTTTCACCGCCTAATCGCCTATTTCACCTTCTTCTTCCCTCGTGCAGTAGTGTTGCCTTTGCCTTCCACCTCTTCTACCGTCTGTTCAACTAGCTCCATTGCCGCCTCCCTCTTCTACAGGTTTTTCTCCCATCTCTTTCTTCTTTCTTTTCGATCTCCTCTCCTTTATGACCGTCCCTCCATTTTCTTTTGGTTCAGTTGGGTGCTTTCTAGTAGTTCGAGTTCAGGGTTAGAATTGGATAGGCATAGCGATCTTTAATTTTAAAAAAGACAAGAACTGTCCATGCCTCTGCTAAATGCCTATGGATCTTGAATCTCTAGCTCCAGAAAGTCCATAATTAAACCAAGATTAAAGACAGTAGGACGCTTGTACTAAATAGTATTCAAAGTTGTGAAGGCCATAAATGTTAATTTTCTTTTCGTAATTTCAGATTGTGTGCTTTGTCTGTTGGTTTTGTAGGATTCTTTAATTCACAGGTTCTTTCATGCGTGCACTTCTTCTATATCTTCATACGCAGGCACTAATCTTCTAAAATTATTTCATTTTATAGGTTTCAATAGCTCTTTTATGCCATCTTTCTAATAAGATCAACATAAGAATGGAGAATGATTATTCATTACCTCACGAATAATAAGGATAAAGGGATAATAAATATATACTTTAGAAAAAACACAGCATAATGAACACTGCAGATTCAGGATAACATACTTCCTTTATTGGATTTAAAAAAAAAAAAATTTAAAATACCTCATTTAGATGCTTATTTCTGTAAAAATCCAGCGCTATATCATAGAGAGAGACGGGCAGATACATCATCCCTCGGTATTGAAAACATTCCTCATAAAGCAGAAATTGTAGAAACTGCCAATTTTCTTGAGAGGGGGTAGGGAAGGGAAGTAGGAAAAGAAAAAAAAAACAAGGAATAAACCAGAACCTAATGAATCTCAGGAGCAAATAAAGGTGATAAAAGCCGAGACGCGGTGAACAAGTGCAGTCTTCAAAATGTTGAAATTAGCCAAAGCTCTTCATAATTCCAGCCTCAATAAGTTTTTTAAGCATCTAGCTGGAAGATGGCATCGACATTACAGCTCCAAACTACCGGAAATTACTCACCAATCTATTGATAATCTTTCTCGTCTTCCCCAAATTTTTTTTTTTATAGAAAAACCTCTCCTTTTAGAATTACTTCTGTTGATTTAGGTTTAATCTGTTTTAAGGAGCTCTCTTCGTGAATTAATGATTGATCTTGATTTCTTCCTTTTGTTCTAACATTTTGTGAGTGCAGTGCATATGGAAAGTAGTATTTATGATATCCTCACCATCGAGCGCTGGGAGTCACTAAATCACATGAATTATAAACTGGCTTCACTTAGACCTGTTCATGGAAGATTAGCCTTGAAATTTCTCAAGTGGATCATTAAGCAACCCGGGCTGAACCCAAATCATGTTTCCTATTTGTACTGTATTACTGTTCATGTTCTGGTTAGGGCTAGAATGTATGAATGTGCCAGATCAATCCTGAACCGTCTGACTCAGATGGCAGGTGTTAGTCCACAATCTGTTTTCCGATATCTTATGGATACGTACCGACTTTGCAATTCAAATCCTTCCGTGTTTGACCTTTTAGCTAGGGTTTATTTGAGAGGAGGGCTGATTCAAGGAGCTTTGGACACATTTCAATTTGCTGGTTCTCGAGGATTCAAACTCTCAATCTTTACTTGCAACATGATTTTGTCTGCCCTGGTGAAAAAGCAGTTGGTTAGCTTGTCCTGGTCATTTTTTAAGCAACTGATTGAAATGGGAATTTGTCCAAATGTTTCTACCTTCAACATGTTGTTGAATGTTTTATGCACAGAAGGGAAGCTTAAGATGGCTAGAGATATACTCGAGAAGATGGAAGGGGCTGGTTACACGCCCAATGTGGTTAGTTATAACACTTTGCTCAATCGATACTTGAAGAAGGGTAAATATAAGTCTGCCTTTCAGCTTATAGACCACATGACTTGCAGGGGTATTGAAGCAGATGTTTTAACATATAATATGCTTATTGACAGTCTGTGTAGAGATAGTAGGAGTGCACAAAGTTATCTACTGCTGAAGAAGATGAGGAAGAACCTGCTATTACCAAATGATGTCACCTATAACACTCTTATCAATGGTTTTGTAAAGGAGGGCAAGGTTGGTGTTGCTCATAAGGTTTATCATGAAATGTTGATGTTTGATCTGGCTCCAAACTGTATCACCTACAACACTTTGGTTGATGGGTATTGTTCTGAAGGTGAATTTGATCGAGCTTATGAAATCATATGTAACATGGAATCATCTGGAATTATACCTAATGAAGTCAGTTATGGTGCCCTGCTGAATGGATTTTGCAAACATGCTAATTTTGGCAGGGCTAGAAGTCTACTTAAGAAGATGAGGCAAAATGGCATGGAAGTTAATTGCAATATGTACACAATCATGATGGATGGTTTATCCAAGGATGGTATGCTTATGGATGCTTTAGAATTGCTGGATACAATGTCCAAGAATGGAGTGCTTCCTGATGTAATTACATATTCAGTTCTCATCAATGGATGCTGTCGAGCAGGCAAGATGAATATTGTGAGGGAGATATTATCTAAGATGTACAAAGCTGGTATAGTCCCTAACAACATTGTTTATTCAACTTTGATTCACTATTGGTGCAAACAGGGCAATGTTGCAGCTGCGTTGCAGAGTTATAAAGCCATGTGTGTGAGCAAACACAACATCGGTATTGCTACATGTAACACATTAGTTGCATCATTTTGTAAGAGTAAGCAGCTGAAAGAAGCAGAGGATTTTGTGCATCACATGCATAAAAACGGTATTGCTCCAAACTCTGTAACTTTTGATTGTATGATAGATGGATATGCAACTCAGGGGGATCCACTGAAAGCATTTGGTTTGTTTGATGAAATGATCGCATGTGGGAACCACCCAAGCCATTTTACTTATACTAGTTTGCTGAAAGGAATATGCAGGAGAGGGAATTTGAGGGAAGGGAAAAGTTTCTTTCACCTAATGCAGAAAATTCCTGGGGCTGTGGATTCTGTTGCATACAATACGTTGCTTGATGCGTTGTGTAAATTTGGTAAGTTGAGTGAGGCAGTGAGTCTTTATGATGGAATGATTAGGAACAATATATTGCCTGATAGATATACATTCTCATGTCTTCTTAGTGGATTCTGTAGAAAGGGAAAAGTGGTGACAGCCGTTCTTTTATTGAGAGATTTATCAGAGAGGGCTATTATTGAACCTTGCCAAGTCATGCAAACATGTTTGATTAGCGGTTTTGTCAAGGTTGGAGATGTAAAGGCAGCTTCCTTTGTACATGAAGAGATGATGAATGAAAACATCCATGTTGACGTCGTAGCTTCTAATGCAATTATGGATGGATATTGTAGAACTGGTCCTATAATAAAGGCAACTGAAATTTTTAACACATTGAGCAGAAGTTTCCGTTCCAGTTTAGCATCATACAATATTCTCTTGCATGGATATGCTAAGAGGCAGGACTTGTCAATGTGCTTCAAATTGTACAATGAACTGAGGAGACGAGGTTATCGACCTGATAGATTAACTTTTCATGCATTGGTTCTTTTGTTTTGCCAGTTGCATATTGTTGAACTTGGAGTGAAATTTATTAAAAAGGTGATCGCGCAAGGTGATCTACCCGACTTGTCAACATTTAATATGATTATTAGAAAATGTTGTGAGACTGATAAGATGTGGAGGGCTTTTGATTTGATAGATATCATGAACTTCATAGGCATTTTGCCTGATAGAGATACCTATAATGCTCTGATTATTGGGCTCAATAGGAATTCTGCTTCTGCTAAAGCTGTGATAACTGGGATAAATAGAAATTCTGCTAATGCTCATGCTATGACAATTCGACCCGATAAGAAGTCAGTGTTTGCGTATTCTTATATGGTATTGCATGACATGATGGCAAATGGCTATGCTCCTGAAAGTGCACAATTCATGACTTTGATGAACGGAATGCTAAGAGTAGGAGATGTTGCTGGGGCCTTTAAAGTGAAAGATGAGATGAAGAGCCTCGGTGTAATGACTCGTGATTTAGCCGAGAGTGCAATGGTTAGAGGACTTGTGCATTGTGGGAAGATCGATGATGCATTATTAGTTCTGGATTGCATGCTTCGAATACGACTTATTCCAACTAAAGCTACATTTACTATTTTAATGCATAGGCTTTGCAGAGAAGGGAAGCTGGCAGAGGCATTGAGGATGAGGGAAATCATGGAACAGTGTGGACTGGAACTTGATGTAGTTTCTTACAATGTCCTCATTTCTGGCCTTTGTGCTGTTGCTGATGTCAATGGTGCTCTTGAATTGTTCGAGGAGATGAAACAAAGAAGACTTTGGGCTAACACTACAACTTATACTGTTCTGATCAAAGCAGTACTCGGTAGGAAAAACATTTCAGGCTGTGAAGCTTTGGTTATGGTTCTAAAGGAGAGAGGGTTTATATCATCAGAGGTTGCTTTGGCGCAAGAAATGCCCACTCAGCTGGTGGCCGCCCTTGACAAGTTCAAGCTCTTGAGAGCTAAAGGAAGAAAATGAAGTTCAGATATACAGGAGAAACTGGGTTGATGACTTGATGGTAAATGTGGTTGGGGCTTGTTAGAAGTGTCTTTGTGGAATGTATTGTCTCAGCGATGTCTTTGTGGAATGTGTTGTCTCAGCGAGACATATCTTCTGGTCATATCTGCTGGTTTATAGCATGACATCTTTGCGCCATGCAGAAGAATGGATATGTCCCAGATGAAGACTGCCTCATATTAAACTCCATAAGGTGTGTGTGTTATCTTTTTCCTCTCAAAGTTTTTTGAATCTGTTTTAGAATTTCTTTAGCGTAAATTATGCGTCAATATCATCATCAAGTCAGTTTCTCCAAAATTGTCTTAGCCAGTCATTAAGATTGGGGTTGGGGCTTTTTACTACTTCAGTCAGAAACACGGGGCACACCTGGTCATCAAAAACATGATCACTGGAACCTCTCAGGCTGACTGTGCTGTTCTTATCATTGACTCTACTACTGGAGGTTTTGAAGCTGGTATCGACTCCAAGGATGGTCAGACCCGTGAACATGCCCTTCTTGCATTCATCCTTGGTGTGAGGCAAATGATTTGCTGCTGTAACAAGGTATAATCCTTATCCTTCTCATGCTCGCCTTATATTGTCCTTTCTAAATATTGGTTGGTTCATGTTCATCCTACTTGTGTTAATGACACTATTGTCTTGTACAGATGGATGCCACAACCCCCAAGTACTCGAAGCCCAGGTACGAAGAAATTGTGAAGGAAGTTTCATCTTACATGAAGAAGGTTGGCTACAACCCTGACAAGATCCCCTTTGTCCCCATCTCCGGGTTTGAGGGTGACAACATGATTGAGAGGTCCACAAACCTCGACTGGTACAAGGGTCCAACCCTTCTTGAGGCTCTTGATCAGATCCATGAGCCCAAGAGGCCCTCAGACAAGCCCCTCTGTCTCCCGTTCGTAGAGTGGAGACTGGTGTCCTTAAACATGGAACTGTCGTCACCTTTGGCTTTGGCCCTACTGGATTGATCACTGAAATGAAATCTGTTGAGATGCACCATGGTCCATGAGTCTCTCACAGAGGCTCTCCCTGGTCACAATGTGGGCTTCAACGTCAAGAACGTTGCTGTCAAGGAACTGAAGCGTGGTTTTGTGGCCTCTGACTCCAACATCAAGTCTTACTGTACAATTTTGGATTGGTTTGGATTCTTGGGATGCATTGCAACATCTATTTTCAAGTTATCTTCAAGCCTCCAAAATCAACATGTGTTCTTAAAAAACATCAATACAATGAGCAAGATCATTGGCCGAGCATCACATTTCCAAGCCAAATTAAAAACATAAGTCAAGCTTATACCCGAGGCGGTGCGCTAAGCGCACCCTTTATACTAGGGGTGGGCACAAATCCCGCAAATCCCGATCCCGGTCCCGTCCCGATCCCGTCCCGATCCCGGTGGGATTTAGGACAAAATAGCGAATCCCGTCCCGCAAAAATTATGCGGGACGAAACGCGGGACGATCCCGGTGGGATCCCGCAAATCCCGTCCCGTCCCGCATATAATAATAATAATAATAATAATAATAATAATAATAATAATAATAATAATAATAATAATATTTTTTATAATAATAATATTATAATATTATAGAATAATAATAATATATTATTAGTATTATTATTTTGAGCAAATATTATAATTATAATTATAATCATAATCTTCCATTTATAATAATAATAATAATATTTGTTTATAATAATATTATTATTATTATTTGAGCAAATATTATTTATAACTTTAATAATAATTTTCAATATATAATAATAATATTATTATATAATATTATAATATAATTTAATAATAATATTAATTTATAATAAAATTATTATTATTATTATTATTATTATTATTATATCATATTATATTTTTTTCTTGTAAAGTATAATTATTTTATAATAATAACAATAAAAATAAGTAATATTATTTTATTTTATTTTTAATTATAACGTGGGATTATTATTATTATTATTATTATTATTATTATTATTATTATTATTATTATAATATGCTTATAATAGCTTACAAGAAATTATTATTATTATTATTATTATTATTATTATTATTATTATTATTATTATTATTATTATTATTATTATTATTATTATACCCATTTAGAGTTACAAGAGGCAAATAGCTAAATACGGTATTCTTCCCAACTATCAATCGATAATGAGACAATATCTGGTGAATCTCGTCTCAATTCCTTTCCGTCCTGATCTAGTAAGATAATGTAGCCAAATATGTTGAACATTATAATTAATTATACAATCATTGTATGAATTAATAATAGTATTATAATATTAATATTAATAATAATAATATTATTATTATTGAATAATATAGTTGAGAAGAATACCGTATTCAACATATTATTTTTATATGCGGGACAAGGCCCGTCCCGTCCCGAAAAAAAAGTGTCAATCCCGTCCCGATCCCGTCCCATAAAAATTTCGCGGGATGAGTCCCGTCCCGGCTTAATCCCGTCCCGTCCCGTCCCGTGCCCACCCCTACTTTATACCAGTATTTCAGAGAAACTAAATACACCACAAATATATACGTCGGAATGGACTGGCTGCACGTTGGAATGGATGTGCGTTTAAGAAGGTGGATTTGCGGTAACAATTTTAAAAAAATGTATGTATATAATAAAACGATAGATTTTTCAGCTTATTTGGTATTTACAAAAGGCATTAATAAAACCCGCCTGAATTTCCCTCCAATCATCGTTATGTACCCTAAACTGATCGAACTCGCTGACTGCAATTTCCTCAGAAGTCGAGCAATTAGATATGAAATTAGCGCGAGAGACGTTACCGCGCAACAAATGTAGATCAATCCAGAAAAAGGAGCAAACCCTAATTTGCTGATTTCGTCCACATTTGCTTCCAATGCGGAGGAGCAGTTGAAGGAGGCGAGCATTCCCATCTCCATTCGATCGACGTCTCCGTTCTCGGTTGCTTTCAAGATTGCTTCAGACATGTCCTCAGTTATCGGATTTCCCTTCGAGAATGCCTGAAATTTTGAGTTGATTTCATTCACTTCACCGAATTTATAGCTACCTTGAGTAAAAGCAGTGAAAATGGCGGATCGACTTACAAATCCAAGCCCGCCGAACTTCAAATTGGGGCCGGCGATGACGAAGCGATTGCAATTCTTGGCGAGGAACACCTCGGCGTGAGGTGAAATCAAGAAAGCAGCTTTGATTTCTCCCTTGTCGAACGCTTCTGTGTAATCATCCAGCGATCTCATCGTCCTGATCTTCTCTGGCTTGTAATGGAGTTTACTAATCAAGTATCTGTGCACGAATGATTTCTCATTGCATCCAACGACGGCGTTTTGCATCCTCAGAGCTTCGATGCTGTCCACCGACGGCAACAGCCGAGAAACAGTCAACGACGAGGTCAACGACGCGCTGTACATTGTCGCTACCATTAGAACCAAGAACAGCCACGGCGCTAGAATGATTCTTGATAGGTTCCTCCTTACCGAGTCCCCTGTCAAGATTTAAGTAATTTTTTACTCGTCAATTTGATATTTAAAAAAAAAACCTAAATTAGTTCATGCTTTTGATTATTGGGATAATTTTGTGAAATTGCAGGTATAAGGTATTATAGTATGTGATTTGAATTGCTTTCTTTACTTTAAAACTAATAAACAATGGTTTAAAATTGAATTGGCATGCTGTTTCAGTGCAGAGGCACTTACTGTCTGCAAGAAAGACCAAATTTAGGGAGAACCATAGCACATCTCCTATCAGCTGAGGTATTGAACGTTCTGAGGGTTGGCTTTCCTGTTCGATCATGAAGACAGTTGCGCCTATGAACAAGCTCATAGCGGGGATAATGAACCACATTTTCATCTCGAACACATCCATGAACATCCATGCTTTCTTGGTCCTCTCGGGTTTTGCAGGCACCACCATGACCATTGAAGAACTCATATATGGGTGCGTGAATTCTGCATATTTACATCGATCTGATAGTATGTTGATGTCTCCGATTGCTGCGTCCAGCTCCTTAAGTTTTAAAGATACCGAATCAGTTTTATTAATCATCTATGAACCTATCAAGGATACTAACATTTGCATGATGTCAGATGTAAAAAAGTTTAGACAGACACATAGCCAATGTTTTGAAAATTTTGATACAGTACATACCTTGTTGTGAATCTGCTCCATCATTTCATCATATGTACCATTGAATGGAACAAGTATGCAATCCAGGTGATAAGGGAGGTAACTACGAGCTGCTTCAAATACATCTACTGCTATTCCTGTGGGCTGTTGCTGGCCTACATTCACAAACTGAGCACATGCACCATCAGCTGGTATGCCTATTTTCACTGGGTTGTTTTTGTTGCTGATATTCCATCCCCTTGGAATCATCTTTTCACCACCCGGCCAGAAAATAGGGCCCAAATCAGTGCTTGTTTTATCCTTTGTTGCCCCTTCATGGGCATGTTTTCTTGTGAATCCTAGTCCAGGTGACCAAACTGCTATCTCATTGTAGCTTCTTCCCACAACATTGATGATTGAAAATGACGGTGTTTTTAATAGCTTACCGTTGTCGAAGTTTACATTTCCGCTCAAGCCAGTGAAGTTGCTGCCAGGAAAAAATATCTGATTTTTTATGACACTGGGAATCTTCAGGTTTTTGGCAACTGCCCAAACTGTATCATAAGCTTGAAGTGCATACAAGCTTGGACTGGGTTCTTCTTCTTCCTCTGGATACATGGAGCTGTAACTCTGGCGAAACTTAGAATTGAATGTTCGAAAGGATCTGCTGGTCTCATTGACATCAGTTCTAAAGCCAATGACTCCTTGCATTGCATCAATAGTGGGCTGACTGAAGGAGTTAAGAAAACTTGCAATATTGTCAGAGATGATCCACACATATCCCTTTTCCATCATTCCAATTTCTTTTGCCTTTTTAAAAAGGAGAGTGGAAAATTCTGATGAAGCATACAAGACAATGAAGACCGTGCTGCTTTTATTTCTGCACTTATCTAGCTCTTGTGTAATAACGGTTTCTGGATTTGAAAGGTAATTTATTGGTGGTATAGCTGTATAATGCTCCAGAACTGCACCGGTGGGTTGAAAGGTAATTTTAGTCCATTGTTCTGCTCATAAATGGCTATTACTCTTTTCCAATGGAATTGATCAACAATTGCAGATATGCAACCAATATGGGTGGTAATGTCATTGCTCTGTTGGAGGAAATTAGGCATTGTTTGTGGAACTGAAGGAGATGTTATGGCTGCAGGAAGTAAGGATATGATGGGGATGTTGGGTTTTGTTTCATAAATGCCTGAAATTAGTGTGACTTCTTGCACATAAATGGTTCCAACCAGAGCCTGGACTTTGTTGACACTCAGCTGAAGTGCTGCACCAATAATTTGATGTTCATTTTGGGAGATTCTTTTAAAGGAAATTCACCACTGAAAAAGTAGTTTTGTTTATCAGATGCTTACCTGCTAGAATTGCTTGAGCTGAGTTCTGATGAGAGTCTGATACATGCAATGATAACTTTGAACATGTTAAGCGATTGATGTCTCCAACTGCAATCTTCATTGCTATTGCCTGCTCCTTGCCCATGCGGGTTCTGAGATCAACTATTCCTGCAATTGTTCCTTTCAGATTGTGGCTGATTGAGCAATGTTTTCCTCTATGATGGGCACTGGCTGCTCTACTACTCAACAGAAGCAAAAGCAGCAGCAGCTGATGAAACATTTCAACTTACAAGAGAGGAGGAATGAAAGGTATTCCAATATATTTTAAGGAGTCTTTAATTGATAAATTCGTCCTTGTATTAAATGATTCTGTTTTTCCTCAAATGGCTTGCATTTCTGATGCTGACCTTTTACTTCAAATGTTAAATAATCCAACATCCCTGGCCGTACTTGTTATTTCATATGTTAGTCCTGGGATATGTGATCTCTGAATTTCTCCTGCAAATTCCTATAAAGGAAATGTCAACGCTTGAAGTCAATTGTGCCTTGAACCATTCCTTGGTTATACTTACATATGAAAGAATAATAGAAAAGTATAGGTGGTCCAACACAAACCTGGATATATAATTTGGTAAAACAATTTGTAAGCTTCCTAGCAGTTGCATACTGGCGTATTGACCCTTTAACTCCTACAAGAAGTCTTCTAACTCTTCCTTTGTATTGCATCTTCTTAAGCTATTTTAGATTATTTGCTAAGGAAGTGATTCTGACTTTTCTTCAAAAGGATTGTGTTTTTGACGAAGACCTCTTACATTTAAATATTTATAATCTGAATTTACTTACTGAAATCCTATGGCCTCTGCATTTCTCCTGCAAATTCCTGTGATTGAAAATTTGAAATCTCGTGGCTTGAAATCAAATATGCATTGAACCATTGCCCGGACAATACTTATATTTAAATGTGAAAGATTAATAGATTAGTATAGGTGTCCACTTCAAACCTGGATATATAATTTGGTAAAGATGATTTGTTAGTTTCTATTATTAGGACTATTCAAGCATATGGTCTTCTTGCATTAAAAAAATTACTTTATTGAGTTATTTTTATCAACTTGGTAAGCTTCCTAGCAATTTTGTGCACTCAAATTTACTTGGAGTTCTTACTTCAACACCTACAAAGTGTTTTTAATTCTCAGTTAGAATTCCAAGTGATTTGGTGGTGCAAAGGAAGAATCTTGAGTTCTTGACCATGAATAAGCTTTTTAATCAATTTTATAACATGAACATAAAATAAGACAGGGATGGCGTCAAATTGCTTGTTTTTAATGACGAAAAAACTCTAAGCTCAAAGGCAGAACCTTTAAAATTTTAGTACTAACATTTCAACTGACACTTATATTTGGACGTTGGCTTCAAGCTGTATCCTAACCAAACTTGAGATTTTGGAAAGGATATACATAGGTGCCTTGCAAAACTGTTAGAAGTTGCAGGCAGTTTTTTGCAAAAAATAAAAAATAAAAATTGCACCTGCATGAGTTACAAGTGACCTGCAAAGGACATATTTCTCCAAACCCAACCTAATTATAATTAGAATATAATTATTTCAAGTGAAGAAACTGGACCTCCCTTTCCATTTTATTTTGCATGCTATAATAAAATCAAAGAACAATTATGGTAGCAGATTGATCCTTGATAGATTATTCACTGATACCTTGATCTATGTATTAACAAATGTTTGCTCCATCAATTTAGCATTCAGAAACACCCTAATTTAAGCCATTAACACTCGGTGAAATTCATGAATGAATTTGGATATATCATATATGCCATCCAAAATTGATACTACTGAGATAGTAGGGTGATGCTATTTTATAGTTGTGATAGATTTGCTTGATTCCTTTGATTGAAGCTAAAACTATGGTTTGAACTTACATGTTGTTTTCCATTGCAGAGATACCATCTGTCTGCAAGGAAGAGTAAATATAAAAAGATTTACATATTTGTGCAGTTACTGAAGCAATTGGGATTTAACCTGCCATGAAGCATAACAATCAACCTCAGCCTGAAGCTGCTTGACCTTGATTTGAGACTTTAGAATCTTCATTTTCTGGACACGTTTCATCAGAAACCCCTTTCCTGAAAAGAAGTTCTACCATGACACTAAGCATCTTTTTCATCTGCGGAATGATGGTCATCAGAAATGCTATAGTAGCTATGCCACCTGTGATATAGAACAGGCCAGAAAAGGGCCTGAAGCCTAAGCTTGAAGTGTCGTTGTTTGTGGTATCTGCACTGCTGCAATTGTAACGGGAAAGCATATCTTTTTCCATATTTCCCAGTTTTCCACTTTCAATTACTCTTAGGATTGCTCGAGACATGTCAGCAGTCAAAGGAGAACCTTTCTGAAAGGCCTGAGAAGAAAAATAAAATATATTCACTGAGCTTCATTGAATGATGATAAGGTAGAAGCAAATGATCAGAAAGAGAACTCACAAAGCCTAAACCACCAAATGTGAAGGTTGGTCCAACCAAAGTGAATCCCCTGCAGTATTTTGCGAGGAAAACGTTGGCATGTTCAGTGACAAAGACAGCACCCTTGATTTCACCTCTTTGGAAGGCTCCTGGATAATCATCCATTAATCTGATCTCTCGGACATTCTTACGTTTGATATGAAGAACATCTACCAGATACTGACAAGTAAATGACCGCGTATTGCATCCAATAGTCGCACCATTCCGTCTTAGTGTTTCGATACCAGCAGCTGACGGTTGCAGCTGTGCAACAGTCAGCTTGGAAGTAAGTGCAGCTGTGAAATTTGCAGCAAGCATCACTATCAGAAATAGCCAAGGTGCCAGGACAAGTTTGGACATATGCCTTTTTAGGGATTCCTCTGCATACATGGAAATTGTTGAAGGTATGGTTAGAGAGTTAAGTATAGGCAATGGAATTTTTTTTTGGTGCATTAGGCATGCATCATTTATACCCGAGTATCAGTATATTGTACTTAAAAATGTTTATTATGTACTTACTTTGCGCAAAGAATAGGACTGCAAAGGAAAACCACAGCATAGTGCCAACTTGTTGTGAGATTGGGCCTGCCCCGAAGTCCGGGTTGTCTCTGTGTTCTATTAGCCAGACAACAAAGCCTACGAAGAGACTCATTGATGGAATAAGAATCCACATCTTCAACTCGAAGACTTCCATGAACATCCATGTCTCCTTCGTTCTATCGGGTTTTACTGGCACCACCAAAGCTAATCCTGACTTCACATACGGCTGAGTAAAATCTGCCCATTCACATCGGTCTGCCAGTATGTTGGTATCACCTACTGCACCATCAAAGTTCTATTTTTTTTCCATTTGAGCAGGTAATAGAATTAGTTGTTGATATTCTACATGTCACATACATTCATATTAAAAAATTGTATCAGGTATAGAAACATTGCTTACATTTACATAAATTCGTCGCACCATTTCATTATAAGTTCCATAATGGGGAACAAACTCATAGGGTAGATGATAAGGTAGATATTTCAGAGCTGCCTTAAACACATCAATTGAAAACCCTGAAACCACTGTCCTGTTCAGTTCAGAATCATGGCTGACATTGACAAATTGATGAAAGGCGCCAGTTGCTGGTACACCTATCCTCAGTGCCTCTGTTCTCCCTCCTAGATCCCATCCAGGTGGCACTGTCTGCTGGCCACCTGGCCAGTATACTGGTTCTAATTCAACGTTACTAGGCTTAGAAGTGCCAATCCGTTTTCCTTTGCTGCTATCTACACTAGGGGGTTCCTTTGAGAACCCGGTTCCTGCAGACCAGTAGGCTATTTCATTGTAGCTTTTACCAATGATGTTAATGATCTGAAAGACTGGTGGCACTGATAATTGGCCGCTATTGAGGCGTACGTTTCCACTTAATTCGCTAAAATTGCTTGACAAAATGTTCTGCAGCAGTGCACTTGAAACAATCTCTGCTTCTGGATTCTTTGAGGCATTGAAAATGGCCTGAATTACGTCATATGCTCTTAGAGAAAATATGCTAGGACTATAGTCATCTTCTTCGGGATATATTGCTCCATACATTTGCTGAAATTTATGTTTGAATGCCCTAAAAGAAGTGCTCGTGTCATTGAAGAAAGTTTTGTAGCCAATGACACCTTGCATTGATTCAATGACTGATGAATTTAGGGACTGTATGAAGCTTGCAATCTCATCTGAAATTATCCAAACATATCCGCTCCTCATCATTCCCATTTGCTTTGCTTTGAGAAAGATGTGATTAGCTAGCTCCAGAGAACATTGTACTATAATGAATATGCGGTTTGTTTTGGATCTAAGCTCACTGAGATCCTTCTCTATGGTAATTGTAGGATCCCAGCTGGAAGATGTAGGAGCCGGAAGCGCCTTGTATTGCTCTACTGTCGCATCCACAGATTTGAGTGCATCAGAAAGAATGGTAATTGTCCCGAGGTTGAGGGCAAAGGCTCCATCTTGTTCATAGATGACTGTCACCTTTGACCATCGAAAGTAACCAACGATATCAGCTATACACTGTGCATGGACAGTAATATCATCTGATATTTGGATCAGATTTTGTGACTGTAATTGAACCAGTGGTGGGGTTAAAGCAGTTGGATTTAGTAATAAGAATGGAACTTGGGTTGATTTTTCATCAATATCCGCAATCATTGCAGCTTGTGGAAAGTTTAGCCTGCCAACTAGTGATCCAACTTGTACACTATCTATTAGTTTCATTGCTGCACAGGAGTCAAAAATAGATGAAGACATGAAGTAAGTGCTTGAGGTTTCTGTTATTGCTCAGAAGGTAAAAATTGCTTAACTGATCTGAAGTTGATTGTAGTCTAAACAAGGCTATTAATATAAAGCAGAAGGAGCCTTAGTTTGGTCATCCTACTTTCAGAAAATGAAATAATGGCATTACAAGAAATGGAGCATTCAAATGAAGGTTACGAATTATGATATATGTATTGATTTCTTTAAGTATTTCTCCCCTGCATTCAGACTCCTTTAATTTTATTAGTCTTAACTCTTAATCTGATGCATCTCATGTATAGCATTCAAATAGTCTTTTTTATTTAGTTAGTCTTCGGGCTCAAGGACCATATTGGCCTAGAACTCTTGAAAGTTGAAACTCATCTTAGTTTGTTACATACTCCATCCGTCCGCCAATACCTGTCTTTTTAGCCATATGCACGGTAATTAAGAAAACCTATAAGCTAGTTAAATGGTAATAAAATTTAGAGTGAATTCAATTGGTCATGAGTGAAAATTTAGTATAATGATTAGCTAGTTAATAGGTTAAGTGTAATGATTAGCTGTAAAAAGACGTATTTTTGACAATCATATAGGCTAAAAAGACATGTATGGGTGGACGGAGGGAGTTATAGGTATGTTTCTTACTTCCTTGGTGGCTCTTTTTACTTCAGGATTTCGGCAGTAAACGTAAGTATAAAGTATCTTACCACCAGAAATAGCACGGGACGAGCTCCCATGAGAATCAACCAAATGCAGTTGCAGCTTATAGTGATTCAAGCAGTCTTCAATCACCTCTTCAACTGCCATCTTCATCGCCACCTCCTGCTCCCTACCCATCCGGGACCCACGATCAATGATCCCTCCAATTCTCAGGCTGACTCCCTTCCTCCCCAGACAACCATCCCTGTTGGTATGGGTTCCGGTGGTGTTGGTGGTGGTAATGGCATGACCTTCCATTAAAGGCAGTAAAACCAAATGCAAACAGAGCACAAGCAACATATTTTCCTCTGTAAGTTTGGATTGAATGAATGGAAAGAGCAAAATAAGTTTTCTCACTTTTAAATCAGGTTCCTTTGTTTCATGTGTTTTTTAAGGTAAAGACTTTGCAATTTCTAATATAATAATCATTGCTTGTTGATTAATGATTACTGTAGATGCTAACGGCTCCTCTCATCAACCGTTGACTCCAGACTTTAAAAGTCTTTTGCTCTATTTCTGTCATATGACTTCGGTATTCCATACCCTTTTTTCTTTCTATTTTCAACTAAATTCAACAACTGAAAGTCTAGAAGTAGATTTCATATGAATTTTTAGGCAATTCTGAACTGTATAAGTTGTATGAATCCAGGAATGGGGCAACTTAACGTTGATGAAAAGGATGCAGCACCTGAGATGCACAGCAGCTGAGACCGCCTGAAAATTGATAGTTCTATTCTTTCTAAATCCTCAGCTGTCTTTTCAATCTTTTGTTTATATTGAAAAGGAAAATTGGAGAAATGAATTTTCATGGAAGGTGCTCATTCAGTTCAAAGTAAACACGCAATTCATAAGATATATTTGAAGTATTTTATACAAAATATACTAGGCAAAATTATAGTGAACCACCCTTTATTTATAGTTGTTTTCAGCTAACCACCCCTTAAAAGAATATTCACTTAACCTCCATATATCCCTAAACCGTTATCAAGGTGCCACCCATTCCTCTTTTATGTTAGAGGGTTTATTTGTCTAATTAGGGTTTTTACTTGTAAGCCTGTAAAACGCCTTTTGTACTAACTTCTCATTAGTGCCATGAGAAGCCCTTTGAGCATCTTCTTTTGCACCTTTCCCCTCCTATTTTTTTCAAGTTTCCCAACAATTTCAATATATGCAAGTAGGTATGACATATTGCAAGAAATAGGGCATATATTGCAATAAAAAATGAATTTTATTTGTCAGCATCTTCCCTGAAACAGGAATCATTTTGCCTTCATTATTAGGCCATGGAATCAGATCATACATAACGTAGTTACTTTTATCTATTTCATTTCACATACTGATCTTTTTCAATTGGTTGATTTGTTTGATTTTCCTGTAGGGGTTGAGCTAAAGGCTTCTGTTTGCAGGGCAGTAAATAGATATGTTTCTTACTTCCAAAATGGCTCTTTCGATTTCAGGATAATGGTAGTATACTAGTATACAAACAGGACACTTACCAGCAGAAATAACACTGGCTGAACTCCCTGGTGATTTGTGAATCAACCAAATGCATTTGCAGCCTGTAGTGTGATTACAAGAGTCTTATAAAGCTTGCTCATACATCTGCAATTTCCATTTTCGTGACCAATTCCCACTCCCTAACCGTCCCACATTAACATCTGCAATTGCATTTTTTTTATAAAAAAGGTTACTATTTTGAGTGATTTGATCAACTTGAGTGATTTGAGACTTCATTTTTTGGACATGTTTCATCAGAGATCCTTTTCCTGAACAGAAGTCCCACCATGACACTAAGCATCTTTTTCATCTGTGGAATGATGGTCATCAGAAATGCTGTAGTAGCTATGCCGCCTGAGATATAGAACAGGCTGGAAAAAGGCCTGAATCCTAACCCCGATGTGTTGTTGTTTGTGGCATCTGCACTGCTGCAATTGCAGTGGGAGAGCATCTCTTTCTCCATATTTCCCATTTCACCACTTTCAATTACTTTTAGGATTGCTCGAGACACATCAGCAGTCAAAGGAGATTCTTTCTGAAATGCCTGAGAAGAAAAAGAGAAGTTATTTGCTGAGCTTCATTGAATTATAATGATCTAGAAGGAAATGATCAGAAAGAGAACTCACAAAGCCTAAACCACCAAATGTGAAGGTTGGTCCGGCCAACGTGAATCCCCGGCAGTATTTTGCTAGGAAAACATTGGCATGTTCAGTGACAAAGACAGCAGCTTTGATTTCACCTCTTTGGAAGGCTCCTGGATAATCCTCCATTAATCTCATCTCTCGGATATTCGTATGTTTGATTTGAAGAACATTTACCAGATAATGGCAAGTAAATGACAGCCTATCGCATCCAATAACCGCATTATCCCGTCTTAGTGTTTCAATATCAGCAACAGAAGGTTGCAGCTGTGTAACAGTCAGCTTGGAAGTAAGTGTAGCTGTGAAGTTTGCAGTAAGCATCAGTATCAGAAACAGCCATGGTACCAGGACGAGTTTGGACAGATTCCTTTTTAGGGATTCCTCTGCATAAATGAAAATCATCAAAGGTATGTTTAGACAGGTACGTATAGGCAATGATTTTTTTGATGCATTAGGCATACAGCATTTATAACTGGGCATCAGTATACTGGACTTTAAAAAAAGTATTACAGTATGTACTTACTTTGCACGAAGAATAGGACTGCAAAGGAAAACCACAGCATATTGCCAAGTTGTTGTGAGATTGGACCTTCCCCGAACTCCCTATTATCTCCGTGTTCTATTAGCCAGACAACAAAGCCTATGAAGACACTCATTGATGGGATAAGAATCCACATCTTCAACTCGAAGACTTCCATGAACATCCATGTCTCCTTTGTTGTATCAGGTTTTACTGGCACTACCAAAGCTAATCCTGACTTCACATATGGCTGAGTAAAATCTGCCCACTCGCTTCTGTGTTCCAATATGTTGATATCCCCTACTGCACCATCATAGATCTTTTTTTTTCCCCATTTTTGCAAGTAACAAAATTAGTTTTGAACATGTCACATGAACAAAATATCAAAATATTAAAAAATGATTTCAGGCAGAAAAGTATTACTTACATTCAGATAAATTTTGTGCACCAGTTCATCATAATCTTCATAGTGGGGAACCAAATCATATTGTAGATGATAAGGTAGATGTTTCAGAGCTGCATTAAACACATCAATTGAGAACCCTGAAACCACTTTCCTGTTCAGTTCAGGATCATGGGTGACACGGACGAATTGATGAAAGACACCCTTTGCCGGTACGCCTATCCTTAGTTTTTTTTTTCTCCCTCTGAGATCCCATCCAGGTGGAACTGTCTGTTGGCCACCTGGCCAGTAAATTGGTTCTAATTCAGTAGCTTTCTCTATTCTGTTATCTCCACTAGGGGGGCTCTTTGAGAATCCAGTTGCTGTAGACCAGTATCCTAGTTCATTATAGCTTTTACCAATGACGTTAATGATCTGAAAGGCTGGTGGCGCTGACAGTTTTCCGTTATGGAAGCTTATGTCGCCACTTAATCCGCTTAATTTGCTTGACAAAATGTTCTGCAGCAGTGCACTCGGAACAATCCCTCCTTCTGGATTCTTTGAGGCATTGAAAATGGCCCGAATTGCATCATATGCTCTTAGGGAAAATATGCTAGGATTATATTCATCATCTTCAGGATATTTTGCTCCATAGTTTTGCTGAAATTTGCTTCTGAATGCTCTAAAAGAAGAGCTTGTATCATTGAAGAAAGTTTTGTAACCAATGACACCTTGCATGGAAGCAATGACTGATGAATCTAGAGACTGTATGAGGCTTGCAATCTCATCTGAAACTATCCAAACATACCCTTTGCTCATCATTCCCATATTATTTGCCCTGAGAAAAATATTGGTAGCTAGCTCCAGAGAACATTTTACAATAACGAACACGCGGTTTGTTTTGTTTCTAAGCTCACCGAGGCCATTCTCTACTGTTGCTACAGGGTCCCAGCCAGAAGATGCACCATGCTGGAACGCCTTGTACTGTTCTATTGTCGCATCCACAGATTTAAGTGCATCAGAAAGAGTGGTGGTCATCCAAGAATTGAGGGTAAAAGCTCCATCTTGTTCGTAAATGACTGATACTTTTGACCATTGAAAGTAGCCAACTATTGCAGCTATGCACTGTGCGTGCACAGTAATGTCATCTGACATTTGGATCAGATTTTGTGATTGTAACTGAACCAACGGCGGGGTGACAGCAGTTGGATTTAGCAATATCAGCGGGATCTGCGTTGATTTTGCATCAATATCGGTTATCATTGCAGCTTGTTGAAAATGTAGCCTGCCAAGTAGTGATTCCACTTTCACACTGTCTATTAGTTTCATTGCTGCACAGAAGACAAATAAATGTGGAAATAGCTGCTTCAGTTTTCTGATGTTACTCAGAAGACAGAAGGTAAAAATTCCTTGATGAATCTGAATTTGAATGTAGTCTAAACAAGGCTAATCATGGAGTGGTAAATTTTGTGCTACAACTTTCAGAAAATAGTCATTGCATTTCAAGAAATGGAGCAGATATTGTATTCGGATGAATCTTCCGATATATGTAGGTATGTACATTACTTTGAGCTTTTCTTCCTTGCATACAGAATTCACTCTTTTTTTACCTTAATTGTGTTAGTCTTTTTGCTAGTCTGATTGTAATCTCATGCGGTAGCATTTTTTTTATTTCATCATATGAGTAGTTTCTTTCATTTCATTAGTTTCAGCTTTGTCTTTCTTTAAATCAGTAGAGATTACAAAATAAGGTCCATAATTCACTGATCAACATTCTAACCATTACACTCTTTCCCTCGTTTTTTTTATACAAAATTTCTTTATAATTCATTGATCAGTCATATCCTCTAGGATGCTTTAACCATTTCCCTCTCCTTTCCTCTAGACTCGGAAAAAAAATATGATCATATACATTTTACATATAAAATTTGATTCTTTTCGCTACTCCACAAACAGAAAGACCCTAAAGTTTAAGATTATTGACTTACACAAGTAGGCAACTTACCACCAGAAATAGCACGTGCCGAGCTCCCATTAGAATCAACCAAATGCAGCTGCAGCTTATAGTGATTTAAGCAGTCTTCATTCACCTCTTCAACTGCCATCTTCATGGCCACTTCTTGCTCCCTGCCCATCCGGGACCCACGATCAATGATCCCGCCAATGCTCAGGCTGAGTCTCTTGCTCGCCAGACAACCAGCTCCGCTGGTGTGGGTCCTGGTATGAGCCACCTTGAAAGGCAGTAAAACCAAATGCAAACAGATCACAAGCAACATCTTTTGCCAACAAGCTCTAAAAGTTTATTGGAATTTCTTCTTCAAATTGAGAAGTTCCTTTTTTTCAGGCAAATACTTTTTTTTTTTTGACAGAACAGGCAAATACTGAAAATGAATTGTTTTATAAGTCGTTCTGAAAATGAGTTGAATATTATATGGTGGTAATTAGCTATTAATCTCATCAACATCTTTTACTGTAGAATTTCAACTGATTTTGAAGTCTTCCATTCTATTTTCATTTCCTTCACTCCAAGCCTTCAACACCCCCTCTGTTTCCACACAATTTCAGTATATTGATTATAATATTAAATATTTACAACAAAATTACAAGAAAGAGAATGTCTATTGGCAAGATGTTTTTTTCGTATATTGGTGAGATAGATGACAACATATTACACTCTAATCTTTTTCATTTTTTTTTAAAGTATGAGCCAATCTGAGATTTCTGAGCAGTGGTAGATCCAAGGGAGGCTCGGGGTGGTTGAAGCCCCCTAGCCCGGAAAAAAATGTAGAAAAAAATTTATGGACTTTTTGGTAATTTTTACTAATTTTTTAGATAAAAAAGTTTAGCCTCATTAAGATAGTTTAGCTTAGCCTCATTTTTTTTTATAATTTTTATTTTTCTTAGTTTGACTTTTCCAATATATTTTAACAAAAACATTATTTTCTATATATACATATAAAAAAATCACTTTTTTTTAAAAAAAGATTGTCTTTATTTAATTTTTTATATAGGGCAAATTGCATAAAATAGCACGAACTTTAGGGGTGGTTGCACTCAGTGGCACAAACTTAAAAAAATACAAAAATAATCACAAACTTTGGGGTTTAGTTGCGGTCAGTGGCACATACTCCATATCTCGCTAATGTGGACTAGTGGGGGTGCTTACATGCAATTTTTTTAATTAAAAATGCATATAGCTAGCGAGATATGAATTAGTGGGAATGCTTACATGCATGAATTTTTTTTTAAAAAAATTATAAGACATAAAAGATGTGCCCAAATTATGAAACTAGCTAGGTTTCAATTTTATTCATTATTTCATGTAATTCCAAATCAAAGATAATTGTTACAAATATAACATTTGCAAATTAAAATAACTAGTACCAAATTTTAATTGTGTCATTGAAGAAAGTTTTAAGCCAATGACACCTTGCATGGAAGCAATGACCGATGAATTTAAGGACTGTATGAGGGTTGCAATCTCATCTGAAACTATCCAAACATACCCTTTGCAAATGTTATATTTGTCACAATTATCTTTGATTTGGAATTACATGAAATAAAAAATAAAATTGAAACCTAGCTAGTTTCATAATTTTGGCACATCTTTTATGTTTTTTAATTTTAAAAAAAAACCATATAAGCATTCTGATTAATTCATATCTCGCTATATGTCTTTTTAATTAAAAAAATTCCATGTAAGCACCCCCACTAGTCCACATTAGCGAGATAGGGGGTATACATGCCACTGACCGCAACTAAACACCAAAGTTGGTGATTATTTTTGTATTTTTTTAAGTTCGTGTCACTGAGTGCAACCACCCCTAAAATTCGTGTTATTTTATGCAATTTGCCCTTTTATATATAAACATGTCTATTTAAATCACAAATATAAAGTTTTTGTAATATCTTTAAACAAAAAAAATAGTTCTTAAATACATGCAAAAAAAAAAGGCTCAATTGGTATATCCACTACCATTCTCTCAAAAAAAAACCCTCAAAAAAAAATCTGGATCTGTCTGCATGAAAGGGAGTAAAACCAAATGCAAACCGATCACAAGCAAGTAAGCAACATATTTTGCCAAAAAAGCTCTTACTGTGTAAGTTTAATGGAAAGAGCAAAATAACTTCTCTTTCTTTTTCAAATTTAACAAGTTCCAATTTATTTTGAGCTAAACAAAGACTTAAAATAATTGCTTAGATAAGTCGTTCTGGATTCTAGAATAAGATTCATGGTTGAAGACTGTCTGGCTGGTATTAGCTTCTCCTCTCATCAAAGGTTTTGACTGTAGAATTTCAACTGATTTCAGCAGCTTATTTTGCACAAAACCATCCTTAATTTTCAAAATTGCATTATCGACCCTTTATTCTTACTTTGTTTGCTACTACTCGTCACCCGCAACCAGGCATGTAACTAGGGGTAGGCTGGCGTCTGCTCCAGCCCGCCCCATTTTTTAAAAAAATAGGTAAAAAAGTAAGAAAAAAAAATTATGTACTTTTATTAGAATAAAAGTTTTTTTTAATGAAAATTATGAATATATGAAAATTTTAATTTATCCGGCTCACCCAAATTTTATTTTCTGGTTCTGTGCCTACCCGCAACCATCTTTACCTATATTGAAACGTCAATATAGGATATGAAATCTCCAACCCAGTAAGACAGTAACAATAATACTTTGTATAAGCTTAAAAAATGTAATAGTAAGAGGTATTTTGGACATTTCAAACTTTCTTTAAATGAGGAGAAAATGATTGTAGAAAGTGAGCTATAAAGAAAATATGGTTAATGTAATTTTTGCCGTAAAGAAAATATGGTTAATGTAATTTTTACAATAAATGAGTATTTGTACAAAATGGTCTAAATAAAGAGTATGATTTTCAATTCACCCAAACTTTATTACTCCATCCCTACGTCAAAACATGTCATTCTAACTAGATTGGGGCTATTGACAAGATATTGAAATGACTATAGCCAAGATGAATTCTAGCAAATTGGTTAATTGCACAATTAAACCTTTTTATTTTTACTAGTCTAACGAAGAAAGAAACCCTCAATGAAAATTTTGAAATCGCACGAAAAACCTTAATCTTTGAATCTTATTAAATTAAACACGCCTCAAAATCTAATACGTATAATGAGGGAATAGGAATATGTTATGATCCTATAGGTCCTAACTCCTAAGGGGTACCTTTGTAGTGGGTATATTAGTATTACATTGGTGTATAAATACTTAGAGGTTGTATTGAGTAAGGTATGAAATGAATAACAAAACACTTTATCTTTCTCCTAATCTCTATCCTCTCTACCTACGTTCTTCTTCCTCCTAACCTTCTAAACTCTATATCTCAATCTCCTTCCTTTCTTCCCAAATTCTCCATGGAAGCCTAAACTTCCTTCTAATCGATCTTCGGGTCGTAACAATGGTATCAGAGCAGTAGATCTTCCGACCTATTACTCCAATTTTTGTCTTCATTTTTTTTTTTTCGATTTAGTAACTGGAGTTCGCAATTCTGATGGACGACGATTGGCGGCGGCGCTGGCAGGAGATCGACGAAACACAAAGGTACAAAGGCATCACAAGCCCCAATCTTCCAACTACAAAAAAACATGAATAGACGATCGCTTGTTTGAGAGATCAAGGCAAGAAATTTGGGGATAGATTTTGAGGGTTTCTACTAAATGATGGAATGCCACAATAGTTAATCAAAACACAAAGGTACGAAGGGCATCACAAGCCCCGATCTTCCAAATACAAAACATGAATAGATGATCGCATGTTTGAGAGATCAAGGCAAGAAATTTGGGGTTAGATTTTTAGAGTTTCGACTACTTGATTTTTGTGATACTTTGAATTTCAATTACTATAGCCAATTCAAATCAAATTCTCAATATCTTTTTCGAATGCATGTTGAAATTGGACGAATTCAAATGTCTTTTCGAACGATTCTTTGATATTTTAATTGCAAGTTGGCTTGATCTTGTCTCCTTCGTTTGATGTGGCATGCCCGTAGGTATAGATTGAGCTTCCTAGGTTGATGATTTCCAACATTCAATATAAATAATAATTTAAAAAAAAATTCTACTTCAGCATTGAATTGTCAATCAAGATGTTTTTACTCGTACTTGGATAATGGTTAGAGACTACAAACGGGGGATGCAGCTGCCGAATGCGTCTTTTGTCATAATGGGGTAGAAACAGAAGACCATTTATGGTTTGCGTGTGCAGCAGTGAAGCCGTGAAGGAAGTTCAACATGAAGTGTTCACATGGATGGGCATCTCAAGCAGATTTGGGACCATGGAGGAGTGGTTAATGTGGTTCGCAAGTGCCTCCTCTAACACACAGAGATCGCAAATGTTCCAAGCCAAGCTTCTTGTGTTTCAAGCTCTAATTTATTTTACTTGGCAGGCTAGGAACAAGGTCATATTTTGTAGGGAGACTTTTGTTCCTTCGGTATATGTATCGATTATTATTAATAGTTGTCGGTTCCGGTTCGCCACGAAGTGGAAGTGCAAAGCTTTCGCGGGGATTCGGGACCGAAGGGGTAGCTAGAGAGATTGATATTGGGGGGTCTTTTGAGTACAGAGGAAGTTAGAGTAATTCGAACTATTAGAGGGATAGAGGGGATTTTGGTATAGTTACACTTACACCCCATTTTATGTAAGACCCTCTGTATGGTCTTGCCTTTTGTATTTTGGTTACCCATCACATCTATATATTTACAGTTTCAGGATAATGGTTAGAGGAATCGGATAGGTTTAGTTACTTACTTTGGATTTCAATTAGTCAATTCAAATCAAAGTATCGATCAATGTGTTTTTTGGGATTTCTAATCGCAATCACCTGGTTCGTCACCCTCCAACTCATCATACCCTAACTCTAACCTTAACAAATAAATGGAAAAGACTTCATCTTATTAATAGTCGTCTCAACACCTTGTCAATAACGCGTTTCTTTGGCTAGAACAGCTTAAATCATCCCTTATCCGAAAAGTCCTTGAGCGCAAGGACTATTATTTACTTATTTGTTTATCCTATGAATCAAAGCCATGCCAAAGAATTTCAAAGCCCGTGGCGTCAGAACACAAACCACCAAATTGCCGTTGTCCACATATTTTTGGAAGGGGACTGGGGAGTGAAGAACGGGAGATGAGGTGGGATTGGGAATAAGGTAGGTCGGGTCACTTTCGGATAATACCTATTCCGGTTTGGTTAACGTTGAGTCGGATTAATGTTGGGGTATTTGGATCGAGTTGGATTGGGTTAGGTAACAAAATGGATTTTGAGTTGAATGGAATTGAGTCAGCAAAGTTGAGTCACATTTAATTTTATTATGGAGTATAAAATGAGCCGAGTATAAGCACACTTCTAAGCTCAGTTCAAAGCTCAGCTCGTTCGAGTTAAGTTTGAATTTTGTAGAATTTCTAAAATTTCTTTCAAGTTACTTTATAATGAGTAAATAGAACTGCTTAAAACTCGAAAAAAACTTGGCTCGAGCTCGTTCATTTCCTAAACAACTTTAGAATATGCACATTTTTAAGTTCGAGTCAAAATTTAAGCTCGGATCGAGATTATTCATATCTTAAATAAACTGAATATGAATAAGTAATATTCGGCTCGTTTGGTTCGAATAACAATTCTTCTTATCTCATTGGTTTGTTCGTGAAAATAATACTCCATAGTTTTTAAGCCACTGGGTTGTTGAATTATTGGATAATTCAATTTCAGGCCCAACAAATGCAATTCTAGGCCCAATTGATCTATACGTGACATGGCAGTGGGAAGCAAATTTCTTATCCTGGCCTTTATCTTCTTCCTCCTCTGTGCCATTGTTTTTGCTGGTGTCTTCACTGGCTCTCCATTGCAATCTCCCGAGCTCCAAAGGTACGACCCTTTCACCAATCTGCTTTCTTATTCGCTAATTTCCCTCTATTTGCCCCTTGCCTATTTCCTATAACTGTGTAATCTTTGCTCAAATTTCACCTCCTTCATTCAACTTTTGCTGTGACGCATTTACTCGGGTGATTTTGTTCAGTGTTGAGTCAATTTCTCCCAATCCTGTATAATTTTCTGAAAATTGATCAGTTCGTATGTGTTGTGTTCCTAATTTCTCTCTTATGGTCCAGTTTCCTGATAGATTGTAAAGTGGAATCGTAAATTGTTAGGGTTTTGTTGATGTCGATATCATGTGAATGAGGTTTTGGTCTGAAATGATGTATGCCTGATTTAGGTTATCATGGCGGTAGCAGCTTCTACAATCTCTTCAATTTCTCACAATCCTGAATAATTTTCTGAAAATTGATCAGTTTGTATGTGTTGTGTTCCTAATTGCTCTCTTATGGTCCAGTTTCCTGATAGATTGTAAAGTGGAATTGTAAGTTGTTAGGGTTTTGTTGATGTCGATATCATGTGAATGAGGTTTTGGTCTGAAATGATGTATGCCTGATTTAGGTTGTCATGGCGGTAGCAGCTTCTACAATCTCTTCAATTAAACATCCCACCTGCTTTCTTTCGTCCAAAACCACCTCCCATCACCATAGCAGCTCAAGAATCTCGATTAGTATCCCGAGCTCTACCCTAAAATGGGAGCCTCTTTCCCTGCATTCATCATTCCTTAGCCCTCCAAATCAAATCCTGATTCCAAAGCTCCGTAAGGATCAGCCCCGGGCTCGTGTTGGGGCGATGGGTGCAAGGATGAGTGTTGAAGCCGGAGTCGGTTTGATGGGCACCAAGCTTGGTATGATGAGCTTCTTCCAAGAGGATGGTAAGGTTATTCCTGTCACGGTGATTGGGTTTCGGGAAGGAAACATCGTGACCCAGGTGAAGACCAAGGCCACTGATGGGTATAGTGCAGTACAAGTCGGCTATAGGAGGGTTAGGGACCGTAAGCTCACGAAGCCAGAGCTTGGCCACTTAAGTAAATCTGAGATTATCCCTCTCAGGCATCTTCAGGAGTTCAGGCTTCAGTCGGTTGATGAGTTCTCGCCTAACCAGAAGCTCCTGTTTAACGAGCTTTTCAGTGAGGGTGATCTCGTTGACGTTGCTGGTACCACCATTGGAAAGGGTTTTCAAGGTCAGTCTATTTCTTTCTTCCTTTCTCTTACTGTGTTTAGATTTTTGGAACATTCTTCTAATGTAGCCTTCCGTCCCTCGAAGTAGTTTAGAAGACTTAATCATTCAGTTTGAACCGAATAAAAGTTGCAATTGATAACAACTTTGAAGCCGAAACAGAAATTGGTTAAGCAATCAGTTTATTTTGGGCTCCCCTTGGCTCATCTGAAAACGATTTTGCTTCTTTGTTCATCGGCAAATCATCTTGTTATGGCATAGTAAAGTGGCGACTCCTTTGTTTGGGTCACTCATTGCCTTTGAATTTCATGTTCATCATTGTCTGTGATGTGTATTTGCAGGAGGAATTAAGAGGCATAACTTCAAGAGAGGTCTTATGACCCACGGTTCGAAAAGTCACAGGCAGTTGGGTTCAATTGGAGCTGGAACGACCCCGGGTCGTGTTTACAAAGGGAAAAAGATGCCTGGGAGAATGGGAGGAACAAAGACCAAGATCAGAAAATTGAAGATAATGAAGATTGATACCGACCTGAATGTCGTCATAGTCAATGGTGCGGTTCCTGGCAAGCCTGGAAACCTTCTACGAATTGCGCCTGCAAAGATTGTTGGCAAGAACATCCCGAAGAATTAGCAGATCCTCTGCAAACTGTATTTGATTCTTTTTGTTATGTGAATGCTTATGACGGGCAGTGGATCAATCTACTTGTGCTGCGTAGCGATTAGTTGAGTTTTCCTCTTCATAGTCGAAGAAGTGTTTGTTTCGTTTTTCTGTAATCACCATCTCTTGCGGATGCTTTTATGAGAAACAAGATTAATGATATCTCATGTGTAAATGTGGCACCTATCACTATATTTGCTATCCAAATTTTGACATGGTTATGATTTGTGATAGATTTGCCTGATTCCTTTGATTGAAACTAAAACTTAGGTTTGAACTTACAAGTTGTCCAGTGCAGAGACTGTCTGCAAGGGAAGTGTAAAGCGAAGTAAATTGTCGGAAAATAGATGTTTAGTGTTTGAATGGAATGAATTATATAGAGTAATATCTAGATATCATAGATCTGATATCTATTGTTTGGTATGGCTAGATAAAGTGGTATTGATATCTAGTATTTTTTTTTTATTCAAATCGATATCTAGTATTTGATATTCTCAAATGTCAAATGATATCTGATGTATGTATTTGGTATCGCCAGATATCGATATGAAGTGATATCTAGATATCAATTTTGGGTTTTTTTTTTTGGTTCATAGGTAGGCACTAGGCTCATTACAATATAATGAAGGGGGATTCGAACTCATGCCCTACTGGTCACTACACGTCATCCTTACTAACTAAGCTAGTAAGTATTGACCTTAATTTTGGATCTATTTGATATATTGATTTTGAAGGAGGTATCACTTGATATCAAGATATCACCCGATATCGATATCTTGATACCGATACCAATATCTTGGTATCATGATATCGATACTAAACGAGCCCTAAAAATAAAGCAAAATATTTTTCTAATGGGAATATTTATCTTTTTGAGTTGTTTTATGTATGCAGATTAGGCCATGTTTATCAAGGGAAACTAGGAATACTAATATTTTATTTTTCTCTTTCCGCCACATCATCTTAGCATCACATTCTCATTTTTCCCACTTTATCAATAGCATCCCTAGTATCCAAACCCCATCTTTTCATACCCACCAAATTTACAAATATACTTCTCTCCAACAATTATTTACATTCTCGATTATATTATTATATTCATTTATTACTATTAAAATATTAACTTCCACCTATTAAAAAATGTTTTTTAAATAATTATTTATTTCATATCTTGCATTATTTATTATTTCAAATTAATCCATAGTTATAATTCAATTTTTCGGATTATATTTTGCATATTTATAATCAAAGAGAAATATTTTAAAAAAATATATATTCAAACATATTCAAAATTGATGTCTACATGTAGATAAAAATGAATCTAGTATTGTAGTATTTTGTTTTTGTTTTTTTGGATAATTTTTATTATCAAAATATTGATTTTAGTGTGTAAAACAATTTCACCCCAAGGAAATATCTACACCATCCACGTGGCGGAAGATGCCGCCCTCCTCCTGCATTCCAATCCAATCGCGACACATGTCGCCTTTGGTGCAGGAAGTTGCAGGCGCCCAGAATTCCATACGATGTGTGTTGGTACTGGTCGGTAGCTTGCGACGTCGTTTTGGCTGTGTTCCATCCGAAAATTGAAAGTGCAATCCAGCTCACTGGTATCGATACTAGGGAAGAAGCATTGTAGTATCGCTTTGTCCACAGTAGCAATTTTTTAACATTATAACTGGTAGTATCGGTTCACAGTATGTTGCCGATAAAAGTGCTCTTAAAAGGAATTATAAATTATAATTTAGGAAGAAATTTTTTTTTTTTAATTTTAATCTTGATCCAATTTGATCGACCTAAACCGCTCTACATCTAAATTAAATATTACGCGACTCGGCCCGCATGAGTTTAGTTCAACTGGTCACATGGTGACATTTGGAGTATGGACAAAGGATCGAGTCTCACCAGCGCAGTGTGGGAGCAACCTCTCAAATGAGGGACTCCTTATGGGCACCAGTTGAGCCACCATAATTTGCCTCCTCTTATAATCTCCGTCCGACCAATGGTGAGGGACATCCGGGGGTGAGCAATTTCACCTTGCATAAATATTACGGGACTCATTTAAGCATGGCCAAACTACCAAATTGATATTTAAAACTGTCACTTTGGACATATGGGGTGTGTTTGGATTCCATTGCATTTTAATTATAATGCAATTATTCTACTTCGTTTTATGTGCGCGTTTGGTTCTGAAAATAAAAATCTTGTAAAATTCGAGGTAAAACCGTAATTTAACCAAATAAACTCATAAATCGAGATAAAATAATTAAATTATAATTAATACATCGTAAAATAAAAAAACATCATAATTTAAACACCTTAAAAATTGGATTAATCAAACGTCACCTTATCATTTTGCATTATAAACATAATTCATTTGGAATCCAAACACACCCATGGGTATTTTAGTAGATCTTTATAAAGCTTTAAAAAGCGTGTAGTAAACGGCATTGGGGGGAACGAAGTGAGTATGAAATTAGCGGGAGATATTCGCGAACCCTAATGTACTGAAGCAGTTGAAGGAGGCGATCAATCCTATCTCAAACCCTAATTTGCTGATTTCGTCTACATTTGCTTCCAGTGCGGTGGAGCATTTGAAGGAGGCGAGCATTCCTATCTCCATTTGATCGACTTCTCCGCTCTCGGTTGCTTTCAAGATTGCTTCCGACATGTCCTCAGTTAGTGGATTTCCCTTCGAAAATGGCTGAAATTTTGAGTTGATTTGATTCACTTCACCGATTTTTATAGCTTCCTCGAGTAAAAGCAATGAAAATGGCGGACTTCAAATTGGGGCCGGCGAAGACGAAGCGATTGCAATTCTTGGTGAGGAACACCTCGGCGTGAGGTGAAATCAGGAAAGCAGCTTTGATCTCTCCCTTGTCGAACGCTTCTGTGTAGTCATCCAGCGATTTCATCGTCCTGATCTTATCTGGCTTATAATGGAGATTATTAATCAAGTATCTGTGCACGAATGATTTCTCATTCATCCAACGACGGCGATTTCCATCCTCAGAGCTTCAATGCTTTCCACCGACGGTAACAGCCAAGAAACGGTCAATGTCGAGGTGAACGACGCGCTGTATATTGTCGCTGCCATCAGAATCAAGAACAGCCACGGTGCCAGAATGATCCTTTATAGGTTATTCCTTACCGAGTCCCCTGACAAGATTTAAGCAATTTTTTACTCTTCAATTTGATAAAATTTTCTTAAACCTAAATTCGTTCATGTTTTTGATAATTGGGATACTTTATCTGAAATTATTGGTATATGAGGGATCACAGTATGTGATCTGAAGTGCTTTCTAGGGTTTAAAACAATAGACCTAATAAACTATGGTTTGAAATTGAACTGGCATGTTTCAGTGCAGAGACACTTACTGGCTGCAAGAAAGATGAAATCGGAGCTTTCTTCCAAACAAAACTGAACATAATAGGAATATACTTTTCACAGTGAAGAAATCAGAGCTTTCTTTGCCTTGTAAGTACATGATAAAATAAATAAATATCAAGAACATTTATGGTACCTAATGATGCTTGAGAATCTGAGATGCTTCTTAATAGTTGGGTGAAATTGCTGTATAATCAGTGATAGATCTGTTTGTTCCATTGCAGAGGCACAGTGTGTCTGCAAGAAAGAGTAGATTTAAAAAGAAGATCTACATATTTTTTATATTTACTAGTATATAGATTTAAAAAGAAGATCTACATATTTTTTATATTTACTAGTATACAAGTCTTTTATGCAGCTGTGATTCATCCTGCAATGAAGCATTACGATCAATCTCAGCCTTAAGGCGTGGGACTTTGATTTGAGCCTTCAGAAGTTTGATTTTCTGGACATGTTTCATTGCAGAACCTCTTCCTGAAAAGTTCTGTCATGAAACTAAGCATCCTTTTCATTCGAGGAATGACTGTCATCAGAAGTACTGTAGTAGCTATGCCACCTGAGATATAGAACAGGCCAGAAAATGGCCTAAAGCCTAAGCCCGAAGTGTCGTCATTTGTGGTATCTGCACTGCTGCAGTTGTAATGGGAGAGCAAATCGTTTTCCATATTTCCCACTTCTCCACTTTCAATTGCTCTTATAATTGCTTGAGACATGTCAGCAGCCAAAGGGGAGCCTTTCTGAAATGCCTGACAAGAAAAAGAGTGATTAGTGAGCTTCATTTTACTATGACGATGTAGAAGCAAATGAATAGAAAGAGAACTCACAAAGCCAAAACCACCAAATGTGAATGTTGGTCTGGCCAAAGTGAATCCCCTGCAGTATTTCGCTAGGAAGACATTAGCATGTTCAGTGACAAAGACAGCAGCCTTGATATCACCTCTTTGGAAGGCTTTTGGATAATCATCAAATGATCTCATCTCTCGGATATTCTTACGTTTGATTTGAAACACATCTACCAGATAATTACAAGTAAATGACCACCTGTTGCATCCAATAATCGCATTTTCCCGTCTTAGTGTTTCAAGATCAGCAGACAGTTGCAGCTGTGCAACAGTCAGCTTCGAAGTAAGTGCAGCTGTGAAGTTTGCAGTAAGCATCAGTATCAGAAACAGCCATGGTGCCAGGACAAGTTTTGATAGATTGCTTCTTAGAGATTCCTCTGCAGAAGTTAAAATTGTTAAAGAGTGTTTAGACATTCATATATAGGCATGGATAGTTAATAAGAGGGTATGACATATTGAACTTTTTATTTGGGGAAAAAGTATACTATACTTACTTTGCACGAATAATAGGACTTGAAAGGAAAACCACAGCATAGTGCCAATTTGTTGTGTGATTGGACCTTCACTGAACTCTGGGTTATCTCCGTGTTCTATTAGCCAGACAACAAAGCCTATGAAGAGACTCATTGAGGGGATAAGAATCCACATCTTCAATTCAAAGACTTCCATGAACATCCATGTCTCCTTTTTTGTATCAGGTTTTACTGGCACTACCAAAGCTAGTCCTGACTTCACATATGGCTGAGTAAAATCTGCCCACTGCCATCGGTTTGCCAGTATGTTGGTATCTCCTACTGCACCATCAAAGTTCTATTTTTTCCCATTTGAGCAGGTAATAGAATTAGTTGCTGTTAGTCTATAGGTCACATACACATATATATTAAAAAACTGTATCAGGTAAAGAAGCATTGCTTACATTTACATAAATTTGTCGCACCATTTCATCATAAGTTCCATAGTGGGGAACGAACACATAGGGTAGATGATAAGGTAGATATTTCAGAGCTGCCTTAAACACATCAACTGAAAACCCTGAAACCACTGTCCTGTTCAGTTCAGAATCATGGCTGACATTGACAAAGTGATGGAAGGCGCCAGCTGCTGGTACACCTATCCTCAGTGCCTCTATTCTCCCTCCTAGATCCCATCCAGGTGGAACTGTCTGCTGGCCACCTGGCCAGTATACTGGTTCTAATTCAATGTTACTAGGCTTACAAGAGCCACACTGTTTTTCTATGCTGTTATCTCCACCAGGGGGTTCCTTTGAAAACCCAGCTGCTATAGACCAGTAGGCTAGTTCATTGTAGCTTTTACCAATAATGTTGATGACCTGAAAGACTGGTGGCACCGATAATTGACCACTATGGAAACTTACGTTGCCACTTAATCCTCTAAAATTGCTTGACAAAAAGTTCTGCAGCAGTGCACTTGAAACAATCTCTGCTTCTGGATTCTTTGAGGAATTGAAAATGGCCTGAATTATATCATACGCTCTAAGAGAAAATATGCTAGGACTAAAGTCTTCTTCTTCAGGATATATTGCTCCATATCTTTGCTGAAATTTATGTCTGAATGCCTTGAAAGAATTGCTTGTGTCATTGAAGAAAGTTTTGTAGCCAATGACACCTTGCATTGATTCAATGACTGATGAATTTAGGGACTGTATGAAGCTTGCAATCTCATCTGAAATTATCCAAACATACCCTCTTCTCAGCATTCCCATTTGCTTTGCCTTGAGAAAGATGTGGGTAGCTAGCTCCAGAGAGCATTGTACTATAATGAATATGCGGTTTGGTTTGGATCTAAGTTCACTGAGATCCTTCTCAATGGCGATTGCAGGGTCCCAACCGGAAGATGTTGGAGCCGGAAACACCTTGTATTGCTCTATTGCTGCATCCACAGATTTGAGTGCATCAGAAAGAATGGTAATTGTCCCAAAGTTGAGGGCAAAGGCTCCATCTTGTTCATAAATGACAGTCACCTTTGACCATCGAAAGTAACCAACTATCGCAGCTATACACTGTGCGTGAACAGTAATATCATCTGATATTTGGATCAGATTTTGTGACTGTAACTGAACCAGTGGTGGGGTTGAAGCAGTTGGATTTAGCAATACGAATGGAATTTGGGTTGATTTTTCATCAATATCGGTAATCATTGCAGCTTGTGGAAAGTGCAGCCTGCCAATTAGTGATCCAACTTGTACGCTATCAATTAGTTTCATGACTGCACAGGAGGCAAAGATAGATAGAAAAAAAAAAGTGTTTGAGATTGCTGGTATTGCTTAGAAGGTGAAAATTCCATAACCCATCTGAATTTGAACGTAGTCTAAACAAGGCTATAACGATAGAGCAGAAGGAGCCTTAATTTTGTCATCCTACTTTCAGAAAATGGAATTATGGCATTACAAGAAATTGAGAACATGTTGCACTCAAATGAGCTTACGAATCATGATATATGTATTGATTTCTTTAAGTGTGTCTTCCCTGCATTCAGACTCTTATAATTGGTTTAGGGACTGGATTTAATTCATCTCATGTGATAGCCTTCTCTGTACTTCATCCTATGAACAGTCTCTTATTTCTTTAGTTTTGAAGTTGGGCTAGAACTCTTGAAACTCATCTTCCTTTGTTACTTCCTAAGTAGCTTTTATTATTTCAGGATTTTGGCAGTACACAAATAGGTCACTTACCACCAGAAATAGCACGGGACGAGCTCCCATGAGAATCAACCAAGTGCAGTTGCAGCTTATAGTGATTCAAGCAGTCTTCAATAATCTCTTCAACTGCCATCTTCATTGCCACCTCCTGCTCCTTACCCATCCGGGACCCACGATCAACGATCCCTCCAATTCTCAGGCTGACTCCCTTATTCCCAAGACAACCAGCTCTGCCTGTGTGGGCCCCGGTTGTGTTGGAGGTGGTAATGGCATGACCTGCCATGAAAGGCAGTAAAACCAAATGCAAACAGAGCACACGCAACATATTTTCCTCTGTAAGTTTGGATTGAATGACTGGAAATAGCAAAATACTGCCTCACTTTTCAATCAAGTTATTTTGTTTCGTGTGTTTGTTGAGGTAAAGAATTTGCATTTTCTAATATAATAATAATTGTTTGTTGAATACTGTAGATGCTCCCCTCATCAACAGTTGACTTCTGAAATTTGACTGAATTTATTTCTACTTCATATGACTTAACCATACCCTTTTTTTCTTTCTATTTCCGCCTAAATTAAGCAACTGAAAGTGGAGAAGTTGACTTCATATGAATTGTTAGGGAATTCAGATTTTTATTTTTTTTTGGTGAGTTGAGAATTCAGAAATTTATAAGGGTTTGTTTGGTTGACAACCAAAAAACCCAAGAAGTATAAATTCTCAGAAAGTAGAAATATATGCGTTTGGCTGACATTTTTGTAACAGAGAAACCCAGGAAGAGCAAATTTAAGAAGATTTACGTATTTGTGCAGTCACTAGTATACAAATCTTGCATGCAGGATGTAACCTGCCATGAAGCATAACAATCAACCTGAACCTGCAGGTGTTGGACTATGATTTGAGACTTGAGAATCTTCATTTTCTGGACGTGTTTCATCAGAGATCCTTTTCTTGAAAAGATATTCTACCATGAAACTAAGCATCTTTTTCATCTGCGGAATGATGTTCATCAGAAATGCTGCAGTAGCTATGCCGCCTGAGATATAGAACAGGCCAGAAAAAGGCCTGAAGCCTAAACCTGAAGTGTCGTTTCTTGTATCTGAACTGCTGCAATTGTAACGGGAGAGCATGTCTTTCTCCATATTTCCCACTTCTCCACTTTCAATTGCTCTTAGGATTGCTCGAGACACATCAGCAGTCAAAGGAGAGCCTTTCTGAAATGCCTGAACAGAAAAAGAAAATGCACTTGCTAAGCTTCATTGAATTGTGATGATGTAGAAGCATAAGATCAGAAAGAGAACTCACAAAGCCTAAGCCACCAAATGTGAAGGTTGGTCCGGCCAAAGCGAATCCTTGGCAGTATTTTGCTAGGAAAACATTGGCATGTTCAGTGACAAAGACAGCAGCCTTGATTTCATCTCTTTGGAAGGCCCGTGGATAATCATCCATTAATCTCATCTCTCGTACATTTCTACGTTTGATATGAAGAACATCTACCAGATAATCACAAGTAAATGACCGTCTATTACATCCAATATTCGCATTTTCCCGTCTTAGTGTTTCAATATTAGCAGCAGATTGTTGCAACTGTGCAACAGTCAGCTTGGAAGTAAGTGTAGCAGTGAAGTTTGCAGTAAGCATCAGTATAAGAAACAGCCATGGCGCCAGGACAACTTTGGACAGATTCCTTTTTAGGGATTCCTCTGCAGAAATGAAAATTGTTGAAGGTATATTTAGACAGTTACGCATTATTTATAACGAGTATCAGCATTTTTACTTTACGAAAAGTAACACGTACTTACTTTGCACGAAGAATAGGACTGCAAAGGAAAACCACAACATAGTGCCAACTTGTTGTGAGATTGGGCCTTCATCGAACTCCGGATTATCTCCATGTTCTATTAGCCAGACAACAAAGCCTATGAAGAGACTCATTGATGGAATAAGAATCCACATCTTCAACTCGAAGACTTCCATGAACATCCATGTCTCCTTCATTGTATCAGGTTTTACTGGCACCACCAAAGCTAATCCTGACTTTACATATGGCTGAGTAAAATCTGCCCACTCACATCGGACTGCCAGTATGTTGGTATCCCCTACTGCACCATCAAAGGTCTTTTTTCCCCATTTAAGCAAGACAACAAGTAACACAATTAGTTTTTTTGGTAATGAACAAGCCATGTGAACAAATATAAAAGAATGATTTGGGATAAAAAAGTATTGATTACATTCAGATAAATTTGTTGCACCATCTCATCATAACTTCCGTAGTAGGGAACCAACTCATATTGTAGCTGATAATCTAGATATTTCAGAGCTGCCTGAAACACATCAACCGAGAACCCTGACACCACTGTCCTGTTCAGTTCAGGATCATAGCTGACATTGACAAATTGATGAAAGACACCAGTTGCCGGTACAGCTATTCTCAGAGCCTCTTTCCTCCCTCCGAGATCCCATCCAGGTGGAACTGTCTGTTGGCCACCTGGCCAGTAAATTGGTTCTAATTCAGTTAATCTTTCTCTTCTGTTATCTCTGCTAGGGGGGCCCTTTGAGAATCCAGTTGCTGTAGACCAGTAGCCTACTTCATTGTAGCTTTTACCAATGATGTTAATGAGCTGAAAGGCTGGTGGTGGCTCTGACAGTTTTCCGTTTTGGAAGCTTAGGTCACCACTTAATCCGCTTAATTTGCTTGACAAAATGTTCTGCAGCAGTGCACTCGGAGCAGTCTCTCCTTCTGGATTCTTTGATGCATTGAAAATGACCTGAATTGCATCATATGCTCTTAGAGAAAATATGCTAGGATCATTATCCTCTTCAGGATATATTGCTCCATAGTTGTGCTGAAATTTGTTTCTGAATGCTCTAAAAGAAGTGCTCGAGTCATTGAAGAAAGTTTTGTAGCCAATGACACCTTGCATGGAAGCAATGACTGATGAGTTTAGGGACTGTATTAGGCTTGCAATCTCATCTGAAACTATCCAAACATATCCTGTCCTCATCATTCCCATATGCTTTGCCTTGATAAAAATATCTGTAGCTAGCTCCAGAGAACATTGAACTATAATGAATATGCGGTTTGTTTTGGTTCTAAGCTCACTGAGACCTTTCTCAACTGTCACTGTAGGTCCCCAGCCGGAAGAAGGATGAGGCTGAAATGCCTTGTACTGTTCTATTGTCGCATCCACGGATTCAAGTGCATCAGAAAGAGTGGTGATCGTCCCAGAATTGAGGGCAAAAGCTCCATCTTGTTCGTAGATGACTGACACCTTTGACCATCGAAAGTAGCCAACTATTGCAGCTATGCACTGTGCGTGCACAGTAATGTCAGCTGACATTTGGATCATATTTTGTGATCCTAACTGAACCACAGGTGGGGTTACAGCAGTTGGATTTAGCAATATCAGCGGGATTTGAGTTGATCGTTCATCAATATCGGTTATCATTGCAGCTTGTTGAAAGTGCAGCCTTCCAAGTAGTGATTCCACCTTTACACTATTTATTAGTTTCATTGCTGCACAGCAAACAAACAAATGTGAAAATAGCTTCTTGAGACCCCCCTGAATCTGAAGGCTAAATCACAGAGTGGGAGATTTGTTCATACTGCTTTCAGTAATAGAGTCATTGCATTCAAGAAATGGAGCAGATACTGTATTCAGATAAAGCTTCAGATATATGGAGTATGTAGGTATGTGTATTACTCTTTTTGCCTTAAGTCTGATTTTAATCTCATGTGATAGCATATTTTGCATTTCATCATATGATTAGTCCCTTTCATTTCATTGGTTTTCGCCTTTTCGGGTGTCTTCCTCTTAGAGTTTTCGGGTTTGCAGAGATTAGAGTAGGGCTGTTATATGAGCTGAGCTCGGCTCGAAAAAAGCTCTACTCGAGCAGCTCATTCACTTACCTAAACAAGCCGAGCTTAAACATGATTTTAAGCTCGGTTGAAAGCTCGGATCGTTCAATTTAGGCTCGAATAGCTCGAAATGTATGAAATTTCTAAAAAAAAAAAAATTAAGTTAATATGTTATGATCAAGTAAAACTACTTAAGGCTCGAAAAAAAAGCTCGGCTCGAGCTCGTTCATTTACTAAAAAAGTCGAGCTTGAACAAAAAAAAAAGTTCGTTTAAAAATTGGGCTTGACTCAGCTCGAGCTCGTTTAACAAACGAACCAAGCCTGAACATGCCAAGCTCGGCTCGTCTGACTCGAATAACACCCCTAGATTAGAGAAAGCCCTATGAAGAATAAAAAGGTTGACCTAGCTAGAAGCCAATTTCCTGACTGTCTTTGCAAAGTTCAGGATTATTGTAACACACATTAAGGTAACTTACCACCAGAAACAGCACGCGCCGAGCTCCCACTAGAATCAACCAAATGCAGCTGCAGCTCATAGTGATTCAAGCAGTCTTCATTCACCTCTTCAACTGCCATCTTCATGGCGACTTCTTGCTCCCTACCCATCCGGGACCCACGATCGACGATCCCGCCAATGCTCAGGCTGAGTCGCTTGCTCGCCTGACAACCAGCTGCGCTGGTGTGGGTCCCGGCATGAGCCACCATGAAAGGCAGTAAAGCCAAATGCAAACAGATCACAAGCAACATGTTTTTGCCAAGGTCTAAAAAGTTCAATGGAAAGAGCAAAAGAACCCCTCTTTCTTGTTCAAATTTAATGAGTTCCTTTTTTTTAGGTAAAGACTGAAAACGATTCATGGTTGAATACTGTGGCTAGTAATACTAATTAGCAGCACCTCTCATCAATAATTTTGACCGTAGAATTTCAACTGATTTAAAAGTCTTCCTTTCTGTTTTCAGTCCCGTTGCTTCAAGCCTTCAACCTCCCCCTCTGTTTCCATGCAATTTCGGTAAATTGATTATAATCTTTACAAGAAAGGTAATTGGGAAATCATCACAAAACTACCCCTTATTCAGGCTATTTTGCACTAAACCACCCTTTATTTTTAATATTGTATTTAACCACCTTTGTTCTTATTTTTGTTTACAAATTACAACTCATCACTCACGGCCATCTTACCTACGGAGTATATTGAAACGTCAAATGATTAATATATGGTGTAAATTGACAACCCATCTTGATAGTGACAATCCCTAAATGAGTAAATGATATTTTTGTTTTATTCACAAAGTTGACTATCCGTGTGTATATATATATATAAGGTTGGGTCATGTGTTAACATCCCTTAATGTGTTTTGTGTTAACAGATCTGGGCCTTTGATTGAATGAAATGGGTGGCTGAGATTATTTGACAATTTTGTCTTTTTTCTTTAATTAAAAATCAATGGGACCCACCTCTTTCCTTCCCTTGGTTGAATTAAGCGCGTGTGTTGTACATTTTTTTTTTATGGCGTAACGTTTTTGGGTTGAGTAACGCTGTTTTTTTATGTGGTGCACCGTGTGAACTATTCGATAAGGTGATATTAAATATTCGCTAACTTATAGTTATTATTCGTGTTAAAGGAGGAATTATCGTTTAGATATTGGCAAAATGGTTGTTCAATTTTGCAACTATTCGCTATGTTGATAGTAATTATTCGTTAGATAGATAGTAATTATTCGTTAAGTTGATAATAATTATTCGCTAGAAGTCATCAATATTCAGCAAATTTTATCAAATATTCATCACAGTCACTCAATTATTCATCAAAGTTTTTGTTAAAATTTATCAAATATTCATCCCAGTCACTCAAATATTCATCACAGTCACTCACATATTCATCACAATTACTCAATTATTCATCATAGTTTTTATTAAAATTTATCAAATATTCATCACAGTCACTCAAATATTCATCACGATCACTCAAATATTCATCACAGTTTCTCAATTATTCATAATTTTCCAAATATTCATCAATATTCGGCATAATTTAAGACTATTTTCATCTTCTCCTTCAACTAATTATGACGGAATTGATCGGAATTCCAAAAGAAATCTGGATGAGAGGCACTAATTCGGCACTGTATGTACGTAAATTGATAATGAACATCTCAACAAAAGAATTACTGAACATCGGATGAACATCTCAACAAAATACGGAATTACCGAACATCTCACCAAAATTAGAGGAGAACATCTCAACAAAATTAGCAATAATTCGGCACTGTAAATTCATACACAATTACTGAACATCTCAACAAAAGAACAGATGAGAGGAGATCTACCGATAATTCCACATGAAATCCGGAAGAGAAGTCAAAATTGATCGGAGTTCAAAGGTTGTCGCTGCCATCGGAATCACCTTCGGATGAATTAGATGCAGCCGGAATCCCCATCGGATGAATCACCTTCAAACCGCCGCCGTCCAGGTCGAACTTGTCTCCTCCAATTCCTTTGGTCGCCCTCCGCCTATGGCTGCCGGATGTTGTTATCGTCGTCGCCGGACCGTCGATCGCCGCCTCCGGCCACCGGTAACCGCAAACTTCAGCCTCTTCAAGCCCTATTGCCCTTCGTCCGTTCACCCTTCTCCTTCTCTCGATCTCCTCTACGATAGCAATTATAGGGTAAGGTTATGATTTAGTTACACGCGCTTGTTTTTAACGTGGGATTGTGTTTTTTAACTTTCAATTATCAATTAATCCAAAAAATCAAAAAATCTCAGCCTTTCATCTTCATTCATCCAACGGTCATTATTTGTTAACACAAAACATGTTAAGCCTTGTAAACATTTGATCCATACTCTATATATATATATTATGAATTTATGATATAAGATTATGAGTACTAATTTTATAGTTAGCATTAGTATTCCTGTTTCTCTCTTATTGACATTAATATGGACCATGGATCATATTAGATTATAAGTACTAATTTTATAGTTAGCATTAGTTTTCAGTAATTACTGAAAACTAATATAGAGCAAACAATTAAGCAAACAAATTGAGATTTTTTTTTATAACTAGAACCCTAGAAAGTATATATTGATGACAAGATTGAAAGCAAGATCAGAATCGAATCTCGATCGAACTCGACACTGCTCTTACCGTTCTTGTAAGATTGCCCTTGATTCCTTGAATTAATTAATTTGCCATCAACTAATTAACTTCAATTTTCTAATCACAATGGAAGGATTAGAATTGGGTGATGATATCTTCGCCGCTAATTTTTACTATTTCCACCGCATAGGTATACGGTGGGTCACCGCATAGGTATACAGTGGGTCACCGCAATACTATACGGTGGGTTACCGTACACATATCAAAAATCGTCGCCCTAACAGTTCAAAACCGTCGCCATAACCCACCGCATAGGTATACAATGTGTTTAAAACGTCGTCATACAGCCCAAAACTGTCACCATAAAAGTTCAAAACCGTCGCCATAACCCACCACATAGGTATGCGGTGGGTTATGGCGACGGTTTTGGATAACTTCAATCCTTTCCAATTGCCAAAAACCCAACGTATGTATACCGTCGCCATAACCCACCACATGTATATGCGGTGGGTTCGTATACGGTCAACGGACCCACCGCATGTATATGCGGTGGATTTGGAAAAAAGTGGATTAAGACCACCGCATACCTATGCGGTGATTAGCAGTGGAAATAGTAAAAATTAACGGTGGAGATATCGTTTCCGATTAGAATTGGCAAAGCGTGTTTTGTCATGGTTGACTTTCAACCAGTGCTATTCAAATACTTCAATTAATTATTAGGTTGATGTGGTTGGAGTTAATTCGTGGGATTGTACTCTCCCGTGTTCGGCATTTGTGGCTCACTTGGATTTCCTTCGTGCGTCCTTGCGCTAATAGTCTAGCATATAAGCTGGACAGGGTTTAAAACAAATTGGCAATAAGAGGAGTAATTCACTAGCTTATATACTAAGGCTTCTTTTGTTCATATTATCGATGCGAGACTTTTTTGATATATTCACATCTTTCATTCTCTAAACAACCATTCTCTAAACAACTCCTCTGCTGACGGACGACTTCTTCGGATTGTCTGGATTTTTCTTTCTTGTATATTGTATGTTATAGGTTGACACAATGACACTTAGTCCGTCTGTCAATTCGTCTTGCTCTCGAATTTTCATCTACCGTCTTTTGGATGTAAACGTGGAGGGCTAAGATCCACCCATATACCGAGATTGTCCATGGGCTACCGGCCCGTCCAACTTTTAGGGTGCAACCATTAGTCTACCCACCTACACCCACCCAGTGGACCCTACCGCCTTATAAAAATTGTTTTATTTTTTAAAACCTTTTTTCGGGAGAAATGGGTATTTCTCGATTTTTTTGTTTTTTTTAGGTAAAAATTCGATGGTCAGACAGACTTGACTCATCGATAGGCCGACAAAGTCGGCAAACGGCGAACCGTCAAACGAACAACCTAAACATACCGAAATACAGACAATATGGGTATTTCTCGAAATGGTTATACTTCCTCCGAACGTTTTAGTTTTCTACGGATAAAAGCTACTCCCTCCGTCCAAGAATACATGATCTTTTAGGCTCATGCACACTAATTAAGGAACCTATTTTACATCTTAAATCTCATCATTATTATTAAAGGTTAAAATAGTAATTGGAAGTTCAAGGGTTTTCTTTAATTTTTCCAAGAGTTTTATTTAATTTTAACAAGTAAAAAAGTAGTAATTTTAGAGGTAATAATTACCTATACATCTAAAAGGCCATGTATTTTTGACAAAGTTTCAAGGCCTAAAAGGCCATGTATTTTTGGACGGAGGGAGTATATATTAAAAAAAATTATAATTTAATACTCCATCTATCTGTTAATTAAAACTTATCATTTACCGTTCATGTACGTTTTATAAGAATGATAAAAACTACATAAAATATTAACATTTTTTCACATTTGTTTTTATAAATTCATAATTAATTGTATTACGTATGAAATTATTAAAAAAAAGTTAATATTTTATATATTTTTAACACATAAAATAGTAAAATGTCAAGTTTTAATTAACAGATGGAGTACTTATTAGTAAATTGCGAAAAAAAATATTTTATATAATTTTCAGATTAGTAAAATATATACAGAAAAGCAAAGTATCCTACCGCCTTATAAAAATTGTTTTATTTTTTAAAACCTTTTTTCGGGAGAAATGGGTATTTCTCGAAATGGTTATACTTCCTCCGAACGTTTTAGTTTTCTACGGATAAAAGCTATATATTAAAAAATATATAATTTAATACTCCGTCTGTTAATTAAAATTTGTTATTTACTATTCATGTACGTTTTATAAGAATGATAAAAACTACATAAAATATTAACATTTTTTTCACATTTGTTTTTATAAATTCATAATTAATTGTATTACGTATGAAATTATTTTTAAAAAAAGTTAATATTTTATATAGTTTTTAACACATAAAATAGTAAAATGTCAAGTTTTAATTAACGAATGAAGTACTTATTAGTAAATTGCGAAAAAAATATTTTATATAATTTTCAAATTAGTAAAATATATACAGAAAAGCAAAAGTACCCTGTATTATTGATAGGAGGGAGTATTTGATACTCCTTTTGTTCGATAAAGCATTTCGTTTAATATTCATACATGTTTTGTATATAATGATAAAAATATATAAAATATCTATTTTTTATAAATTTTTTAAAACAATTTCGGTATTACTATTACTATTGATAAGTACAAAACTGTTAAAAATTATTAAAAAAAATGAATATTTATATAGTTTTTTTCATTCTAAAAAAATACATGAGTAGTAAACTGTAAATGACATATTTTTCTGAACGGATAGAGTATTTTTTTAATGGAATAATTAAAACAGTCTTTATGAGCTACAGTTAAGTAGAGCAGACCACATGGGGCTGTCTACAAAATTAATGTGGATGACTCTATTAATTCCAAAGGCGCTTGCCATGTGGGAGGGGTTGCTTGGGACTCTCGGGGCCATGTCATAGACATGTTTTATAAGGAAATTGTGAAAGGCTCAGTCATTCAAACCGAAGCTATTGTTATACAGATAGTTTTGGAGCAAGCAATAAAGAAAGGACCCCGAAGAGTAATAATTGAAGGGGATAATCTACTACTTATCAAATCCATCAACAACAACAAGAACATAATTGGAAATTATAAGTCACGATGAGAAGATCAAGCAACTGGAACCTGCCTTTGATCTAGTTGAATATAGACACTGCTATCGGGAAGCAAAACAAGTAACAGACTTCATAGCTCGAAAGAGTATCTTTTGTAATAGTTTTATTATCCATTATAATAGGGAACTTTGTATCATCACTTTAAGGATGATCGAGGAGCCAAATTACAGTTTGTGTAATCGCTCATAATTCTCACATACTGTAAAAAAAACAGTCTTTCTATCTTACTATGTCATAAGGACATATGATAAGATCCTAATTGGGAAACATACTCTACTAAAAATAAACGACTCTATGAATCAAATTTAAAATCTATCTAATGTATTTTAATTAAGGATTTTTTTTTATAAAAAAAACGGGAATCTTATCCTATGCGATAAACCGTAATTCAAAATAAAATGAGAGTAATGTAAGTAGATTTTTTTTTTGTAAAAGAAGAAAAAAAGGAAAACGCTTGAAGATTAAGCGCACTCACTATCCGCAGGAGAGCGGAAGAACCGGACAGCCGCCACCGCCTAGCGTTCCAGTAGCGTCCAGAGGCGCAGTTTTCGTCCAATAGGAAAAAAAGGTAATTCGAGAGAAAATTCCAGCGGAAAATCGACGTGAATTTTGGATTTGATTGGGGGAAAACCGACAATACCATCTCCCTATAGTTCAGTACAGTTTGTCCATTTTGCGTCCGATTTCTTACACGTTTCAGCGGAGCTGTGGCTCCTGTTTTTGGAAATTTTGTGATGATTGATGTGTAGTGCAAGTAGATGATCAAGTCGGACGATCAGCAGCTTGAGTTGTGCGTTGATTTCGACTATTGATTCCCAACTGTGATAGATTAATTGTTCTAAATTTCGTTGTTTTTGGGTTTTGGGTTGATGATCGCATTTGGTCGAATCGATTTTGCTCCATTTCGGCCTAGGTTTTAGTGTTATTAGAGGTAAAATTTTCTTATGCCGCCTCGAGTGCAATTGATTTGGGAACCGTAGTTGATTCGTGTATTGATTTGTGTGCTAAGGTCAATTTTGGACCTCTTGCTTGATTATCGCGATTGAAGGAGTGCAAATTGATACTTGTGGATTTTCGTTTTGCTGGTGGAATTCTGATTTGGTGGTGTTCTTTTTCTGATTTGTTACATCTTTCCCTCTTTATTTGGCAGGGTTTATTCTCCAAATCCAATTCAGTGAGCGGCACTGGACTGGTTCTGGGAATTTGGTCAAGTCACATTTTAATTAGATCTAGACCAGTAAATGTGATAACTTGGTGTTTAATCTGAGCTGATTTGAGAGATTTGGGGTTCAAAAGGACGAAGGAGATGGGAACCAATCCGAACTTCAAATCTTTTGGCAATGATGTGCCTTCTGAAGGCAATGGTAATGACAGCAGGCCAACAGGGAATTTCCCCCTGGTAAGACAATCTTCTGTGTATTCATTGACATTTGGAGAGTTTCAGAACAGTCTTGGTAAAGAATTTGGATCCATGAACATGGATGAGCTGTTGAAAAATATCTGGACTGCTGAAGAGACCCAATCTATGGCCTCGGCAGCTGTTGCCAATGGCGGAATCGGAGGCCAAAATGTGGGGAATCAGGGTGCGCAATTGCAGAAACAGGGTTCGCTAACTCTACCGCGAACACTAAGCCAGAAGACTGTTGAGGAGGTCTGGAAGGATCTATCGAAAGAGTTTGGCGCTGGGAAGGATACTGGTGCTGGGGCAAGTATGCCACAGGGGGCACAGAGGCAGCAAACTCTAGGAGAGATCACTCTGGAAGAGTTTCTTGTGAAAGCCGGAGTGGTAAGGGAAGATGCCCAGACAGTTAAGCCTAATCCTGGCGGGTTCTTGGGAGACTTTGTGCGGGCTAATAATAATAGCACGAGTTTTGGGATTGATTTTCAGCAACCCAGTCGCTCTCTTGGATTAATGGGTAGTCAGCTTGCAGATAATGGTGCTCAATTTTCTTTACATTCTCCCAATTTGCCTGTTAATGGTAATGGAACAAGATCTTCTCATCAACAGCAAATCACAGCACAAATACCGCAACAGCAGCAGCAGCAGCAGAAACAGCTACAACAGCTGCATCAACAACAGATATTTCCTAAGCAATTTGCTGTTTCTTATGCTCCTAGTATGGCTGTGCCGGGAAATACACAACTGGTTAGCCCAGGAATCAAGGGTGGCATTGTTGGAATGGAAAATTCGAGAATCAATGGTACTTTGGCCCAGGGGTCTCCCATGCAAGGTGGTGGAATGGGCATTGTTGGCTTAGGGGCTGGAGCAATGGGCGCTGCTGCTGGATCTCCTGCTACTTTGTCCTCTGATGGGCTTGCAAAGAGCAATGGGGATACATCGTCTGAATCACCAGTTCCATTTTCGTTTAATGGAGGCTTTCGAGGTAGGAAAGGTAACAATGGAGTGGAGAAGGTGATCGAGAGAAGACAGAAGCGGATGATAAAGAACAGAGAATCAGCTGCAAGGTCAAGAGCCAGGAAACAGGTAAAGAACTTTGGTCTTTCTTCACTCCATCCTCTTAATTCGGGCCAATATAAATTATACTATAATTTATCAGAAATGTTTACTGTAACTTCAAATTTGCATCACCTCTGTTCTGCATCAGAAATTTGACATGCAAGTCATCATATTGCTCTCATGGTCATTTCACATGTATGTAATTTAGAATAGCATTTTCTCCTGTAATAGGACCTTGGTCCTTTGGTAGGCCAGTATGATTAGGGTTTATAGCATGAAACATTATTGGGTTGGCCTTTATACCCTATGTCAGCTGCCCTGTAGTGGATGGATATTTCATATTTTTTTCAAAGACTGGCCTTTTGAGATAACTCCCATGAATTGACTAGTCTGTAGACTGTAGAGGATCAAGATCAATAACTTAAAATGTGTTTTCTCTAATCTGTTATGTAAGCTGATATTCTATTCTCAGAAAGCATATAATCTAAGCTGATACATCTTAAACACGTGAGTCCTCACATGGATGATTTTGTGGATATACTATCCTCTTCTACTTTGTATTTGTTGAACTTTTTTCAGGAACTTGGTTTTCTGCTTTAGCAGTGGTACTGATGATTCCAAAAAGAAGAAACATAACTTTTCCTGTGAAATGTGCATCTTCAAGAATAAGATCATGTCCAAAGATATTTCATACTAGCAATATTACAACCTGGTATCCTTTCATCTGCTTAAGAACTTGTTTTCTCCTTCATAGGCGTATACCATGGAACTGGAACAGGAAGTTGAGAAACTAAAAGAAGAGAACGAGGAATTACGGTTGAAACAGGTACTTGCCCTTTTAATTCAGATACTATTAATACCAGAGCCCGGTTAGTTCTCCTTTTGCCATACATAATTTTGTTTCACTGATCAAGCTCTACCTACTGCAGGCAAAAATCGTGGAAATGCAGAAAAATGAGGTACTTTCTTGTATTAGTAAAAGAAGCATGGAGTAGCCATTGTATACCCATTGCTTTGTGTTTGATCTATACTCTGAAAAACGTGCCTACAACTCCCATCAGATTTTCCTCGCTTCAATATGACATTGAGAACAGTTATCTCTTGAACTTCTGCATCTGCTTAGGGACTTTGTTGATTTTATATATGCAATCTTTAACAATCTCTTTTGTTTCACCAACAGGCACTGGAGATGATGAATGCCCAAAATGGATCCAAGAAGAGATGCTTAAGGAGGACACAGACAGGTCCATGGTAAAAAATATATATCAGAATCAGAGAGAGTCATGTGGATGTAAATATTATCATAACTCTTGTTGAAAAGTATTGTATTGTTTTTTTTTTTGGTCAAGCTTGTATTGTATTGTTAGTTTAGGTACTTGTTAAACTTTTTTCGTACAACGTCGATCTCTGTTGGGATCTCGGGATCGCCTGAGATAGGTGTTAGTTGTAGGCAACACAATAGGCATGCATGGTAGATTCTAATATATCAAGCACCAGTGAATGTGTCATATTTAGGGGCATAGCCTGTTTGCTCCCTTGCACTTCAGGAATCTTAACACGAGGATTCGAGGATGATGTTATGCTACAAACTCACAAGACGAAATTTACACCTCTACCAACATATAAAACACGGTAATCTTGCAAGAAGAAGCTGTAAATGGCTGTATGTTTTCAAGTTCTGTTTCATAAACATATGCTAATAATATAAACTGCATTTGATTTGATGCGGTAAATATTGGTAAGTAGATAGAACGTCACTGAGAGGAGATAATGTGCTTGTGGATTTCTTGTACAATGAAGGAATGTTTTTACCAAAAAAGGGCTCAAACCGTACAAAAAAACAGTGGAGAAATCAATGCTTTCACTCCCCAAGAAGACTCCAACCTTTCCTTCCTTCAGACGAGATCTGTGAACTAGTCACTAAAGGGGTTTGAAGTAGCAAAACCTGCCCAAAGAACATCTTTCCAACTGTGATTGCTCGTGCTCTACTTCGCAGGAAAAGCAGGCCGATTCGCATGCTTAAGAATGAATAGACCTTGGAGTATGCAGTTATTTCATCACCCTACTTTACTCTTCTGCAAAAGGAAGTGCATGGCGAGAACCGCCCAGCAATTCTTCAACCACAAGGTATTCATCAGGCGGTTTCTGATTCAATAAGGATAGCCAGAAGCACACTCCTTATCCTTCCAAGAGATCATTCTCCGGCGATCTCTACCTCTAAATGACCTTGCAAGAAGAGTGCCACTGACAGGCTGTGCCAACCCAACATCAATTATAGACGTATGTTTTCTCTTTTCAGAAGGCTGAGAAGCTTCGTTCATGTAGAAATCAAAAAGCATGGCAAGACAACGAACTTGGTGAGATAATACTCTGTTCTGCTGGTCAAAAGGCAGCATCTTCAATATACGGAGATTAACCTGTGAAAGGCAGAAACCACAATAAAATATATCCACAACAAAATATGGGAGAAACTCCACGTGTTAACTATTAACATTCAGCCAAGTCTTCATAAGGATCTTGGGAAGACTCCAACTAAGCAGAACAATTATAAAAAAGTTTAACCTCACAAAATGGCACATTCTCAACTCATGCCCAATTACTCAATTAGTAGTTGGAGAATTATATTTTGATTCTTTATATGATCTTTTTTTTTGAGCATGATTCTTTATATGATCTTGCTCACGTGTCCAGTATGCAATCAGGAGTTAAGTAGGAAAGACTACAATGCTTACCTCAGCTTCCATAGCACGCAATTCATTATACCAATCAGGTACATGATCTTTAGGACCAGCCTCACCAGCGCTGGGATGAAATAAGTTAAGTGTAAAAAGAGGAGGTCTTAGAGGATACTCCTTGCTAATCTTAACCTGCCATCAAAGAAATGGAAAATACTTTCAGTTTTCAGAAGGAAGATTTTATGAGAAACAATATTAAGCGAAAAAGATGATTACAGGAGGATAACTACCCTTGCTTCTAATTTCACATCCCCGTCTTTGACATCCACTTTCCTGGTCAAGACAAGGGAGAATTCCCTACTGCCATAATCCACCCATGTATTTTTGTTATTGGAAGGGGAATCATTAGCAGCGTCATCAGTTTCCATTGGAATGTTAGCATACTCATCAAGATCACTATCACTTTCCAGATAAATATCCTCGTCGAGCCTTTTGAAACTCAGGGATTTAGAAGTCTTTAAAGGGGATGGTCCGCTCTTTGAAATTAGAGCTAACTGTTTGGAGCGGTCAGTATCAGCCCCTTCATTTGGAATGGCTTTATCATCAGTCACAATCGCTGGAGTTTGTACCAGAGATGGGAGCTCCCCATCTTCCCTAATAACCCCCGTCTCTTCCTTTGAGCTATCAGATCTTCCATTTAAATTTGTATCACTCATTTCCTTGCTTTTACCAACACCAGCTTTTTGTGTATTTGAAGCTGCATCGGATAATAACCCCAAGGGTGACCAACTGTGTAAATTGCACACGGGTGTGTGCAAGGCCCAGGGAACAACCTTTGCACTCAGCACAGGCCACTTACGCTTCATAAGCAGATCAAGCTGTTCCCTGTAAACCAATAACAAAATCCCATCATTCACAAGGGACATAAATCAGTGCAAACATTACAACAGGAAACCCTTATGTTCTGGTTAGCATGAAGGTATAGATTCAATTTATAAAAACCCATGCTCTCACAATTCATATGTAATATAGGTGCCTCCAAAGTGGTAAAGTTAAAACATATCTTCACTCAGTGGAACTTAGAGTTAGCTCCTAGTGACCTGAGATCCCAACAAGTACAAAGTGGGGACTTACATGAGGGCCATTTGTGCTTTTTTCCTTAAGCGGACTCTTTGTACAACTGTCTGGACTCGGTTCTGCTGCCGATATAGTGAAAGACCAGATACCACTTCTGTTCTACCACTAATAGTACTCTGAATTTCACTGCCTGTAAGTAGTGGAGATATTTCTGGTAGAAAATCAATGCCCGCCAGGTGGTGAGCCCATTTGTATGGGCGCAGCGGGCGCTTGTCATCAAATAGTTTTCCATTGTCCAAGAGTAGATTAGCAGACTACATGCCCATCAAACAGGTTAGTGCTAGAAATACATTGGAGCAAATGGAACTACATAAATAGCATAACCTTTTATGTACACGTGAAATCAACTGCATACCTCGTAAGGAAGCGCAAGGCCAACATCATCAGGGAATAAGTTGCACAGAATACTATTTTCTGGTCCTTCATCAGAACCCTCTATCCCCACACATATAACATTCAATTTCACCAAGTACTCAAACTTTAAGGTCACGAGTTTTGCTGGCTTGGGATTAACAAACTCATCATCATATATGTGAAGAATAACTCTTAAGGGATGTGCTTGATACACTCCAGCTTGGTCAAGGCTGTCTCTCCCGTTAGTTTTCTTAGGCCGTTTTCTCCTTCTCTGGTCATCATCATCCTCATCAGGTACATCATCATCCATCTTCGAACCATCTTGGATCACAGGGGTGCCTGCATACACCAGCCATGTTAGATCAGCATTACAACACAGAAGCACATGAATACATTGCTATATAGGTACAAGTCAAGCCATTATATATCCCTCCGCCAGCACTTTTTTGGAGACAATTTAGCACTTACTAGTTTCTCGAATTGCTTGCTGACGAGCAAAGGATTGAGCATCCTTGACACTTCCTGTAATCTCCAATTCAATATGCTCAACAAAAGCTTCCTTTTGGGCCATCAATTGTGAATATATAATATAAAGAGGAGGAGGAAGCAACTCTGCTGAATGCTGCTGCTTTTGTTTCTTTGTGTGCAGAACTCCCAATTGCTGCTGTACAGGCAAGGATGCTTTTTTCAAAGACTTTAGATGCGATGGTATACTTGACAAGAACTTCCTCCGATTTGCAATAGTCTCCAACATACTTTTTTTCTGCTGTTCTAGTCTTTCACGAAGCTTGCAAAGTTCTTTACGCTGTCAAAAAGCTACTTTCAGTAGAACATCTAATGGTAGCAACTAACAAATAAAAACATGCTAAAGGTTACCAGTCATTGTGTCATCAGCAAAGATATTGTATTGCAATTAGAGATGAATGTATTCAATTTTTCATCTGGTTTAGTAACCTTTTATATCAACAAATATTAAGCCATGTAACCTTCACATGATGAACTTATTATAAATAGTAGCTATCTTATTTATCAATTGTAAGAACGAGGAGGATGGAACACACACCTGGAAAAGCTCGTAATTAAGCCTTCTCAACATCAGATTATGAGCAGTATCTTCTGCCAAAGCAGCGTCTTTGATATCGTCTGGTGCGTTGCTGAAAAATTCATCTTCAGGAACAAGTTCAATATCAGGGTATTTTGACTTGAAATCCTTGCAAGCCTTTATAGCTTTCAAGTAATGGCTCTTCTCATACATCAAGTTGTGTAATTGCAATGTTGTAGAGTCAACAGGTGCTTTGGCAGATTCAGTCTCAGCCTTCACGCGATCTTCTTCCACTAATATGGTACGGTTGGCCTATCAAGTGACATGCTTAACTACATTATGTCTCATGAAAAAACATCCCTACCAATTCAAATTACCCAAACATAAACACATTATCCACATATGATCCATCTCTGAGATCCAAAGTTCAGGAAGTTCAATCCAACTTGCCTTCTAATTTCCCAATGAAAAGAACACACATGATCTTTGTCACTCTAGACTTTGATAAGATCACCATTACCCAGTGCAATGTTGGTCAGCAAAAGATTAAAACGAAAAGTTTATCATTCCAATCCCACATGACATCTACAAGTGTCAAAAGAATCGCCACAGACGCATCTAGTTTGAACTAACGTCCTGACTTCCAAAACCCTAGAGGCTAGAACACCGAATAGAATTTATCAGCTTTGTAAAAAAATAGCACGTAATTTCAAGTCGGAGCTTTTAATAAGCAGGGAAACAGTTTAAAGGCAGCTGAAATCAGGAAAACCCTAGGCACACCTTTCGGAGAGAGACGAAGTTGAGAACCATCTGAGTGACGAGCTCACGGAATTCGTTACCGGACTTAGGCTTGCCTTCCTTCTTCATGGAGAGCAATTTCGTTACTATCTCCTCCGCCGATCCCTTGCTCTGTTTGAGCAGATCGTAAGATGAGTTCTCGGCCTTGTGCTCCACCGCCGTCGACGCTTTCTCCTCCGTGGCGCCACCACCGGCATCTTCCATCTTCACCTCCATTGTCTGTCGCTACCTTCGCCGTATGATCTTCTCCACCTCCTCGACTCGAACGAGTGACGGAATGGCTAGGGCACTACTAGAGGTTGGGAGAAACTGGCTGGGAGACTCGCGCTCAATGGTGAGTTACTTTTGCTCAAAAAAAAAAAAAAAAGGTGAGTTACTTGCACATTTGCACAAGACATATGTATTTTTGCACATCACTTTTAGCATTTTACTAGGGTGGCAGACCCGTGCTACATCCGGAACATTTTTTTTATATCAATTATGTGATTAAATTAAAAGATTGCTCATAAGCAATATATTATAAAAATATATATTAAAAAATACACTATAGAAAAATTGCATGATATTTTATATGTAAAATATGATAATATGAGGCCTTTTATTTAAAATGTTAAAATAAATACATTAAATTGATTAGCCCTTTATCACGTACTATCCACATCTAATATGATCAATTTTCTTGATAATTTCATTGGTGTATATATTATCTATGCAAAAATATAAAGATGTAATTATTTAGTAAATATATAATGATATAATTAGCTATATTTTGTTTAAAAATTGTAATAATATATTGCATTAAAAAATATTTTCCAATATAGTGATTTCGAATATTCTTGAAGTTCTCAAGACATGATTGAGATTAGTTTGCTTTAAATCTATGGACATATGATTTATAAAAAGTTTTTAGATATCCAATAAAGAAAAGTTGAACTATCAATGAAAAACAAAGTATTAGTATAAAATTGGCTATCCATGGAATAATCTAATATTATGAATATAAATTCAAAAAAATAACAAATTTGTTTCTTCTTAAATGTGGTAAAAAAAATTACTTTGTTGTATATATAACACGTAAAATATTTCTTTGTTTAGCCTAAGATATTCATCAATTTAAAGAGAAAAAGATTGATAATGATATAGTAAGAGAAAAAATAAATACCGTTTAGGATATGTAGAAACTGATTGCTTTCGAACTTTGTGTATAACAAATCTTATAAATGAATAAAAATGTTAAATGAAATAATTGTTTAAAATAATATTTAAATGGAAATATAAATGAACAAAATAACTAATTTGAGGTGTGTACACTACTTACATGGTGTTCTCCTCTTAGATGATCGAATGACTAACCGGATGTGAATAGAATGAAAAATCATGGTCCTCATTGGGTGGTTTCATAACAAAAAAAATAAAAAAAATAGAGGTTATAGAATGTGAAGATCTACATTTAATTATATGTTTATTTACTTCATGTTTTGGTAACTCCTACAATCAATTATCATGATATTCATTTTTGTAACTCCTAAAACTAATTAACACTATAATCAATCACTAATATCATTTCAACCATTATCATTTTAATTTTCTCTCTCTCTCTATATATATATAAGTAAAATTAGGCATTAAATGGACAATTTTGCATTCATCATAAATAAAACAAAACTAAAAAATAATGGCAAGATAATATGTTTAGTAAATTCATGTAAATTTTAAAGAAAAACATATTTTTAATGGTGTCTTGCTTTTATTGTTTCATCGTGTGTATGTGTGTTGGAAATGAAATTTTGATAAAGATGAATAAGATGGAGGAAAATATATCAGAAATTAGATATTATCAAATATAATGATATATATAATTTTAAAAGCCACAAAAATGATTGTCAATGAGAAAAAAAAACATAAATACAAACTTTCAAAATTCGTGTATAAAAATCTTATACTCCGTAAAAGATTACATATTGTGAGATAAAATAATTGTTGAAAATAATATTTAAATCAAATTATAAAAGAACAAAACAAATAGCCAGATGTGAATGGAATGAACAATATATCATCAAGTGGTTTTATAATAGAAAAAGAGAGGTTATAGAAAGCGAAGAATTTTATCCACATTAATTAATTAGATGTTAATTATATTAATATTGAACTTACTTCAATTTGTTGCAACTCCTACAATGAATTATCATAATATTTATTTTTGTAACGCTTAAAACTAATTAAGCACTATCATATATCACTAATATCATTTCAACCATTATCATTTTAATTTATATATATAATTAGGCATAAAATAGACAATTTTGCATTCACCATAAATAAAACAAAACAAAAGAATAATAATAAGATAACGTGTTTAATAAATTCCAAGGCATGCAAATTTGAAGGAAAAATAACGTACGGTTATCTTGGTTTTGTTGTTTCATCATATAGTTGATAAATGAATATTGCAAATAAAAAAACATAAAAGTATATTAATATCAAATTTCATTTTCGAAAAGTTATTATTTTTTTGGTTCTCATTCCAAGAGATACCCATCTAGACATAATTTAATAAGTAAAAAATGAAATTTGATAAAGATTCAGAAGATGAAAAAAATATATGATGAACTGGGACATTATAATTTTAAATTTTATGAAAGATAATGAGACTAAAAATTATAAATTTTTTTTGCTTAATTTGTATATATAAATATAATATAAATGAATACAAATCTAAGATGAAATTATTTTTTTAAATAATATAATATTTAAAAGCAAATTATCTAAATAAAATAACTAATTTGTGGTGTGTACTTACCCGACGTTCTTCTGGTAGAGGGATGGCTAACCGAATGCAAATAGGATGAACAATCAAAGAGGGGTTTTATAATGGGAAAAATAGAGGTTGTAGAATGTGAAAAGCTTTATGTATATCTACATTAATTAGATGTTAATATGAATAACAAATTTACTTCAATTTTTGTAACTCTTACTGTAAATTATTCAAATATTAATTTTTGTAACGTACTCTTACAATTAATTACCACTATCACCCATCATCACTATATATATTATTATTTGAACTATTATACACATAAAAAAATGGTACTTTTATATGATAGAAGATAGATATAGATAATTCAAGGTTAATATGAATATCAAATTTACATCAATTTGTTGCAAGTCCTAGCTACGTACCATAAATTATCAAAATATTAATTTTTGCAAATCTTAGAATTAATTAGCACTATCGTATGTATTATTGTATTATTTTAAATATTATTATTATTATTATTATTATTATTATTATTATTATTATTATTATTTAGATTGTCATTAAAGAGAGACGATGACAAAATGAAAAAAGAAGAAGGAAGATGTAGTTTGAATTTATATAATCAGAGAAATAATTAGGTATGAATTTATATAAAGAGTTTTAATAAAATATGGACAAAGTGTAATTGATAGGATTTGAACTCAAGACCTTACACATAAGAAATATTTCTTTTAACCATTGAGCTATAGAAGTATTTTTGATATTAGATGGAACAGAAATAGAAAAAAATATATGAAATAAATCATTAAATATTGGACATTAAATTGGAGGTGAACACAACTTTTTATGTATTATTATATATATATATATATATTATAGACTCCATTGGTTAAAGTATGTATTTTTTACACAATCTCTTTTAATAACCAAATAATCTATATTTATCTTCACATTTTAATTGTGATTAATATCTATTAAAAATTAAATATCTATTTTGTATTATAAATTTGGTTTAATTTAGTGGATGTCTAAAAAATAAACATAATTTAGTGGATGTCTATATTTGACACTTTTACCCTTTCTTCCCATCCCTTACCCTTCCCTTCCCCCTTTGACCCTTACCCTCTCCTTCCCCCTTTGACTATTTTTAATTTTGATATTGACTAGTCAACATTGACCAATTAAGTCAATGCCTAGATTTGATGACAATTATTTTTGGTGACAGCTGTTTCTGATAAAAATTTTCGGTGACAATCATTTTTTTGGTGACATTTTTTTTCTGGTGACAATTTTGGAGTAAATTTTTTCTGGTGACAATTGATTTTTTTTCTTGGTGACAATTGTTGGTGACAATTTTTTCGGTGACAGATTTCGGTCAAGGCCTACATTTGATGACAATTTTTTGGTGATAGTTGAGTATATTTTGCTGGTGACGGTTAATTGTGACAATTATTTTGGTGACAATTGATTTTTTGTGACATTTTATTTTTTCCCGTGACAGTTAGGGGAAAATCTTTTCTAGTGACAATTGATTTTCTTTTTTTCTTGTGATAATTGTTGGTGACAAAAAAAAATTGGGTGACAATTGATTTTCTTCCAGTGACAGTTGCCAGTAACACTTTTCCTCGGTGACAAATGGGGTTTTTCTGCTAATAGATGATTTTGCTGATGACAATTGTTGGTGACAACTATTAATGACGAGGTTGATGACAATATATTGTCACCATGATACTGTAACCTTAAAAAAATTGTCACCATAACATTATACATCACCAAGACATTGTCACCAACTACATAAACTACATAAAAACTGTGTTGTCACCAACTTATAAAAAACATTGTCACCAACCTCTTTTCAATAATCTATTGACACCAACAATAAAACAGTGTAACCAACCTATTTTCATCAAGCTTTGGTCAATAATCTATTGTCACCAATTACAAAACTTTGTCACCAGTCTAGTGTCAACCGCCTATTTTTAGAAATTAATTGTCACCAACGACAAAATAGTGTCACTAACCAATTGTCACCAACTACAAATCACTTTCATCAAACTAAAATGTTTACAATGCTAATGTCATCACATTTGTCATCTAATATTAACACATTTTTGTTACAAAACTGAAACCCTAGAACAAGGGGATCATAGACCCAAGAGGGGCTAAACCTGAGCAGACGAAAATTTGATGTACGATATAGTTTAGGGTTTAGGGTTTAGTCTTTAGGGTTTAGTCCTAAACCCTAAACCCTAAAATGTGTGTACAGTACCAATGTTATCAGATTTGTCATCTAATATTAACGCATTTTTGTTACGAAACTGAAACCCTAGAACTAGGGGAGCATAGACCCTAGAGGGGCTAAACTTGAGCAAACGAATAATTCGATGTACAATACTATAATGGCATCACATTTGTCATCTAATATTAACGCATTTGTGTTACAATAATAACCCTAAGTAGATGAAATTTGATGTACAGTTTAACTTTCTAATACTTAATTGTCAGACTACATCAACTTGCAAAAATATCAAAACAAAGGGGAACAGTTGAGACATTCCTACTTAACATCCAAAATAGCAAGACCCTCTATAGCCATCATCTCTCTCTATACGCATCCATATACTTGTCTGAAATAGCTTCAATACCACCATGAAATGCAAGACCCTCGATACATTTGATGGTATACATATCACATCTTCCACTACAATTGAACAGAAGAATAATGAAAATTACATTATAGCTAAATGAGATATAAATTTCATTTGTCACCAAAACAGAATATATATAACTCTACCAATTGTCACCAATCTAAAAACAACAACATAAATTCCATTTGTCACCAAAACAGAATATATAACTCTACCAATTGTCACCAATCTAAAAATAACAACATAAATTCCATTTGTCACCAAAATAGAATATATAACTCTACCAATTGTCACCAATCTAAAAATAACAACACAAATTCCATTTGTCACCAAAAAAGAATATATAACTCTACCAGGTAAATAACAATTGTCACCAAACAGACAAACAAACAATGATCAAGTTAAATACTAGTTGTCACCAAACAAACAATTGTCACCAAATCCGAATCCGATCGAGTAATACCCAAATCATTACATGCTAGGGTTTGTTTTCCCTCTGAATCGATCGAGTAATACCCAAATGAAATGACTTTGCTTTCTTCTGTCCACAGATTTTGTAGGTTCAAGGGAAACACAATAAAAACTCACATCTAGAGCAAATCGAATTCAGGCAAGTGCAATCGAATTAGGGCTAAACAACAAAATTGCTCAAATCGAAAGGGGAAGTTTGGGATGAATTAAAATTGGAGTGGATTCGAAAAGTTAATGTGGAAGAGAAAGGAGTACCGCAGAGATTGGTAATGGCATTGGAAATAGCTAGAGCATAGCAAACCCCCCTCCCACCACCTGACATAACCTCATTCCTCATTTGCGAACCTCTCCTCAACCATCTCCATCTCTACGAACCACAACAACGAAATAGAAATCTCATCAAAATTTTCACATTTTCCTAGTTTTCAAGACATCCAAAATCGAGATACGAACCAGAAGAGCCAAAGAAGCGGGAATCCAGATGCGCCTTGGAATCCGAACTCAAATTAACTGGTTTGGGGTCCTTGATTGACCAAATCTGAGCAACTTCTTCGTCCGTGGAATCGGAATTCGTCGTAGCCGTCGATGATTCGGACCTGAAGCTTCGCATTCGCTTCCGCCATTGACCACCAGTAGAAGAGAGACGCGAAGGAGCGAGGGAGAAAGATATTGAACGAGGGTTGAGAAATAAAATGATTAATTTTTTTTTATCAAGGGTAGAGTTGGTATTACATAAAATTTATGGACATTTACTTAATATCTGTTTAAATATGAACGTTTACTTAATTAACTTTTCTAAATGGATATTTGACCAAATTTTCCTATAAATTTTTATTACGCACATTTTAATATAAAAAATATATTTTTCACCACAATTTGAAAAATCAAAATTTCAATATTGTTCACAAAATTGGATGGTTATTTCTTAAAAAATGTATATCACTAATCTAACTTTTTTTTTTGTTAGATTTAAACTTAAATATTTAAATGAATTTCTTAGTCATTAGATGTGACTTTTTAAATGAAATTTATTAGATTAATTTAATTTATACTAAATCAAATTTAGTTAAAAAAAAGAAGAAAAATAATAAAAAGTCATTTATGAAACCATGTATTCTCTCTTCTCTGAAGTTTTTATCCACTTTCTCAAAAAGTGGGAAAGTTTTTGCACATAGGGGAATTGGGTGCTCAAATATACACATTTGAGCACCCATAAAAAAAGGGGATTGTTAAATACACCGCTAATTTTTACTGGAACCACCGCTAATCTCCGCAACTTCTTGCGGAGTTAAGTCCGCACCCTATTGCGGAATACTTTTGGCGTTGTGCCAAACAGCCTTTACTCCGCTAATCTCCGCAACTCCTTGCGGAGTTAAGTCCGCATCCGGTTGTGGAATACTTTGGATATTTTTTTAAAAAAAATTAAACAAAAAAAAGAAAAATAAAAAAAGAAAAGCTACGCATCAAGATGCGTACCTCTTTCACTCCCCTACCGCCTCTTGCTCTCTCCCTGCCGCCCAATTCGATCGCGAACCAAACTTTCGGTGAGTCGTTCTCCTTCGTTTTCGAACCAAACTACCCTCGGACTTCACCACCCTCCTCGCCCATGTGCCACGTAGGTCCGATGAGCCATCGCGAGCCTCCGACGACGCCCAGACCTCCGATCGAGAGCTCCGAAGTCCACTTGTTCAAAGTTGGAATCTTTGTGAAAGCCGCCCGATTCGATCGCGAACCAAACTTTCGGTGAGTTGTTCTCCTTCGTTTTCGATCCAAACGACCCTCGGACTTCACTACCCTCCTCACTCATGCTCCACGTAGGTCCAACGATCCATCGCAAGCCTCCGACGATGCCCAGACCTCCGATCGAAAGCTCCGAAGTCCACTTGTTCAAAGTTAATAGGTAACACAATATTAACAAAAAAAAAAAAAGTTCCGCACCTAATTGCGGACCTTTTTGATTTTTTTTTTTTTTTTTTTTTTTACATATAGGTAGGGACTCCGCATCCTAATGCGGACCTCCTCCGCAACGTCTTGCGGACGTTTTGTCGAGGGTCTTTTATGACGTGTTTGGCACGATGTCCGGGGAGGTCCGCATCTCGTTGCGTAGCTCGGTCCGCATGATGTTGCGTAGCTTAGTGGTGTATCCAGTAAAAATTAGCGGTGTATTTAGCTTTTCTGTAAAAAAACCATTGGAGTTCAAAATTGTGTAAAATATACACAATTGCACACCACCATTGGAGTTAGTCTTAGGGTGTGTTTGGATTCATTTTTATGATGAAGTCTAAACAACTAAAATTTGTAGGCGAAAATGCATAAAACCACCCTTTATTCGGGGTTGTTTGCAAATAACCATCCTTTATTAAAAAAATTGCAACTAATTACTCATACGGACATACGCACACGGCCATATACCCACTTTTCTTGTTAAATCTAATTAACATTTTTTCCAGTTATAAACAAAAAGAATGATGAATGGTAATCGGGTGGGTCGGGTCGGGTTCGGTTTTGGTTAGTCGGGTTTCGGGTCATCCGGGTTTCGGATAATGCCTAATAATTTGGTTATTCAGTTGGGTTAGGTTCGGGTTTCGAATGTATCGGGTTTCAGTTATTCGGGTTTCGATTGTCACGGGTTTCGGTTATTTCGGATTTGGTTGTCTCATGTTTTAGTTATTTCGGGTTTCAGTTGTCATTGGGTTTCAGTTATTTCAGATTTCGGTTGTCTCATGTTTTAGTTATTTTGGGTTTCAGTTGTCATGAGTTTCAATTATTTTGGGCTTGGACTGTCTCAAGTTTTCATTATTTCAATATTTAATTTTAAAACTTTACTATAACGTATCTTTAAGTTCGAGTTATTTTGGGTTTCGATTATAACGAGTTTGAGTCTTAATGGTTTTCGGTTGAATCAGATTCAGTTCATTTGGATTTGAGTGAGTTTCGGTTATCGGTTATTCGGATTTCGGGTCCAAAATGGGTCAAGCTGGGTTGGTTTTTCGGGTGACATACTTCACCATGTTTTCGGATATTCAAGACAATTGATTCTGGGTCGCATTTTCCGGTTCAGATTGAATTTTGCTAGCTCTACCTCTTGTTGTTCATCAATTATAGCAACGATGACCTCTGGTGGAACCTCCTCGTGTTCATCGGGTCTTGTTCGGGGGATCGCTCGCATCCCCTCTCTCTCTCTTTCTCTCTCTATTCGATTAATTAGATTGGAAATTCGATTTGGTTGTGACTAATATAAAGAAATATGTAAAACATTAAAAAGTTATCGGTATAATTGTCTTTCCTATTAACTTAAATAAGGTTTAACAACAAATTAAAGTGGGTATGAGTGGTTAGTTGCAACCAATTTGTATACTATGGTGGTTATTTGTAAATTTTTTTAATAAAGGGTGGCTATTTACAAACAACCCTGAATAAAGAGTGGTTTTATGCATTTTCGCCTAAAAATTAAAGAAGTAACGTAGTTAAACTGTTGCAGCTTCTGGAGTTGATTGCCGTAGCGTAGGCCCGACTCGAGCGAGCGTTTGCTAACAGTTCAGCGCGGGGTAAACTTCATTCACCGCCAGCGAAAAATTCATAAAACCCTAAACCCCCAAATTCAGATCTCAACCGATCCCATCGCCCTAGATGGAGATTGCAGACCTAGAACGTGACTCGCCTGCAATTAGAGCTTTGGGATCTCTCTTCAAGCTCACCAAAGTCTTCCTACGGTACCATACGCACTCTCTCCGCCCGACTTTCAAATTTCGTCATCTTGAAGCGCACGAGATTTGAGAGGTTTTGTTAGCTGTGCAGGGATGAGGCATCCAAGGAGATTCGACGCGGTTCGTCCTTGCCCAAGCACATTGTAAGTTCTAGTTCCAGGCTTCCCAGCTTTGCACTGAACGATTTTTTTTGTTTTGGTTGGTTTTGGATGCTTAGAATTTCAAATAAAATTGGTCGTGAAAATACATGCATAGATATTCAAGCACGAAGATGACGACGAAGTGAACGAGGAGGTTTCATGCGGCACCAAAATTAATTCGAATGTTGATGGTGATGGTGAGGTTCACGGTTTCACTATTCATGATTCGGTTTATGTTCTGGAATCTGAGTTGTAAATTTTGGAGAATCTTATATGTGAAGTTTGTTGGCCCCATTTTCAGATGGCGATGTTTTTATAGAAGAGAATAATGAAATTGGCCAACAGATGAACGCTTTAGGGCTTCCTCTTTCATTTCAGACAGGCAAAGACGTTAGTTTTAAAAGCTCAGATTTTTGTTTCTGCATGTTTATGGTTGTCTTCATTGACACATGTGACTCCAAAACTATGTGTTTCTTAAAGTTTGAGGAATTTTCTGATGATGCTAAACCACCTTCAAGTTGCATTTAGGAAGATCACTCATTCCTTGTTAATTTTCATGGTTTGTCTTTGGTGGTTATTTTGTTACTTGTGGATGATCAAGTGAGATCACTATTGAATTTTCTATGATGTATAATGTATGTGATTATATTGTTCAATGCACTCTTCATAAAGACGATTGAGGAGTAATCGTTGAAATGTAAGGGGGAAGCCAGGAGTTTAAGCCACCAATAAGAAACTATTTTACTTGATAACAGGTATTTTCTTTACTCACAGCCATAGTTATTTGGCATATATGGATGGGTTTTCACTAAATGTTTGAAATTGTAATTTGATACAGCATATGATAGTTTACACCCTTACTAAATGTTTGGAATTGTAATTTACTACAGCATATGATAGTTTACCCCTTCTGTATTCTCTCATATCTTTTCTCTATCTCTGTTGTAACTTCTAAGAGGGCTTGCAGTATGCTATTTTTCTTATTGCTACAGTATTAATATTTTTCCAGCACTAACAACATGATGATTGTGCTACTTATCCAGAAGATGAATGGAAAAGCCAAAGGGAAAAGAAAGGATACTATTTCAAGCAATGAAAGTGATGGGACATGTAAAAGCTTCAAAAAGGATCAGCAAGAGCATACTGCAGATAGGTTATCATCTGATGCAAGGGTAAGTGCTAGTTGCAGCTTCATTGTAAATGGAAATGAATTTCAAGTACTTGATTGAGATTCCTTTTATTCAAGTTGACCATGGTCTTATATTCCTAGCCGGAGCCTTGATTTGGATGTTAATATGAAGCAGATGGCCAAAAATGGAACCTGTGAGAGTGAGATCACTTACACCACTATGCATGCTGATAGGCCAGTGGCACAGCTACCATTACCAACATCAGCAATGTTGACCAACAAAGTAGCTGAAGTTGCATGTAATGAATTGTTATTTGCTCAAATAAATGAAGAAGACATGGGGACTATAGCGGGTGGAATTGACAATGAAGCTACAAGGCCTGCCACTAAGAGGAAAAGGAAGGCAAAGAAATCTCGATCAAGGAAGAAGTCTCTTAAGAATAGCCAAGAACACCTTTTCCAATGCACTGTTGACTCGTACTATGGTGGTATTGGCAAGTATTGGTGCCAAAGATATATATTGTTCTCCAAATTTGATGAAGGAATTAAAATGGATGAAGAAGGATGGTTCTCAGTAACCCCAGAATGTATAGCTAGGCACCAGGCATCCCGCTGTGGAAGTGGTGTGATAATTGATTGTTTTGCTGGAGTTGGTGGCAACGCCATTCAATTTGCTAAAATGGGTAGGCACGTAATTGCCATTGATATTTGTCCACAGAAAATCGACTATGCTAGACACAATGCAGCCGTATATGGTATTGATGGCCAGATTGATTTTGTAATTGGTGACTCAATTTCTCTAGCATCCAAGTTGAAGGCAGACACAGTCTTCTTGTCACCTCCATGGGGAGGACCTGGATATTCTAAAATGCAGACATACGACATTTCCATGCTTAAGCCTCGCAATGGGCAATGTCTCTTTGACACTTTCAAGGACACTGCTTCAATGATTGTGATGTTTTTGCCACGAAATGTCGATCTGAACCAGGTGGCAGAGCTGTGTCTATCTGCAGATCCTCGATGGTCGGTAGAGGTGGAGAAGAATTTCTTGAATGGCAAGTTTAAGGCGGTCACTGTTTACTTCTCAAGAGTATCTTTATGCAATGTGTAATGTTAAATTGTTACAATGAATATAACATGATCAACCATTCAGGCAGGTATTTACAGGAAACCAAATGCCAAGGTTTGTCATGAATTTTGTTGTAGATAGTAGATGGCAGTGATTTTCTAACAAATATCTTTGCATATGTTTTAGCCTTTCACTCTCTAGTAAAATTACATGCATAGGTCTATTGTGAATACACTATACCTCCATCAAATGTACCACTCTTGTGGTCATTTCAGACGCAAATGTTCCAAAATGAAGTGCACAGGTAATATTACTTCTCCTTATTTGATCTTGTGTGTTTATCAAATTGAAAACAGACCCCAAACCTCATTAATCACTACCCAATGTTAGGTGAAGGAGAGTCCTGATATTGATTGTGATACTGTTAAAAGTTTCTTTTTTGAGCACCTGTTAAAAGTTTCTTATAATTGAAGCAATTACTGGTAGTTATAAAGTTTGGTTAAAAAGTTCAGGTGCTTTGAATACAGTCTACCCGGCATTCATTCTGTAACGTCTTTTTCACCTTAACAACCAAGAAAGGTCCCCCACATAGTTTAGATAGCCAAGATGTATATTTGTACACTCCCAATATAACCTGCAAGCTTTATTATGTTATTACAGCAAGCCATCTTATCTCACCTCTATTATGAGTCTTTTAGCAGTGTATTTGCTAATTGATCAAGTTACCTCCTTTGTGCCTTTCCACTAATTGTAGTTCTATTTCCATATATGCTAATGGGTTATATTATTGACTCATTACTGTTTGGATACGAGCTAACTATCCAGATGAACAGACATTCGTGGAAAGAATTTTCTTCAGATGCACAATACAATAAAAAAACCCGTCATGCCTCTTTTCTCAGGTATGGTCTTTGCTACCCATTCCGGAATGGCTCACCGGAAAGGACTTGTGGGTAGTACCCATAGGTCCCCGGTTCAAACCCCGGAATGACCGCTCTTTATTTACCTATTCAAGGTATGGTCTTTTGCTATTAAACCATGTTTAGGATAAACCGACAGAAGTTTAAACACGCATTAAATTGCCCATCATTCTTTCATTAAACCTGCATAAGATGGTTAGTGTAAATTGTGTTATTGCGCCTGAGAAAGCTGGATGTGATAGTGTGATACTAGGTGTGTTGTTTCATGTAAATTTTGTTAGATGTCATAGGTGAAAACTATATAGATCTGCTATGAGCTGATGTGATCAGTTTTGGGACAGATTCATGGAGAGGTGAGTGTTCAAGCAACATCATGCATGAAAATCATGATGAGATTCAGATGTTGGAAAGGGGAGGGTTTGAGTTGACCATATCAATAAACATGAGGAGGAATTTAGTAATGGTGCTACTCGAGTGAGACAGAGATTGTATGTATTAGGAGTCGTAGATAATGGCATTTTTTCCCTCTTTATATTACTGTATTTATTACATGACTGATCAATGATTGGTTGGTTGGACCAGTTTTTTTCATTATTATTTGGAGATAAGGCCACAAGGGTGTGTGGTGGTTGTTGCTAGTATTATTTGATTTTCAAGCCAAAATTTAGCAATTTAATTGATTTTTTTTTTAAATAAATAAATAATAGCTTATTCTTCAACCTTTGAAGTCTTAACACCTATCAAATACATTTTTTTCCCCTCGATTTAGTTTTCCTTGGTTTGTTTTCTTGTTGGGTGCGTTTTCACTTGTTGTATTGCGCCACTTTTTGTTTTTGTTTTCGTTTGTATATATTGACGGGTTTCCGTCTGCCGACTTGTCGGCCATCGAGATTCAAATATATCTGATCTCGAATTATTTCCTAATAAAAAAAATACATTTTTTTCCGAATGTTTGTATAGCTCATAAATTGTTAAAATTTGGCCCTTGTTATAATATTAACATTATTATATGTGAGTGGATTGGATTTACATGGCTTGTAATCTCTTATATAAAGAGTCCATTGGAACATCAGTTCTTCCTATCTTCTCCATTCTCTCTTGTTCATCTTTATAATAGTCGTTATAACAGTCCTAAAGTTATTTAGGTTGTCTATAATCAGTTTACAGCTCAATAATTGGGTTTTTAAGAAGGTTGTTTCTTTGGACTTTTATCAAAAGCTATAGATAAAAAAAAATCTCAAAAAAATAAAATAAATAGTATATACATTGCTCTAAAAATATTAAATTTACTGTATATAAGTTTTATGATGTATTTAATAATTTAAGACCCACTAATTGAGTTTTTTAGACAATCGCTATTTGGATTATTTTCAAAGGTTGTAGATCATGAAACTCGCTAGATACATGTATTATAATGTATTTAGGGCCCATTTGGAAAGAGTATATAGATATAGGATATAGGCTATGGGTATGAGAAATAGATATCAGACTATGTGTATTGGGTGAGATATAGATATCGGGCTATGTGTATTAGGTATGGGTATATGATTGATATCTATATCTTATATTTGTTGTTTGGAAATGGTATATAGATATTAGAATTTTTTTTTTTAAATTTAGTAAGAATGAACCTAAAGCCGGGGATAGAAATCAAGGATTGGGTGTTTGTAACAGGGACTGGTGGTTCCTCATTTCATATTTTCTTGCACTCTTAATTCTGAAATCATCAAGGAAAGCAATCGAACAGATGCACTGGTGATTCCCTATTTTCTTCCCTATTTCACTCCTAATTTAGAAATCATCAAGGAAAGCAATCAAACAGATGCACTAATGGTTCCCTATTTTCTTCCCTATTTCAATTTATACTTATTGCAGTCTGCAAATACAGATTCATTAGTTCCAAGTCCATCTGCAGCCAACTGATTTACATTTCCTTCAGAAATAACTACGATCTATTCTAATCAAAAGTTCCGTCGCTCAGTCGAACAGATGCAATGGCAAAGGAGGGAAAAAAAAATTCGAACGGATGATTTCTGAAATCGAATAGATGTAGATTCGTGTTGGATTTGTGTTGGATTATTATGATTGTGCAAGGATTAGTGATTTCTGAAATGGAACAGATGTAGAATCTGCAAGTTCCGCCGCTCAGCAGCAAAAAGAAATTTTCGCTCAGCAGCAATGGCGAACAGAAATCGAACAGATGCTATAGAGAAGAAGAAGAAGGGTGAGAAGGAGGAGAAGAACCTTCGCTTGATGTCTATCCTACGGCCCCCAATTTCTGGGGATATCAAAAGTGACAAAAACCCTAGAAATTAGTATATAGAGATATAGGATTGATATCCATATACCTATTTGGATAAATATACCAAACAGGGTATATAGATATTGACCTTTTTATACCCATAGCTTATATCTATATACCCATACCAAACAAGCCCTTAGTGATTTAAGACTCAAGAATGAGTGTAGATAGTTTTTTCATTATTTTTTTAAGGCTAAGACTATGTTGGTAAAAAAAAATTGGAACTTTTGGTTTTTATATTATAGTATAATGTTAAATGAAATAAATATAAAATTTTAGTTTAATTAGGTTTTGGAATCGAATCTTTTCAACCACTACTTACCTAGACTTTTCGAAGTTTTGATTTTTCTATTTATAAGTTTTCATCAACTACCCTAACAGCTAGGTTTACCAAACACATATTAGCTTATTAACATAAATAATCCATAACTTGAGCTACCCTTTTATCAACCCTTTTATCAAGACCTCTTTGAATAAATTTTATTTTTTTTCCCGAAAGTTCCTAACCTTTTGTTTATAAATTCTAAATGTGTCAATAGAGTTATTTAGGATGTATATAATTCGTTTAAAATAAAAAAAAAAGAGTGGAAATCTTAATTAGCTTTTTTTGCTTTTGTTTTGATCAGGAGTAGGATTAACTTGAAAGATGAAAATAAACACTTTAATTTCTAAAATACAAGGTCTAAGGGTCCGTTTGGCAATGTACGTAGCTTTTCGAAGCTTTTGGTTTTAATAATTTATAGTTTTAAATAAGTTAAATTTAAGATTTTAATTTAATTAGCTTTTGAAATTGGATTTTCAACAGCTACCAACCGCAAGCTTTTCAGAATTCTATTGATTTTTCTCCTATTTGATCAGCTAGTTTGTATCAGCTACTCTATCAGCTGGGTTGCCAAACACCTTACTAGCTTATGAAAAGTCCAATTTAACATATATTTAACACAATTAATCAATCAGCTTCAGCTACCCTATCAGCTTCAGCTACCCCAACAGCTCCGTGTTACCAAACTGACCCTAATTCCAATCAAACAAGTCTCGTTAACCTCATCCGCAAGGATATTCTCGGTTCATCAGATTAGAGGGATTAAATTAAATATGTTATTATCTGTATATATTTGATAATTTCCGTTCGAGAGGGATTAAATTAAATCCTTATAGGGCTTGACTAAAATCCGTATCCGTTTAGACCGATTGTTGTTGGTGCATTTTACTCGGGTGGTGTACGTCCGGAGTTAGGATTGAGGTCGAGATGGTGTGTATGAAGTAACTATGCATTCAGAAAGGAGATTCGTTAAAGGTTCGTCTTCGCTTTTCATAAAAAATTCTTGATATTGTTGGGTTTCCCTCCTATATGGGGGAAGAGTCCAATGGACTATTTACCATATGGTTTTTACCATGTGAAGTTTTACCCTCCTCCTTTATAAAAGGGGATGTCTTTCCATTTGGGAAAGTAAGAGAGAGAAAACAAAGAGTGAGAAAGGGAGAAAAAGAGAGAGCTTGGAGAAATCCCGTATGCCCTTGTTCAGCCCAATTTGAAGTGCCCCAATCGACGACCAAACGACCTCCGATTGGGACGATTTTCTGGTATGTTGTTCACCTCATCATAGGCTTCATTTTGTACGGTTGGATCGTCGTTTTGAGCCTCCAATCTCATATCCCCTTTGCTAGTGTCCTTTCTTGGGTTTTGTTGATTTCCACCAATTGGGTGATGAAATTTGGAGATTTGGCCAAGCTTGTTGATGCTTGATGATGTTGTATGCCTCTAGCTTTGTCTAGGGAAGATTGTACCCACTTGTTATTGTTGATAGTGGAAGTTTCTGGCTCCCGTGGTTTTTTCCCCGTTTTGGGGTTTCCACGTAAATCTGGTGTTCTTTGTGCTTGTTTATTTTATCTTATGTTTGTGCTTGATTGTTGATTTGGGTTGCTTGAGTTTGGCTCTCTGGTTTACAGTTCTTGTCCATCCCGATTCGTGTGTGAAAAAGGGGTGTGTCTGACGTCCCCTTGCTTCCCGGCACAACAGACTGGTATCAGAGCATTTGGTTTAGGATGGAGGAAAAGAACAGTTTTCAGGGAATGATTGTGTTGAATTCAGGCAACTACTCAGATTGGAAGATAAAGATGGAAGATCTTTTGTATGTGAAAGATCTGTATGAGCCAATTGTGCACAAAGAGATTCCAACGGGTGTCGTTGATGTTGAATGGAAGATTCTGAATCGGAAAGCGGTTGCTACGATTAGACAATTTGTTGATGTGAGTGTGCTCCAGCATATTGCCAATGACACGAATGCTTATGAGTTATGGTATAAGCTTGAAGGGATGTATGAGAGGAAGAATGCCCTCAACAAGGCGTCATTGATGAGAAAGCTTGTGAAATTGGAGTACAAAGATGGTGAGAGCATTGTTGTGCATTTGAGCACATTTCAGGGCTTTGTGAATCAATTGGCTTCTGCAAAGATGTCGTTAGATGATGAGTTGCAGGCTCTACTACTACTCTCCTCATTGCCGGATAGTTGGGGCACACTTGTCGTGTCACTTAGTAATTCCGCTCCGGAAGGCAAGCTGACTATGGAATGTGTGAAAGCTAGTCTTTTGAACGAAGAGACTAGAAGGAAGGAGATGGGTGTCTCCTCACAGTCAGAAGCTAATGTGACGCAGGGTTCTGGTAACAACAGAGGAAGGAGTAAGCAACGACAGCAGCAGAACAAAGACAAGTCCAAAGGGAGATCGAAGTCTAGAAGCAAATACATTTGCTATTATTGTGAGAAGTCGGGTCACATTCAAAAGAATTGCCGAAAGTTCAAGAGGGACAAAGGCAAAGAACCTGAGAAGTCAGAGACTTCGAGAAATCAAGAAGATAAAGACACTGCCGCTCTTACAATCAGTGATGACATAGTGGAGTTGTTTGTGGCGGCTGATGAAGGTTCCTTGAATCTTGCAAGTGGTGAGTGCACTTGGATTGTTGATTCAGCTGCTTCATATCACATTACTCCACACAAGGAGTACTTCTCGTCTTACACTTGTGGAGATTTTGGCCGTGTGAGGATGGGAAATGATGGCGTGTCCAATGTTGTTGGCATGGGCACAGTTTGTTTGTTGACATCCACTGGTTGCAGTTTGATTTTGAGAAATGTTCGCCATGTTCCTGATATCAGATTGAATTTGATATCTTCTGGGATACTTGATGATGATGGGTATGCTCAAAATGCACAAGGCGGTGTTTGGAAGTGCTCCAAGGGAAACTTGATTGTAGCTCGGGCAAAGAAGCAGAATACCATGTATGTGATGCAAGCCAAGATTTTTAGAGAAGAAGCAAATGTGATTGATGATGGTGCCGGAGAGCTATGGCACAAGCGGCTTGGACACATGAGCGAGCGGGGTTTGCAAATGCTTGCCAAGAAGGACATTCTCCCGGATATGCAAGGTATTTCTCTCAAACCTTGTGTTGATTGCCTAGCTGGAAAGCAACATCGAGTAGCATTTCATACTCGACCTCCATCTAGAAGAAAGCATGCATTAGATCTTGTTCATACTGATGTGTGCTCTATGGATTGCAAGTCACATGGTGGTGCACAATATTTTGTCACTTTTATTGATGACTATTCTAGAAAATTGTGGGCTTTTGTGTTGAAAAGCAAAGATCAGGTTCTGACAGTTTTCAAGGAGTTCCAAGCCAGAGTTGAACGAGAGACTGGTTTGAAGTTGAAGCGTGTCAGATCAGATAATGGTGGAGAGTACAGGGGTCCGTTTGAGCAGTATTGCAAGAGTCAGGGCATCAGGCTTGAGAAAACAGTTCCGAAAACGCCACAGCTGAATGGGCTTGCAGAGAGGATGAACAGAACAATAGCAGAAAGAGTCAGAAGTATGTTGTCGACTGCAAAGCTGCCAAAGTCCTATTGGGCGGAGGCAATGTTGACTGCTGTGTATCTCATCAATCGCTCGCCTTCAGTTACTCTTGATGGTGATGTTCCGCAGAGGGTTTGGACTGGGAGAGATGTTTCCTTCCAGCATTTGAGAGTCTTTGGATGCCTAGCATATGTTCATGTTGCTAGAGATCAGAGATCCAAGCTTGATAGCAAGACAAAGCCATGCATCTTCCTAGGGTACTCCGAGGATGAATTTGGGTACAGATTGTGGGATCTTACAGACAAGAAAGTGGTCAGAAGCAGAGATGTTGTGTTCATGGAAGACAAGACTATTGATGACTGGAAGCTCCAGCGACCGTCGTCTTCCTCTTCTGCTCCAATCACCTTTGATCCCGTTTTTCCTCAAGTTGTGCAGAGAAGTTTAGTTCAGAATCAGCAGGAAGATGAGCATGATGATGGTGATGTTGATCCACCAGAAGTTCCACAACCTCAAGAAGAGGAGCCCCCTATCCAACCTGAAGTTGAGTTGAGAAGATCCGCCAGAGTGAGACAGACTTCCTCCCGATACTCAACCAACGATTATGTGTTGTTGACTGATTCAGGTGAGCCTGAATGCTATGAGGAAGCTATGTCAGATGTGCATCAGAAGGAGTGGTACAATGCCATGCAGGATGAGATGAGTTCCTTGCATGAGAACCACACCTATGACTTGGTGATATTGCCTAAGGGCATGAAAGCTCTCAAGAACAAATGGGTTTTTCGTTTGAAGTCTGGAGAAGATGGTACACCTCCCAGGTTCAAAGCCAGAGTTGTGGTGAAGGGTTTTGAGCAGAAAAAGGGTGTAGACTTCGATGAGATTTTCTCTCCAGTTGTGAAGATGTCATCCATCCGGGTTGTTCTAGGCATGGCTGCTAGCATGGACCTAGAGGTCGAGCAGCTTGATGTGAAAACCGCCTTCCTTCATGGTGATTTGGAAGAAGAAATCTACATGGAGCAACCTGAAGGTTTTGAAGTTAAGGGAAAAGAGAAGATGGTTTGTCGTCTCAGAAAGAGCTTGTATGGTTTGAAACAAGCACCTCGGCAATGGTACAAGAAGTTCGAGTCTTTTATGATCGACCACAAATTCCACAAGACACATGCCGACCACTGCGTGTTTATGAAGAATTACGCCGAAGGTGACTTTCTGATTCTCTTGCTTTATGTGGATGATATGCTTATTGTTGGTCGGGATACCAACAAGATTGCTAGTTTGAAAACTGCGTTGAAGAAGTCCTTTGCTATGAAGGACCTTGGCCCTGCAAGAAATATTTTGGGTATGCAGATTACCCGTGACAGAAAGAATCAGAAGTTGTGGATATCACAAGAAAGATACATTGAGAAGGTGCTGCAAAGATTCAACATGGACAAGGCTAAACCCGTGAGTTCTCCACTTGCAGTGAACATGAAGCTGAGTTCTGATCAGTGTCCTACAAGTGAGAAAGAGAAACAGGAGATGAAGAAGGTGCCTTATGCTTCAGCCGTTGGTAGTCTGATGTATGCCATGGTTTGCACTAGGCCAGACATCGCCTATGGAGTTGGGGTTATCAGCAGGTTCATGAGTAATCCTGGAAAGGAGCATTGGGCTGCAGTGAAATGGATTCTCAAGTATCTCAGAGGCACTTCGAGAGTGTGTTTGTGCTTTGGTCCTGGAAAACCTATGCTTGATGGTTTTACAGATGCAGACATGTCAGGCGATATTGACACGAGCCGATCCACATCTGGATATCTGATTACATTCGCAGGGGGAACAGTCTCATGGCAATCGAGACTGCAGAAGTGTGTTGCTTTGTCAACGACAGAAGCAGAGTATATGGCTGCAGTTGAAGCTGGTAAGGAGCTGATATGGATGAGAGACTTCCTAGAGGAGTTGGGAGTGGAGCAAGCTAGCTACCCACTCTATTGTGACAATCAGAGTGCCATCCACCTTGCCAAGAATGCCGCCTACCATTCTCGAACCAAGCACATCCGAAGAAGGTATCATTGGCTTCGAGAAAGAGTAGAAGATGAAGATTTTGAGCTCATGAAGATCCACACAAATGACAACGGATCGGATATGCTGACAAAGACTTTGTCAAAGGAGAAGCTCATCAAGTGCCGCTCAAAGGCGGGCTTGCTCGAGCCCCCCATATAGGATTGAGGGGGAGCTATGTTGGGTTTCCCTCCTATATGGGGGAAGAGTCCAATGGACTATTTACCATATGGTTTTTACCATGTGAAGTTTTACCCTCCTCCTTTATAAAAGGGGATGTCTTTCCATTTGGGAAAGTAAGAGAGAGAAAACAAAGAGTGAGAAAGGGAGAAAAAGAGAGAGCTTGGAGAAATCCCGTATGCCCTTGTTCAGCCCAATTTGAAGTGCCCCAATCGACGACCAAACGACCTCCGATTGGGACGATTTTCTGGTATGTTGTTCACCTCATCATAGGCTTCATTTTGTACGGTTGGATCGTCGTTTTGAGCCTCCAATCTCATATCCCCTTTGCTAGTGTCCTTTCTTGGGTTTTGTTGATTTCCACCAATTGGGTGATGAAATTTGGAGATTTGGCCAAGCTTGTTGATGCTTGATGATGTTGTATGCCTCTAGCTTTGTCTAGGGAAGATTGTACCCACTTGTTATTGTTGATAGTGGAAGTTTCTGGCTCCCGTGGTTTTTTCCCCGTTTTGGGGTTTCCACGTAAATCTGGTGTTCTTTGTGCTTGTTTATTTTATCTTATGTTTGTGCTTGATTGTTGATTTGGGTTGCTTGAGTTTGGCTCTCTGGTTTACAGTTCTTGTCCATCCCGATTCGTGTGTGAAAAAGGGGTGTGTCTGACGTCCCCTTGCTTCCCGGCACAACAGATATATCACTGATCAACGGTTCTACTTTCTTCTATAATGCTTGTCTTCGTTCTTAGTTTACGTTATCACCTTACTCATCTTATGTGCTGCCTATTTTATTACGACCCTTTTTATTCCCTCGAAAATAAGAGAGACAAGTAGTCCTTGGGTTCCATTCTTAATATCGTACGCGCCACGACATGATCCATTTAACAATTCCCTCTTCCTGTTTCCTCTGGCTTTGTGGTCCCCGCTCTCCCTTCCCCGCCATTTTATTTTACTCCTCACCTCCTCATTTCCTCATCCCATCCGTATGAATCGTGCGAAGTGAGAGGAAGCTTCACTAACAATGGCGGAGCTAGGGTTTCCAGCTTCAACGGCCGCAAGAGCAGGCGGAGGCAGCAGAGCGACAGATGCAAGCCCTGATTCCGTCATCTACGCCGTCGAATCGAATCTCAGCCTCTTCTCTTCCGCATCCGCCAGTGTTGACCGCTGCTCCTCCGCCTCCGACGCTCTGGATCGCGATTCTCTCTCCTCCGAAGCCTCTCAGGTAGAGCACAAAAAAAGCGCATTTGATTCAATAAGATTGAGATTTTAATTAGCATTTTTTTGCCGTTGTTTCGTTTTCGCATACATACTTAAATAGTCAAATTCGCTAATCTCGTGTCCGAAAATTGACACTCTCTGCGGCGATTGCTTTTTGCTGCATTCAATCTTACCACTATGGAGAGCGACGGTTGTCAAAAGTGATGACTGCTAAACAAATCTATTGCTCCTTTTCTGCTTCTGGTTCTTCTGTCGGTCACAAGACTCCCTCGGTTTAGTAACATTAGGTTTTTAATTTTACTTCCATTTTTGTCGATTTCCTTCCATACCTCAGTCTATACCGAAAAGTGAAAATGAGCGATTTCTCCTTTCTTGTAAATATAGCATTTGGCTGGACGTGAAAGTTGTGGACGTCAGAGTTTGCGTGGTCCAGCTCTGGATCTTCCGGAAACAAACAAAGCCACGTTACTCCACAAATTCCACAGTAGCAATGGTCATCTTATCAAGAACGGTGAAATTGTTAAAGGTACATTTTCAGGTGTTCAGACATTCAATTTGGCTACTGTTTGTATAGTAAGATAGCAAATGCGTAGCAGTAAAAGTTATGTTTTACAGTGGCTGAGATTTTTTCTTCTGTGGCCCCTTGAATTCATCCCAATTGATACTGACTCCTCCATTTCATGAAATCAATAATGGATGTATAAGCACAGTTCATAAGCTTGAAGACAGCAAAGTGCCCCTTCAATTTGATGGAGAGATTCTAGCCTTAGATTCTGCAAGAAGCTCTTTCTCTCTAGCTCTGAAAGGTACATAAAGATTTTAGACTCAAGAGTAGTTGAGTGTTCTAACTGAATCTTCATTTGGCCTAACACTTGCAATTACCGGATTTTCAAGAAAGGAGATTGAGATCCGATGCGGTTTCAAAGAAAGAACGGAGAAGACCTGCTTCATTAGATCTACACAACTCCGTTTCTAACACTGTGAGCTCTTCCCCGCGATTTGGAGCATTGAAGAAAAACATGAATAACTCTTGGAAATCTGGCAATTTCCCTAGCCCTGGAACTCCTAGTTACCACCATGGAAATAAGGAAGTTAATAAAGGATGGAGTTCAGAAAGAGTGCCACTTCATTCAGGTGCTGCTAGAAAGCAAGTTGGTGCAACAGCCCTGCCATTCAATAATGGTAGGACATTGCCATCTAAATGGGAAGATGCAGAGAGGTGGATCTTCAGCCCTGGAGATGGTGTTCCAAGGCCTTCGTATCAACAGCTACACAGGCGGCCGAAATCAAAGAGTGGACCGATTGGGCCTCCTGGGATTGCATACTATTCACTTTATTCGCCTGCCATTGTAATGTATGATGGAAGCAAGGGAAACAATCTTATTGCAGCCTCCCCTTTCTCAGCTGGAGTTTTGATGGCTGATGCTTCATCTTTTCGTGCTGCTGGGAAGCACGAAAACTTCTCCAAAAGGGACGAACCTTGGATTGCCCGTTCTGCTAGTATCCATGGTTGCACTGATTTGGTTTGCCAGTCATCCGGGATCAGCTCTCAAGGTACATCACATTTCCTTCTTTACGGTAATTGGTTGAACTCTGAGTTCACTACTATTGCACTTTCTCTACAACTGCCATAGAATATTTACCTTTTCAATGAAACATGTAGATGAGACTGAGGATGCAAAGGATACTACTGCCATCGCGTGCTCTGCTGTTTCTAGAAGAGACATGGCTACCCAAATGAGTCCCGTTGAGAGCTCGCAATCATCTCCTCAGAGGAGATCATCTTTCTCCCAGGCTACTCATTCCATCTTACCAATTATTGAGGTGCAAAGTTCTTGTTCATCACATCCTGAAGTCAGAGATGTTCAGGTTGATGAACGGGTCACTGTCAGTAAATGGTCCAGGAGAAACAAATCATGTAGCTCTAGTAAAGGCTCGGGAGATATAGATAACTGGAAGCTAAAAGCTCTTGGAGCTCGTTCTTCACCATGGGATGTTTCAGAGAGATCCAAAAGCCTAGCCAAGTATGTGCAGTTTGATCAACATCCTTGTTCTTTTCCATCTAGTTAGGATTATTGACCTTTGTTAATGATCCCTGTCAGCTATCTTATGGTAAAGACTCTTGTGTTTGTTCTACACAGGGCTACGAGAGAAGAAGCTAAAATCACTGCATGGGAAAATTTGCAAAAGGCAAAAGCTGAGGCAGCAATGCGGAAATTGGAGGTTTTCTTCTAGCTTCATTCTTTTCCATCGAGTTACCTGACATTTTTGTGGAACATGCATGCTAAAGATCATTCTTGAATGAAATAAAAAGATACATCACTGTTTGGGAACAAAATGTCTGTCTTAGTTTTCGTTTTGTTTGAAGACATATATCAGTAATACCATATATCTATCTCATTATGATTCTTTGGGTCAATAGAGATCTCCCTCATTGATCTGTGCACTTGATGCTGAGATTGAGCGTATTTCAAAATTTACTTCCAAGTACTATGACCTGACTAGCCTGTATGATTCAAGATGAAACTGGAGAAGAAGAGATCGACATCCATGGACAAGATCATGAACAAATTGAGATCAGCTCAGAGGAAAGCGCAGGAAAGGAGGAGTGCAGTGTTAGCCGGTGAATCAAATCAGGTGTCAAAGACTTCCTTTAAGTCCATATCCTTATCTAGGACCAGACAGATTGGTTCCTTGAGTGGCTGTTTTACCTGCCATGCTTTCTAAGGACTCCAAGTGATTAGTCAGAAGCAACTGCAAGGTAAATTCATCTAACTCGTGAAAGTAACTTTACCGATTCATTCTCGTAGTCATGTGTGCAAATTGGCTGAAATTGGACTCATATATATCATAAAATGTATCCAGGTTCAACTTTGAGGATCATATGGAAAGAAATTGTACATCAGGAAGCAGATATAGAACACAATCAATTTGGCATACTCTTGGCATTGCGGTATTTGCCTGAACTGAGCTCGGGATATATGATTGCATATCCTTTCCGATGACCAAATATAAAGTCAAAATTAATGATTTCCTGAACAGTTCTCTAAACTGGTGCATGCAAATTGTTCTTCAGATTGATTTACTTGTACCGTAGATCAGATTTAGAAGTCTCCCTCCCTGCCTAGGATCAGGTTTCCTGGTCTTCTATAGTTCTAATGGTCTACTATCAGTGTAATTACTCACTTTTCATATCTGAGTTGGATTGGATAAATGATTTGGATCAAAATCATTTTGCCACCTTTGAGATTCGACACCAGTGTGCATAAATAATTCTTCAGATTGATTACAAGTGTTTCTCAACACTGTTGAGGATCAGGTTTCGTTTTCGCATCAAATGCTTTATTCTTGCTCTACATTTGGTCTATATGACATCAATGTGATCACTGATCAATCAGTTTTTGTGTCCAAGTTCGGGATTGGGTGTTTTTGATCCAAAGGAGAAGAAAGAACCCCCAAACGAGTTATGTTGTGGTAATCTTGAGGACCATGATCTGCTAGTCCTGGGATGATCAGTCCTATAAGCCTGAAAATCGTCAATAGCCAACCTTCTCTGTACTCCGGGCCTTCCTTCCACGGTAGAATGATACCCCTTATCAGCTCCCATACCGCGTTCAGGTACTCCGGTATCATCCATATCAACGAGAAGTAGTTCTTGTTTTGTACTTCCTCTATAACCTGGCAAGCGAATGTAAGTTACCCTTGACATTAAACAAGAACACGATATAACTTGACTCACATTTTATCATACTTTATAAAGAGGCAATCGAGAAGAGTTACCTTTCCCTTATAGAAGCTATTGTAGTAAATGCAAGGCCCAAAGTGCTTGAAAACGAGAGTTTGATCGTCGTAAGGCAGCCTAGGAACGATATCGTTGCAATAGACATAACGATGATACTTGACATTGTAGGCCTTCAACTTCTCCTTCATAAACTCCCCGAATTCGCCGTCGCCGACACGGGGCTGCCCGAAGGTGTAAACTCCCTCTAGCCTATCAAGCAACTCCTTCTCCCCATGAAGCATCAACACTGCAGCCATCAGGATTGCTAATGCCCCTCCTAGACTGTGGCCTGTCAGTATGAATCTTGCATCCTTGTTCTCCCAGAGTTGGGCCCTGATAGTGTAGTAAGCGAATGGTAAATGGGCCGAGCCCATACCAATCTCCTTGGGCCAGCCTAGGTTTTTCTGCAGGCCCAATGCCTTCATGAACCCGCCGTGGATCTTGCCCACGCCTTGCAGCTTGTACCAGGAGATGTCCACGTCGGTGCTCATAGCCACCGCGTCAAACGGGTCAGTGCCTCGGAACGCCACCACTATCAGGTTCGGGTCTTGCTTCGGATCCTTGAACATGAATGCTCTTGTGGCCGGCTCTTCCAGGAAATCTGGAATGAGTAAGGGCTTACCGGGTTAGTATTAGAATCAAAATGAACTAATGAAGGAATAGGCTAAGAGCATCCACATTGATCATTCTCAAAGTATCTTAAACTTTAAAAAAAAAAATATGTCAGAAAAAAAATATTTTAATTCGGTTGGACACCCAAATTTCAATTTTCTTTTTAAAAAAATATTAAGACACCCATATTGGATGTTTGGGTTGCAGCTAAACCTGTCAAACGGGTCATTCCGGTCGGGTTCGGGTCGGGTCACTCCGGGTCTCGGGTAAAACGGGTTCCGGGTTTTTCGGGTTGACTATAGAACCCGGGTTTGACCGGGTTTCAAGCGGGTTCGGGTCGATTTCGGATTTGTCAATTTTTTCTTTTTTAAATTAAAAAAATCATAATTTGATAATTTTGCGATAAATTTTAATTAAATATAAAAAAATTTAATTATATTTAATTATAAACCAACCGGGTCAACCGGGTCACTGGGTCAATCGGGTAAATCGGGTCAAAATTACCGGGTCAATCGGGTCACCGGGTCGAAACCCAGATTACCCGGAAAATTTCCGGGTTTTCGGGTTCGGGTCGAAAAAAATTTCCGGGTCAAAATTTCCGGGTCTTGACCCAAAAAATTTCGGTCGGTCGGATCGGGTCACCGGGTCGGGTTGTGTTTTGACAGGTCTAGTTGCAGCCTTTGCAGGTGCTCTAAGAGCATCTTCCCCCGTAAGCCATTATGGCTAGAGGAAATAGCCTATCAAAAGAGAATATTCTATAGAACATTCTCTTTTGACCTATTATACGATTTTGTTGTTCCCACAGTAGGCCAATTTTGGTAGGCTAAATTTCATATAAATACTAATATAATTTAGAACTTTCACATCTCATTTTCGTCATTCGATTCTATCTTTAATACATTAAGCAACATAATATTTATTTTTTATTATAATTTTGATGAATCTATAATAAAAAAGATTAATGTCATTTTCTATAAATATCATTTATGCAATGATAATTTAAATATGTCAAATATTATATTCATATTGAAGAACTCTTGAATATCTTTACAATACTACAACTTTTATTTTTAATTAAAAATCATAACTATATAATATATAGGTTTATAATTGTATTATTTAGCATTTAGCCTTTCAAAAGAGGAAGCCAAATTTGACCTTTCTTTTAGAAATAGGCCAAAAACAAAATGGCTAAAGTGGGTTTTGGTCTAGGGTGGAAGGAAAATTCGGCTAAAACCCAATTTTTAGCCTACCATGGGAGATGGCCTAAGATGTATGTTTGGTTATTTTAATTCGGTAAGATTCGAAAACATTTTTAAAAACAAATAGTTATGAAATTATTTTATATATAAAAAATTCATAAAAAATTGATATTTTATAAATTTTTATTATCCTAAAAAAACATGCCTAATATGGAATCCATATTAGGCATGTTTTTAATCGGACGGGCAAATCTTATAATCAAGAATATATATAATCAAGAATATTATCCAACGGGCAAATATGTATCCATATTATGGATACATTTTTAAAAACAAATGGTTATTAGGCATGATTATATATATATATATATATATATATATATATATATATATATAATCAAGAATATTATCCAACGGGCAAATCTTATAAGAGATTATTACATTTTAATCAGATGTTTATGGTCGGTTTGTCTTCGATCATAAGATTAATTATGGGTAAGATTTTTTTTTTTATGGGTAAGATTATTAATGTTGTCTTCATTGTTAATATATGGAGTTTTCTATCGAAACATGATCGAATTGTTTTTATTAAGATAATGCATTAGAAAAGAGATAAACTAATTAAAATTTAAAAAATATTTTCAAATTAGTAATCTTACCCTATATCTTTGAAACATTGGATAGAAAAACCATTGCAAATAAAAATAAAAAACATATATTTCTTTATAATAACTTATAAGTGGACTAGATTCTTTGTTTCTCCTTTCCCATTTTCCTATTGTTTAGCCAAATGAACCTAATTAAGCATATATAATATATATGATACATGTAAATATTAAGTAGAATGGATCAATAAATAGTGAAAATTGGTTAGGTTTGAATATATCTCACCATTCCAAAAACTGTACGCACCCAACAGTTTCATCTGCAGAGATAGAATTAATATATTTAATTACCCATGAGTTAGAAAATGAATTCAATGCATTAATTAATTAAATAAATTGTTCTGAATAAAATAGGAAAATACAGCATAAAATACCTGCCAGCTCTCTTCAACCACCATTTTGATGAAGGCATCGTTTTCATAAGACAATCTAGCTGCCATTATTGATAATGCTGCATCGCATCTTTGATCTCCGACGCCGTCGACGATACGAGGATCCAAGTCGAATCGGGTGTCGATGTTTCCCATCACTGATCGAAACGTCGAGCTTGACGGATCCGTCTTCACTACATTTCCTGATCGATCAATTTTATCAAAATATTATTGCACATTTCAACAATATTATATTTTTAAAAAATAACATTGGAAATTAATAGTTTCGTCACAATTATTGCTGGGATTAAAAATATAAGGAAATGGACGACTCTCGTTTTCATACGACCTGACCAGAGTTTCTCGGAATTTCACAAGAATCAATCTAAACTTTGACGAACCTGTAACAGAATTGAGCAAGAGGCAAAAGAAACCGCCATTGGAGGACAGGAGATTAAGGTAGAGAGACAGCGCATCTCCGACACGAGCCAGGGGAGATCTAAGGTGCAGAAACATCCTCTGTGCGACAACGGAGATGAAGACAATCCATCGGTAACGAAGCTCCGTGAGCTTAGTCCCTTCAGGGCCGTCCAGAAAGCTCCATTGATCAACTTCATGTGACCATAGAAGCTGAAATAGGCCCCAGAATCCGCCTTCTTTCGGCTTCACCACGAGGTAATCGCTGCAGGAATGGATGCCATGGGAAGACATGGCTAAGCTAGGAATCCTACTTAATTCAATCTTTTATGCTGTGATGTGTTTTAATGGCTAAGGAAGAGTCTGGAAGACGATTATATATGTATATATGCAGATCGAGTTTTTTTGGTTATATATATACGTGTGTGTGAAGGTGTATGCCTTTGTCAGCCTTTGCTGTATACTTTGCCTTGCAATCAAATTATACTCCTCTTTGACCGCTTGTACATTATGAAAAACAATTTTTTTATGTGTACAATATAAAAAAATCTTATTACTAATATTTTTTTGAAAGCCTTATTACTAATATTACTTGTTTGAATACATTCACTAATTATCATTTTCAATGTTTCCATATCAGGGCCGTGCCAACGTTTTAGGGGCACTCTTCTAAAAATAACAAAGGGTAAAAAATAAAAAGTAATTTTACTAACAAATCCGATTTTGAAATAGATATGGATGAGAGCCGCATTACAAATCTGAATTGAGCGATGATGAATGAATTCTAGCAGATTGAAAAGGGTGAAAGAAAGCACCAAACTGACGAGAGAGGGAGCAATTGCGCAGAGAGAGTTCGGAAGAATTATAAGGGAAATCGGAACTTATAATCGAAATCGATCTCATCATTCCATTGGAATTTTTCACACCTTCAATTAATGAATTTGGGAAATTAAAAGAAATTACACGCTTGATAGTTCCATTGATGAAATATGGAGAATAGGAAGAAGATATAATATGAATCGCCCCTTGCGACCTTGCCCTTTTCCTGATGTTGAAAATCGGAAACCAAAGCGTATTTGGTATTTAGGTTTGATTTTTTTTTACATCAGTATTTTTTTTTATTTTTTTTAAAGGGTAAATTTACTTTTAATATTTGGGCTTTATTTTAGACCGTATTTCACTAACTAAAAGAGAGTTAAGTGTGGATCTATAGACTTTTATTCCATACTATTATACATACCCGAAAAATATGTTCAAGAGAACCTCCTGAACATGGGGCAGGCAGAGGCACGGGCCTGTTCCATACTATATATGACTATTTAGCATTATATTTTTTTGCAGGAAATATTTCTCTACAAATTCAATGCGGAGCACATTATACTATAGAAACATTTAAAATAAGAAAACAGCTGATGGACTTTTTTTTTTTTTTTTTGACATAATACAAATGAGCAAGAGTTTTTCAGTCAAACTTTAACCTCGATTAAAATTGAGGATTGACTTGACTTGAATTCGAATAGGTTAATTTTGTAAAATTTATAAAATTGTCTTTAGGTTACCTTATTGTGAATAAGTACGTATGTCGTATTTTTTAGTAGATACTGATGATGTCCTGAAAAATAGCCACCTTGGAAAATGATAATTTATACGTCATAAATTGGTTATCCAATTCAAAACTATGAATACGACTCGCCTCCTGCAGTATTACGATACACGATTTGATAAATCCATCCCCATGTTTATAGTCCACGATTTATATGCAAACCACCCCCTTGTCAAAGACATCACGAAACTGCAAATGTAACTCTTTATATATTGGAGTATATGTAACCAAGGGCATATTATGATAGTTTGGGAAAGATGGGAGGTCGGTTGTAATTATGCAAATATAGAAGCCTATATATAGATGTTAGTAGTTAGTTACAGAACACACAACACTGTATGATTTCATTGTCTTCTTCATCAATAAAAGCTTTCTTCCTTGAATCAATGGAAGATTTCTCATGGTATCAGAGCGTATTGTAGCTCGATCGTTCGTTGTGATTCTTTAGCTTCCGCGATTACAATTTTTTCGTTTTGGTGTAATCGTCGTTAAGCTTGAGTCTGGTTTTTTGAGTTTTATTGGCTGAGATTCCAAATCAGGTTGCGATTGGAGGTAATGCCTCGAATAATCCTCTAGCTTTGTCGAATTCTGACAGTCCTGGTTCGCAATTAACGCCAGTGAAGTTTTCTGGTAACAATTTCTTGGGATGGAGTCGGGATGTTCGCCTCGCTCTTGGAGCCAAGAACAAGATCGGGTTCATTGATGGGAGCTGCAGTAAAGCTTCGGTCGGACCAGCGAAGGTGCAGGACTGGATTCAGGCCGACTATATGGTCCGATGTTGGATCTTAAACTCTCTTGAATCTTCGATTTCTGAAAGTTTTTTGTTCTTGGATTCGGCGAAGGAGCTCTGGGCAGAGTTGTCGGAGCGTTATGGACAGACAAATGCGCCTCTGTTGTATCGTCTCAGGAAGGAATTGGGGGCGATTGTGAAAGGGAATTCCTCAATTGCTGAGTATTTCAACAAACTCAAGCGAGTTTGGGATGAATTAAATATTGTTGAAGGATTGCCTGATTGCACTTGTGGTGCGATGGCTGGCTGTACTTGTGATGTTCTCAAGAAGGTTTTGGATGCTGATTCCAGGAATCATGTAATTCAGTTTCTGATGGGGTTAGGAGAGGATTATGAGGGAGTTCGTAATAGCATCTTGGTTATTGATCCTCTCCCTTCTGTTAACAAGGTTTACTATATGGTCCAACAGATTGAAGATTCGAAAGGGGCTTTTGGAGCTCACACTGGTCCGAATGTAGAGACTACTGCTTTAGCAGCTTCAAGAAATTTCAAGCCAGAAAAGAAAGTTTTCAAGAAGGATAAGAAGGATAGGTATTGCACTCACTGCAGGACTAAAGGGCACACTGTGGAGACATGTTTCAAGCTTCATGGTTTCTCGGATTGGTATAAAGAGTCCAAAGATTGAAAGGTGACTGGTACATCTAACAATGCCAATTCTGAGTTTGTGGTGGATACTCCTTTGGATGATCAGATTGGGGGTAAAGTTGATCAGTCATTTGTCAATGCCATTTGTCAGGAGGTCATGAAGGCAATGCAAGGGCAATCTCAAGTGAATTGTGCTTCTGCTTCGACTTCTATGGCAGGTAAAGATGTATCATATGGTTATGCTTTATCTTTGAATATTTCTGCTCATAATGATAGCAATTGGATTATAGACACAGGTGCTACCGACCACATGACTGCCTTTGATCATTTGTTAACTAATAAGAGATTATTACCTAAGCCTATTCATATTGGTTTGCCAGATGGTTCTTTATCTGTTGTTCATGAGATTGGCACTTTAAAGCTCACTGATAACATTACATTACTGGATGTGCTTTTAGTTCCTGTATTTAAGCATAATTTGTTATCAGTTGGACGTCTTGTAGAGGATTCTAATGTTGCTGCTTTATTCACTGCTAAATCTTGGTGGTTTCAGGACCTTGGAACTAGCAGCATCATTGGCTCTGGTTTGAGGAGTGCTGGCTTATACAGGCTTCACACCAAAGCTAATGAAGCTCTGAGTTGTAGCAAATCAGTGAACTTTACTGCCTTACCTGTTAGTGCTTCTGTGAATGCTGTTAATAAGAATGATGTAATTCTTCATGCTTGTCTAGGACATACTTCTTTGAGCAAGCTTACTCATTTGAATTGTTTTTGTTCTAAATCTTTGCCTGATTGTGAAACTTGTATCATGGCAAAGATGCATAGGTTGCCATTCCCTGTCAGTTCTACTATTTCTGAGAATTGTTTTGATTTGGTTCATCTTGACATTTGGGGACCTTATAAAGTCCAAAGTATTTCTGGTGCTTCTTATTTCCTAACTGTGGTTGATGATAAGAGTAGGGTTACTTGGACTTTTATGTTGAATAGAAAAATCTGAAGTTCCTACTGTTATTTCTCATTTCATTTCCTATGTTGATACACAGTTTAATGGTAGAATTAAATCTTTTCGTAGTGATAATGGTGCTGAATTTGTACAAAGTTCTTGTGCACAAATGTTTTCCTCTAAAGGGATAACTCATCAAAAGAGTGCACCCTATACTCCCCAACAAAATGGGAGAGTAGAGAGAAAGCATCGACACCTCATAGAAACTGCTAGAGCACTCAAACTTCATGCCAACTTGCCAGACAAGTTTTGGAGTGACTGTGTTCTTGCAGCTACCTACTCCCTCCGTCTTAAAATACATGTCTTTTTAGGACGGAACACAGGAATTAAGGAGTAGGTTAAGTGTAATGATTAGATGTAAAAAGTAGGGTAAGTGTAATGATTAGACTTTGATATTAGAGTATTTGTTTCTTTTATTTTTAAATTTGGGAGGAGGAGAGTAGGGGTGATGTAAAAATTAGAGTAATTATTAGATGTAAAAGTAGGTTAAGTGTAATGATTAAATCTAAAAAGACATGTATTTTTGATAAAATTTTAAGGGCTAAAAAGACATGTATTTTAAGACGGAGGGAGTATATCTTAAACAAGCTTCCCTCTTCTGTTTTGCAATGGAAAACATCATATGAAGTCTTGTTTAAGAAACCACCTACATATACTGAATTATGGACCATTGAATGTCTATGTTATGCACTTTCACCTACTTGTAAGCAAGACAAGTTTGCTTCTAAAGCTAAGAAGTGCATAATGCTAGGCTATCCCTTTGGTCAAAAAGCTTATAAATTGTATGATTTATCTGCAAACAAGTATGTGGTTAGCAGGGATGTTGTATTTTGTGCGGATCAATTTCCATATAAAGCTTCATCAACATCTGTCACACCACCTGCCATCACACCTCCTATTTCCTTGGTCAATCCTGCATTTGATCAAGACGTTGGTAATCCATCTCCTCACTTTTAGCAACATGTTGCACCTAACTCCTCTTCAGATTCTCAATCATCAAGTAACAAACAAGACATATTAGCTTCTGTTGGTGATCGGAATCAAACAGATACTTCCTCTGGTGTGTCTCATTCCAGCTTAAGATCTACAAGCAACAGTTCTGATCAGCAACAAGTAATGGCACCTGCAAGGAGATCCTCCAGATCTCATATTCCTCCCTCAAGACTAAGGGATTTCTTTTGTCCCACTCTGAGTTCAGACTCTATATCTCAGTCATTTCTTTCTATTGCATTGGGAGATGTCAATCTGTTTTCTCCAGATTTTGTTCAATCATTTGCAAACTTGGTCAGTATTCAAGAGCCTCATACATATAGACAAGCACAATCAGATTCTAAGTGGATTGATGCAATGCAATCTGAGTTGGATGCTTTAGAAATGAATCAAACCTGGATTTTAACTGAGCTTCCTAAAGATAAGGTTGCTATTGGATCTAAGTGGGTTTTCAAATTGAAGCATAAACCAGATGGATCCATAGAAAGGTATAAGGCGAGACTTGTGGCTAAGGGATATAACCAAGTCAAAGAAAAGGATTACAAGCATACATTTAGCCCTGTGGCTAAATCCACTACTGTAAGGAGCTTGCTTGCTCTTTCCACTGCCAAGAAGTGGCCTATTCACCAGTTAGATATAAATAATGCGTTTCTTCATGGATATTTGGATGAAGAAATCTACATGAATCCTCCTGAAGGTTATTCCAAAGCACTGCCTGGGCAAGTTTGTCTCTTGAAAAGGTCATTATATGGTCTGAAGCAAGCAAGTAGGCAATGGAATCTCGAATTGACAAGGTTCCTTATTTCTTTGGGTTTCATCCAGTCAAAGCAAGATTACTCTTTATTCATCAAATCAGTTCCTTCAGGCATCATTGTGGCATTAGTTTATGTTGATGACTTACTTATAACTGGAGATGATGAGCCTGCAATCATCAAAGTCAAGCAGCAACTACACCAGCAATTGACAATCAAAGATCTTGGTTTGGTGAAGTATTTTCTTGGCTTAGAGATTGTTCGATCCAATAAAGGCATGATGGTGCATCAAAGAAAATACATTGTTGACTTATTAAAGGATATGAAGATGATGGATTCTAAGCCTGCAACTTTTCCTCTATCAAAAGGACTACGGTTATCTACTGAAGAGGGTGATTTATATCCAGATAAAGAAGGTTACAGAAGACTAATTGGCAGACTCCTCTTCCTCAACCTAACAAGACCTAATATCTCCTACTCGGTTCAGCACTTATCTCAGTTTGTTAGTGAACCTAAAGTACCTCACTATCAGGCTGTTGTACATGTCTTAAGGTACCTCAGAGGGACCATCAGTGCAGGCCTTTTTTACTCATCTTCCTCGACACTTCATCTATCAGCCTTCAGTGATGCAGATTGGGCATCTTGTACATTCACATCTAGATCCCTGTCTGGATATTGTGTCTTATTAGGAGATTCAGTGATTCACTCATCTCTTGGAAGACCAAGAAACAAGCAACAGTTTCAAAGTCCTCTGCCGAGTCTGAATACAGATCCTTGTCTTACACAAGCAGTGAACTGGTTTGGCTTGAAGGATTATTTCAGGATCTTCATGTTCAGATTCCATTACCAATTTCTTTACACTGTGACAACCGTGCTGCAATCCACCTTGCTGCCAACCCAGTCTTCCACGAAAGGACAAAGCATCTTCAGATAGATTGCCACTTCGTGAGAGAGAAGCAACAACAGGGCTTTCTTCTTACTCATCATCTACCTACATCTTTGCAATTAGCCGACATCATGACTAAGCCCTTGGAAGAGCAACAACACAGATTTCTGTCTTCCAAGTTGGGATTGGTGTTTGATACACCAGATCCAACTTGAGGGGGGGGGGGGTATTGGAGTATATGTAACCAAAGGCATATTATGATAGTTTGGGAAAGATGGGATGTCGGTTGTAATTATGCAAATATAGAAGCCTATATATAGATGTTAGTAGTTAGTTACAGAACACACAACACTGTATGATTTCATTGTCTTCTTCTTCATCAATAAAAGCTTTCTTCCTTGAATCAATGGAAGATTTCTCAGTATATGATCGCGGTCCGCGGACAAGTTAAAGAGAGTACTTCACCACTAACATAAAGTATCGACCAACATCGCTAATGATTTTCTTTGCCCTTCTAGCAATAAAGGTCTTTTATTTGCCCAAAAAGTATCGTGATCCAAGAATCATTGCTCGCTTACCTAATTACCAAGCACCCATTGGCCCAATAACCTACTGCATCCACATTTGTAAAACCACATCATTTTACTATATCGACGCAACCAGCACGCTAGCACCTCGCTGTCAGCACCTCACCAACACCCACATCGCACTGGCAAGGTAACACCTCACGAACACTTGCCCTACGTTGGCAAGGGGCAAATGACTCCGCGTGTCGCGCTTTAGCCATGAGATGGCCACCAGTTGCTCGCTCTCAAGCCTATAAATACCCCTCCCACTCTAAAGACCGGATTCGATTTTGGAGAAACAAACGTGAGCTCTGAAAATCACCTCCCAGATCCAAAACCCTCGGAGTTGAGTTCCTAAAACTCTTGATCGAAGAAGAACGCTTTTAGACACTAGGCCAAAAAACCCATTTTACATCGGGTGAAAAAGGCTACTTACATCGGACTTGAACCGATGTACGGGTTGGTGTAGTAACAAGTATTTGTGGGTAGAACCGAAGTATAAAGTGTTTATACATCGGTTATCACCCGATGTATAATGTTGTTAGAAACCGGTGTATAAGGCTCAAGCTATCACGTGCGGGACTTTATACATCTGTGGATACCCGGTGTATAAAGGTCATATTAACCGATGTAACATGTTACGGCGCGAATATCAAAGTTTAAAATACCGGTTAGTCACCCGGTGTATCTAAAATAAAAACCGATGTAGAATACATTATACATCGGATTATGTCTTGTTGTATGAAAAATGGAAAACCGGTGTATGAAGTGTGTTACAAATAGACACCATTAGCTGAGAACCGGTGTAAAAGATGACTTTTTTTTTCCGAAATAGCTAGCAAATTCACCATTTTGAAAATAAATACCTATAAATTCCATGTACAATGCATTCAATCCACCACAAGATAGCATATTCACAATGTTCATATCTGATTCATTAATAAAAACACATCAATTATATCAACTGTTCCAACCGCATATAATGTACCAATAACAGAACTATCTCTTTCTTTGTTCATCAAATAGCATAATCCTAAAACAAAACAAAATACAAAACTAGTAGCTAGTACTGTATCAAGCCACTAAAACCAAAACATAATGAAAGGCTTGTCGGAATTGGAAAAAACGACAGATATATAACTTTTAATAAAGATATCACAAGGAGTTACTCTTGATCCCTTCTCTTGCTTTCTGACACAAATGTTCCTCTCAGTAACTCAATTGTTGTTGAGTATATATTATATAATTCTAGTTTTCTATAAGTTTGATTATATATCACATATATATGTATCTTGTCTTTGAACTATGACAAGCCTGCAGCCCATCAGTTTGGTCTTGGCCCAAAAACAGCTCCAGCCCATATATAAGCCTCATTTCTTGTTGTTCAGCAACTGTAGCAAACAGACAGAGAGAACACAGAGGCGGCATCGAGAGAGAGCGCGGGTTAGGGTTTTCTGCAAGGAGCCTGAAGCGCCGCCGAGAGAGAGCTTGGGAGCTTCTCCTATGGCGTCTTCGGTGATGATAAGGCGTTGGGGACTCCGGTGAGAGAAAAGATGAGAAAGAGAGGAAGAAAGAGAGCTCCATAGCTGCTGCGCAGAGAGCTCGAGATCGAGAGGTTTTGGTGAGCGAGATCGTTCCAGGGCGAGCGATCTCCGGGACCTTTTCTTGAGCGCAGTTCCGGGAAGAAGATGAATGCAGCTTCTCATCCAGGAGATGTCGAAGGTGCATACAAGGACTGAATCAAGAGGATGCAAAGGCGATCCGCACTTGAAGAGTGACGGAGTTTCACAAACCAAAGGACGACGAATCTAGCAGTAGGATTGAAGGGTGATTGAGGTTGTGGACATCGACTCGGCATTGCTCCGATGAGTTCATTGAAGTGCCACAACTCAAGGAGTTTCATCCTTCTTGTGTCTTTCTACGTTATTCGTTGTTTGTTTAGTTTTGCTTCCAATTCTTGATTGTTGTTGTGTTCTTGTATTGATGGACCTTCTAGACTGTTGTATGATTTATGTATTGCCTTAGAGCACAGTGGAACGCTCTCTTGAGCCGGGGACGTAGGGAATTTTTCCCGAACCTCGTAAACAAATCTCCGAGTCCATTTTTGTTTATGTTCGATAGGGATTCGGTTCAATCTAGATCCGAGTCTTTACTATTGAATGATTGACCTGGAAAATGATAATTTATACGTCATAAATTGGTCACCCAACTCAAAACTATGAATACGACTCACCTCCATATTACGGTGCGCGATTTGATAAATTCATCCCCGTGTTTATAGTCCACGATATATGCATGCAAACCACCCCCTTTTCAAAAGCATCACGAAACTGCAAATGTAACAATCACGGGCAAGTTAAAGAGAGTACTTTACCACAAACAAAAAATACCGACCAACATCGCTGATGGTTTTCTTTGCCCTTCTAGTAATAAAGGTCCTTTATTTGCCCAAAAAGTATGGTGATCCAATAATCATTGCTCGCTTACCTAATTATCAAACACTCATTGGTCCATTAACCTACTGCATCCACTTTTATAAAACCACGTCATTTTACTATATCGACGCAACCAGCACACTGGCAAGGTAACATCCATATCGCGCTGGCAAGGTAACACCTCACGAACACTTGCCTGATAGATTACATAGGTCTCATATTGTATAGTGGGCTAAAAACCCGTTAAGGCCCAATACCTTTGTAACCTATATATATGTTATATCAATGAATGGAAACCCTCAAGAAGGACATTACAATCAATCTCATGATCTCACATGGTATCACAGCCTAAGATCCAAAGACCCTAAATTTCTTTTTCTCTAACCCTAGCCTTAGCCGCCTCCTCTTTCTCTCTCCTCGCCGCCACCTCTCTCTCTCCTCGCCCCCACTCAACCCGCCACCTCCTTCTCTCTCCTCGCCGCTCCTCGCCGCCGCACTCCCGCCGTCGGCCTCCCCGTCCCCTTGCCGCCGCACCATCCCTCCCCTCTTTCTCTATCCTTCCCGCCACCATGTCTGTCGAAACCACCACCACCAAATCACCCTTTCATTCCGCCCTAACCATCTCCAACATAAAAAATTGCATCCCTATCATTCTTGATCATGAATCCAGTACCTACACCATGTGGTCGCACCTCTTCACGACCCATGTTAAGGCTCATAAAGTCCTCCATCACATTGACTCCTCCGCCAAACGCCCTGAAAGCGAAGACGACGATCTCTTCGCTCAACTTGACACCATTGTCCTTCAATGGATCTTCAACACCATCTCAAAAGATCTATTGACCACCATCCTCGACCACAAAGACTCCGCCTTGAATGCTTGGAAGAAACTTCAGGATATCTTTCAAGACAACAAGTCCACCCGTGCTGTCTATCTTGAGCACGAATTCTCAAGTTGCAAACTTTCTTCTTTCCCGTCGATATCTGCCTACTGTCAGCACATCAAGACCTTGGCTGATCAGCTCGACGCCGTTGACTCCAAACCCAGCGCCACACGCCTCGTCCTCCAGGTACTCTCGGGCCTCCCTTCTGAATACAATGCTGCTACTACTCATATACAGTAGACGGAACCTCTCCCTACGTTCGAAAAGACCCGGTCCCAACTGATCCTGGAGGAGACTCGTCTTCACCGTCAGACAACCGACGCCGCCAAAGACAAGACGGCGTTGGTCTCATCCAGTGACATCATCGAGCAACTTGCCCTACAGCCTGGCCACAGCAACGATCAGCAGGGACCAAGAGGCGGCGGCCGCAGTGGCGGGCGCGGCCGCGGCAGAGGCCGCAGCAATGGCCGCCCGCAGCACTACGATCCCCGCCACCCCTCTTGGTACCCCAACCCTGGCTACCCTCCTTGGATGCCCTATGGCTACCCCGGTGCGTCGTTTCGTGGACCTGCCCCATATCCCAACCGTCAGCAGGGCTTGTTGGGTCCTGCTCCTCGCCCGTCGTCTGATCAGGCATACCCGACTGATGTGCACAATGCCTTCTCTTCCATGCAGCTGACACCCCCTGACGGCGCTTGGTACATGGACACTGGCGCTACCTCTCATATGACGAACTCCTCAGGTACTCTCTCATCTCTTTCTTTTAAGGGTCCTGCTCATTCTATTATCGTCGGCAACGGTGGTCGCCTTGCTACTTCGGGCATTGGCCACACCACACTACCAACCCCTACCAACCCTTTGCACCTCAACAATGTCCTTGTTGCCCCCAAACTTGTCAAAAACCTTATCTCTGTCCGTCGGTTCACCACTGACAATAATGTTTCTCTTGTGTTTGATCCGTTTGGTTTCTCTGTGAAGGATCTTACTACGGGGGTTACTCGCCTGAGATGTAACAGCACCGGGGAGCTCTATCCTGTGTCGTCGCTCTCACCATCCAGCCCGTCAAGTCCAGTCGCCCTCTCGGCATCATCATCCGGTCTTTGGCATGCTCGTCTTGGTCATCCCAGTCCTGCAGTTTTAGATTTACTTCGTTCTAAGAGTCTTGTCCAATGTAATAAAGAGCATCGCTCTAGTTTATGTTCGTCTTGTCAGTTAGGCAAGCATGCCAGACTTCCTTTTCAGCGATCTTTAAACACTACATTCGCCCCTTTTGATATTATTCATAGTGATATTTGGACATCTCCTGTGCCTAGCAAGGAGGGTCATAAGTATTACCTTTTGTTTCTGGATGATTATACACACTTCTTATGGGTTTTCCCTTTGCACTTTAAATCTCAAGTGTTCCCTATCTTTGCCAAATTCCACGCTTACATCAAAACACAATTTCACACCTCTGTCAAGTGTTTCCAATGCGACAATGGCCGCGAATTTGACAACAAAGATTTTCACACTTTCTTTAATACCAATGGGATCTCCTATCGCTTGTCCTGCCCCTACACCTCTCAACAAAATGGCAAAGCCGAACGAATCATCCGAACCATTACCAATATGATGCGCACTCTTCTTTTCCACGCATCCATTCCCCTCCTTTATTGGTCGTATGCCTTGGCCACCACATGCTACCTCCTCAACATACTCCCTTCCACCACCCTCAACCATCGCTCACCGTTTCAGGCACTGTATTGCACTATGCCTATATATGATCACCTTCGTACCTTTGGTTGCTTGTGCTTCCCTAATCAGTCATCCACTGCCCCCCACAAGCTTCACCCACGCTCCACCCCTTGTGTCTTTCTTGGCTACCCGTCTGATCATCGCAGTTACATTTGCCTCGATATCAAGACTCGCAGGATCATTCTCTCTCGTCATGTCACCTTTGATGAGTCGCGATTTCCCTTCGCGTCTCCCACACCCCCTGTGTCGTCAACAGAGTCTGAGTCACCATTTCCTCACTTCATTCTTCCCCAGAGCTCTCCCGGTGCTCATGCGTCTCCCCCTCCCCCACCTGCCCCACCACCATCTACCACCAGACCACACACCCGCAGCGTCTCCGGTGTCTTCAGACCCCGACAGATCATCTCCATGACCACCGACCATCACCCCGCTATCCACCTCCCATCCCCTCAACAAACACCAGCGCCTCCCCTACGCGCGGCGGTCGCAGCATGGCAGGCTGCGCCCGCCGCAACCCAATTTGCAGCGCCCGCAGCAACAAACCCGTCCCTGGCGGCGGCCGCCGCAGGCTATGCTGCGCCCGCCGCACCCCATGCTGCGCCCGCCGCCATTCAACATGCAACGCCCACAGCCTCTCACTCCCCCCTGGCGGCGCCCGCCGCATTTGCACCCGCCGCCCCCTCCTCCCCTTGATTAGCCTCTCCTGCCCCCGTCCTTCCCGACTCCCATTCACCCTCTGCCTCCACCCAGACCTCCCTCTCCCCCGTTCCCACCTCCCACAAAACAGCCCTCCTCGACCCGAATTGGTAGGCGGCTATGCTCGACGAATACAGGGCCCTTACGAAGAATGGTACTTGGGTTCTTGTTCCTCGCCCTCCTAAGGCAAACGTCATTCGTTGTATGTGGCTCTTCCGTCACAAGTTCCGCTCTGATGGGACATTGGAGCACTACAAGGCCCGTCTGGTGGTGAACGGTAGATCTCAGCAGGCAGGTATTGATTGTGATGAGACCTTCAGCCCTGTGGTCAAGCCTGCCACTATCCGAGTGGTCCTGAGTCTGGCTCTGTCGCGCAACTGGGCCATCCATCAACTGGATGTCAAGAACGCCTTTCTGCATGGTCATCTGAATGAGACGGTTTACATGTTTCAGCCGCCGGGGTTTGCTGATGCTGAGCGTCCAAAGCATGTCTGTCTCCTCAAGCGCTCTCTGTATGGTCTGAAACAGGCTCCGCGGGCATGGTTCCAGCGTTTTGCCTCTCATCTGCTCCGTTTGGGTTTCACTGGCAGCCGATCGGATACGTCTCTGTTTATCTATCGCAGAGGCTCAGACTTGGCTTTCCTGTTGCTCTATGTCGACGACATCATTCTCACCGCCTCTTCTGATGCTCTTCGAACGTCCATAATCTCGCGGTTGAGTGCGGAATTCGCCATGTCTGATCTGGGTCCGCTGTCTTACTTCTTGGGAGTTGCTGTTCAGCGGCATGCGTCTGGTCTCTTTCTCTCACAGAGTAAGTATGCTGCTGAGATTGTTGCTCGGGCTAAGATGGTCAACTGTAATCCCGTCGCCACCCCAGGCGATACATCCAACAAGCTCAGTGCTCATTCTGGTCCTTTGGTTGACGATCCGACATTGTATAGGAGCCTCGCTGGTGCTCTTCAGTATCTCACTTTCACCAGGCCTGATATCAGTTACGCCGTTCAGCAGATCTGCTTGTTCATGCATGCCCCTAGGGAACCTCACTTTCAGGCTTTGAAGCGGATCATTCGGTACATCAGCGGCACCCTCGAGCTCGGCACCACCATCACTCCTTCCTCTAAGCTTGATCTTATGGCTTACACTGATGCGGATCGGGGTGGTTGTCCAGACACACGTCGCTCCACGTCTGGTTACTGTGTCTTCCTCAATGACACTCTTGTGTCCTGGTCAGCTAAGCGTCAGTCCGTCGTGTCTCGCTCCAGCGCTGAAGCCGAATACAGGGGTGTTGCCAACGTTGTCTCCGAGTGCTCTTGGCTCCGCAATCTCCTGCTTGAGCTACGATGCCCCTTGCAGAAGGCCACTCTGGTCTACACTGATAACGTCTCCTCCGTCTACCTGGCTAGCAACCCAGTCCAGCATCAACGCACGAAGCACATTGAGCTTGATCTTCACTTCGTCAGGGACAAGGTTGCCATTGGACATGTCCGCGTTCTACATGTCCCGTCCTCCTATCAGTACGCTGATATATTCACCAAGGGTTTACCTAGACAGTTGTTCATTGATTTTCGTTCCAGTCTCACTGTACGGACACCTCCCGTTTCGACTGCGGGGGTTTGATAGATTACATAGGTCTCATATTGTATAGTGGGCTAAAAACCCGTTAAGGCCCAATACCTTTGTAACCTATATATATGTTATATCAATGAATGGAAACCCTCAAGGAGGACATTACAATCAATCTCATGATCTCACATTGCCCTATGTAACTAATAACTATGTTGGCAAGGGGCAAATGACTCCGCGTGTTGCGCTTTAGCCATGAGATGTCCACCAGTTGCTCGCTCTCAAGTCTATAAATACACTCTAAAGACTGGATTTCGGAGAAACAAAAGCGAGCTTTGCAAATCACCTCCCAGATCCAAAACCCTCGGAGTTGAGTTCCTAAAACTCTTGGTCGGAGAAGAACGCTTTTAGAATACACAATCATCTAGCAATTTTCCTCAAGAGCGACGATTGAACAGTAAGAGTTAGATCGCAAACTTCCTTATCGCGAAGACATATTCATGTCTCGTTGACTAAATCATTGTAAAGTTTAAAGTATTCACAAGTATCTATCCAGATTACGCAGGTAAATATAAGAAATATATCGTCAGCATGAGGTAATTATTTAAGATAATTTTCTAGGAACGCTTCATATACATAAATCAATCTTCAGATTGATACTACGTTCACCCTGATCAAGTGTTTCTCTAACACTGTTAAGGATCAGGTTTCGTTTTCGTATGAAATACTTTAGTCTTGCTCTACATAGACTACATATATATGTTCTATACTCTATATGACATCAATGTGATCAATCAGTTTTTGTGTCCAAGTTCAAGATTGATTGTTTTTCATTCAAAGGAGACGAAAGAACCCCCAAACGAGTTATGTTGTGGTAATCTTGAGGACCATGATCTACAAGTCCTGGGAAGATCAGTCCTATAAGCCTGAAAATCGTCAATACCCAACCTTCTCTGTACTCTGGGCCTTCCTTCCATGGTAGAATGATACCCCTTATCAGCTCCCATACCGCGTTCAGGAACTCCGGTATCATCCATATCAACGAAAAGTAGTTCTTGTTTCGTACTTCCTCTATAACCTGGCAAGTGAATGTAAGTTACCCTTGAGCTTAAACAAGGACATGAAACAAGTCAACCTCGATTAACCTTTTGTTTTACAAAAGCTTAAACTATTGCGTAATACTTCACTCTAATATAATGTCAAGCGACGAACTAATTAATTAGTTTATATCGTAGCCCCATATATCTTTTTATTTTGAATAAAATCACAACCTAATTGGGGTGATGAACATATATAAAGTGAATTGGTCGCTAATAATCTATGGCGACGAACCTATGTCAATTGATATCGTCGCTTAAAAGTACTATTTGAAAATCATAAAGATTACATGGAGGCGACGAGCATGTAACTAGTGCTCTGGTCACTTAGATTCTCTCACAACGAACCTATGTCAATTTAGGTCGTCGCCTAAATCACTTCAATTGGCCCATACAAGTTCAAGCGATGACAGATGTTCGTCGCCTCAAACCAATCATTGGCCGCCTGAATGCTAATTAATGGGCGGGCTTAAAAGGCCCTTATAACTAACAAGATTTTAGGGTACAAACACATTTTTGGCGGCTGGAATACACATGCGACGGATGTATTGACACTCGTCGCGTGAATACTCTCTAGATGAATTTAATGCGACCACACGTCAGGCGACGAACGTTCGTCGCCTGAACGTCTTAGCGACCAAAACACTATATCAGGCGACGACTTGGGTTCGCCGCCTGAAAGGTAATTGAGCGTAGTGTAACTTGACTCACATTTTATCATACTTTATAAAGAGGCGATTGAGAAGAGTTACCTTTCCCTTGTAGAAGCTATTGTAGTAAATGCAAGGCCCAAAGTGCTTGAAAACGAGGGTTCGATCGTCGTAAGGCAGCCTAGGAACGATATCGTTGCAATAGACATAACGATGATACTTAACGTCGTAGGCCTTCAACTTCTCCTTCATAAACTCCCCGAACTCGCCGTCGCCGACCCGGGGCTGCCCGAAGGTGTAAACTCCCTCAAGCCTATCAAGCAACTCTTTCTCCCCATGAAGCATCAACACTGCAGCCATCAGGATTGCTAACGCCCCTCCTAGACTGTGGCCGGTTAGTATGAATCTTGCGTCCTTGTTCTTCCTGAGTTGGGCTCTAATAGTGTAGTAAGCGAATTGTATATGGGCCGGGCCCATACCAATCTCCTTGGGCCAGCCCAGGTTTTTCTGCAGGCCCAATGCCTTCATGAACCCTCCGTGGATCTTGCCCACGCCTTGCAGCTTGTACCAGGAGATGTCCACATCGGTGCGCATAGCCACCGCGTCGAACGGGTCAGTGCCTCGGAACGCCACCACTATCAGGTTCGGGTCTTGCTTCGGATCCTTGAGCATGAACGCTCTTGTGTCATGTTCTTCCAAATAATCTAAAAAATTGTCTTTTATTTACAAATAAAATAATATAAAAGTAAATCTACCCAATTAATTAAGCACATTGAGAGTATTACATTGTTTGGTTAATTATAAAATATAAACTTTTTTTCAAAAACTTTTAAACAATTTAAAAATTATTAATAATAAATTTGAAATTATCTAAAAAAAATTTAAAAATATAGAGTTTTAACACATTAAAAAACGTCTTAAAAAATCAAACGACTTAAATTATGAGATGGAGGAAGTATTTTTTTTTAAATACTGTACTAAATATCTAATTCATATAAAATATTATTATTTGAATCAAGAGTTTCAAATCTAGGTTATAATATTCCCCATATTGTAATGGCCTAATTGCCTACCTATATATAAAAAAAAGTATCAAAAACAACTTTATATAAAATCAGGTATAATTAACAATTGCAAAATGCGAGATGATTCTTATCAAACTCTTCTTTAACTCACCAAAAATTAAGCAATTGGACAAAAAATGAAATTATAATTTATGAATAATAAATTATAAGTGGGTTAGATTCTTTCTTTTTCCTTTTCCATTTTACTATTGTTCAACCAAATGGGCCTAATTATGTATATATAATATAGGGGTGGGCACAAATCCCGCAAATCCCGGGCCCGTCCCGATCCCGGTGGGATTTGGGAAAAAAATAACGAATCCCGTCCCGATCCCGTCCCGCAAAAATTATGCGGGACGGGACGCGGGACGAGGATTTCTTATCCCGGAAATCCCGTCCCGTCCCGCATATATTTATTTATTTATATATTTATATAGTGTTTACAGTATATAATATATATGTATATAGTGTATATATACTTGGTGTATATATATACACGGTATATGCCTGCTTACTTATATAGTTTGTATTTACAGTATAGTATATATGAATGTATTATGTATATTTTGTAAGTTTACAGTGTATATAGTATATAGTATACGGAGTATATGAATATGCATATATATTTTGTGTTTATATATGAATATACACACTCTGTATATGTATGTTTATATACACTGTATATTTGGGTTATATATATATATTTTTTGTATAATTATATGGATAATGTGTTTAGTGTGTGTGTATATATATAAGAAAAATCATAAAATATAAAAAAATATTTTAAAGCTATATGTTACGCCTTTGAAAACCGCAAAATATAATGAATTTTAATTTTTTTTATAATGTTTTTTATTTGAGGGACAGGGCCCGTCCTGTCCCGGTCCCGTCCCGTCCCGTGAGGGACAAGGCCCGCGCGGGATTGAAAAAAAAATAGTGAATCCCGTCCCGGTCCCGTCCCGCAAAAATTACGCGGGACGGGACGCGGGACGACCCTCATCCCGTCCCGTCCCGTCCCGCGCCCACCCCTAAATTATAATATGTGCGGGTAAAATATTAATTAATATATAGTGAAAAATGGGTAGGTTTTAATTGGATTTCAGTTCTCACCATTCCAGAACTTGTATACACCCAGGAGTTTCATCTGCAGATAGAATTAATATATTTAAATCCATGAGTTAGAAAAATAAATTCATGCATTAATAATTATATATAAGCTGATTTTGATCTGAATAAAATAAGAAAATACAATATAAAATGATAAAGTGTATGAACACCTGCCAGCGCTCTTCAACCACCCGTTTGATGAAGGCATCGTTTTCATAAGACAATCTAGCTGCCATTATCGACAATGCTGCATCATATCTTTGATCTCCGACGACAATATGAGGATCCAACTCGAATCTTGTGTCAATGTTTCCCAACACTGATCTATACGTCGAGCTTGATGGATCCGTCTTCACTACTTTTCCTGATCGATCAATTTCATCAAAATTATCGCGCATCAATCTAAACAATTGATCGATCAGGACATAATTTCTTCACATTGCTATACTTCAAACTCACAACCCTAGGGCTCATTGTTGTATCATCTTTAGTTTAAAAATATATATGTATCATCTTTATGTATGTATGTAGACATATACGTACATGTGTTAAAAGTCTGATACAAAAACTGAGCCAATATCTATTCTAAAACCAATTGGAAATATATCAGAACTTCATTAGAACTTCATTGTTTCTGATCAATTAATTTCATCAAAAGTATATCACACCTCTCAATATGTATACGATTTTTAACAAAACATCATATTATTTACCAAAAATAGTTTCTTCCAATTCATAGTTATCCTTCATTTTAGATTACTTTGACTCATCTACATTTTGTATTATTTTTAGTTTTAAAATATATTTATTTACCAACTATATACAGGGTTGTTCATATGTACAACATCCAAGCGTTAAAAGCTCAATACATATATGATATACTTTTCCTCTGTTATTTAAAATATGTCGTTTTAGGAGGTAAATCTTGTTAAGAAAAACATGTTATTTTAGGTATTTTGTCATCTACTTTACAAAATTGCCCTTGTAATGATTAAATAGGTGTTAGTTGTAGTTTTCAAAAAAGTAAAAAACTTGAGTAATAATTCGGAGTATAAATGTATTTTTATACAGATTTTTAAAATGACATGTTTTCATTAACGAATGGAGTATCTATTTAAACTCAATTTGGTAAGAAGAGAAGTTACTTGAGATTTTATGTGTAATCGATTTGGGATATTTCCATCACATCTTATAACACTAAAATTAATCAAACAAACTAAAAAATTGAAGAATATATTAAAAGTAGTGCATATATGTGTGAATCAATCTAAGATCATAACGAACCCGTAACGGAATTGAGCAAGAGGCGAAAGAAGCCGCCATTGGAGGACAGGAGATTAAGGTAGAGAGACAAGGCATCTCCAAAACGAGCCAGGGGGGTTCTAAGGTGCACCAACATCCTCTGTGTGGCCACGGAGATGAAGACAATCCATCGGTGACGAAGCTCAATGAGCTTCGTCCCTTGAGGGCCGTCCAGGAAGCTCCATTTATCAACTTCGTGTGACCATAGAAGCTGAAATAGGTCTCTGAATCCACCTTCGAGTTTCACCTCGAGGTAGTCGCTCCAGGAATGGACGCCATGGGAAGACATATAGCTATGGAATCGAGTTGGATTGATGGCTAAGGAAGAAGTTTGATGATGATAAAATTAATATATGTATGAGGTTTTTAGGTTGTGTATGCATATGGATGTGCCTTTGTCAGCCTTGCTTTGCTAGTTGGTTGCTTGCTTAGTTTATATAAGGTCTTATACTTTGCCTTGCAATTAAATTATACTCCTTTTTTATCCCAAAAAAAAAGGGATAAAAAAAGCGGATGTTCGACATAGGATAAAAGGCTAAATTGAAAAATATCTCCCCTAAATACACCCGATATATCCATTTTAAAATTAGATTATGAGGTTCACCAATTTTCTTTTAGGGTTTTCTTTCCCAATAAAGTATAGACAAATCGGGAAAAAAAAAGATGCAAAGACCGAAAAACAACAATATATGCGCTCTGTTGGAAATCAAAATTGCGGTAAAAATTGTGAGGATCGACTTTTTAGCGCAGTTCACCAGATTTTAGCCCAATTCTGACTAGAACCGAGCTAAAAATCACATCATTTTAGCCTGGTTCTATTTACAGCCTAGCTATAAAGTCACTGTGTAACTAAAAAAACGAGGTTTTTTAGCACTGGTTTTAAATGAACCGAGCTATAAAGTAGTCCTCACGGTTCACAAATATATATCGAGGTATTTATTTGGGTTTATAAATAAAATAATTAAAAATCTAAATATATTAATGATTTTTTCTAAACTTTAAAAAAAAATCGATTTGAAATTAACGGATGCATTTATGTACGTTCGTAGAGTTATACAGGATCTAATTGAAGGAACTAATAAATTTTATCTCAGTTAATGTCTGAAACGTTTTTATTTTTTTTTGGGTTCGAAAGCAATGAATCGTTGTTAGTTTAAACGCTTAACGTAATTAAAAATCATTAATTTGGAGTTATACAAACATTCAGATGAACACTTTTTACTTTTTAGGCTTATATAAATTAAACTAATAGAAACTTTTTTTAAAAGTTTATCAATTAGTATTTTAGAGTTTTCAAACTGTGTATTAGTTTTAAAAGTATACTCCGTATTATTTTATAAGTTAAAGTGTACGTACAATTCACAGTTTTAACATAATCATTTAATTTTCAAATAGACAAAAATTGCACCAAGAAACATATTTAAAAATCTAAACATAGGAGTTGACATATATTTAAAAAAAATGACTATTTAATAGGAGTTGGCATATAAAAAATTAATTTGACCTTATAATTGAGTGGCATATCAAGAAACATGTTTAAAAATCCAAATATAATATGAAAAATAATGCTTCGCCTTCACCTTTCAATAATCTTTTTTCTAAATCTTTTTACCCGGTCACAGTCCAAATTTGGGGAATATTAAATATTCGCGTTTTCTAAATACACCGCTAATTTTTACTGAATACACCGCTAAACTTCGCAACTCTCTGCGGACCGAGCTCCGCTACCCCTTGCGAATCTCCCCAGACATCGTGCCAAACACGCCCTAAAAGTCCATCGACAAAAGGTCTGCTAGACGTTGCGGAGAGAGGTACGCATTAGGATGCGGAGTTCCCTGAGTAAAAAAAAAAAAAAAGGATGCGGAGTTCCCTAACCTATATGTTAAAAAAAAAAAAATCCTCAAAGATGTTACGCAGCTCCCTGCGTAATTTTGTTTTTCTCCTTGAATAATTGAATTTGCTCATTGGAAGGAGAATCGAACACAGAGTCGCATTGGAAGGAGAATCGAACACAGAGTCGCAACCGGGTGCCGATATAACTCCGCAAGGAGTTGCAGAGTTAAGTCGGCGTAAAGGCTGTTTGGCACAACGTCAAAAGTATTCCGCAACATGATGCGGAATTAACTCCACAAGGAGTTGCGGAGATTAGTAGTATATCTAGTAAAAATTAGCGGTGTATCGAACAACCCCTAAATATTCCTTTCTTCATACATTACTGTAATTCCTGGTTCGAGGTACCGGACAGGTCAATCATTCAATAGTCTAGACTCGGATCTAGATTGAACCGAATCCCTATCGAACATAAACGAAAATGGACACGGAGATTTGTTTACGAGGTTCGGGAAAAATTCCCTACGTCCCCGGCTCAAGAGAGCGTTCCACTATGCTCTTAAGGCAAACTAGAAGCATACAAAACAGTCCTAGAAGGCAGTCTAAACGAGTACTAAATACAATCAACATAAACCGAAAAACAGATGCGAAAGGTAATAAGGAATCGAAAGGAAGGGGATAGGAATTGTTATGACTCCCTGTATTCAGCATCTTCATGAACTCGTCGGGCTACAGCCGAGTCGCCATTCACCGCTGAAGTCGTCCTTCGATACTCTTGCTTCCGTTGTTCTTCGATTGTGGATCTTAGTCTCGCTTCGGTTCAGGATCGAAGCCAAGATCCTTCGATCTGTGGATGGCCTTCGCTTCCTCTTGATTCGAACCTTGTGTCTTCGACTTCTTCCCGGACGAGAAGCTATACTCTTCTTCCCAGAGCTGCACTCAAGAAAGGCCCCGGAGATCGCTCGCCCTCGAGCTCTCTCGCTCTCGCTGGATCTCCCTCACCTCTCGAGCACTCAGGCGCTTCAGGAATTGGCGCCGCTCTCTTCTTCTCTCGGTTGTTCTCTCACCGGAGTGCCCAGCGCCTGTTCATCACCGGAGACGCCATGGGAGAAGCTCCCAAGCTCTCTCGGCGGCGCTTCGGGCTCCTCGCTGTGAACCCTAATCCTCGCTCTCTCTTTTGCCGCCTCTGAGTTCTCTCTTTGTGTGCTACAGTGGCTGAGACAAGAAATAAGAAGCGCTTTATACGGTTGATGAATCAAAACGCAGTGTAGAGGCAAGTCAGATGGAGAAGCTGTGTTGCTGTTGGAGCTTGTGGATTGTAGATGGGCTGGAGCTGTTTTGGGCCAAGACCGAACTGATGGGCTGCAAATTCATTATAGTTCAAAGATAGAAACCATATAATATACGTAGTATGATATATATAATCAAGTCTGTAAACTAGAATTATATATGCTCAACAATTACAAATTACAATTACGTAACGACGAGTGCCTTCACATTCATCAAGCACTAGGGTCTCAGTCTGTGTTCAATTGGGAGTAATGGAGTATGCACCACCGATAGATGAGATCTATATACTTTTTTTTTTTTTTTGAATTGGTAAATAAAGAGCGGTCATTTCGGGGTTCGAACCGGGGACCTATGAATACTACCCACAAGTCATTTCCGGTGAGCCATTCCGGAATGGTTATGAGATCTATATACTGCATATTACCCTTATTCCTGGGTTATTTAAACATCTTGGGTTGACATTTTATGGACATATTTTTTTTTGATAAGGTAATAATTCGAGGGCTAGACAGACATAACTCCTTGAGTGGCCGACGGCGAACCGTCTAACATAGAACGTAAAATAAAAAACGGTGCAGTACAAAAAGCGGAAATCAAACAGTCCTGTCGAACAAACGAGCCTAACCAAAAAAAGATGAGGACAACGTAGACCAAATCCGAAGCGGGGACATATTAACTGAATAGTATCACACCTTTGTCTAGTGCAAAGAATTTTGGATCTTAAATTTTTTTATTTTTTTTTTTGAGATTTGGAGATTGTTTTCATGGACTAATCCATTTGGAAAAAGTCTAAAATTTATCCATATTTCAAGATGATTGAAAATTATTAATTTTGGCCATCTTCGAGGAGGATTTCTCAGGATACGTCCATAGTAAAGTCGTAGCTCTTGAAGTTAGCTTTCCAACGAGTGCTCAAATGTCACGATCGGATCAATGTGGCTCTTGTTTTGCTAAAAATATCGAGCATGTGTCTGTAACTCCTATTTTAAGGCTCATTACCATCATTTCAGGGCTATTTGGACATCTCGTGTGGGCGTTATATGGACGTATTTCCTTAATAGCATCACACTTTACTTAGTGCAAAGGATTTTGGATTTTTTTTTTTTTTTTTGAGATTTAGAGATTTTTTCGTGAACTACCTCTTTAGAAAAAAGTCAAAAACTTGTCCAGATCCCAAACTAATGGAAAAATATTTTTTTTCCATCTTCAAGGAGGATTTCTGAGGAGTCGTCAACGGTAAAGTCGGAGCTCTTGAATTTAGCTTCCCATCGAATGCTCAAATGCCCTGATTGGACCAACACAACTCTTATTTTGCCAAAAATATCAAGCATGCATGTGTCCGTCCGTAAATCCTATTTTAAAGCTCATTACCCTCATTTCAAGTTATTTGGATATCCCGAGTGGGCATTTTATGTATGTATTGTCTTAATAGCATCACATCTTGTTTAGAGCAATGCTCGAAATTCATGAAAATACGTAATAGTAATGATAGTATATGTTTTTAATTAAAAGTTCAATTACAAAAAAATGAAATGTGTTTGATAGAAAATCGCTACCTTACATTCAATTCTCTTACAAGGTGTAGTGAATACGAAAACATGTGTGGGAGATGCGAAATGAGCATTCCACATTGATAATATAAGGAATCCAAGTCTTGCATATAAGTCGGTGGACTACTCTTCTTGATGTCAATTGGTTTTATAATGGAACCCTGTTGATCCTGTTTCTTCGACTTAATTAGTGTATGGTGCGATTGAACGTATAATTTCATGTTATTTATATATGACCCACCAAAATTTAACAATACATTTTTTTTTTTTTGAAAAACATGAATCTCACCAGCCAAATTACAGATCAAGATAGCAATACATTCATACTTACCAAATTATTAATCAAATAAAATCTTAAAACCATAGAAATACACTAAATTTTTTTTTGGACTATATATAGTCAATCACATTTAAAGGTGTCCTTGGTTGGCAAAGTGTTCCCCAAGCGGGTAACATTATCATAGTCCTGCGGCCCATGGGCCGAAAGCCCAGGAATCAAAAGCCCAATAATCCTCAACAACACCAGCCCAAACCCCTCTCCGTATAGCCTCCCCTCCATCGCCGGCAACACCGTCTGTCCCCTTATAAGCTCCCACCACGCGTTCAAATACTTGGGGCCCACCCACAGCAACGAGAAGTAGTTCTTGTTTGGCTCCTCGTGCATCACCTTCCCCTTATACAAGCTATTGTAAAACAAACACTCCCCAAAGTGCTTAAAGAGCAACAGCTTCCCGTCGTAAGGCAGCCTCGGAACGGCGTCGTTGCAGTACACGAACCTCTTATACGCAACGTTGTGGGCTTTTAGCTGCTTCGTCATGTACTGCCCGAACTGCCCGTCGCCCACCCTGGGCTGCCCGAACGTGTACACCCCCCGAACCCTTCGGAGCACATCCGCCTCGTCGTGGATTATCAACAACGCCGCGAATAGAATCGCTAGCGCCCCTCCGAGGCTGTGGCCAGTGACTATGAATTTCGCGTTCGGGTTCTCGCGGGTTTTGGCTCGGAGGAGTTGACGGAGCGTGTAGTATGCGAGTGGGCCGTTGACCGAGTTTGGGTCGGATGTGTTGGGCTCTTTGGACCAGTCCATGGATTCTGAGAGGCCCAATGCCTTCATGAAGCCGCCGTGGAGCTTGCCCACGCCTTCGATCCCGTACCAGGAGATGTCGACGTCGGTGCACCAATCGGTGAAGTTGAACAGCTCCGTGCCTCGGAATGAGACAACTACTAGGTTCGGGTCCGTAGCTGAGGTTTGGAACACGAAGGCCTGTGTGGTGTGGTCTCCAAGATAGGCTGTCCCAAAAGAGCATAAAATACACGGGCAAGTACAAACCTCGTTAAGCATTCTTAATTAAATATTATCTCGCTTAATACTACATCCGTCCAAAAATACATTGCCTTTACTATTCACGTACGCTTTTTTAAGAGGGTAAAAATTATATAAAATATTAACTTTTTTATTAATTTTTTTTAATAATTACAAACTTATTATAATAAGTTTGTAATTATTAAAAAAAATTAATAAAAAAGTTAATATTTTATATAGTTTTTAACTTCTAAAAAAGCGTGCATGAATAGTAAAAGTCCATGTATTTTTCGACGGAGGGAGTATTATTTAACAAAATGAAAACGTGTTCGCTATATACATCTCAAATCATGCACGTCCTTAAGGACGTGCATGGTTAAAAGAGATTAATTAATTTTTTTAAATGTTAATTAGTCACAAGACTTGCACATCCTTAAGGACGTGCATTTTCAGACTTGGATTTGTGGTGTATATAACCACACTCAATGAAAAGGATTAAATGATTCTCATTTAATATAATATATAGGTATATTCTTTTTAAAAAAAATATCTCATTGTAATTTTATGCAAAAAGATGTAAATACAAATAATTTATTACAGATTTCTTATATACAGTATTAAAGAAAAAATTAATGATATATGAACAAACTGATTTACATTTAATATAACATATAAATATAAATACTATATATAAGCCTTAGGGCGTGTTTGGATTCCAAATGCATTATGTTTATAATGCAAAACAATAAGGTGGTGTTTGGTTAACACAATTTTTAAGTTGTTTAAATTAGGGTGTTTTTAGATTCCACGATGTATTAATTATAATACAATTATTTTATCTCGATTTATGTGATTATTTTGTTAAATTACGGTTTTACATCGATTTTCACGCGATTTTTATTTTTACAATCAAACGCTCATATAAAACGAGGTAAAATAATTACATTATAATTAAAATGCAATGGAATCCAAACACACCCTTAGTGCAAGATTTGTACAACTACTATACATTTTCTATTTCAAATCATTGCCTCTTTTAAAAAAATAAACATTTTCTATTAAAATAAAATTATATCTCACATATATACTTGACGACAAGTGTTTCAATTAAAAAGTCAAGCAGCAAGCGATCACACAAATTCATCCAAATTAATGAAATCTTAAATACCCATTTCTTACAAATTACAAGAAATCTTCCTCTTAAAATGATCTTCAAATCCTATATCTCCAAAATTGTCCCTTTCTATACCCCAGTTACCCCAAATGCGATCCCTTGTGCGGACCTAATACTACTGTCTCCCCCCATCCCTTATCTTAATCTTTTAAGGGTGTTTTTGCTAAATAGCTTGTTTTGAACCTTTAATTAAATAATTATTACTCAAATTAATTTTATTAGGTAGGCTAGCACCCTTCCCAATTGGTCAACGTTGACCGTTGACTTTTTCGGTTTTTTTTTTATATAAAATTTTTTTTTATAACTAATTGATGCCACTTTTTGATGCCATTTTTCATAGTGCTTTGATGCCAAATTTATAATTATATTTTTTTCTTTAATGTGATGCCACTTTTTAAAGTAGCGTTTTTAATGTTATGTGATGCCACTTTTTTCAAAATTTGATGACACTTTTTTATGTCAATGTTTTGATGATATGTTTTTTTTACCATGATGCCATATTTTTTCAAAGTGGTATTTTGATGACATTTTTTTCTTTTAATGTGATGCAAGTTTTTCAAATTAGTGTTTTGATACCATTATTTTCCTAATGTAATTATTTTATCTCACTTTTTTTAATCAAATCGTTTGATGCCATATTTTTTTTCAAGGTACTGATTTCGTGGTGCCATATTTTTTCAAGGTAATGTTTAGATGACATTTTTTTATTTACTATGATGCAACTTTTTCAAAGCAGTGTTTTGATGTCATTTTTCTAATGTAATTATTTGATGATATTTTTTTAATCAAATCTTTTGATTTCATAATAAAATGGATTGATGACACTTTTTTAATGCCACTTTTTTCAAATCTTGCTGATATTTTTTTGTTTACTGTGATGTCACAATGACCATTGATGCCATTTTTTTTTTACCGTTGCCTACTGATGACACTTTTTTGATATCAATTTTTTGATGATATTTTTTTTCGTGATGCCATATTTTTCCAATGTAATGTTTTCGTGATGCCATATTTTTTCAAGGTAACGTTTTGATGACAATTTTTTCTTTAATGTAATGCAACTTTTTCAATGTAATGCAATATTTTTTCTTTAATGTAATGCAATTTTTTCTTTAATGTAATGCAACTTTTTCATATTTATGGGTTAATTTTTGTAATTTTACAAAAATTGCTATTTTGGGTTAATTTTTGTAATTTTGTAAAAACTCCTTCTTCAACCTCCGGACGCTCCTCGACAGCTCCTGCGCGCGCCGGCCGCCGCTCGTCGATCCTCGCTCCGGCCGCCGCTCCTGGAACCCTCGCTCCGGCCGATCGACCTCGCTCGCTCCGGACGCTCCGCCGCTCGTTCCCTCCCTCGCTCCCCCGCTCGCTCGTCGCCGCCTCCTTCCCTCGCTCAGATCCGGACTCGCTCGCACCGCCTCGCTCGTCCTCGGCTCGGATCCGGCGCCTCCACACCAGATCCGGCGCTCCCTCGCCAGATCCGCCCTCCTTGGCCACCAATTCCGGCCATCCCGAGCCCAAATCCCGCCGATCCGACACCTAGCCCCCACCGACGAACTCGCAAACTCCCTCCCGTCCACCCTCCTTGGCCACCAATTCCGGCCATCCCGAGCCCAAATCCCGCCGATCCGACACCCAACCCCCACCGACGAAGCCTCGCAGACTCACTCCCGTCCTTGCACCGACCCCGAAGCAATTTCAGAAGAGCCATGAAGAGACAGAGAGAGCAGATGCTACAGGGCTAAAAAAAATTTAGGGGATGTTAAACCGGTTTATAAATTTTCAAGAGGTGTTAATTACTTAATTAGAACATTAAAAAGTGATTTTCTACCAAATTTTCTCATCTTTTAATTCCTTTTTCTTTTTAATCTATTATTTTCACTTTGATTAATTTTCTTTTAAAATAAATTATATTCATGTGATAAGGGATATAACGGATAGGGAGAGACGTGAGACATGGATCTCATTTGCAATTACCCTCTCGGCCTCTCCCTCCCAAATCTCAAATGAAAAATAAAATAAAACATAAAACATAAAAAAGGAATTAATTTGTTAAAGAATAGACGTATAGTGATAATCTATGTTACACGGAAACGGAAATGGGAACGGGAAACGAAACGGAAACGAAAACGGAAAAACGGTAATCCCAATTTTATAGGAAACGGAAACGCCGGAGAAACAGCAACATGAATTATATATCAATTTAAAGGTCTAAAGAAGAACAATAAATATATTATCAAATCATACCCAACGAATGCAACACTAAATCTACAAACTGTAGCATTCAATACCGTGATAAACATAAGCTTCTCAATCTTATCCACATATTTCCAAAGGGGACTCTCCTGATTCCCTTCAATCACATCATCTTGGTCTTGGACATCAGTTGTAGAGCCGGACTCGTGACTTTAAATTCTTTAATCAACGCTACGACTTTCGCTACTAGCATAGAAGACATTTCGTACCCAATTGACTAAGTGGGAGGTAGAGAGCAGTAGTGAGATTTACCAGGACAAGAGCGAGCCATTTAGCGAACACCCTCGAGCAGAGATCAGAAGAAGAGTGAGCGTCTGAGCGAGGAGACAGAGGCGGCTAGGGTCGCCAGAAGGGAGGAACAATGGCCTGAACAGATGAAGGAATAGAGAAAAGGGAAGGAGCGACTGAGCGAGCGCTGTCGAGCAGGAGATCTGAAGAAGACCGAGCGATTGAGCGAGCAGAGGGAGGCAACTTGGGTTGCCGGGAAGGGAGGAGACAAACGCCACTCTCCACTCGCCTGAACAGTCCACCGGGAGGTGGCTTGGGTCTCCGGAAAGCAACTAAGCGTGAGAGAAAATGGAGGAGGCGGCAGATGGTACGGAGTGCGGAGAAGAAGGAAATCGATTTAGGTTTTTTTTTTAAAAAAATCAATTAAAAAATTTGGGAAACGCCAGATAACAACCAAGTTAACGTTTCTGAAGAAACGTTTCCTAATCAAAAAAAAAAAAAAGGTTTCTGAAGCCATAGAAACGTTGTCCGTTTCTGACTTTTTGGGTCAACAAAACGTTGACTATTTCTTACCTATCGGAAACGTTTCGACGGTTTCCGTGGAGTTTCGGGGTTTCTTTAAATCAAGAAACTTGAAACCGCTATGAAATGGTGTTTCGGGGTATAAGAAGTGATAATGGGATTATCATGATTCATGTCTTCTAGTGATTAGATATTTAGATCGAAGATTATATATCAATTGAGGTGCCAAGTGAGACCTGCATTTATTGCAAAATATTATATATATATATATCAATTAAAAAATTTAGTTATAAATTGTACAATGTCGATTATTTTGATCTATTGGGCATAAAGGACAAATTTGTAAGTAAATTAAGATGCCACCTCACGCCACGCAAAGTGTGACTTTTTTTTTTTTTTTGGACGTGGGGGGTTCCGAGGTTATCGATTAATCCCCCACGGGTCCGGGCCCTAGCCTGCAAAGGACGCGAACCGGTTTAGCAGGCGGCAATGAAGGGTTGAGCACCCACTAATACACAAATTGTGTAAGAAGTGGGATTTGAACCCTTAACCTTTTGCAAGGGCCACCTCTCCCTAACCACTGGGGCAAGGGTCATTGGTTCCACGCAAAGTGTGACTTAACTTGGGAGACTAGCTTAGCTATAGCCGGATCTTTAATTTCTCGTCCCATTTTTTTCTTTTTGGTTGAAACCTATCTTGTTCTTTCTTTCTTGGGAAATTTCGTTTGGTGTCCCTGAGTTTTTGATAATTTCGGTTGGTGTCTCACACTTTTTTTTTGTTCGGATGGTACCCCTGAGTTTTGTCAAAAGTTCGGCTCATGCCCAAAACTCATAGTTTCTTCTTTTTAATGAATAAAACCACCCTTTATTTTTATTTTTTCATAAATATGCCCATTTACTTTTAACATTGAACAAAAAATACTTATTGTTTAACAAAATTCAACACAAAAGTGACAAAATCAACTTTATTTTTTAAAATTTTACAAAATCACATATTATTTTCAAAATTTTTATTACAAAATCACTCTTTTTAAAAAAAAAATATAACAAAATCACTATGATTTTTAAAATTGTACAAAAGAACTATTATTTTTCTATACTTTGCAAAAACGAAAAACACTCATTATTTGCAAAAACAATATGTAACACCTATTATTTTTCAAAACAATATTTAACTTATATCTCACTAACTTTAAATATTTGTAAATGTGATTGATCAATTTAAGCAAATGCTCGATTATAATTTTTTTTAAAAAGAAAAGTAAAATTTATTTATTTTATTTTCTTCTTGTAAAAGAAAAATATAATAAAAGATCAATCATTCTTATCTTATTAGGTTTTATGTATTCCAACCAAAAGAAATGAATAACACCTTCTTTTATTGCACAAGAAGTGTTTTTTTGCATTTTTTAAAGCATAAAGGGTGGTTATACACAAAGTATGGTTTTACGAAATATTTTTTTTAATAATTTATAGGTTAACAAATTTTTTTTCACATAATAAGATAGTGGATATGTGCAAAATTTTGTAAATAATGGGTGATTATGTACATGCAATGTTTGACAAATAATGAGATTTATTTTTTACAAAATATGAAAAATATATAACGGATCTTTTGTGTAATGTTAAAAACAATGGTTGATTTTCTTCAAAAAAATTTTGGAAAGAATGGGTATTTTTTGCTAAAACTTTGGCAATAATGTGTGATTTTGTTAATTTTAAAAAATAAAGATGGTTTTGTCAATTTTGTGCTGAACTATGTAAATTATTCAATCATCTATCTTTTTTGATCCTTTCTAGTTCAAGTGGGCTTAGCCCACTCTACATCTGGATCGGGTTACTGTAGGCCCATTTAAGGGGTTGACCCTCCAACTCACAAGCGTCTCCATGTTTCCACGGGGATTCGAGCTTCGAACCTCGAGGCATGGGATGTAGTCCCATAACCACTACACCAACTTGTGATTGATATTCAATCATCTATGCAACAATGCATATATGCTAGCAGTGGCGGATCCTGAAATTGTTGATTGAGGAGGCGAAAAATGACGATAAAAAAATATTGATGTAAAATTAAACCCTAATTTTTCTTTCCGAAAAATCATCAATATTATGGATGTGTAACTAGAATAAAAACATAAATCTTGCATGATTTATTTCATGGTTTTCAAATATTTCAATATAACCTCCTAATTTGAAGTTCTCGGATATAATTATATTATTAAGATATGAAATTAATAAATTATAATAACAATAAAAATATATCGATTTGGTAAATGACGTAGGAAATATTGTAATTCAATGCTGAAATTTAAAACGCTTATAACTTTTTGCTCAGATATCGGATTTGTGCTTATAATATATCAAATCGAAGCTATCGACAAGAGAAATATGAATGTTAAATTTTATTTTCGATTGGGGGGCGACTGCCACCACCGGCTCTAAAGAGGATCCGCCTTTGTATGCTAGTATCATATATATATATATATATATATATATATATATATATATATATATATATATATATATATATATATATATATATATATATATATATATATATATATATATATATATATATATATATATATAACGTGCCACCACCGGCTCTAAAGAGGGTACAGCATTGGCTTTGTGGCTAGGAATGTTGCGGGTGCCTTCCTCTTCGCAGGTCAGAGGCAAATTTCGTTTACAGATGACGTCGAGATTGCCGAGGCGGAAGGCGTCAGATGGGCATTACAAAGTTCTCAGGAGAGAGCCATGGGGAGGATACAGGTAGAGACCGATTGCCTGGCTCTTATAGGGAAGATCACAAGGGGATACAAGGGTCTAGGTGTGCTGCAGCAGCTGATAGGATCAATCAAGACCATGGAGAGTAGTTTCACAGAAGTGGTTTGGTCACATGTCAGACGGGAAGGTAACATGGCGGCACATGATATGGCAAATATTAGGCCGATTAGTAACTCTTTAGTTTTTTTCTAAGGAACTACTTCCGCAAAACGTAATTGTAAGCCTGGATAACGGTATTGAATAAATTCATCGGCTTGTTCTCAAAAAAAAAAAAAAAAAAAATTAATGGTAGTAAAATTCATAGTTGGTGGCTTGGAGCTATATTCGCCTTTATTTAACCATAGTAATTAGTAAGTCTTGTTTTATACATGGAAATATATCAACACGATATTTTAAAATTATACACTCCATTATATGTAAAATGTATTAAAAAAAATATAAAAATAAAATAATAAATTTGAATTATAATGCGAGAATTAGAAAAATAATGATAAGAGATTATAGATCTATCCAATAAATTTTCGACTATCGAATATAATTAATCTAGATGTACAGATCTTTTCTATATTCTATTTTATTATTTCTTATATAATTTTAAAGGACCTTGAGAAAAACAGTACAACAATAATCTTTAAGGGCTTATAAAAAAAATCTTTAAGGGTCAGAAAACAAATTAGCTAGTTTGTTTTGGAAATTCAGTATAATTCATGGAAAATGTTTTTCACATTGTTTACAATTTTTTGGATTTTCCAAAATATATTCCAATTTTTTTAAAGGAGAAAATATTAATAAAAGAATGATTTTATATTCGAGATTAATTTCATAGTAAGAAAATGGAACACATATTCCCTTACATTCTAATTATAATATACTCTACTCACCGTTCCAGAAGTTGTAGAAATCCAAGAATTTCATCTGCAAAAAATGAATTCAACATATCGTCAAAAAAAAAATCCAAACTTACTTATAGAACTAAAAAATAATATTTTTATTTAATTATATATTGTACTCATCTCTTTAAAAACTTGACCTGCCAAAGATCGGAAACAACATGTTGAACAAAGGCCGAGTCTTCATATGACAATTTGGAAGCCATGAGAGACAAATGCACCAAATACCTTTCGTCTTCTTCGCCCTCATCTCGTTTAATCCTCTCGTCCAAATCGTCCCTAACATCTCCACATCCCGCCACCGATCTGCAACCGTCCCATCTCCCCTCTGGACTCACCACATTTCCTACATTAGAAATACGAATCGATGCAACATAGGACTGAGTATAAAAAATGCGAATTAATAGTTAATAGTGATTAAAAAAAAAGTGTGTTACCGGTGATCTTGTTGAGGAGGAGCTTGAAGAGGCCGCCATTGACGGAGACGAGATTGAGCCAATCTCGGAGCCAGGATCCGAAATCGGCCGCCGGGTTCTTGAGGAGGAGCAAGATCTTTTGGAGCGAAATCGAAACAAACACCACCCATCGGTACCTTAGCCTCTTGAGGTGGTCATTTGCAGCTGCCGATCCCTCCGGCCTCTCGAGGAAATCACTCGTGGCGACGAGCTGCTCCGACACGAGGAGTCGGACGAGATCGAACAAGCTCGCGTCGTCGGGATTCAGCACTAGATAATCGTCACAAGAAATGTCTTCCCCTTCTTGGTATCTTGAAGACATGGCTTGCAAGTTTTTTGTTTAATTAGAAACTAATAAGGTTGAATTCCTTCATAGCATATGTTTATATATATATATATATATATATATATATATATATATATATATATATATATAATTGACCTAGTTATAGATAATGTTTGGCATCTCAATGATTAATTTAATTTAAATTAATTAATTATAATATAGTACGTTAATTAAGATTATAATTTGGATGTGATATGATTCTTGGTTTCTCATTGAAAAGGATGTCTTTAATGGTCCAAACCCTTACTTTATTAAAAAAAATATAATTCAATGAAAATATATGAAAATATAAAAATCATCATATGTATATAAATGTGTAAATAAAATCTTATTTAATGACAAAATCCATAATATTTATAAAGTTGTTTCCTTATAAGACCATCTCCAATGGCTTCTCCAAAATTGAGAAGCAAAATACATATTTTTCAAATTATTTTTGCTTCAACTCCGACAGTTTTCCCGTTTCTAAGATTTGGAGAATGACTTTTGGAGAATGCTACATATTTAGAAAAATCTCTCTATTTTTTTTATACCACTTTCCCATTTTGGAGAATGAGATGGATAATCTGTTGGACTGAAAAACGCCTTAAAATTATTCGAAAACTCTAAAATCCCCAAAGTGAGAAATCTGTTGGAAATGCTCTAAGTTTGTAAGAAAAAATTTCTACATCACTTTGAAAAGCTATAATCTAGTTTTGCCTTACAAACATAACAAGACCCGACCGAAAAACCCCCGCCTAATTAAACTCAAAATTTCATCGAAATTCATAATTCCACAATAATCGATCATCTCGGCAAACCTGATTTGAAATAGATTCGCGCTCAAGATACAACAACAACAACTCAGTTAATCCCATAATAAAACCGGATCTGGATGTTAGGATATACGCACTCTTAATTCTGGTCGAGTGTAATTTACACTTCTTCTTTTTTATATATCATATGGTGATTTTGAACCTAACCCATTTATAAATTAACTTGGTATATATGTGTTTTTTTGGTTTAAGGTATATATGTGTTTGATTCAAACATGACAAGGATCAAACTGCCGCCGGTATCTCATCCATCTGCCTTTACATAATTAATGTATACCCAAAAGGCAAAAGACAACCTTCAAGTGTTCAACCTTATATGTACTCCGTATATATTATTTGATTAATTATGATATGATGTAGTTTTAAATTTAATTAAAGACTAATAATTAATGGTCCTTTCGTGCAGATGTAAAGGTGATGGCGTCTTATCTTGATAATTAAATTATGGGTACGAGTTTATAATTTAGATTAAGTTAAAAAAATATTTATTTTTTTACATAATATATCTGCAATATTATAACAAGTCGATCTACATGGTTCAATTGACTTGCGGAAATAATTTTGATTTTATTTTATTATATTATCGGGAGCTTATACTTGCATTACTGTCCGATCCGCTAATTAATTAACCTTAAATATGTGTATAATAATCGTAATTAATTATCATACTATGCTTTTGGGCAACGAGAATCGTCTAATCCGTAATTGTAGTCCATACCGTAATCCAAATTATTTCACTGGCTAAATTGAAATTTTTAATGATTTTCTTATTTAAATCGCTTATCGACCAATGAAATTAAAAGGACCATAAAAATGGCCTACGGCGTTGGACTAGACGATTTTCACCAGCTTTCGGGAGTTTGAAAAAAGATTCTATATTAATCTTAATTAATTGAGCTTGTTCGACGTGAATATATTCCACCGCATTGATTTGGGGATTTTTTTTTAAAAAAACAAAGTAAAAATGAAAAGAATATATAATTATTGATTGGAACGAAAAGTTCAAATGCGCATGCTTTGAATAGCTCACTGTAATATCATATGGTTTCAAACTTTTGATTAAAGGTATTAATAATAATCCACAGGTTTTAGTTCTCAAACTTTTGATTAAAAGTCAATAAAAGAGTTATGCAAGTTAAACTTTGACGGATATAAAGAGGAGGGTTCAATGGTTCATAATTTGGGAATACACTGGGTCTTTGTCCCACATCGAAAAACACGGAATCTCGGGCCTTGTATATAAGTCACTGAGACACTCCTCCTATTGACAATTGGTTTTATGATGGATCCCCGCTGGTCTTGTGTGATCGGCTTGGGTGCACATGATGTGCTTGGACGTGTGGACCCCCACGTTATACGACCCGCCAGAATTCATCAGTTTGCACCTATCGACTTCGGAAGTCGGGTGTCTTCTAGACTTTTGTCAACACTAGAAGCCGGTAATCTAACCATGCGTTTGACGGGATTAAGGGTGTGTATGGGTGTTTGTTTTAGTAGTTTATAAACTACTAAAATGAAGAGGTTAAATTATTAGTTGTGTATGGGGTTGTTTATATGTGGGGCTTTAGTTAAAATTGGGTGTTTAAAAATAAGTCACATTTGATAGCTTTTTTTGTGTTTTTGGGGTTTATTTGATTTGAAAATACAATTATACTCTTAATAACAACAAAATAAACTCCACTTTTTACAAATAAACTGTTTTTCATTCCATACGGGGTTTATATTTCACACAAAATTTTAACCTTATTTGAGGTTAAATTTTTAACTTTAACCTGTTTATAAATTTTTCAGACCGGCATTTCTAAACATCAATATTTTTATATATCTTAATTTTCAAGTTCTTGGGGTGTCGGTGTGCGAATATAAATAGAAAGAGAGTGAATGGGCTGATTCAAACAAACCATTTTGCAGAGCACAAGTGCACTGTGAAGAGTCCAGTGGGCTTATTGTGCACTGTGAAGAGTCCAGTGGGCTTATTTTGCACTGTGAAGAGTCCAGTGGGCTTATTTGGTCTTCAGGCCTTCAGCAATTCTTTCGCTTTCCTTCTAAGTTCTAACTCTTGTGAGTAATTACTCTGTATCTTATCTTGGAGGTTATTTCCGTTTTATTTCCTCCTAATTTCTAGCTCTCCGTCCCCTCAAAGGAGAATTTTATTAAAAATAAAAACAAATGGGCTAAGCAGTGAGTACGTGGAGATATTCCGATCCCTTACATCAGCAATAATTAAATATAAAATGTCCCGAGACGGATCACACAATACAAAAAGACCTAAACTAAAAGAAGCAAAAGAAGCGAGATAATCATCAACAACATTTGCTTCCCTAAGAGTATGACGGAACTGAACAACCCGGTTTCTTTTCAAGTAGCCTTGACATTGCGAAACAAACTGAAGAGGTGATGATAATGATCCATAGGTCTTCCTATCAATAGAATCATCGGTTGTGAATCTATTTCAAGGGCAATTCTCCTGTATCCCCAAGACCAAGCAAGTCGTAAACCTAGTGTACGGTGAAATTAATTATGTGATTTTTTAAGCTAGTGTTCGATCTACGTACATAAATTAATCGATGATCTTCAAATTCATGCGAAGTGATTTTTTGAGAGAAACTTCTAATATAATCCACTCTGATTTATGTCGGTAGATATGTCCAATGATAGAGTAAACCGCTCTCTTATAAAGTTTAGAGTCTGTTTAGCATACCAAAGAATAATCTGGCTTAAGATTATAATCTAGCTTGAAAATAAAATCTAGATGAAATTTTTGATGAAAATTTAGAGATATATACAAAATTTAAAGAAGAAATTCTTATTTGACATGACAAATTCTATAGTGTTTTTGTAAACCTATTTTTTTTTTAAAAAAAATCGCGAAAAGTTTTACCACGTCGTTTTAAAAAGTTATAATAAGCTTGCGCCAAACAGGTTCCATATGTTAGCTAGATTCATAAAATCCCATACAAAAACAAGAATTATGCTGTTTTTTTTTAAAAAAAAATTTATACGATAATATATAATCCATCTTCTAAATTCTAATACAAAAAAAAGTTAATCTACAAATCAAGCTCCTCAAATTTTTTTTAACTATATCCTTTTTTTATATGCTAAGAAAGAGCTTATAACAACTAGTCAACTACCTTCATTGCAATTTGTAATGGTAACTTTAATTGTCTTTTCCCCGGCCCTTTTGTTCACAGGAAGCCAATAGTCTATTTAACACACTGCACAATACTACCGTTTGACTTTTTAACACGTATTTTAAGGAGCTAAAAACTATATAATATATTAACTTTTTTATTATTTTTTTTTTATAATCTAATATTTATTACCAACAAATATTAAGTTGTAAAAAAATAATTTTAAAAAAGTTGATATTATATAGTTTTTAGCTCCTTAAAATACGTGTTAAAAAGTCAAACGACAATCTTTTTGGATCGGAGGGATTACTACAATTGTACATGATGTGGTATTTATTAGTTCGTGGACCATTATTCATTAACATTTTTTTTTGTTTTATCTTTCTGAATTCTGTTTTTTTTTTAAAGAAAAAATACATTTTTCTTGCAAAATAAAATAAGGTTAAACAATTGAATAAATATACTAAGAATTCCGCATCCCTCTCAAAAGATGAAACCAGAAAACTCAATTTGCCCCAAAATCAACGCGCACCTTCACGTGCCCCCTTTCGACCCCAACCCTTCTCCCCAACCTCTGAAACTCCAAGCCAAATCGCACCAAAAGAAGAACCCTAACTCTAATCTAGCTCCTATTCTCGCCCAAACCTGCAAGAGCTTAAGTCTAATCAACCAAAAGGGTTACTGGTTTTGGATCTGGCAAAAGTATTGGCCTGATTTTGGGGTTGGGAGGGTTAAATCTCTTTTGGGGGTTTGCTTTTCTGGTCCGATCAAATCCGTTCTATGGAGGATTCGAGATTCAATCATTACAACAACCTATGGAGACTCCTCGTCTCTGTTCTTCCTCGTCCGCTCTGGTCGATGGGACAACACTCCCCTCTCCGAGGGAGGTCAAAGGACTACTGCGTGCAGAGAACTGGCTCCTCATCATTCTCTGCCCTCGCTTCAAACTACCTCTGGATCCGACAGGTATGCTATCCTACACTCAAAATCTGTATCCAAAATCCAGATACCTTCTGGATTTTGGGTTAAGTTTGCTTCATACTTCATTAAACTCTACTATAAAAGCACCCTAATGCGCAAATTTAATGCAATCTCTACCAACTTTCCTCTCTTCAATTCTTGACAACAAATAGTTTCTGGCGCTCCTGGTCTATACGGTTCTTTCTCCTACTGGTTTGCTTTAATGGCAAATACACAACAAAACAAGGGGAAGAGGGTCTCTAATGGGGACTCACTGACACCCAAAACTAACCAATCCAAAGGGAAGGGGGTCTCCAACGGGGACTCACCGACACCCATAACCTCCATACCAAAAGGGAAGCCCCCGGGTGACACCCACAAACCACCAACCCATTTGAAGCCACCAAAACCTGACAAAGGAAAAGGAAAGCTTGACTTTTCCTCTTTCTTTGATCAACTGCAGCAATACCAGCCTAAATACCTATTCGAAACTGATGCCATTCTCTATGGCAGAGTTTTTGGAGCACCCATTGAGTTCAAAAAACTCCAATCAAAACTTACTTTTGACTAGAAGGGAATCTCTGGTGCCCTTCAAATCCTAGACCTTCCAAACAATTGGTTTGAACCCAGATTCTCCAATCCACAAGACCTTCTTGGCATCTGGGAAGCTCGACCCTATCATGTATATGGTCAGCTGCTCATTCTTCGCCCATGGAAACCCTCCTTTGACCCACTCACTGAAAACACCACATCTCTGGACATGTGGATTCGCATTACCTCTATCCCTGAGGCTTACAAGAAGCCTGGTGCTCTTGAGGCCATCATCACTCACAATGAATTCGGCACTTTCATCAAGGCTGACACCAGTGTGGATCCGAATGCGAGGTATGCTCGAATCTGTGTTAATCTTGACATTGCTCCTGGTGTTTGCAACACCATTCTCATACCTGCAAACAGAAATGAAGTTTCTGCCCATATCATCTGGTTTGAGGAGTTCCCCACGGGTTGTGGGAACTGTGGGGGGCAGGACCACATATTCTCAAACTGTCCTCTCTTTATTCCCAAACAAAAGAAAATCATAATCAAATTCAAAAAGCCAAAGCATGCCTTCTTAGAGCACTCTGCTGATGATGGTGACTGGACCAGACTTGGGAAAAATGGTAAACCCATCAAACTTCCTAACCCCATTGAAGCCTTTAGTAACAAACCATACATTTCGGGCAAGGGTGGGGTTTCTGTGGCCTTTGAAGCCTTGTCCAACTCATCTTCCTCTTCAAGGGGTTCCAAATCACCAAATGAGCATACCACACATGAAGGTCCATCTGAAATGGCCCCTGCTTGTGCTGAGTTTCCTGCAGCTGGGTTTGCTGAAGCTCCTACTCTTCACTCCCCTCTTGTAGCACCCAATGGTAACCCTGCATTCTCAGCTGGTTTCATTGGGTGCTCGAGTGTGGTGGAGAGGTCTACTGAGCTTCTTGCCATCCCCATGCCTGCTGTTTACACTCTTAGCAGTGCATCTGATGCAATAGACCCAAACACAGCTAACAAACCCTCTAATGATGATGCCATGGTTGCTGCCTACCCACTCCCAGACCCTGCACTTTTCAATGACATAGGAGCTGAAGTGGAGTCTGAAACTCTCCAGTGCCTCCAGTATGACCCAAATGAAGATGATATGTTGGATGGTTATGAGGAGTTTGACTACCTGGTGGATGATCCAGTGGTGGACAACCCAAATGATCTAGCATCTGACCCATCTTATCATTCAATCCACTCCACCTCGACTGTGGTCAGAATGTTTTCTGCCATGGATAACCCCAGTGATCAAGCACCCCTCATGGAGACTTCCACTTCTAGCTCCTTCAAAAGAAAAGGCACATGTGGAGAGGATGACACGGCAAGCTCCAACCTGAAGAGGGGCAAGAATTCCAACTGAATCCATGATGATCAAGGTTTTGTCAAGCAATGGGGTAATCTGGCCTAGCCCCTTGGCCCTTTGTGATGAATGCAGAATCCTAACATCACCTTTTGAATCCTTTTGCAACCCTATTTCTTGTCAAAAGCTTGTACTAGGATATGCTATCTTTTGCTACTTTATTTTCAATGTTAGTAGGACTACTAAGGTACTTTTAATCCTCTCAAATAAATCAATCAGTCATGAGGTTATTAGTACTGTAAGCTCACCCTTGGATTGTAATCCCTATCAAATGCTTCATGTATTATATAAGAAATATCCCTATGTTATAAAAAAATGCTACTTCTACTACATCTACCAAATCTGCAAATCTCAGTACTGGAGCTTACCAATTGATAAAATACCAGCTCCAATACTGAGAAACAACTGCCTGTTTCTTCTACACAAAAACCACAATATCTCACTAAGGCTTGACAAAAGACACACAAACAAAACCCCAAGCTGGACTCACTACAATTCTCTTATTAAATGTGCTGACCAAAAGGCTAGAAACAGCTTCCACTGCACATCCTTATATGCTATTCAGATTGACATACAATACAAGGCCTACAAGGAAAGAAATCAACAAGGAACTCAAGTAAGCTTTCTCTTATTTACACTGCTGTTCAACATTACTTTGCTCTGCAACTGCAATTGCCAAAAACTAATTAACAGGGCCTATATAATAATTAGTAACAAAAATCAGATGAACTGGATGTCTGCTTCTCAAATAAACTGCATAATGTCTACTACTGAACTATATTACCCGCATTTAACCTATTGTTGCATGACTTGTCTGAGGATCCACATAACGGTTTCACACTACTGCTGCAACTTGTGGATTCCAAGAACAACCACACAAGGCTTCAGGGACAATTACCAGATGCAATTACACTACTCAACCCAGGAGAATTGGTATGAAAATCAGGTTAGCACTTACCCATTAAACATCAATTATACAATTCTTTCTATGGAAATACCTATATACTATCAAGTATACATAACCTTAACTACAAAATGTTTTCACACCACATCTTGGTACTCACAGCCAGCACCTTGGCTACACAGGTACACACCGTTTGACTCAAACACATGGCTCCTGGGTCCCTTGCTCAAGTTGAGAGGAAAAGATACCCGACGAGACCAGAGAACTCTCATCAAACGATTGGAATTCAAGGACACAACATGCCTTACAAAGAACTCCAGACTCTCGAAAGAGTGGTTCAAATTTGCATGTTCAGATCTTTACAATTTTTGTAAAAATAACTCAGGACTGTTAACTATGGACACAACATTGCGCTGTATGCACAAAGTTGTTCAATGTATATGCTAGTATAACACATCACCTGTAACATGGATGCTATTGCAGGTATTGGTTGACACTCAATTCTCCATTAGCAACTGCATACATGCACCAACAACAATTACAAGTAATGCACCAACATCAACTACATACTTTGATAACTTGCAAAGGGCTGACATGCTGTTACCCAAAATAAAGCACATAGTTATCAATGAAATTTAGCTACTGGAATGTTCGCGGCCTCAGTAAGAAACACATTTGGACCCATATTGAATCGACCTGTCGAACAGAACACATCAAAATACTGGCTCTAGCTGAAACGAAACTACAAAACCCTCCTCCAGATAATGTTTGGAAAAAAGCAGGATTTGACAACATGCATTTTCGCCCATCCATAGGACTCTCGGGAGGAATTTGCCTCCTCTGGAATGCAGCACAGTTTAACAATGAATCCCTTGACATAATAACCTCTGACAGTAGAACGATACAAGCAAAGTATATAAATCACACTCTTTCATTAGAATTCACAATCTTATTTGTTTATGCTCCCCCACATGATTGTGACAAACCCAACTTCTGGAACGACCTCTCTTCTAAGATGTGTAGTCACCAAGGGCACTATGTCATTATAGGAGACCTCAATGACATACTAGAACCTTCAGATAAGAGGGAGGGAACTGAGCATGGCCCCCACAGATTTTACAGACTTACAGAATTCATCACAACCCATGACCTAGTAGATGTCCCGACAATTGGCAACACTTTCACTTGGAGAAAGAGCTCTCAAGGAACGAACAACATTTATGAAAAATTAGATCGAACATTAATAAGCCACTCGTTAATCCAGCTATTCCCTAACTCATATACAAAAAACCATGCATTCATAAAATCAGACCATACACAAATCACCTTTGACTTAATGGACAAACATAAACAAAAGCTACAACCTTTCAAATTTGAAATGGCATGGACTACAAGGACAGACTTTGAGAACCTAGTTAGAAGTGCTTGGAGAACTGATAGACCGGGATCGCAACTATACAAACTAACCAATAAGCTTTCAGAAGTTAAAAAAAAGAGTAAAATCTGGAGCAAATTCACATTTGGGAACATACTTAGACAAGTGTCAAATGTGGAAAAACAGCTTCAAGACCTACAAACACGAATCTGTGTCACATACGACAAAAAAACGGACGACAAAATCAAAAGACTCACAAGCAAGCATGCCTCTCTTATCAAATACCAATCAACATACTGGGGACAGCGAGCTAAAAGGAATCATGTAAAAGCAATTGACGCTAACACAAAATACTTCCACAGGATAGCGACAGGAAGGAGAAATAGAAATATAATCAAATCTCTACAGACTGATGCAGGAATTAAGGTAACAACGGACAATGAAATAAGGGAACTAATCAAATCAGATTTCGTGAAGCGATTCCAAAGCTGCCAGAGGCAAAGAATCCCAAGTCAGGTACTAAACAATGTCAGAGCAGAAATCAATGAACAGGATAATGAGTGTCTTACCAAGCAAATCACTAATGCGGAAATAAAAAAAGCGGTTTTTGGCCTAGCAAACGACAAATCACCAGGCCTTGACGGATTCCCCGCAGGGATTTTCAAAAAATACTGGCACATTGTGGGACCCTCTATCACCAAAGCGGTTAAAAGTTTTTTCCTTAGCGGAAGGATACTAAAGCAAATAAACCACACATTTATAGCACTTATCCCCAAGTGTGATGACCCAAAAACAACCTCACAATACAGACCCATAAGTCTTTGTTCAACAACATATAAGATAATTTCCAAAGTTATGGCGACAAGACTACAGAAAATTCTACCCAAAATAATCAGCCCTTCACAGAGTGCGTTCACCTCCGGAAGGGCAATACAAGATAACATACTAATTGCTAATGAAATTTTCCACTCGTTCTCAAAGAAGAAAGGGAAAACGGGTTGGATGGCAGTTAAACTTGACATGGAAAAAGCCTTTGACCTCGTGGACTGGGACTTCTTACTAACAGTCATGTCCAGATTCGGTTTCTCACCAATATTCACAGGATGGATCAAAGAATGCATCACCACAGTTAGCTACTCAGTTCTAGTAAATAATGAACCGACGGAACTCTTTCATCCCCAGCGAGGACTCCGACAAGGTGACCCGCTATCGCCATACCTATTCCTCATTCTCTCTGAGGTTCTCACTCGCGGTCTCCTCAAAGAATCAGAGGCCCCTCGAAGCCATCTAGGAGTACAACTTACTCGAAATGGCACCAAAATCCCTTTCCTTGCCTTTGCAGATGACTTAGTCATTTTTGCATCTGCCACACAAATGGCATGTGACCAAATTAACAAAATTCTGGCGGAATATTGCACACTATCAGGTCAAAAGGTTAACAGGCATAAATCACTTTTCCAAACAACATTGAACCTGGCACCCCAACAAAAGACTCTCCTGCATAATGAATTAAACATCAAACACACAAACAACCTAGGACCATATCTCGGATGCCCTATTATTTGTGGCAAGGTAAACAAAGACACCTTCTCTGACTTAATACATGTGACTAAATCACAACTAAGCAAATGGAAAGCAAACTGCCTATCACAGGCTGGTCGTTGTACACTAATCAAGTCCACGTTGGCATCCAAACCATTACACCTCATGCAATGTTTCCTACTACCCCGACACATCCACACGGAACTTGATAGGATAAACAGAAATTTCCTATGGAACAAAGGACCCAACCACAAACCGCTCATAAGCTGGTATGAGGTCTGCAAGGACAAATCACATGGTGGCCTGGGCATTCGAAGCTCGGAAGATATGAACAGAGCACTCCAACTGAAACTGTTATGGAAAATTCTTGCAGAACCAACCAATCCCTGGGTTACCATAATAAAGGAAAAATACCTAAAAAACGATGGTATACTACAATATCAAAAAAAGGGGGATACATCGTGGCAATGGAGACAATTAACAGGATTGATTCCTTTATTTAAACAAGGACTACGTTGGTCCATTGGTGATGGAAAACATGTTAATTTCTGGACTGACCACTGGATAGGTATATCACCTCTCATTGACCTTGCCAATGACACATCGATAATAGATATAAGCTCTAAGGTCTCAGACATTTTAACACAGGACTCTGATTGGGACCACATCAAATTAATATCCACCTGCCGCAACAACTTGCCCAACGACACCATTGACATAATAAAATCATCTCCAATACCAAAAAATATCCATTCGGACAGGCTATATTGGAAATGGAGTAAAAATGGATGGTTTAGCACAAACTCCACAATACAGATGATGAATAGCCTAAAAAAACACCAGAAATCAGATATGACATGGATATGGAAACTCGATGCACCAGCAAAGGTCAGGACCATGCTATGGAAAATCACAAAGAACGGCCTTCCGACCTCGGCTAAACTAGCCTCAAGGGGTGCAGGCGTTCCCACAACATGCCCACACTGTGAATCAAATTACGAGGACCTACCACACTTGCTATGGGACTGCCCTATCTCCCGCCAAATCATAGCGAACCTGGATCCCAGAATAATGACAGCACTGCACAATAGCTTCTCTCAAGGAACTCACCTAAACAAATCATTAAGGGACATAAAAGAAAAAATTGGTATCCAAAAATTCACAACACTAGCTTTTGCGTGGTGGGGGATCTGGTACTCGCGCAACAAATCGCTCTTCGATGACAAAAAATCTAGCATACAACAAACAATATCCTTCATCAAAGACCAAATCTTCATATGGCACATCTCCAAGCAACATGATGAAGGACTGATCGACAACGCACTACCCCATAAAAATCAGGCATCACGCCAATTAAACAAAAGGGCTCGGCGAAAGGCGCATTGGAGATCGCCACCTACGGGCACTTTCAAACTTAACTTCGATGGAGCCTTCTCTCCTAGCTCTGGAGGCTCTTTCGGTTACATAATACGTGATCATATAGGGAAACCCATCTACTGTGGGGCCGGGCCGTCTTCCATTGCTTCTGTCTCCGGTGCCGAAAGTCTGGGACTCTGGCATGGCGTCAATGCGGCCAGGCAACTCAACATAACAAACTTGATTATCGAAGGCGATAACCTCACCATAATCAACAAAGGGTTGTGACAAACCTTCGGGAGATTCCGAAATGATTGTCTCGGACAGTCGAATCTCTCTTGGTTTCTTCCGTTCTGTAGAGATTCGTCATGTCTATCGAGAAGCAAACCGAGTTGCGGACCTTCTATCGCACCTCCGACTTGTTTTCTCCGGACCCCAGACACCTGACGATCTCGTGCTTCATAATTACATCCGCCAGGATGCCCTTGGCACATGAGGTCGACTCATTGCCAAATTTTTTCCGGTTCAAAAAAAAAAATTGAATAAATATACTAATACATGGCACCCTGGGGACCACCCGGGGAAATTCAATTTAGTAAACGCTCACAAGTCACAACAATCAACCTAATTACCTAATGAATCTCTGCGCTTCCATTCCAATTCCAAGTACGGTGTACCCGCCACACCCCCAATTGTCGACTCCCTCCGTTTACAAATATGTCTTTTTATTGGGTTGTGCATCGGTCTAAAACCGAATCGGATCGAATCAAACCGAAATTGAAAATCTTAAAATTTCAAAACCGAAAGCATTAGATTCGGTTCGGTTATTTGCCGGTTCGGTTTGTGTTCGGTTCGATTTTAACATAGTTGAACCGAATTTCCATAAAAAGAAAATTAAAAAAAAAATCTTTTAAAAAGATTTGATTTAACACAAACCGAACACACACAAAATAAATGTATTAGTGTATATACACTGTATATATGTGTGTGTATATACACTGTATATATGTGTGTATATACACTGTATATATGTGTATATATACACACTACACACTACAAACACAAAAAAATATATGTATTAGTGTATATAAACACTGTATAGTGTATATATATATATATATATGTATTTATACACTTTATATATGTGTATATATAAAGTATACAAATATATATATAATTTATGTAGTGTATAAAAAGTAATATATATATATATATATATATATATATTGGAATATTTAAAAAAATCGGTTTAACACAAACCGAACCGAAACCGAACACAAATCGAACTGAAACCGAAAAATGAAAATTATCGAACCGAAAGCCGACCCGAAAAACTTCGATTCGGTTAGGTTCGGTTTGGACCGAATCATGCACACCGGCCCCTACTTTTTATACTTAATTTTTTTAAGTGGTAAATCTATAGAAAGTAATACGTAATTTCAAAAGAAAAAGATAGAAAGTCTGGTCAAATTATTTACCACGCGATCTATTTACCACGGTTCCAAAAGCCTACCACTATCCACTACATACAGATTTACCACGGGTGGCTGTTTTACCACGGTTATATTCGCGTGGTAAACAAATTTACCATAGCCACTTTTACTTCGGTTTAGAACCGTGGTAAAGCTTACACACGGAACCGAGGTAAAACCGGCTTTCTGTACTAGTGATACTCTATCTCTATAGAAAGCGGAGATCACACATCCACTCTGTACCACCTAATCTCCCAAAAGAATTCTCTAACTAACTACTTCATGATCCCTTTCAACCATCTCTTCTCCCTGAATGACTTGCACTTGCATCGCAAGGAGATTCTAATCTTACAATATAAGTCTTTTATACTTAAATTTTTGTTTTAAAATATAATTCTTTTAAGTTTTCTAGTTAGTAGAGGGACGTGAGTTGTGGTTTCCTTAATTTGTGTACAAATGTCTCAAAGACTTATATTATTGAACAGAGGTAATATAGTATGTAGTTATATTTGTTTGAGGGTAAAATTTCAGCATATTTGGTCAAAGAAAAATTCGTGATCAAGTATAAAATTTCATGGAATTAATTATAAGTTATGGGTATGATTAATTCATGAAGTTAATGTTCAAAATAAAATAAAGGATAAGGAATGCAAGAAATTGGGCCATGAATGAAAGCTGATTATTTGAGGCCCAAAGTGAGTGTGGACATGACCCATTTATTTTATTTAAGGGGTCCATCATTTTCATAATAACTGTGTCAAAAGGAAGTTATGCAGTTATGTACATTCCCCATTGCCCACGTTATGAGAAAATAAGCCAAAGTGGGCAGTTATTTACAAATGAGAGGAAACTGCTATTCATTCCCCTATAAATAGAAAAGGGGAATCAACCCCATCGGTTTTTTTTTACCAGTTAACCTGATTGCTTTCAGAAATACAAAGAAAGATTGTTCTGAGTGCAGAAAGAGATAGAAAAAAAAAACAACAGAGAGAATTTTTACCCCTCAACTTCCTAGAAGAAGGTAGAAACCCAAATCTCATCTGTTCCCAGCGTTTTTTTTTATTTCTGGCAGGTAGATATAATGAAGACCGGTGGGGCGTTGTAGGTTCGAAATTGAGAGTTTCACCTAGCGCCAAAATTCGTAGTCGGTTTGAAATTGAGAGTTTCACCGCTACATCCAATCCTACGGGGTTGATCTACAGGGTCGATATACTGCCCAATTTTGCTCATTAAGGAGTCCAAATTGAGGGCCATGGTGACTGGTCAAGGATGACAGTTTCTCCAAATTCCAAACAAAATAAGGGATTTCACGGACAAAAAAAAAAAAAGAGAGATCAAAGTCCAGACAGAAACCAACTTAAGTTTATGCTGCCTCTTTCAGTCTAACTTTATTTGAGAAAGGCTCATATAAATTACAACAAAGATTTTCATCCAGTGCAAGAAGGGAAATCAAACAAACAGATTTCATCACCCATCTCGACATGGCCAAATAAGAAAAATGTTTTCAATTGAAACTCAAATATAATGAATTCCATTATTTCAGTTGAGCCTCTTAAGGCCAAAATAGGCTAATTTCATACAAACTAAATGGAACTATGGAAGGGCTACATTCAACAGGACACCCAAGTTGGGACCGAAAAGAAAAAAAATTAATTAGAGAAGAAGAAGAGAGGAATGGGAAGAGGAAGAGGAAAATCAAATCTATAAACTCATTGGACATACGGAATCTAAGTCTTCTCTTGTCAGAGGTCCCTTCGATTCTTCCTGCTTCCGGCGCCGAGGGCCACTCCGTCGGCTGCTCTTGTTTCTTCCTCTTCGTTTGAGTCGCAACGGGTTTGTCCGGAAGTGCCGCTAGCGCCGGTCGACGAAGTTGCCTCCAAACCTTAGCCGGATCTGCTGCTCCCGACGCAAGCAAAGGGTTAGGCGGTGGATTCCTTCCTGCTGGAGTGTACGAGCTCTGGTTGGAATTTTAGGGTTAAAGAGGCGGCACTGTAAATCTATATCTATACTACTATAAAGATGGTGGATAGTAAGAACAATCCTAGCCGTTGATTGCTTATATGTATAATTATCTATGGCCTGCATTCACTCCCTTTATTTCTTGTCCTGTGCGGCCATTCTGAAATCAATCCCGGTCGTTCTCGTCAAAAAACTGAGGGTTCACAGCTCCTGGGTATGCAATGTCTGATTTGCCCCAAAAACATTGAATTTGAAAATCTTTATTTTTTTGTTTCACTGTCCTTTTTCGTATCTGGGAAAACTAATTAAAATACCCCCACCTTTGGGGGTATGGTAAAAATATATCCTCAACTTTCAATTGTAATAAAAATATACCGACCTTTGAGGGTGGTGGTAATATGTTACCCTATGTTTTCTCACGGGTCAAAAATACTGACAAGACAGCCTATGTGGATTTTTTTTTACAATACAACATACGTGAAACCTTTTTTTTTTTTTTTTTACAAATTAGCACTAAAATTGGGTTTTCTTGATTGGTTTCCTTATGAAAAAAATAAAACGGTAACAAATTAAACCCGAAAAACAAAATGATTCAGCCAAGCAACTAATCTGGTCAAAATTGCCTCAAATTAACACAACACGACTATTCCTAACACCAAACCGACAACAAAACTAAACCAACAACAACAACAACGAAGAGGGGAAACAACTTACCCACCCAAATCCATGAACGAATCAAAGGGAAAGAAGATGTGAGAGAGACAACTCCAGATAGTCGACCACGAGGGAGGAATACTGACATTGAAGAGGAACCATGAGCTACCTGAAAGACAATTCAAGAGGCGACCCTGGTCCACGGAAAAAGATACGAGGGAGGAAAAGACGTTGGGTATGAACCCGGTCCAACTCTTTATTTTTTTCCTAAGGACACTGTTCAAGAAAACCCTTGTAAAAAAACCGCGTAGGGTGTTTTGTTAGCATTTTTGACCCGTGAGAAAACACAGGGTAATATATTACCACCACCTTCAAAGGTCAGGATATTTTTATTACATTTGAAAGTTGAGGATATATTTTTACCATATCCCCAAAGGTGGGGGTATTTTAATTAATTTTCCCTTCGTATCTTCATCTAATTGCTTCTCCTCTCTCCTCTCGATCTTCATCTTCAGGAAACTTTCTGCTTCTCTTCGTTTCCGCCAAATTTCCGACTGATTTTCCGGCCTCAACCCAATAAATCTTCCAGTTTTCTCTTCGACTCTCGCGAGAAGATGAAGGGAAAGTTGAATTCCATGGCGGAGGAGACTGAAATCGAGGAGGTGAAGGAGGAGTCTGGCTTGCAAACTGGAAGGAGCACGAAAAGGAGGAGATTGACAACGGTAGCGTCGTCGACGAGGAGGGAGATGATGGACAGGAGGTTCTTCGGTCCACCGGTTGTCCTCCGATTCACAACATCGACGACGACGACGATGAGGCTTGTCAGGTTTAGTCTTCCCCAAATTCCTCAGTTCTATTACTTTTCCGTCTTCTGCTAGGGTTTAGTTTTTTTAATTAGACGTTTAGCTTACCGTTCAAAATCTCCTTGCTTATTTTCATTGCTGATTTTTTTTTTTTTAAATGAAAGCTCAAATTTATCTTCCTGAGTTCTTGCCCATTTCAGGCAATTTTTGCAAGTATGCATTATATGGCATTGTGTGGCTTTAGCTTAGTTTCAAATTCTTATTGATTTTTTTTAAAAAAATTTGCAGCTGTCATTAATTGGAAGTTTGTGGTTATTTTCAGAGGCTTAGTCTTTAAATTGAGGATTTGTGCCTTCAAATTGATGTTTATGCCCTCGAAATTGATATTTCATCTCCTGCAATTGACCCTTCTGGGATCAAGGCTTTTAAATTGGTGAGAGGCCCTTCAAATTGAGGATTGGGGTTGTGAAATTTAGGGCTGACCTTCATTCGGGTAATTGGGGAGTTTGAATTCAGCTCGGATTGAGGATTGCCTCCATGAGAATTTCGAGGTTATGAAAATGCAAATTGGGATCTATAAATTAGAAATTAGGCTTTTACCTAAAGGTTTGCGTTTAATATTGCACATTCACTAGAAATATGTGATACTGTACAGACCTTGGCTTGTGTAAGGCCTCAGTGCATTCACATGTGGGTGGATCGATCTAAACCTGTGTTTGACTCAATCTTCCTGTGTGCAAAATCAAACCTCGTGTATTTCAATCTACATTGTTTAGGAGCTTGAAACACTCTCCTTTGCTACTTTTCAGGTTGATGGAGCATGGGTTGTTATCCCAAGAAAGAGCAAGAAGAGCATTTGAGAAGAAGCAAAGGAACCAAAAACAGCTTAGGACGGGAACGCCGATAAAATCTCCCCCTCGGCCCAGTAAACCTGAGACATCCAGTAGGCAGCAGCAGACGACAAATAATGGCGAGACAAAGGTCAAGAAAAGATTGATCGACGACAGTGACGAAGATGATTTCATTCAAAATCCCAAGAGAAGAAAAGGGTTAGTTACTCTTTTACCTTATCACCTTGCAGGAAGTGTTTGTTTTAGAACATTCAATGCTAAAGACAGGACTCCCTTCCATACTTTATACTGCGAAAAGATGGAAAAATGATACAGTTGTGTGTGTAATTGTAAGTTGTAACAATCAATTTACAAAAGAAAGAATAAGGTCATTCTTTCTATTGTTCAATCAAGAGAAATCAATAAAGAGATCAAAAAAAGAATGGAATGGATATAATACTCTTTAATTTAGTGTACATTATTAGCATTTAATCAACTTCAACCCAAAACTTCTGAATATAGGATAACTCGGGGAAATTAAGTAGTTGTCGACTGAACCATATATGACCGGGACACCAGATTCCCTCTTGTTTATCCTCTGATTTCTTCTCCGCTCCGATCTAGGTTAACTAATTACGCTTCTATTATATTATGCTCGAATTTAGATCTTCTGAGTTTGATTTCACCCCCTAACTTAAGCTTAGTGATCTACTTTAGGTATAGTTGTTTCCTGATTTTTTTGGGGAACCTTCAAATTGCTGGTGAATTTCTTTTTATAATTGGATTAGGGTCTTCAAATTTAGGGATTTGACCTTCTGTCACAGTATTGTGGTTTACAAATTAGGTACACCCCTCCAGTTGCTGCCCAACCCTTTGCTATATATGTTTGCAATATATATTTTTATCTATCGCTATATATGTTTTTATCTAATCAAAGTTTTATTGGACGACCTTGCGCAGCTGTTGATCTCCAGCTTTTGTCCGACCCCAGCTCTAATTCAGAACTAGGTAACCCTCTGCTATTTTTCTCCAATTCATCGTTGTCCTCCTCCCATGCTACAGACGATTGGTTAGTTTGATTTTGACATCCGATTTGGGATTTGTGGTTGAATTAGTTTCAGTTGATGTTTCAACTCTCTCCAGTTTCTTATTCAAGTATGTTTTTTTTCCCCTCAATTAGAAATTGAAAGGAATTTTCCTCTTCAAGAAATTGAAAGGAATTTAGGTTTGTGATTGATCAATCATGGTAGTATCTGATTTAGGTTACAAAACTAATATTTTAGGATTAGAGATGGGCATATTCGATTTTGTTTGTGAGATGTTACAGATTTGATATCCGCCTACAAGGTGTTCGATTAAATGCTGGATAGTTTTGAGATCTTGAAATTTAGGGTTATGACCTTCAAATGGAGAATCAAGGCCTTTAAATTGATAATAAGGACCTTTAAATTGTGGATTGGGTTCTGAAATGGTTATGGCCTCAAGCTAATAATTGGTGATTTCGAATTGAGGGTTATATTCTTCAGATTGAGGATTACAACATTGGGATTGAGGATTGACCTAAATTGCACATCGTTTAGCTTTATATTGATGTCTTTTAGTTTTGATATTTTAAGGTTAGAGATGGGCATATTCGATTTTGTTTTTGAGGTGTTAGAGATTTGATATCCGCCTACTACAAGGTGTTCGATTAAATGCCCGATAGTTTTGAGATCTTTAAATTTAGGGTTATGGCCATCAAGCTAATTATTGGGGATTTTGAATTGAGGGTTATATTCTTCAAATTGAGGATTACGACCTTGGGATTGAGGATAGACTGATATTGCACATCGTTTAGCTTTATATTGATGTCTTTTAATTTTGAGATCTTGAAATTCGGAGTTATGTCTATATGTTATTACTACTAAAATATACTACGCACTGTATTTTTTCCCTCCATTTGCCACTATTAAACTCCCCAATTAAACTCACCACCATTTTATACCATATACCCTCCATGTTGTTGTTCAATTTGTACCCACCTAATTAAGCTCCCCAATTGGATGTTGCTCAGCCCGTGAACCCGCCACCCGAATTCATACTTGAATTCCATGAATTTCTTTTTTATAAGCTATCCAAACCCCCACCAATTTTATGCACACGGCTGCCCCAATTCGATTAACCCAAACATACCATGACAGCCCTCTAAACTTGAAGCATACACGAACTAAAAAGAACTTACCCGTACTCTCGAACACACCCGATTGTAGGCTCTATACGAATCTGACTGCTGCGTCCGAGAACACTCGCTCGCCAATCGACCCGGTGGTAACATATGGAGGTTAAGTGGATGAGAAAGAGAACGATGCAGTTAGTCTATTTTCTTTTCTTGTTGGTCCCACAGTTACTCTATTTTCTGAGGGGGGATAAAAGAGATGTGTTGTACAGCTAGGTCTCGCATAATTCAATTCTAATTCTCAATATTTCCCCAACACTTAGCCCATACACTTAATTAAAATAATTTAACTAAGTCAATACTTGTCTGCTTAGACAACATACCTAAGTGGGTACCATACGCGCGCGCCATCACAGTCGACGATGTCAACACTTACCGGTGCCAACCAATTTTTTCTCCAAAAAATAGAAAAAAATAGCAGACACTTCAATCAATGAATGCATTTCTTTGCTGTACAGTTTTTTTTGTGGCACAAATTATAAGCATCCTCTGACTCTTGAGTTTCTTAACTTCTTGTATCTTATATTCCCTTTATTTCAATCTTCATTCAAACAATCTCGTACATAGCTGCTGGATGAACTCAATGGATGTTGGTTTGATTACATTCCTAATACTTTTAAAACGGAATGGGCCGGCAAGCTGCAAAATGGGTATCAATTCTTCTTTCCGACTTACTTTACAGGACACTTGTTGCTTACCTTTCTTCGAAAAAAAATAATAACGATGGAGGAAAGCTTTAGGTGCAAAATACTTTCCTGTTTGAGCCATTTATGTAGCTTAATGCTCAGAAATTGTATTTTTTCAATACATTATATTGGTGTATGATTCGATGTCCATATTAACAACCGATATATTTGTTCAGTTTTGAAAGAGTCTACTCAAAATAAGGACCCCCTTTTCATTTTAGAGCTGTCATCCTACAAGCAATCAATGAATGGTAATCAAGTGTTCTTACAAGTTGTTTTCACTTTCTTTTTATTTACTTGAAATGCCACATGTTTTTTTCCAGGTAAAGTTCCCACATTAATCGTTCTCATTGATTATTTTCGTATTATTTTGTTGTGTTTGTAGGGAATCATATTGATGGTTGGCAAAGGATGCTTGATGCAGTCAAGGTATCAATTTTCCCTTTTAGAAATTCTTGTTTCATTTGCCTATATAATTCTGTTTAAGACACTCCTGGAGGGGGGTGGATAGGATGGCATATGCTTGTTTTAAGTAATATTGCTGATATTTTTCCCCTTTCTGGGATTAAGTAAGAAAAGTTTTTGTAATTTATAATTTTCTCTTTGGCTTCAAATTAATGTTTTTTTTCCTCTCGAATATTCAATTGGCTGATTAATTCAATAAACAATTGTATGATTAAAATAGTCTTTTTGACAAATCTTGATGATGCTATTATGACAAAGGTTCTCTATCCTTGTTACATATCATAACTTGCTTATGTTTTTGGAGTAATCTTAAGAGTTAAATTATGAGCTATGTCATTGGCAAACAAAACAAGTATTGTTGCTGCATGTCTTTTGAGCCATGTTTCTTATGACTGATCAAGGAATGTTATGCATTTTCTGTGCTCAAATAATCAAATATATATACCCTGGAAAGAATGTTATGCATCCTTTATATTTATCACCTTAGCACATTTAGCAGTTACTTATATCATTTCAAGGGTTACTTCTGAGGAGCTCACAACCCCATCACATTTTAACGATATGGTATTTGAAGTTTTAGAAAGTAATAGTTTCTTCAAGCATTGGAATCCTTCTGAGAGTTTCTTGTCAGATTATTGCAGGGGCGGATCTTGGACTGTCACTCCGGGTATACTTGAAGGTAAATTTTTCATCATTTCGAGAATGTTTAAAGGTAAAAAAAAATCTTTTGTAATTTAGGTACATTTTTCATCATTTCGAGAATGTTTAAAGGTTAAAAAAAAATTCTTTTGTAATTTTTTTCCCGGATTGGGGATGCTTGACAAGAAATATTAAGAAATTAACACTAAATTTTTATTTATTTTTTGTTTGGGGATGCTTGAGCATCCCAAACACAACACATGGATCCGCCCCTGGATTATTGTTCTCCTCCTTCATTTCAGGGCATATGTCTCGAAAGGACGTCCCCCAGATGATCCTGCAATAAACTTGAAAAGCAAGTCATTGAATAGTCCTAGAAGAACTCATTTTTCATATGCTTCATCTGCCAATTTCGGGTCACAGGTTCCAATAGTAAAAAAAATATGGGTGTAAGGTAGTGTTTATAATAGCACTTCACCATCTTTACCTACTTATGACATCCGAGAGGTGCAAGGTAGTGTTTAAGAGTATAGTGGTTTTGACTTTGGCACTTTTAAGACCCTGCTTGGTTTATGTTTAAGTCAGTTTGTTGCTCAATCTGGAGCTTTCACAATCTTGCCTTTCTGTAAGGCAGAAATGTCTATCAGCTTGGAGTTGGTTAATTTCCTGGTAAAATTGAAATAGGAATTACTACCAATAATAAATTAACAAAAAGAGCTATGCCTGTGTTTGAACCTCAAATGATCAGTGCCTTGAATGGATATTTAATTCAGTGACGTCGTTTTTAGATATTGTACGCCTGGTGTCTGGACTAATCTATGATTTATGATTAGGTTGTTCCTGTTACTACATATCAACCTCACTTTGTGAAATCTGAAGAAACTGCACCACCAGCAGAAGCCCCAAAAGAGTAAGTTCAAACATCTTCAGCTGTTGTGCCTCCCAAGGCTGTTTTGGCTGTTGATCTTTTTAACATGCTTTCCGTGGATTATTCCCCAAGTCAAAACTCCTCCGAAAATACTAATGACGACAGTGCTTGGGCAGAGTTTCAGAGTGAGTGATACAGTCTCTCAAACAAGATTTTATGATGTCTTCCTTGCCCAGTTAGCTGCTAAATTTTATGGAACTTTTAGATGGGCTATGTATCATTGTATCTTCTCAATGTATTTATTTCATGTTTAAAACTTAACAGTGGCTGGTCAGGCATCAACATCTGCAAAAAAAATACTCAACAAAGACCGTAGATGGCAGCAAGCCACCCACTACAGGACTTGAGGACCTATTTATTGATTCACCTTCACTTGAACCTTCAGCCCCAGCAAAACCGCCGAAAGATGTGAAGTCTGATATTATGAGTCTCTTGGAGAAGGTTTGTCTGATTTTTTGCTTTTAACTGAAATACCGTCCCTGACTCTACACCGTCCTTTCTGTGTAGGTAGTGTTTTGCTGTTTGCTTTTACTGGCTGTTCATTGATTCTATGGTTCCATTGTTTTCCGTTTTGGGTTTTTTTGGTTAAAAGAATTAGACCCCTTTTCACTTCATATGTTGGTGGTTCTGCGGCAATACTCTTTTACCTGTTGCTCTGTGATATGTGTCATTCATTCTATACCATTTAATCTCCATGTGCAGTCCAACATGGCAGCAACATTTGGTTTAAATCATAAACAACTCATCATGCTTGCGCAACAGCAGGCTCTTCTCATGGCTGCAGCAGCTCAATCCAATGGAGCCTCAAAAGCCCCGATCAATTTGCCACAACCTGGGGCAAACGGAGCCAATGTAGCTGCTCAAAACTGGCCTAATGTTGGTTATCAGATTCCTGGGATGGCAATGCCAATGATGAGCCATAATGAGATTCAAAAGCTCATGCAGGTAGACATAGACTCTTCACGAAGTTTAGCATCATGTGACTCTGGGTTAGGATCTATTATAGAAGTTCTTACAATATATGCTACTGAATTGAAGCAGATGGGAAACTTGCAGCCATTGCGAAATGCAGGGAACTCTTCATCGTATCCACATTCATAAGATATCTCATAGAGCCAGTGGGCCCGCTCTCTTCTGCCGCACTGAAATCCCCTTGTTCAGATCCGTCTTTACCCTGCGTACAGATCTCTGGTGAGTTCCTCCCCTGCCCTCCTCGCCACCTCCCATATCCCTGCTCAATTTTTCACAACTTCTTGTAATTAGTTAGACATGTAGTTCGAATTGTTTGTGGTTATTTTCAGAGGCTTAGTCTTTAAATTGAGGATTTGTGCCTTCATATTTATGTTTATGCCCTCGAAATTGATATTTCATCTCCTCAAATTGACCCTTCTGTGATCAAGGCTTCTAAATTGGTGAGAGGGCCTTCAAATTGAGGATTGGGGGTTGTGAAATTTAGGGTTATGACCTTCATTCGGGTAATTGGGGAGTTTGAATTCAGCTCGGAATTGAGGATTGCCTCCATGAGAATTTCGAGGTTATGAAAATGCAAATTGGGATCTATAAATTGGAAATTAGGGTTTTACCTAAAGGTTTGCGTTTAATATTGCACGTCCTTTAGCTTTATATTGCTGTCTTTTAGTTTGTAGATCTTGAAATTCAGGGTTATGGGTTTCAAATGGAGAATCAAGGTCTTTAGCTTGATGCTGGGGACCTTTAATGAGTTGTGAATAATGCTAGAATACATTCTTCGACAGGGCCATTGAAACTGTACGTACATTGTAGGGCAAGGCTATATATGGATGGCTCACAAGACACCAGGCAGTGAAACATGGAATCTGGCAGCGAGAAGCCAACAGTTGTGGCAGATGCTGGCAGATGCTATGCATGATCAAGGAGTTGATCCTTTGGATCAGTGGGGCTGGAAGAAGACAGGTAACACGTGTTTATAATGTAGTACTTGCTAAGGGTTTGTTTTATGACATTTTCTTTTGAGACAGTTCATCTATATGGTCCATCAATTTTGTCCAAAGCTACAAATGGCTTCTATAACTTTTGTTTTCAATTAAAGTTGAGCTATAGAATTTGGTATCAGTTATGGTCCTTCAAATCAACAAATGTCAGAAGAAATCTCATAAGTCATGGAATTTCTTCCAAAAGTTTGGGGATTTTAATTTTACAAAAACAGTTCAAGGACCTGTTAGCGACTTTCTCGAAACTTTTGAGACTTTTGTTAATCTAGAAAAGTTCAGGGACCCATTTGTAACTGTACCCCATTTTCCTCAAACCACACTGGTTCATTACATACTCTTTTAAATGTCAAAATCTAGACAATATTTTTAAGGTCTTAAAAGTAAAATAAATTAGAATGAATCCATGTGAAGCCCAATGTCAGATCATGGCCGAAAGGGAGTGAAAGGTATGCAAACTTAAGCTTGGAAATGTCAATTAATTCCATGTCATCTGTTTTTGTTTTCCTTCCTTGAACGATATCTCATCAATCTTCTTAGCCAGTGTGCAACGAAAAGATGAAGACACAACCGTTTGGTTCATGTTCCACTGGTAACTTGTTAGTCGGCCAAAATTCAAAAGAGCCGGATGTGTTGAAGAAGAGGGTGGAGCTATTATCTGCAGGTGGTATGCGCGCAGCATACCTATCTGGTAATGATTTGGTACTTGAGGAACCAGAACTCGCAGTAGCCCGACGATGCCCAACTTGATGCTAACCTCACAGTCACAGGAAATGCTTTGGTATAGAACATGCTGTTGTTTTAAAATCTCATTACATTTGCTGTGGGTGTAGGAAAATAGGCGTTTTGCATCACAAGACCGATATGCAGAATTTTCTCATGATCCAGCTATATGTTTTATAAGGTATATTCTTACCGGCCCATGTTCTTGCAGTGCTGGTTTGTTTTCTGCATAATCTAAGTCTCGCATGGCATTTGTTGTTATCTTATTTGACTTCAGTTCTCAAAGCAAAAGGACAATCAAGGGTGTAAAGACTAAAAATAACACGCTATACGGCAAGAAAGCCATAATTGTTGCGCCGGTTGCTAGACTGGATCTTTGATGCATGAGTTAATTGGAAGTACAGATGTGGTAACGATCCCTGTACAGCCTCGAAAGGTAAAGCCAATATAGAACTCATGTGAGTATATAGATCATTAACTTAGAGCATGACCTACTCAAGCTTAAGTAATTGGATTTCTACTTTTTGTCATGATGCTTTAGTCAATTGTAAGGACTGCATTCTGATCTTGATATACCAGGGCTGTCTTCTTGTGATATAGAGAACTTCACTTCTCTTAAACTTAACCACGGCCTCATGGAAACTGGTTACATTGATCATTTAGCTATGCCTTCTCAATCCATTTCATCTACACCGAAAGTGGTGGATGATCAGTGCGATATTTATCCATTTCAATGACAGCTACTATTGATGCGAATGGAAGTCTCGTTTTAGGTAGTTATTTGTCTATGTATCTCATCATCTTTGCAGCTAACGTCAACATTATTCATTCTGATATGTCCAACCCTTCACGTTTGGAGAAAATGTGTCATGCATTCCTCACATTTTTGCTTTTTCTGTCTGTACATAAATACTACATACAAACCACCGTGCGAAGCACGGTTCACTATCTAGTAAAAAGAAATGGGGGTGTAAAAGGCCTATATTGAAATCAGCCTTCCGAGCATATAAGGATTGGGAAATAAAAATTAAAGTAATGATATATGTGGCGCTGGGCTTGGCCTTCCAGAAAAAATATACAGGAGAAGGTTTTGGGCTCACGTTAAAAAAATTCAAGCTGAAGTCTTGAGTTACTACTTGGGCTCACGTTAAAAAAATTCAAGCTGAAGTCTTGAGTTACTACTAGGGCTCGGTCTAAATCTAATAAAAAAAATTGATGGGCTGAAGATGGGAATAAAGTGGGCTTAATCTAAAAATAAAAGGAAATGGGCTTTCCTAATTCTGAAGTGGTTTTAGCCTCCCTAAACAAATCATACGTGCAAATCCATACACATGCCCATTTGATATGTTCAAACTATATATCTAATGCATGTGTAAAATAGGGTGTGCATGTGCCTCAGCATGTCTATGGAAAATTTTGCTTAATTGCATAACCGACCCACTTAAGAATTATAATTGACATAAATTAAGAATTCGAGTCTGATCAAAACATAAAATCAAACTCGTCAAATATTTTTTTTGTCAATTAATTATAGTGGGTCAATATCAAACCGGCTTCAATAAAAACGGAGTCAAAATTTCAAATCGAGTTTTACAAAATAAACTTGATTTCAAAAAAAGAACTACATGAGATTTGATCCCGTTCAAACGGGTATGTAGGAAGCTTGACATAAAGCTACGAGCTCGTCGAGTTCAATCCCGATCTTCAAACGATCACACTTTTAAAACCAAATCAAGCTTGGTTTCTATTCAGAACTATGTATAGACTTGATACTCTTTTACGAGTTACGTAGGAAATTCGGTATAAAATTCTAAATACGCCGAATTCAGTCACCGGTTACAAATTAAATCAAACGGTTTCAAAAAAAGAACTACGTAAAGACTTGATGTCGTAAAAACGGCTACGTAGGTAACCCGATATTAAATCTCAAAATAGGTCGGGTACAGTCGCTAATCCCTAAATTCACTTTTAAAATGAAAATGGGGTAAAAAATTAAATCTAAATTAAATACACATGATTTTCCGTGTAAATGATAGCCGTTAAGTTGAGAAACCCTTCCAAGAAGGTGTGCTCGATTTATTCGGATGATACACGAGAAAATCTCATGCATATGATAGTGTGATTTATGTTAGGGCTACCCTTCCGAGAAGGTGGGTCCCGATACGATCCAATGATGCATGGAAACCTTTAAGGGGGTAAAACACACAAACTCAAACACTCTGAACTACGTAAGGCTTGATTCTCTTCCAAGAGATACGTAGGCAACCCGTTAAAATTTGGGTGCAGCCCAAATCACTAAAATCACTCAAATCTTGGTATCGATAAGACTTCGAATCAAGAGGATAACCAAAAGGGGTCGAACTCAAGTATTAAAAATCAAATAAAATATGTTGTACAATTATATTGCGCATTTTTGTTCAACAATATTCTTAGCATTTCTGATTGTTTTTCCACATGAAAGAAGGTAAACGAAATACATATGTTTGGTATTTTAGAGACTTAATTAATTAATTGTGAAATAGATTGTTTTTTAATCGCTCTAAGATCATTATTAATCTTCTAATACAAATTAATTCTTAAGTACTAGTTCATGGGTATGATCTTTTAAATCATTATTTTGTAATTGTTTTTAAAATCATTATTTGTAAGTTTTGAAATCTCTTAACACGTTCACTGGCTTCAAAATATATATAACCATTTAGAACATCATATTTGTATTATGAAGAAGGTGTCTTTTACAGGAGGTGAGATCCCCTTTTATACAACACCTCTAACCACCTAACAAACTAAAACTTCATAATTACATAAAATATCCCATATTTATATTTACAAAAATCGCCCCATATTCACAAATGTGCATAAACATGCACAAGTTGGAATGTGTGTGTCAAACACAAGACCCAGCGCAACTTGAGAACAAGAAATCTGTGTTGTTGCTCACCCAGGGCTTTTGTCATGTTGCCTGCTAGTTGTAGAGTTGTGGGAACATACTGAGTTTGAAGAAAGCCCTCGAAGATATTAGAGTGTTGAGAGATGTGAAGACAAGTACAACTTGTACATAATAAAGTTTATTTATGTCTAAAATCCGAACTCATAACGGGTCTTGTGCATAAAGTTATAAAACTTTATAAGCACACAAATGCTAGTAGCCTAAAACATTTATTCAGTGTTCTATATAAAAGTCAAGTTAACCCAGTGAGTTAAGATATTAGAATGTTGAGAGATGTGAATAGACAAAAAGAGTCTCACATTGAAAGTTGAACAAAAACAAATCTAGTATATATACAAGTCAATGGGCTGTTATTTTTATTGCCAAATTGATTTTAGGATATGGAATCTCACTCGGCTTATGTGTTAGCTTACTAGCTAGCGCATGTGCGCCTATATGAGTCTTAACAGAACTCTTGTATGGAGACCCTTCATCTATCTATATCTATATCTTACTATGGAGTATTAAATAAGAAACTTTTTTGCTTAGGTGTCACATAGCTTAATTTTAGGATCTTCAACCAATCAACTTAATTTACATAAACCGTAAACTATTGAAATTTCACACATTTTAAACCATTTACCTACTCCGTATCTATCTAGCTATATCAATATCTAACTATTAAACGAGAAACATTTTGTTGAAGTGTCATAACCACCTTCATTTAAGATTTTTTTATATAGATTTATTACTTTATCAACTCAATCATTCTAATTTTATAATGATAAGAATTTACAAAAAATATTTTTGAAGTAAATAAGATATATGAAAGAAAATTTAGGGGATAAATAAACATTAGAAAAAGAAAAAGAAAAAGAAAAAGGAAACCAATTAAAGTGAAACATGCATGAATTGAACCTAGACCTAGGAAGTGGAAGGGATTATGCCCTAAATTCAGAGGGTGTCCCCTTCGTTGAATTGGAATAGGGAGGGATGGGGCTGTTGCAAATATGGTAGAAACTAGCCAATTCATCACATGGCCTTCCTCCTTAATTCATTTCCGGATCCATCCCTCTCTTTCTTTTATTTTGGCTTTGACCACTTTTATTTTATTTGTATTTATTATTTAATCCATATGTTTTTCTAGCTTATATATATCTCCTTAGATTCGATTTTATATGATTGTATATAAATAAAATAAAAAGATAGGTTGGCAGATCTGAAATTGGAGATCTATATATATATAGTTATAGTTATAGTTATATACCAATAACAAGAAGGAATAAATGGAGTCATGATCCTTTAAACACAGGCATCTTTCTTTTGGGGAAGCAACCTTACTTTCTTCATTTTTATATACATTTTAAAAAGTATATTTAAGTATAATAAACATGCTATTATCACAACTGTAAATTTGCAATAAATGCCCTGATTTATATATATTTATTTTCTATATTTTTATTGGGTTTATCAAGCGTGAAAATAATCATATCATCACTATTTTTTTTTAAAGTTTACTTATCAAATGTCTTTTAAATAAACAAAAATAAATAACAACATTAATTTAAAAAAATCATGATATACATAAAAGGAAATTTTTCTATGATGAATCCATATCCTGCAAATTATGTACTATTAAGTATTAACCAACATTTTGACGCTTTGGAGTATTTTTCTACCCATTGTTTGTCTCCCCATCAAAAACTTGTTACTCTCATTTATAAGAATATGCTTATTAGGGTGTGTTTGGATTCTATTGTATTATGTTTATAATACAATTATAAACATAATGCATTTATATGTTGTTTGGTTCACACACATTACAATTCCTTTTATTTTAAATGCATTTTAATTTAAATGCATTGTAAACACATCCTTTCTAATTTGCATTATAATAATAATTGGAATCCAAACACACCCTTACTCGAGTCAATTTTGACATTTTCAAATTATGAGGGAATTTTTTTTTACCAAAAAAAAGCCTAAACCAAGCTGAAGTTTCTTTAGGGTTGACATGGTACGGTAACAACTAAAATTGTGCCGTACCATTTGTCAGCCCTAAGTTTCTAGTAGCGAGGGGAGTTTGAAGAGATATTTAAAATTGGGCCGAGATGGCCCACTAAACAATGAAAGCCCATGGGAAAATATTAAAGAACAAAAAAGGAAAAGAAAAAGAAGAAAAAGAGGAAAGGGTGGGATCACGTGGGAGGCTCGTGCGGTGGTTTCCTAATAAAGGAGGGAGGTGAGATGCGAATTTACGGCACCATCCGAATTGGGAAAGAATCAGTAAGCAGACCAAAAATTTCAAAAACGCCATCCACCGTTTGTCAGACCCCTTCACGTGCTTCTTCTTATGCCTTTTTCTACCCTCGAATTTAAGTCAAAATTACAAACCTACCCTATAAATTTAAGTCTAGATAAAATTATAATCGGTCTTTCTATCCGATGCCCTAATTGGAAAAGATATCATACAAAAAATAAGCGACTCTAGGAATCTAATTTAAAATCTGACTAATGCAACTTAATTAAGGATATAATTTTACTAAAACGGAAATCTTATCCTATGTCTCAAGGGCATAGGATAGAAAAACCAAATTACGAATTTTCTATCTTGTGCCCTTGGGGCATAGGATAAAACCTTAAATTTGTAATTTTTTTTAAGTTTTTAATTAATTTAGCATTTTTTAAATTATATTATTAGGGTCGCCTGCCTTATTTGTAGGGAATCTTTTCCTTAGGATCTTATCCTATGCCCTTGGGGCATAGGATAGAAAAACAGTACTTAATTTTATTATAGTAGAAGGTCATACTAATATACACATTGGATTTTTTTTATTATATAAAAAATATCTTTTAAAGGGTATATATATAGGTTAAACAAATCATATTAAAAATGATTTCTTAGATTTGGATGCTTAAACTTTAAGAAAGCAATTCAAAATGTAATTAAAATAAGTTAAATTAAGAAAATATTTCTAAATTAAGCATTTTAACATATGCCCCAAGATACTTTAGATCTCATAGAGTTGGTAAAATAACTCTACGTGAAGTTGGTTAAATTTTAACCACACAATTTTAAATAAAGGGTTTAGATTTAAATTACCGCCTCAAGGGTATAAGTTAGAAAAACCGTTTAAAAAAGCGATCAACTGATTGACAAGGTGATTTGAATTTGGTTCGATCTCCTTAGATTTCATTGTAACATACACCTTCAATAAGCCCTTCGATAAGCGACAAGCCCTTCGACAAACCCTTCCAATCGACGCCTCTTCTGTGGGTTGTCCGCCTTCTCTCCGATCGCCATCACCGCACCTCGTGACGCCGCCTTCAACGCCTTCGCCGACCATAATCACCTCCGCCATCTCCTTCGAGTCGCTGCTGATTCTCTTCCCCATCTCTGTCATCGCTTGGAGGTTATGACTATGGTCGAGGGTTTTAACGAAGGTAGATTAGGGAATGTTGCTTACACGCACATATAATGAGAAGGAAGATCCCTTTTCTAATTTTTTAATTAAAATAATGAATTATCTAGGAATAATCACAACCCTCCATTTTATCTTAATCAAGCGTCTATATTTGTTAACATGATACATATTAAGGGGATAGGTAAAAGTTCCGGTGAAACCGAAAATACGGTGAAACGAATAATGAATATTGTGTTAAACTAGTATAAATATATATATTATGTATGTAGATATGAATATATGAATATTGTTGTGTGTAAATATGAATACGATGTTATTTATTTTATGTTATGTCAGTATGAATAACATTATATTCATATTTATATTATATTCATATTAAAAAATCTAATATTCATATCATTTGAAAATAACATAATATTAATATGAATATAACACAATATTCATTAATTCGTTTTACCGTTTCATCAGAACCGCACCCTATATATACTAGCTTGAAATATCTCCCACTTTCTATATGAAATACTTTCTTTTCTTATTCACATGTGCACATCCAACGGAATTACACTATTTTTTTTAGAGCAATGGCTTTCTCTTGAATTATGAACATTATATATATATATATATATATATATATATATATATATATATATATATATATATATATATATATATATATATTAATTTATGTAAGTAAATTAAATGTAGCACATATTGTAGATGTATGCGATAAAATAAAGTAGCTGCGGAATGCACAAATAATCTATTAATTAGAACATTTAAAAAAATAAAAAGTAATGATAGATAAGGCCTTCACCATCGAACCTTAACTTCATGTATTCAATTTTTTTCTGCTACCGCCAGGTTTGATTGATACTCTTTATACCATAGAACCTTCATGATAAATAAGTCGTTCACATGGATTTTATACTCTTTAATTAATTTTATACACCAAATATGATATTTTTAACTCACAATATATATATACCCTTTGGAAGCTAAGACGGACGGACTTAATAATAATACTCGAATACAAATGCCTAAAGTTTTATGTGAAATGTAATTTAATTGAAATGTAATTTATATCTTATTTTAGGCAATGTGAGATATTACTTTTTAACTGTGGACAATATTTTAGCTAACAATTTTTCTATCCTATACCCTTAGGTAAGGGTATATGTATAGGATAAGATGTCAAATTGATAAATATTTCTCCTATAGCTAGTTAGTTACCCTCGGTTTAGATATTTTTAAATTATATTATGGGGTTCATCCATTTCCTTTTAGAGTTTTCTTTCACAATAAAGTATTCTTATTCTATATCCTTATGGTACATGATAGACAAACCGTTTTAGCAATTATACAAGCATGTATGTATGAAAAGGACGTACTAGTGTATATAAATTCCCTAGATTGAAATCATGAATGTTTAGATGAATTCGTGTATATGCCTTCCATATGCCCTATACTCGATCCATTTAATCTTCTTAATCTGATGTTTATGAGCATCTGTAATTTATGAGCATTCAGAACATCAGATTAAGAAACACAGTGAGACGCCAAAGATTAATTCATCATTCTAAAATAAATTAAGGCTTGATTAATTAATACTTCCTGAGCTCTGTCTCATATTAAGTGTCGTTTGTCTTTTTGTGCACGATTTTTAAAGAGCGAACTTTATAAAATGTTATACTTATTTTAATTAATTTTTTTTTATATAATGTTATACTTATTACTACTAAGTATCAAACTATATAAAAAAATTAATTAAAAAAAAATATTTTATAGAGTTTTTCACTTCTTAAAAAGCGTGCTAAAAAGTAAAAAGATATTTAATTTGAGACGGAAGGAGTACTATTTTTTCAACAACACATATCATAGTTTTTAATTTATTAGTCTTTAAAATACGAAATATTAATAATAATTTTAACAAATTTTGCTCATGCATATATACTAATACTAATACTACCTACTAAAAATCCATTATTCAACTATTCTGCAATAGATGCATGTACACTGTATTTTTAATTCTTTGTATCAGTTTTTGACATCATTATTTTTTATCACATTATTTGTTTTTTTCCCGAATGATTCTTTGTATCATAATCAAACAAATACAAAAAGCAACCTCATATATGAAAGGTTAAACCAATAATTAGACAAAAAAAGATTGCACCGCCTAATGCGCCAAGAACAGATTTGGTACTTTAATCTATAGCAAGGTTAATTAATAAATTACATATATTACATAATTTTATCATCTAACCTTGACCTTTAAAAAGCCTAATTTAAAAAATATTTTACTTAATATGAATACATAAATCCTATTAAAATATTAAAAAGGGCTAAATTAATTAGTACATTTTTAGAAAAATCTTATCCAAATTAAAATATCTAATCTATACTCTTTACACATAAGTTACCAAATTCTATAATTAAGCACACGAGAATAAATAAGACTATAAGAGTCATCACACACTCAATAACCCTCATCATTTTATTTTATACATATTAAATTGAGCAGCTACTAGTAGGCTAGCTAGTGATTCTTCCAACCAATAATGGAAATTCCATTAAAAAAATATTAAAAAATAATTACATAAATTAAATTAACCCACAGAAACATGCAAAAATGTAACGTATTACATCATATAAATATCTTAAAAGACGTACAAAAAACCATAACTTTTAATTTCCAACGCACTTTTCCATTTTTTTCTGCAGAAATTTTATATATTTTCCATTAATCTCAACAATCAATATGCATGAGAAAACAGCATACAATTAATCATCATCTCCCCCTTTACAACCCACAAACATCAACAATGATATCATCATACTTATAATAAGCAATCCCCTCCAAATCCCATTTTACATTTTCTTTTATTATCATCATTAACTAAATCTAAAAAAAAAGAAAGAAAACTTTGATTAATTAAATAAAACCTAATTAATCATCCATCTGATGAAAAGCCCTGAGCTTGTTGGCTCCCTTCACCACTCTGCATCACAGGGTAACCCTTCATCACCGGGAAATAGCCGCCTTCATTAGCCGCCGTGGACATGACCACCGGGAAGCCCACGCCGCCGTGCATCTGCGGCGGCGGGCGGTTGACGGAGGCCCTCTCCAAAGACTGCACTTGGGTCTTCAAGAACTTGACATAATGAATGGCTTCATCCAACATGGAAGCGGTGTCCATCTTGGTTCCACCGGGGACCAGTCTTTGGAGGATCCGGATCCGCTCGCTGATCCGCTCGCGCCGGTGCCGAGCCGCGACGCTCTGCGGGTCCTTGGAGATCTTGACGTTGCGCCGCTTCGGGGGCTTGACCGACTCCGGATCGATGTATATCGGCTGCATGGCCGCGATCCGGAATATCATTTCCCTCATGGCAGCCATCGAGTTCTGCTTGCTGCTGCCATGAGGGAAATCTTCATCGTTTCCGTTTCCGTTTCTCGTTTCCATAAACTGGTGTTGCACCTCGTTCCCAGTGCAACTCCAGTTATTGTTATTCCCTTGTGGGAATAATGAAGGGAAGGGTGCACTAGGGTTATGAAAGGGCATTGTGTTTGGGTGTGGATTCACAGGGAAGGTTGATGTGGACCCTGGCCGAGACTCGCCGGAAAAGTCAGTTAGGGGGAGATCAGAGGGGCTGCCGGAGCAGAACTCCGGCGAGAGCTTGTCCATCTGCATTAGGAGCATCATCTCAGCCATTCTGTCTTCTTGGGTGGACTTTAATAAGTCAGTATCCATGGCTAACTATCTATCTACCTATATATATATATGGTGCAATTACCTTTTTATATATATATAGATGACCCTTCAAGGAAAATGGATAAAAAATTGATTATTTATTTTTACTTTTTTTTTTTTGTTTATGAGAGAAAAAAAGAAAGAGAAGATGAAGAAAGCTAAGAGGAGTGCAGAGGGATGGGGAAGGTGAATAGAAGAGAGTGTAGAGTGGGAGTTATATCAGAGATATGTGCAGAGGGAGATGTGAAGAAAAAGGAGAAGATAAGTTGAGATAGGAAGAAGGAAATGGAGGAAGAAAGAGGTGAAATTAAAATAAAATTAAATAGTGATATATTGGGAACATGCAGATTGGAGCCATTGGTAAGGAAGTATATATAACAAGTAGATAAAATATTTTACTATATTTTCTACATAAATGCCTCTACTATTGAGGGAGGCAAAAAAAAAAAAAAAAAAAAAAAAAAAAAAAAGAGGAAAGAGAAGATGAATATTTATTCATTTATTTATGTTATGATAAAGTTGGTATTCTGATGATTTTATAATTAAATGATATGGTTTTGTATTTTGCCTAGCTTTGTGACAAAAGAAAATTGAAGAATTAATTAATGCAAGTGTGATGGCTTTGCTACCCAGAAGAGAATCAGTAGAAGGAAATGTAGCATGCTAAATTGCAGAGGGGGTTGATTGATGATCAGGGCCAATTTTATATTACTGTATAATTATAAGATAACAAATTTAATGAAAAATTATTTTTTTTGTGGGGTATTAGGATCCGACCTGATGATATGCTGGAGAAAATTATAGCATGAATTTTAAATAATTTTTAATATATATGATATAATTTTCAACTTGTTTCATTTTGAAGCTAGTGGTTTTGCTAATTGCTCCAACTTCCAGTAATTGTATAATCCGCAGAATGAGATGGGTTGGTATTTTGGTAAGGATTGATATTGTTCTTTAATTGATGCAAATTTAAGTTTATTATTATGATAATAAAGCATTTTAAATAAAAGGTTATATTTTTGTGATCATAAAGAAGTTCAAAAATACAAACAACTCAACGCTGATTAAACAACATTAGTTGTAGGATAATTAAAATAGGAGTTCCTCTTGGATATTAGTTGAAAATTTTAGGGCTCAACATGTGTGTTTGGAGAAATTTACAATTTTGATGCTAGCCATAGTATTTCTTGTGATATATGCAAAATATTAAGATAAAAAGAGACTAAAAGTGTTTCATGTTGCAAGTATGAACTAAATAAGCATATGATATATGCCGATGATCTCTTTTCCTTGTAGTTAATTAATTGGTTTTAAGATGAAACATCACTCGAGTTATGTATTAGTTTCTGTGCACACTACCCCAATCATGATTCATGAGTCCCAACATACCTCAGTATAAAAATAAAGTATGTGCAGAAATTTTTTCCAAGCTGATAATTTTGCACATGTAGATACAATATGATCATTTTAGTCATCGATCTATATAAGCTGCGCAAAAGCAAGTGCCATGTGTAATGTACATTGTACACCCTACCCATAGAACATCAATGATCGATCATGTTTTTCAAACTTTTTGTCAAACTGAATTAGTAAGCAAAATATATATGCCTGCATAAAATCGAGCGATAATGACAGGACTTAAATAGGAAAGAACAAACAGTTGGAGCTCTAGCTATACTTAGCTTAATGTAAGACCCAAGATCTTACAAACTGCTAGCTAATGTTAGCATGAGATGCTAATTCTTTTCACACATAGAACACTATAAAAATCCTGATGATGAGAGGAAACTCCATTGTTCTCGATACTTCAATTCAAAGGTTTCAATCTCTCTCCTAACTTATAATATCAAGCAAAAATGACCAAAAATACTATGGATCAATTATATACCAATATTAATGCAAACTTTAAAAATCACTAAAAGAAATAAATTATTTTACATTAAACCACTTTTGAAACGAAAAATTTTCGGTCTATCTTTTCGGCCAATTTTTTGACGTGGCAACCTTAGGTTCAAAAATTTAATGACATAGTGCCATATTATTAAGTGTTCAATACTTCAATGTATTTTTTTTCAGAAAAACACCAATTTTGAGTGCAAATTGTATGAGTAAATTAACCATAAAATCCAATTGTACTGAAAATTAGGTTCTATTTTCAAACATTATATGTGTACATTTAATAATATGGTGTCACATCATTAAATTTTCAAACATTCAATTCCCATAATTAAAAATTAATCGAAAAATCAAATGGAATTTTTCCCGTATTAAAGTTGGTTTAATGTGAAAAAGTTTATATATATCTTTTAGTGATTTTCAAAGTTTGTATTAATATTGATTCATGACTTATAGTTTGTATTATTTTGGTCATTTTCCCTAATATCAATGATCAATGATATACGTAGTATTTGATTGATTTCTACGATTCAATTGCTTCTTCTTTGCATAAGCAAGCATATTATCAACATAAGTAACCTTTATAAACAATCAACACATAACATCAGACGAACCGACGACATTTTGGATGATTATGGGAGGCAGTCAGATTAAGGGGGTTGTATTAATGAGTCTTGATATAGATTTGTGTTTTGGTTATATAGTACTGTTGATTCCGGGGGAAACAGTCTCCTCTGCGCAAACCAATTATTGAAATCTCTGTCCAACCCATACCCCAACAATAAACCCATATAGGAATGAATCTTTGATTCATACGAGTAATTGAGATTAAAGGTTGTACTATTTCATTATTAAAATACAAAACGAATTAAAACAACCAACCCTGCATGACAACTGCTAAAAATGCATATAAACATATCATATAACCATATAATAGAAGGTGGCATCTATACTTAATTCACGGTGAACAATAGGAGTGGCATTTATACGGTAACAACTTTTTTCGTTTTATAAAATCCTCATTGTCTTTTTCTTTAATTGAATTTTTAAGGATGTGTTCATAGCCCCATCACTATGTTAAGGATGTTTGTAGTCAGTATATTTGTAAAAATGTAAAGAGTCTTTGAGGGGTAAGGATCCTGTAGAGTTGATAAGATTACTCTATAGAAATCTATCGACCTCGCAAAAATAAATTGAAGAATGACTAAATTAATTTAAATCTAAACCACTTATTTATAATTGAGTGGTTGAAATTTAACCAACTTTATATTTTACCAACTCCGTGGGATCGTAAGTGTCATTTTAGATTCTTTACTCATAGAGTTTCCTGAAAAGCCTACTCTTAGATTTTGTAAGATCTCAACTATTAATTTATAAATTAACGGTAAAGATCTTGCCCCCTCTTTACACCACCTCATTGAATCCCCAATGTTCTTTTCTTTTTTTCCTTTTCAAATCTTTTTTTTTGTAAGAGATTTGTTAAAACACCTAAACTCCATGGAAACAACACCCCTTTGTTGATGGAAATTTACCCATTGGTTCATCACATAAGGTAAAATCTTGCTTACCTGGGATTTCATTTCTGATTTCGTCCCCGCTTTTAGTGCAATGCTTTGACGACTAACAATGGCCTTCTTTGTGCCGGTCAGAAGCTGACAATAACCTTATTGCACTGCTGACAAATAACCTTATTGCGCTGCATCAAAAAAAACCTTGTACAATGTCACAAGGATGAAGGCAGGTGATCATAAGAACATAAGTTCCAATCTCTAATCAACTCAAGTACATCAAGTAACATGTTTGATGCAACAAAATATATGGTTGAATTGAATTGTATGATTTTCACATAGTTCCAACAAAGAAGCTTTTAACATTTTAAGAATCCGAAAGTCTGATGCAGACACACTAGTAACTACTGAGGCATTCACATATTGATCCATAGGTGCAGAAGCATATAGACAATACTGAACTCCTTAACATAAATCAGCAATCAAATTCCATGCATATTGGAAGTAACTTGGGTTTGGGGAGATAAATTATTTATTGAAAATACATATGGCCAAAGTAAAAAGAATTGCATTTCATGAGCCATGAAATAACATTACTTTTACTTTAGCCCTTAAACTTGAATTCTATTATCTTTATCATTATCATTATCATTATCATTATCATTATCATTAATATTATTATTATTATTTAAAGAACTTTCAGAGCCCCCACTTCACATGAAAGTAGTCAGAGGAGGTCTCCTTCCAGATTTTTTTCTTTCTTATAAACAAATAGAGCTCCTTTTCCTTGTGATAAAGCTTAATTTGCATAAGGTAAAATCTACAACCGACTCTATTTATGAAGCTTAATTTATTTGTTTTTTTAAGACTGAGCTACCTATCTTTAATAATTTGACATCAACACTCATTTCAACCTTAGTAATTAATCAATTCAAGATTTGTAAAATAGGGGATTGATTTTAATCAAAATGACCTGCAATTGTGTCATTTGTGTGTAGTTTAGCCTTTGGAAAAAATAAAAGATGGCAGAAGATGTACTTACTCCGGCCGTGGTGGTCGGAATCAGGTGCTTGATGATCCATCAATGATGCACACGTGTCAGTCATATGGGAACTGGGTCCCAATCCATTATTCTTGCAATTATCCTGCAGCGTGGTGCAGTGACTCCAGCCTAGACCAGCACTATTTGACAGCAACCTAAAAAAAAAGATTTAAAAAAAAAGATGACGCTTCCCAAGAAGGATCAGGTTCTGAATTCTGATGCCTACTATACATTTGTGTTTCTTTCCGGTGGGAGCTAAGTATTTGGAGGTGTTGCAGTTATATAATTTACATTACATTACCTACCTTTCTCCCTTTCAACTTGCCTCTTCCACCACCAACTGCAGTCAAATTATTTCACACTGCATCTGGATTAATGACCATCATCCCAACAGAAATTCTGGAAAATTACCAGATTGTCTACCCAGGTTAATCTGATTCACATGACCATCTGCAGTCAAATTATTTGACACTGCATTCCAACTGCAATTCTGAAAATTACCAGATTACACCCCCAGGTTAATCCGCATGAAGAGTGAATAGATTTGAAATGTGCATCAGTTCATTGAAATTGACACTGTAGATCACTGTCAAATGATGCAAGAAACAAAGCAGAGCAAATTGGATCATGGCTAGAGGAAATTTTACTGTTCAATTCAGTTAACAGAAATCGGAATCAAACAGATTTCAAGCTGGAACAAGATCTTCAGCAATTGGAACCATTGTTTAAAATTGAAGCAACAGAAAAATCTAATCCCTGACAAGTAAGCTATCAATAAGGCATTAGTTCTTTGAAATTGATAAGGTAGATCACTGTCAAATGATACAAGGAACAAAGCAAAACAACTTGAATCATGGCTAGAAGAAATTTTATTGTTCAATTCAGTTTAACAGAAATCAGAATCAAACAGATTTCAACCTGGAACAAGATCTTCAGCAACTGGAACCATTATTTAAAATTGAAAGCAACAGAAAAATCTAATCCCTGACAAGTAAGCTATCAATAAGGCATTAGTTCTTTGAAATTGATAATGTAGATCAGTGTCAAATGATAAAAGGAACATACAAGAGCAACTTGGATCATGGCTAGAGGAAGTTTGACTGTTCAATTCAGTTAATGGAATCAAACAGATTTCAAGCTAGAAAAAGATCTTCAGCAATGGGAACTAATGTTTAAAATTTTAAATTTGAGCCAACAGAAAAATCTAATCCCTGACACGTAAGCTTTCAATAAGGCAGGCATTGGATATTTAGTTAAATAAAGCACATCCTAAAGGCATGTAGAAATTTGGAAGGAGCTGAAAAGAGACCAACAGGCAATGATCTGTCTTGAGCGCGTTACTGCTGAAAACGTTCCGATCAATGCAAGGAGGGGTGCAGAGATTGGGAGGGACCAACCATTGGACCACATGAATACATGTATTGATATGATACAGACAATGTAACAGGGACGTTTACGGTGCCGTAACCTAGTCAATCACACTGCAGGAAGGGACAAACTTCCGGGTATTAGTGCAAGAGATGATCTATATTTGGTTTTAAAAACTGTCTTCATCGTTATCCTAACAGCAACCTTGGTTACAGTTCTGCACCACTTCTAGTTCTAGTTCAAGCTAAGGTAGTTCTATCATATACTTAGTACTTACTAGGCTACTGCATTCACTTCCAGTCAAGATATGTAGAGAACTGAAACAGGGAGTAGAAATGATTAATAAATTGTCGAGGAGATAAATAAGTATCTCGTAACAGTAAACTCGTGATCAAAACAGAAACATGATGCACCCGGAATTTCTATACCTGCTCATATGCCAAATCATGCCACTCAAATTGCATCAAAAGCAATATCATCCATGTTGTTCTATATTACATACTGTCAAGTGTCAACTGATGTTGTTCTAATTCTATTAGACAATTAAAGGGCCATGCTGTAAAAGTATAAAGTGAGCAGAAAAGGTTTAGGAAAAAAGGTGCAATCCCACTAAATTTTCTTTTCATTTACATCTTCCTAGTAAGCTATTGGGGCTTGTATGTCGGTATTTATTCATCAGAAGGTACATACCAAGATATGGCAAAAGACAGTAGGCAAGAGTAATAAGAGGAATGAGAACTGAAGTCCTAAACTGGCATAAAAACAGAATGCAATAGTTCATTACACAAGTAGGCATTCCAGAATCATCTAAAGAGGACAGTTGTTTAGTTGCTGATCGTTGGAAATTTTGAAATAATATATGACATACGGAGTAATGTTTTGTGCGATATTTTGTCTGCAAAACTGAATTCAAGAACACCTCTATATCAAAACAAAACAGCCCATTCCAGAACCCTGATTTTGAAGCACTATCCAAGCTAATGATCACTAATCGGAATTTAGAACGTACCCATCTCTCTCTCTCGGAATAAAGAAAAAGAAAACGTTCAAATAAAGGTGAAGATAAAAATAGTAAAATAATGCGGATTGCCATCTAGAAATGAATAAAGAGACATGATCTCTGCAAGAAGAGGTTCGATTGGATAAAAAGAATCCAGAGAAGAGAGATCTTGCTGTTGGGTGGACATTTTTAACTTTGCATTATCACACCCAACCTTATCTTGACACCCCCACATCACATTTATAATTCTATAAAATAATATATACATGTTCTTTGTTGATATTCTATGTATACATACACACATATTTTATAATCAAATTGATTCACCTTCAATGTATTTATATTGGTGTATAAATTCCTCTCATTTTCTTACCCTCCCTTCCTCATCGGGAACTGCAGAGGCAGGAAAAAAAAAGATCAGATTACAAAAAAGTGGTCCCACCCCTTCCCCATTCACATGATTTCATCACATCAAACGGGTCATTTTCTAATTGCCCATTTGCTCATATCAACAGTCAAAAGCATCCAAGGGGATTGCTGGGGATAAACATGTTGTTGAACTATTTTCACAAAGTACATCAATCCCACAGTTAAAAAAGTATCTGCCGACCCCCAGAAGAACCATTTTAACTACTCTTTACCGTACTCCAAGCTGTCCTTTTTGGCTCAGTATATAATGATTTTGAAAGCCTTTGTGTCCCTCTCATAAACAGCAAGATCAAACTACCCCCATACCTCTGTCATTTTTGGCCTCATATCCGTGAATTCAGTCTTTCTAGAATCCAATTAATAAGGTAAAAAGTGGATGTTTTCTACTTTCAAATCAGCTGAGAACAATGAAGAATCTAAGGTACTACCCCCAATGAACTGAGTAGAGCATACACTAGCATTGAAATGGGAAAGTTTGCATATAAGTTAAACAGTTAGACTAGTTAGTATAGATGAAAGACTAACAGAAATCTAAGAACAATACATACACATAATCCACATGAGGTAAATAAGGTAAAGATGCTAGCACTTTGCATTCCAGGGACAGCTTTCAAACCAAGTAAAACAATTATAAGAGCAAGTAACCTATTGTCCGGTAAGCAAACACTAGCAATCTACATTGGTATGTAAGTGAAAAACTTCTACATAATGCAATAATGTCAAACCCAAATTCCGGCTATTTCCTCTTCAAAGAACCGCTTGATATCCAAATAAGTTTAGTTCAACAGCAAGGCAACAGTTGCAAGTTTAAGCCATAAGATGAACTAGTACGTCCCAATATTTTGAATCACCTATCTAGTTCTACTACTGCTAGTATAAACCAAGAACCTGAGGCCCAGATCTAAATTTGTATGAGTGGCCCAATGGGCTCCAGGAATAAGACATGAGGTATAGCATAAAGTTTAATGACCTGGAACAACTACATATAACAAGATCTGTAAATATGCTTACTTGGAGACTTGGAGAAGTCAAGGAAGGAAAGTGTCCAACATCTACCTTATTCCTAACAGCTGCTGTTATAGCGCTATCTACAAAGGTTCAAAACTGCCATTGAAGAATGAAAAGAATGATATAACCGCAAGATACAGAATATAGAACAATGCAAATGCAAATAATAGGGCAGCCTCACACATAGCAATTTATTGCTTGAGGCTTAAGCCCGCCTAAAGTCACTCCTTCAATCTGTTCTATACATTCAACCTCCCAACTTGTGTTTTAAGCTATACCAGTCAAATCATAGAAGGTGGAAATCAACAACAAACCTGACACAGTGAAATTACATCTAGCATAATAAAACTTAGAACAGAAAGAATGCAGATTAAACTTGCACATTGTATGGTTAAATTGTAATTTCCATGCCTAGAAAATTTGAAGATAGTTCACAGTTCAAGTGGAATCCTGTTCAGCTCCCTCTATTGATTTGCATTCAAAATCTATAACATAAAGTCTGCCTACATCTCATTGATTGGGTCAAATTCTATGGTGACGTAAGAGACACTGAAAGTTTGGACACAAGTAACTAAATAGCCAACAATTAAAAAAATTTGCTCCTAAATCTTCTGCACTTGAATTAGAATATGTCTCAGGAGGTGCAACGAATGCTACTTCACAGAAGATGCCAGGGAGTTCAGAATGCCACCTGAAAGCGTGAGAAGGAGAATGTCACTTTGAGAATACTGCTTGCAGTTCCCGTCCATCAGAGATAAAACTGTGAGAATCATCACTGCAGGAAGAAAAAAGAGAAGATCATGTATGATGCATCTGGGAACTAAGCTATATAATCAAGCCTAAAGGATGCTTGTCATCTCAAGAATTTCACTTAACTAAAGTTGGTTGATACTAAAACCAAGAGTTGAGACCCTGCAACTCCGCAAGAAGCAGGCTAAAAAAAGATTACTGAATCAGTAATTTAATAGCTACTGATATGGCACTAGACGTTATAAGACAAGGTGTTGGAGTGACTTTATAAAACGGAAGAAAGAGAGAGAGTTTGGAATTGCAGAATGAAACTGGCAGAGGGAAAGTAAGGAGAGAGGAGATCTTGTTCTCTTTAAACTGAGGTGTTGGAGGAGGACTTATATAGGCAAGTTGTGGAACTGTTCTGGAGAGATTTAAGCTGATCACAATCATCAATAACAGCCCCATGATCTCCTCCAACGGGCAAACTCACCTGAGAGATTCCAGTGCTGTTTGAATAATTAAAAATAGCTTGCAAACTGCAAAGGAGAGATATCTGCAGCGCTAAATTGGAGGTTGAACAAGAGCAATCAGATAAGGATTGGGGTTGATTAGATTCTGAAAACTCAAAATTAATCAATCCAGTGACGCTCGCAATACAAAAAACTGGAGAATCAGAAACATCAAGAATGACTTTCGCCTTTCAGCAACCAACATATCGAGCTTCACATATCAGTTTTTGGCTGCCCTACCTTCTGAGACTCACAATGCCACCACGAACACAAAAGAAATCATTACAAGCAAATAAGAAAATCATAACCAATAATCGAATCAATTACTCTATAAAAATCTATCACGGAAACTGATCGTCGGACAAATACCGAACACGGGGTATGTAATCTAGCAATTGAAACCTAAATGAAATTAGGTCAGAACAAAACACCAAAACCAACGAAACATTGAAACATAGCAGCGAAACTACATCCAATTTCTAATTCGTTTTAATGGTAAACCAAATCTTACACCCCGGCAACGAATTAGGGATTTCCTGGGAGGCAATTCGTCGAAAAGATTGCCATGACAGAGAAGCGTGGCTGCCGCTCCGGAGAACGCAGATGCCGAAGCTTCCATCGATCGACGATGGTTTCGATCTTCCGATAAGCTCCAGCTACTCTTCAGATCGATCCCCGAGGGTTTCTTTGCAGGGAGAGAAGTTTCGTGCGCTTTGTGTTGGCGCGAATGTCTTCAACCCAGTTGTACTTGTACCACAAAATAATCAGTGAATTTGATGGTAAACGACGTCGTTTAGGAAGTAAGGCGGTGGGATGTTGCAAAAACTAATATGCGGTGAGCGTGGATCGAACACGCGACCTTCAGATCTTCAGTCTGACGCTCTCCCAACTGAGCTATCCCCGCTATATATTGATAAAGACAACCCTATTTTGTTACACTCAAAAGATTTGCAAGGTTATATCCCCAATAGTCCAATACTCTTACTCTTGTGTCTTGTCTAACCTTGTATGCTTGAACATTTATCTAATCATACTCATCCCAACTTATCGCGGATGAATACTCTTTGCTCTTGTCTAACCTTGTATGCTTGAACATTTATCTAATCATACTCCTCCCAACTTATCGCAGATGAATACTCTTGCTCTTGTCTAACAGTGTATGCTTGCCGATTTATCTAATCATATTCATCTCTACCACCATCTAAACCTAAAATTGCGCTAGTCTTTAATATTTTTGTTCTGTTGTCTATAATAACAAAACATTGTTTTTCAGGGTTGAGCGCTAACGTGAAGCTTAACTAAATGAGCCCTATTAGTAGTTTGACCTGCTAAAATCCGACTTGACTGGAAACTTGAAGTGAGATTCATAACTCAATACAAGTTGACTCAATATCTGAAATGATGCAAAACAAAATCAATCTGAACCTGTGCCAGAACCCCAAAAAACCAAACACGACATGTTTTTAAGTCGGAATAAATGTTGGAATTTGATTGTTCCACATCAAAAAATAGTAAAATACTAGTATATGTTTAAAATATAAATTCAGCAGACAACTCGTTTCATTACTAACTGGTTTTGAGATGGAATCGCATTGAATTTATCTGTTGAGTTTGTCTCCCATGTATGAGCCACACATACACGACCAAATTTGAAACAACCCAACTTGATAATGATTCGAAAGAACCCTATTCACCGATGACCCTATCGGCTATCCGAGTATAGCTCAAACTTGATCAGACACATGATATTGACTCGAGTCCGATTTCCGGCTATGCTTACAAGTATCTGCCTACAAAGCACCATGGGGCATGGACCATTGCTGAAATAGATCATACTCTTCTTTATGAGCCCACCGGGAGGGATCCATCGTCCATATATTAAGGCCTACTTTCGATGTATACTACTTACGGAGTACTAGTTGGTAGAAACACGGCACAGAAGGATGCACGTGCAGCTCACGCGAGACACACCCAAAAAGGGACAAAAGGAAAGGACGGTAAAAGGAAATTAAAAAAAGAGATTAGGGTTTTAAAGGGATGGAAATGGATCGGGTTATGGGTGGATGTACCAATTCCATCACCCGATCCATTAAGAAATTTCCTCTACCCGATCCACCCATCATCCACTAACCCTTGCATCCATATCCGATACATCCATCGTCTGCGGGTTATTGGGCGGATCGAGTGATATATATGGGTGAGAAATTTCATGTTAATGTCCACCATAATTTTCAAAATGGAAATAAAACTTAATAAATAATAAAATAAAATTTTAATATATTAAATTTAAAATACTCATCATTCATAACTTTTACAAAAAATAAAAACTCAAACAATCAAATAAAGTTACATATAATATATAAGTTGCGTAAAAGATATGACAAAACTTCATATAATAAACAATTTTAGTGGATCGGGTGGTGGATTGGACACCCCTTCATCCATATCCGATCCGATCCATCATCCATTAATCCATCATCCACTTATTTATCCATTTATTGGTCTTCATATCCACATATCCGGGGTGGATTAATGGATGGATCGGGTCTCCGCGGGTTGATTTCCATCTCTAGGTTTGAGTGCTCTTCTTTTTGTTTGCTTTGTTTGGCCTTTTTATTTAGAGCTCGTTTGGTTGGAGTCCCAAAAACCCAGGAAGTAGGAGAAATTCATGTGTTTGATTTGTATTTTTGAAATTCAAAAACGCATGAATTCAACTTCCTAGGAAGTTGAATTCTCCCAAAATGGAGGAAGTTCACATACCTAGTGCCCCTTAGATAAGTTCAACTTCCATCATTTTGTATTTGGAAATTTCAAATTCCCCCTCTAAAATAAAAAAATCAACCAAACATATTTTCCCAATTCTTATCAATTGGACTTCCCGGGAATTTCAATTCCCACATTGAACCAAACGAACACTTAGTATATCCACACACAAAATTCATTGCAGGAATTCGAAAACAATGACAATAAAATACTCCACGCTAGCCACATAGGAGTATAAATTGTAGTACTATGGTGTATATAATATATTTAATTAATTAGGTCTCGTTTGATAGAAGATAATACAAGGTAAACGGAATGAAAATAAATTTTGAATGGGAAAATATATTGTATATAAGTTTTGTAAGTATAGATGAGAGAAGAATGTTATTTTTTGTATCAAAAATAAGATAAATTGGGTAATGATTAGAGGAGTATAGAGGTTATGGTTACCCCAATGGATGATTGAAATGGGGACAACAAAACCAATTTTGTATGATAAGTTAGGAGAAGATCTGTGTAATATAAATTTTTTTAACAATTTATCTTGGACTATAAACGGACTACATTTGTTATGATTCCATTTGCATTTTCGAAATTTAAACTAAACGAACCTATAGTTATATATGGTAGTGTATTTCTTCCCTTAGCTTGGACCATCTGATAACGCTTAGGTTCAATTTAATCGCACTAAATCATTAGGTATCTGAATTGAATATGATCATTTGTCCGCCAATACATGTCATTTTAGTCATATGTACGGTAAATAAGAAAATCTATAAGCTAGTTAGTTAGAGCATCCGCACCCATCAGTTAAACCTATCCTCATATTTTACTCTCTCTCCTTCTAATATTTCGACACCTCATTTTCCACTAACTCTACCCTATTTCTTAAGGTTTTCTAATTTTTAACCTGCATCCATAAGTTTACCCCATTGCTATTTTTTTAACTTTATTTATACCCCACTACATATTTTTAACCTATCAAAACTCAATCCACTCAATAACAAAACATTAAAAAATAAAAAAAGACTTACTTTTATTATTTTTTAAAACAAAAAACAAATGAGAAAGGGGATGGGTTAACCCTTTCCACCAAGGTTTCCCCTTTCCCTTCTCCATGATGGGGTTGATCCACATTCATAAGGAAGGAGTAAGGGAGCTATAGGGGAAGGGTAACCTTATTGATGCTGATGCTCTTACTTAGTTGGCTAAAAAAAAATTAAAGTGAATTCAATCGGTCATGAGTGAAAATGAAATGTAATGATTAACTAGTTAGTAGGATAAGTGTAATAAGTAACTCTAAAAAGAAATGTATTATTGACAAAATCATCTAGACTAAAAGGACATAGACAAAGGGAGTATAAAGATAGACATTCTCACTCACAAACGACTCTATATACTTAGTAATGAACACACTCTCTTAATTAAAAATGACTATAATATGCCAATCATTTTTACCAACAAGTTTAAAAACAAATCGAAATTAATAAATAATTTTATTTTTAAATTAATAAAAACTATTATAAATAATTTATCAGAAGACAATAAATCCTAAAACATTATTTATGTACCGTAGATAATTGCACTAGTGTGTTGAAGTTTATGAAGATAAGATATTTGGCAACAAAAAAAAAAGAATATAGGCAACTATATATAAAAGCCATATGTGAATCTCAAATGTGATCTCTACAAGGTTGATTGAATTTGAATATATAATGAATATCGGGACGGATATTTCCACCGCTAATTTTTACTATTTCCACCGCTAATCGCCGCATAGGTATGCGGTGGTCTTAATCCACTTTTTCCCAGACCCATATGCGGTGGGTTATGGCGACCGTATACATGTGGTCAGTTTTTGGGCAATTGAAAACGGTTGGGAGAAGTGGTCCAAAACCGTCGCCATAACCCACCGTATAGGTATACGATGGGTTATGGCGACGGTTTTAGACTGTTATGGTGACGGTTTAAATCCGTCGTATACCTATGTGGTGAGTTATGGTGACGGTTTTGAATCGTTATGGCGATGGTTTTAAACTTGTATACTCCTCAATCCACCGCATAGGTATGCGGTGGGATCGTTGACTGTCATTAAACCCATGTGCGGTGATTAGCAGTGAAAATATTAAAAATTAGCGGTGAATTTATCATCCCAAATGAATATCCATTAATATGCTTAAATACCAGTCACTTTAATTTGAACCTAATTACCTAACTCACATCTCTGTCATACAATATAACATTAACATATAAAAAGAAACAAATTAAGCAAAGGCAATTTATAGTAGAAGGTTTGACATATACACTATATTTATAACATTATAAAGCTTCCTTTAGATATCGCTTTCATCGAATAACCCACCATGTTTTGTGTTTTTCCACCTTACTTTTCTTTCTTCTTTTTTCTGTAGCTTTGTTTTTGTTGTCTCTCTTTATCCCTTAGTTAATTTGAATTGAGTGAGATCAGATAATTTGATTTTTTTATTTATTTTATAACTGAGATCGAAAATGACAATTTACTGTATGTGAATCAAGAATCAAATTTTAAACTGCAATGATGAGGAACAAGTAAAAGTAATCCTAGAAAAAACAGATCCATGTGACTTTTATGTGAATGTGAATGTGAATCCATCCCGAATCAACTTTAATTTACGATTTCCATGAAAATAAGTCTTACATTGCACACACAAACCAGTAAGTGAAATCATAACTAATCAGTCAAGAATTAAAATATTAGAGTTTTTAACATCTAAAAAAGTGTACGTAAATAATAAATTGTCTAAGTTTTAATTAACAGAGAGTAAAAAATTGAAATTAAACCTCACAACAGAGAGTCCTGCTGTACCGCTGGCCCGCGGTGCCATTGTTCGGTAGCGCTTGGCTTCGTTCTTCGGCGGCTTCCTCAGCTTTCCGGGAGTTGGTCTTCTTAGATCGTTTTGTTGTAGAGTTTATTTCTGCTTGTTTCATTTCGCGTATTTTCTGTATTTCTGTATTTTAGGTTGTACTTTTGACGGTCCGCCGTCTGCCAACTTTGTTGGCCTCTCGATGAGTCAGGCTTGTCTGACCTTCGAATTTTTACCTAATCAAAAAAAAAAAAAAAAAAAAAACTATGTGTATTTGGTTGAAAAACCCAAGGAATTCCAATTTCTATGAAATGCAGAATTTCACTTGACTATACAGTAGTGACTAGGTAAGTTGAACTTCTGATATAAAATTTAGACTTTTCCCATTTTAATTTATTAGAATTTATAGCTGAATCAAACATCTTTGAATTAATTTAAGGCGAAACTAATTAAAATAACCCGACCTTTAAGGGTGTATTAAAAATATATCCCAACCTTTCAAAGTGTAAGATAAATATCCCGACCTTTAAAGGGGTGTTAAAAATATATCTCAACCTTTCAAATGTAATATAAATCTCTCGACCTTTATAGGTAATGTTAAAATAATATCTCAAAAAAATTTGTACAAAAAAAACTAACAGGACATGCATATATGACAAAAAAAATTAATAAAAAAAAATCTATATAAAAAAATTATAGATTTACATATCTTTCATCTTTTATATTTTATACACACTATTTTCTTATAACTATATATTAAAAACCTTGTTTTATTAAACCACTTTTCTTTTCTTTTTTTTTTATCAAGGGAAAGAAATAAATTAATAAAATATAAATATATAAAAAAATGATATATTTACAAGTGTTTAATATTTCATTTAGATTATTTTTATATTTGAGGGATAACACCCATATTCGTATAATGGACCATTTAACTAATTTCGCATTTTTGATGAAAATTTAAAATAGAAAGAAGAATAGTTAGAATTTTAGTAAATAAATTATGTAAAAAAAAATGGAGCAATTGAACAAAGAATATGGCCTGTAAAATTGAAATATAAATAAAGTGTCTTGAATTTTTTTTAAAATAATAAATGAAAAAACTTGTTTTCTTAAACCCTTCTATTAATTTTTTATATATTTTTTTAAAATTTTATTTTTTTATTAATTTAATTTGCCACGTATGTATGCCATGTTAGTTTTTTTTTGGTAGAGAATTATTTTATATATTATTTGAACATCACTTATAAAGGTTGATATATTTATCTTACATTTGAAAGGTAGGGATATATTTTTAACATATCCTTAAAGGTCGGGATATTTATCGTACATTTGAAAGGTAGAGATATATTTTTAACACACCCTTAAAGGTCGGACTATTTTAATTAGTTTCGCCTTAATTTAATTAATAGGAATTGAACTATATAAGAGTTAAAATTTCCACGTTCAACTAAACAATTAAGGCCTTAAATTAAGGATTGAAACAAGTACTTATCTCACCATGTGATTTAATTGAATAAGTTTTTATCTCAAAATCAATTATCAACGAAATGGCTAACCTCAAAAGTTAATTAATTGGATTAATTTAAATACAGCTGAGAAATCAGGATCCATGCATATTCCACAACTTTGATCAATCAAAACATGATAGCTTTCTTTTTACCAGATCAAGCATCAGTAATTCAGTATCTATAACTATTTTTTTTTTTAAATTTATTTATCATCGTGGTCATGATAATCACATACAGTAATATACAATCATTAATTAGCAACTGTAAATTGCACTTTTTCAACGCGTTGCTTTATTCAGCACTTGGTCAGTTTCAGAGTTTCAGTGTATCAGTTATGCAGAACTGTCAAGATTTTCAAACAAAACGAACCATATGATATAACGTTACAACTACAAACCTATGGTCATAGTTGTGCTCCGCCATTAATGAGTTCAGAAACAGATAAAAAGACATGACAGAGACTCTGAGCTACTATAGTCTTCCAACTAAAATCTGAAACCCTTCCATCACTTTTTTCCCTCTCTTTCAACAAGTCCATCTCTCACTCACACACACTGACACACACACACACAAACTTGTTCAAATTTTGTGTGACACTTGCAGCCTTGATGACTAATTGGGATTATGTCACAATAACAACAACAACATCTCATTATACCCCGCGATTAAGCAGGGTCTAGGGAGTCAGGATGTACGCACTCATTCCCCGAACAAGACGGGGGAGTGTTTCCGATACACCCAGAACAATAGGACATAAAAATAACATAGTACCAGGCCACACAAGAGGAAAATGAGAGTAAAGATGCAGAAAAGAAGTCGACAAGGAAGCAAAGCCAAAAGGACCTCCAACTCAGAACACCACCACCTAGAACTCTAAAAAGACACAACACACAACTCAAAACTCTAAACATCTGTAGCCCGAATATGCACTGCCTCCAATGGTCTCTATCCAATGCCATAAACCCGTGAGTATCGGGTTTTCTCTAGATTACAATACATACGAGGTGTTGATAGAGCTAACAACTGCAAGTGCACAGTTTGATTCTTGATTGATCCATTTGCTAATACATCTCTCTCAATTCACAAATAGGTTAAAAGACACATGAAGTTCAAAGGAACTGAAAATAGTCAGGCATCAAAACGAACAATGAGAAACACAGGACCATATGATGGTTTAACCTCCTCTCTTCGAATCTTAACCGAATACACATCCACCTTAATTCTCAAGGCTTGACGTAAACGGGATCGAATAACGCCCGTATAGTTGAACGTACTATACAAAATCAAGTACACACACGGACAGAGAAACAAAAAGAAAGCCTTTACCTTCACACACATGTGAAAACACCACTAGCTAAAGACGCATGCCCTCATAAAAAAAGAGATGATTGGTAACAATCAAATGTTAGAAATTATGATATCAATTACAAGCTAAGCTAAAATGACTAACAAGAGGAAGGAGGCATGAGATGCAACCCTAATTCAAATTCGTCCTTGTGGAGAACAAAACGGGCCTTGTTAGTGTCGGTGGGCGTCGATCCGTCTAGCAGATCAGGGTGGATCCTCTTCTTGGACGATGGAAGAGGCACACCGAACAGCCTTGTACCGTTACAACAGCTAGTGGCGGCCTCGTCTTGCACTGTCAAAGTACTCCGAGTAGTGTTACTACTGCTAAAACTAGCCTGAGGTCGTCTCTGGAGAGGCGCCTTTTGCACCACGAACGGACCGTTCGTGGTGACGGAATTAGCGACGACTTGGACTCCGCTAGGAGAAACCGGCTTGACGTGGTTTTGGACGAAGTATATGATGTCGGTGTAGAGCTTCTTCATGTGGGCGAGCTCCGATAGGAGCATGTTGTTGGTTCTCGTCAGCCTCTCGTTATCTTCCGAGAGGGCGGTTATCGCCGACTTGGGAGGTAAGGAGAGCGGAGGGGAGGAAGACGAAGATGAATGGTCTTGCCAGCCCCCGGGCAGTCGCTCGTCCGATTCAGGAGGAGAGAGACTGACCCGGGCAGCTGATGGGTAGGAGAAATAAGCCGGAGGAGTTATGAAGTGGTGAGATTGATTGATTAGCGGTAGAGGCGGTGGCGGCGGCGGTGGCGGAAGGGGCTGTGCTGTTTTCCTTCTCTGAATCTCACAAAGCAAATGCCTTTTCCCTCTTTTGAAGAACTCATTTGCAAACTCCCACCTGTCAGGGACGATTTTCCTGAAACCCTAATACATCAAAAAAAAAAAAAAAATCATATGAGAAATATAATTGGATTAAACAAGATTCCATCTTGTAAATGTAAATTAAACTCACATAGGTGTTGAGCTGGCGGACGAAGCTGGAGAAGTTGTTGTGCTTGAAGTAGTTAGGGAGGAGGTCGCGGGCGAACTCCGGCGGCCGCCAGACGATGAAAGTGGAGTCGTCTTCGCCCCAAGAGACGATGTGGTCGGTGGCTGGATCGTCCACAAGCTGGTAAGTCTTTGTGAGGAAGGGCGCAGGCACTGATTTGTGGGTGTCAAGGGTCAACACTATCCCTTCACAATCTTCCAACATCAACTCCATTAAAATATATTTGGTATTGTCTGCGCTAGCTACACACCAGCAAATCAATCAAAAATATATAGCGACCAGCTAGTACCAAGTTTCAGAACTTAAAATGTGTCTTGGTGGGCAAGGAAAAAACCCCAATTTTGAGAGGTGTAGAGGAAGGTAGAGAGAGGGAGATTTGAGGTGGAGGGAGGAAGATAAAAAGGGTTAAAAAAAGGAGAGAGATGAGTGGGACAGATTATTTATTGTCTTATATTTGGGGGAGGGTTAAAAAGCATCCTTTAAATAGGAAAATTACATAAAATCACCCATGCTTTTTTTTTTCTTTTCTAAACAACCAACCTACCAATCTAGTGAATCTACCACAAACCTTTATTTGCTTAAAAAATACATTAAAAAATGCTAACATACCACCTTAATTGAAAATAATTTTAATTGATTTTACTTGTAGTAATAAAGTTCACTTGAATAAAAGGTCTTGTTATACGGTCAAAATTTCGCCAAATGTACGATCATTCATCGGCTTCCGATGTTGGCAACCATTTTTTACCCGAAAAAAAATTAAAATTGACAGTCATTTTCCCAACACTTGTTTCTCGTATCAACAAGCGTTTTTCAGGTAAAAAACGTTTATCGACATCGGAAGCCGGTGAACTCACTGTGTGGGATTGGCGAAACGGAACCGTGCGGATAGCAAATCAAATAAATAAAGTGATCATTTAAATGAAAAAGGTAATTCATGGGTAGTTTTGTGAAAAAACCCTTAATTTAAGGTGTTTTTATGTAAACAATACCTCGGTCAGTGGAGTCAAGAGGGGAAGAGAGAGAGAAGATGGGAAGGGAATATGTGTCTGTGTGTCTCTATGGGACTGTGAAATTAAGGGCCTTTCAAGACAAACCCGTGACTCCCCTCTTTCTCTTTCTTACCTTCTACTTCCTCTCTGTATCTTTCTGTTTCATTTCCTCACTTTGATCACTCGCACACCCACTCTGAGAGCGACCCTCTGAGCTCTGGCTACTGAAATACTTACGTACTGATTCAGTGTGGCAGTGATTTGACCAAAGTACCCTTCTTCCATCTTGTAGTACTGGTACTGTGCCTGCAGTAAAAACTAAAAACTCCTTGGTGAGCAAGTTAAATAAGGGGAGGGGGGGCGTTCAAAGGAGTACTGATTTATCCAGTCACCGTGGTACATTGGCAAAGATACAGAAAAAAGTTGTTTCCCACCTTTTATCTTCAAGATGAGCCAATTTCTAAAGTTGCATTATAAATTGAACTTTTGCAATTCCTTCAACTTTAAATAAAAGAAGTTACAAGACGTATCGCAAATTGAAAAGCAAAAGCAAGTGTCATGAAGAGAGAGATTTGCAAAGAGGAAATGCAAAAGGGGGAAAAGTCCCACCAGAAAGTAATTTCAATTTTTAGAATTAAATTCAAACAAGGTATCAAGGATGCACATATTCCTGTATATATAATTTCATATTTGACTAAGGATGTATATATATTTAGGGGCAAAATGAACTTCCAGATACGTACTCAGCATAAAGGAAAATTAAAACAATCATGCCAAAGAAATTTAACATTGATTTCTGATAAATAAGAGTGTAGAACAAGTTGCCAACAATATTGAACCAATCTATATATCTAGCTTATTGAGAAAACAGCATTGCTTAATGCATTGCTACTTGCTAGTAATATTATGTACCATTAATGTTTCCCTAATTTCCATACACACTTCTTAAACGACAATTACGAATGGCCTGGAGTGCTATATAAACAATCATATAAGCAGATAATATAGAAAGACACATGAAATAATAATTTTATGATGAAAATAAAATTACTATGGAATACAATTTTTACACCCGGGACGAATTAACATTTTATCAAGGACAATATGGTCATTTACTATTACTAAGGAACAAGAAGAGGGGAGGAGATGGTCTGCCTATATATCCATGCAGCAATAGAAGAAGATTAAAAAAAAAAAATGCATTTAGTATATATTTATATTTATATATACATACACAGACACACACACTTCCAGTAGCTCACGCCAAAAGAGTGGCGTCGTATAGGCTTTTGTTGGTTTCCTCTTAATTGTTTTGTTTACTGCAACTGGCACCAACCTATCAAGTATCAACCAAAACATTTTACAAAAATCCCCCAATCCCTAAAGATTTATTATTTATTTTTATATATTTTTTCCGAATCCCTATATCCTCACTTTTGCCTTTCTCTCTTCATATAAGAGACAACAAAATTAAATTAACATTAAATAAAGAATGCAACTAATAGTTAAATACTCCGTAGAATATAGTAAGGGAAAGTATTCACTGAAAGTGCTTTAAAAGGAAATTGATGTATGTATGTGTACAACTGGAAGGGTGTATGACGACAGTTTACATCTTCTTCTTCTATTGCTAGAAATCATCTTTTGAAGAAGCACTTTTCTTCTTCTTCTACTTATTTCTCTAACTGTTTGTTTTTTTCCACCCACACTGTTCCAAACTTCAATATTCTCTATATAATTATATTCATAGATAGTTCTTTGTTGTTTTTTCAACAAATAAAAAGGACAGAGAGTCACACTGTACAATGGGCATATACTCTCCTCTCTCTATAAATTTTGTTTGGGCCCTTTAATTTCTAGTGAATTTGGCCTACATGGCTCAGGTGCTTGATTTATTGGGTGTCCTGAAAAAAGCTCCAAAGTAAATCTGAAATTTCCACAGCCTTTTTTTCTTTACTTCTTTTTGTAATGCCTCATGGAAAAAATCTGTTTTATTCTCCCACCATAGAGCCAGAGACAGCTAAAGAGGGGAATTGAGTTACAGTTCTCAGACCTTCGAGTATAAAAATATACCTGTATATATAATAGGCCCCCCACCTTGGATAGGTAAATAAAGAGCGGTCATTCCGGGGTTCGAACCGGGGACCTATGGGTACTACCCACAAGTCCTTTCCGGTGAGCCATTCCGGAATGGTTATAATAGGCCCCCCACCAAAATAGCAAGAAATACATGAACAGTTGAACGCTCTCATACACATAAACCCAGTTAACCGGCTATAAAATGCAGATTGTCTAGCAATTGTATAGCTTATACCCGAGACAGGATTAGGAATATAAATGTCATTCAACTAACAGCTTTAGATACTAAAATGAAAAACAAAAAGCAACTGCAAGGAAAATTGAACAACAACAACCAACCCAGTATGCACTCTTTCCCCGAACTAGTCGAGAGAGTGTTTCCGAAAAGGAATAATAATTCGGTTTTGAGCATATAGGATAAGCAACCATTATCAGTAAAGTTTTTTAGATCTAAAATGGATTATTGATTTATTTATTTACTGTAGAGATGGTTACTAAAAGAGGATTCTTATGGGGAATAGGATTTAAAAAAATCCGATAAAAATTCTTACCAAATCATAATGGCAAGGAGCTAAGGTGAAAGAAAATGGAAAGGCTGCATAGATGCACATGATATTGATAAGCAATGCAATGAGTAGGTTATTAGCGAGGATCCAGTAAGGTGTAAGAGGAATTAAAGAAATAGATTCATGGAATTATCAGAAAAAGGCAGCCCCCCAGAGGTGAAGCTATGAGAGCCATGAATCCCATTATGATGACCAATTATTTCATCCAGATACCCTCCTGATTATACTAATAATGCATGTGAGTGATCCCAGAGGGAGGTTGCAACTGTTCTAAAATACCCCCTCTTTATCAATTTCCCACCTTGTACAGCTAGCAGGTCCTTTTCTAGGCTGAAACCTATCACCTAAATCCCTACAATAACAACTAATCATGCACTGATGCTACTATTTTGGTCATTTGTTTGATTCCTGAAGGGTACCCATTTTCTTTTGGGGTACCCTGACTTAAAAAATTAAAAGTAAAGGCACTAGTGATAAGGGTATGAAATTCCATATCAGGTATGGGAGTGAGTCGACTCAAAACGCACCTTGATCCAAGGTCGGGTTTGAGGGGTATAGATTTGGGATGGATTTCGACCCAATACTTGAGTCCATCCACACGAATTATTTTTTAAATGCATATAACTAACAAAGCTCTTTTGTGGATTTTATCACATTATTTTTTAGGTGTAAATGTGTAATATACCAGGTGAATGCAGAGAAGCAAAAAAAAAAATGTTAGGTACAAGTCCCAATACCATCTCACAGCGAGGGCCGGTCCGTTGCTTGTTGAGGCCTTGTGCGACTTATATGTTGATACTTTTTTTATTACTAATTGAAAAAGGAAAACGATATATCTAATCTACTAGCAAAAGAGATATTCTCATAGATGCAAAGTCGTGTGTTCAATCTAATGCGAGAAATAGAATAGATAAGTATGCTGAAAACCTAATCTACTAGCAAAAGAGATATTCTCACATATGCAAAGTCGTGTGTTCAATCTAATGCGAGAAATAGAATAGATAAGTATGCTGAAAATGGGAACAAGGGGATTCGAACACACTAGGTCTTTGTCCAGTGCCAATTGAGCTAACAAATAATTTATTATTTTTTCTCTATTTTTTATTTATATTAATTATATATGCTTTCAAAAAAATTTGAGGCCCCCGAAAATTTGAAGCCCTGTGCAATTGCACGTTTTGCCAGGGCAACGGGCCACCCCTGCTCACAGCTAATATGGGAAATGCATTGAATTAAATCATAAAGCTACAAGTCTATATAAGCTGAACAGGGTAAATACCTTCCAGGCTTGAACAAATCTTTGAGGTCCTTCACTGTGAGTTCTTTTGGTCTTTATTAACCCTGTTATCTTCACATAGAATCACTGAAACCAGCTCCTCTCTCGCCCCATCTGTTAAAATGCACAGAAATGCAGCAACAACTGACATATACACAGACTAAACTTCCCATTTTTTTGCCTTAGCCCATCTCGTGATTCGTTATTATTATTTTGGTAGAATTTTATATGTGCTACATGAGTAATAATAAAGTAATAACCTGCTAGGGCTGGTGGCATTAAATATTTACTTGGTAGGTAATAAAAGAGCTATTCACACCCCCCCCCCCCCCACACACAACTGTTCACAGATCAATATATGAAACTTGAGTGCAGTAATTGAAAGGAAGTGGATCCAAAATCTCCTTAGAGAAATGGGGGTAAGGAGTAATAAGGTGCACGCACGTACCCAGGGTTTTGTAACCTCAAAATGCACCAAGGCAAAAAAGGGGAAAATAAAGGTAATGGTAGACCCAAAATATATCATAAAAGACTTGAAACTAATTCGAAAGTCACAGATAGGGTGGGCCAACCAAAACATGCAATGAGACTAAAACTCATGATGAACAGATAAGTTCATGCCTTCATGGAAGCATCTTTTGAGGGTATGAAGAGAGAGATTTTGAGGGTATGAAGAGAGAGAGGGGGGGGGGGGGGGGGTGAAGGACAACACAGGCAGTAGAAAACAAAGGCTGATTTCTAACAAGTTGTCAGCAACTAAACAGATACTCCACACATACGAGAGAGTGAGCCCCACCACCATCCACTAGTCCTTGCTCTCACCCTCTTACTACTGATGACTGCTACAGTGTCTGCTAGTAGCTACCAAATATCAGAACACAAAAACTACTCCATCTCTACCGTTGAAGAACCCAGAAGATTCTATTCTAATTTCTAAATGCTGCAGAATAAAATGACCCCAAAAAACCTATCATGATGTGATTTTTTTAAGGAAAAAATTGCGGGTACCTTCTAGCTTCAGTAATGTAAAGTTCAATACGGCATTTTTACTAACTTAAATAAAAAAACAATTTAAGTCTTGTAAAATCCCATATATTGAAAGCTTGTTACATGTATGTGATCCATTTGGTCCATATATATGAGTGGATACATGAATCTTTATAGTTATGTTGCATTAATAATACATTTGCAAAGTTGTAGAAATTAAATCAAACTCTATTCAATTTTTTTTTATATATATAAAATGTTAATACAAAAACTTGCGATTTTTCCAACTCGTATGGACAATGGACCAATGGATCACATTTAACAAAATATTCAGCATACATGATTGTTTCAAGGGAGTTAACTTTTGTATTTATATTACTGTAGTAAAATACAAACTAAATTTATCAAAAAAACGTAGTGCCTGGAAAAAAATTGGTAGAAAATAATATGTTTAACTTCATAGCACCTAAATACAAAGTTTCCCATTTTTGGCTTATTGACTATCTTTCTCAGTTCTACTTATATATTAATGCTACAGAAGCTAGTATTTATTACGGAGTATTTCAGAAAGACACTAATACTTAGTATCATTACATTCACATGACCAGAGCTGACACCCATTTCAAAGATCTTTACAACTTAATACAAGTATAAACAAATAAAAAAACTGAGAATTTCAAGGAGAGACAGCTTAAAACACAGCAAATACACATAGAGATTTACAACCCCACCTGTTCAATTGTTCATGCACAAATAGTTAACTGGTTCTCTTGAAGGCAGAGAGGGAGGAAACCAAGGGAACCAAGACTATTCTACAACAGACAAACCTCCAAATTTCTTTCCAAATTTTTTAAACTTACAAGTTTCTTTTCTGGTGTCCCTTCCTGCAGTTTAATTTTGTCTTTTCTCCTAACCCACATGCAAAATGAACTTACTTCTCTTAAAACTCATTACTTTTTGAAACCTCAAAATCACTTCCCTTGGAAAATGTATGTATATCAGACTATGTACAAGTAACATAAACACTCAATTTCCCATTTTTAAAGTTATTTAACTGAGATAGAGTGATGAGCTAATTTGGATTTTTCATAACCCGCTTATCTAACGGAGCTTGCTTGTAAGACTACTAACTTTTCTGGTAGCTATGCCATGCACGCTTGGGCATTTAGTATGAGCTAATGATCGAGCATACGGTTATCCTATAAAAGAATGAAAGAAGCTAAAAACATATATGTGAGGTGAAAGAGGATTTATTTGTTTGAATGTTGAAAGTATGAAACTGAATAAGTATCCCTGAAACCCCAAGTGAAAGAGTTATTATGTTTACAAGTGTAGGTACATCAGTAAACGAATAGTTATGCTAAAATCAATCTAAACATTTTGTTAAATAAAATCAATCTTAGTAAATTATTATTCCTTGATGCCTATGGAGTAACCCTAAATTATCTTGTGCGCTCTTAGCTACACAAATTCGCTCTTAAAGTGTGTAGACACTAGCCGCACCCCCACTGTTTCTAATTAACTAATATTAGATTAATATTTCTTCTAAACACTAAAGCCATAAAAAAACAAAGCACCTTTTCACATATACATAACAAGCAAAACCTGTAAAAAGTAAAACCAGCACTAACCTCCACAAACAGAGCACTATCAAATCCTTGCCAACTCTAATACTTTAGAAGCTGGAATCCATGTGCTCGGGATATCGGGACTGTTACTTTGGCGCATAATAATCTCTTTCAATCATTTTTTTTCTTCTGTTCAGCACAAGTTGTTCTGCATAATCAGAAATTGCTGATTACTGTAAAGCAAAAATACATAACATCAAGCTAACGACTAGCGCTGACAAGATAATATGATTCCCAGTCTGAAACACCACTGCTACTCGTCAAATATACTACTATATACCTAAAAACTAATGTCTCCTGATATTTCCTGTAGATCTTTTCTTCTGCTTTCATCTTGCTCTTAAGATGAAAAATACTGAAACATGTTTCTTTGAGATAATGGAAGCAACAAGATCATTAAATTAGATGGGACAGATCTATGAGCTTTAAATTAGAATAATACAGTTGGTCTTACTTCCATGCAAACTAGATTTCTACTACTAAGGAGACATCCAAAAGAAAAGCAATAAAGCAGGGTTTTGTTAAGATTGATATCTTTAATTAAAGGTCCAAAAGCATTCCAGTAACAAAGATATGGGCATGCAACGCAGGGGTGCGTTCTCTTTCTTGTGCAAAAGAAAGTTCATTTTGAAAGAGTTTGGAGATGCATTAAAAGCAGAGCGAACAACAAGATACATCTTTCCTCCATTGTCCTTGCTAACCGGCTTTTCTTCCTCTTTTCCTCCTTTTCTCCTCCTCCACTTTACCACATCAACTTTGCTTAAAGACGCTCCTAAGGAACTCCTACAGTACAAGTATATCCCAATGAGAAAACATAAAAAAAAAATCTGATCCTCCGAATATACAATGAGACATTCATTCGAATCGAAGGGTATAAGATACAATTTGAGCCGTGGTCCCAAGAATCCTACAATTATCTAGCACCATGACATCTAACTCCGTGAACAGGGATGCAAAGTTAGGGGTGATCGCATTAGTTCTTGGGATAAAATGGTGACAAAAACTGAGGTTACTAGTTCGAGACAAAGGGATGACCACTAGGTACAGAGTGGACCTAAACACTCACGAAAATCCAAACAATAAGATTAAAGAAGAAAGTGAACAAGGACTCAATTGTTATCTAGAAAGAAAAGATAAGGGCTAGTCTTCAATAACCAATATCATAAATACCTAGACATGGTGATATCTCAACCCCTCCCCCCTTCCCCCTTCCCCTTCCCCTTCCCCCCCCCCCCCCCCAAAATAAAAAAAAAAAACTCACAATTAAGTTTTGCAAGAATTTCTGTAGAACACATATCTTGTAGAGTTGTAGATATACTGTATATATTCCTGGTATTTAGGGTTACCCATCTGTACATCTACTTATACTCATTGTATCATGATGAAAGGGTGTGGAGAATTATCCCATTACAGTGTAAAATGATTTCCTTTTTGTTCCATCCATTCCATACAACACACATTATTCTTCCACAAGAAAAATACCCATGAAATTCAGGAAATCCAAGTTAGGCCCCACCATCTCACTAAATGATCCAGTAACAAGCACCATCTTGCCTGCTTCCCCATTTGCTGCAGTCAACAGAGCATAAAACCTGAACACTTCCAATCAATGGGACTTCTGTACTCCATTTAATTTTAAGTTCAATTGAGAACAGATTATGGTAAAAAATGGTATAGTTTTGAAGAACGTGAAATGGACTTCTAAATAGGACTAAAGGTATCATCAGTCAAATGTGTCGGTCATCGAAACCCCTTTATCTTCCCTTTTCTTTTTTTCTTTTTTATAAATGCTAGTTAACTATATACTGTTGTAATTAAAAACAATGCAAATATTTCAGACACTATATCATAAATTTACCTCAGACCAGAGGCCTAAATAAGCATATGATTAGCCAAAAAAGTTAGGCCACGAATGTCAAAAAAGACACAGATGGATGAAGGTTCTGTATAGTAGGATAATTAGAGGGAACATAAAGGCTGTTGGATCACATGCACTGATGCACATCACCTTCTTTTTATGAGTCTTCTCTTCTCATCTTTTTATACTGTGGTTGATAATAACTAAAGAGAGATTTTTAACTCTAACTCCCGTTTGGCTGAACACTATGGAAACTAAAAGGAAACAAATCTGCTTCAATTTTAATTTATTATTCATTAATCATGATTTTAATCACAAACTAACCTCTCTCATATTCTATACAAAAGTTGGCAACTGCCTCCTTATTTCACTCGTCGTATCGGATATGAGGTTTCGAAAAGAGATAATCTCTCCGTTTAGTGGTCTAGATTCATTTCTCTTCTTTTTTCTGCTTTCATAATAACTCAACCAAACGAGCCCTAAGAATATCCCCACCCATTTCAGAATCAAACGCTGGCAACCCTCTATCCAAGGGATTCCGTGATCATCCAACCCACTTGGGTACCTCATCCTCATCATCCTCACCGTCATTTCATGCACAGGAAAACCCAATGCTCACGTCCCTTGAAATAAAGCATATTTAAAGTGGCTTAATTTATTCCCAATTTATCCAATAATGTATTCTGACTGGAGCATAGCTATTTGATAAACCAACTATCCAACTCTAGCATTATTTGCTAGAAAATTATCACATAAGACCCATAAATTGGTCATGCATAAACTCATCAGTATCATGGAAACCTTCTCTTGAATGATTAAAATGTAGTCTCTTTTTCTTTGATTTAATTTATCAATTATATCTAAAAGACTCAACCTCAGGAATAATTTATTGTCACCATTAAAGTAGACAAGAAGTTTATAACAAACTGCAGTAACAACGCAGGAAGATAAAAAAGAGGAAATGACACTACTGAACATTTAGATTAAAACTACTACTCCTTGAAGTGAAAGATACAAACAAAGCAGATTAAGAAACATAATAAGCTAGCAACCTAAGTAAAAAGAAGACCAGCATTTTCAAGAGATTAGACAGCAAAAAAGGTCACAGCTTCACAAAACCTTAAAATGGCATTCGACCATGATGTATTAACCACTTTTAAAAAATTGCAATAGATGCACAAAACATGCAAGATAAATAACCGATGCTTTGATTTGAATACTCACCTTCAACAGGACAAAGAGGGCCTAGCTAGCTAGAATAAGGTTCACAAGGAGTTGCCAAATCAAACCACATGGTTCAAAATAAGTGCAGCTTTTCATCTTTGTGCATAACCAGTATCCCTTTGAATAGATGGCTCAGACAACAACCGACAGAAGGTCTAATAATCTATGATGATGCGTTTGGTGCCAGTGGAATGACTTAAGTGGCCTTGTGTGGCAAATCAAATTCAAACCTCCATTCCCAAACTGCAGCAAAATAAAATTAACAGGATTAACCTGTACATCTGAATTGTTATAACTTAAATTATGGAGCAATAATGAGCATACATTCACATTGGACTTACTATTAATCAACGGGAATATGATCATGACTTAAAACCATGACAGGTTACGGATTTAGGTTAGCATCTGCATAAATTTAAAACAAGTTGCTGATTAGACCCAAATGCGTAAATATGTATCTAATTTCTTAAGGTGAGTACAACCCTGCAGCATTTGTGAGCAAAGTGATGCAATTGAGCTAATATAAAGCAAAAGGTAAAAATGATGACTAAAACACTAATTAATAAAGATATCTTTTCATTTATCCTTTTTTACCCTAAATCCATAGATGGTGATTAGCCAATGTTCCTGTAACAGTGTCGAATAAAACCAATTCAGCAACCAGTCCAAAATAACAAAGTGAGAAGCTAGCGAGATTTAATAATCTTAATTAGGGCAAGGAAAAAAATTTAAAAGCGTTGGAGATCTACGCATGGGCCACAAAGATAGGTCAGTTGAAGGTACAATATCTCTCAGTTAAAGAATGCAGTGTATTTGAAGTGAAGGGCCTGTACAGGAGAGAGAATATAGAATTTAGAATGACAAGCATGTGAAATGGCTTTACATAATAACTAATTATGTAGAAAAGTAGATCAACTGCATAAAATCTGTCTAAAACTGAAAAATCTTCATCTCAATATCAAGAAGATATTGATTATGCTTTTGATAAGATAAAAGAAGGCAAAAGGCAGAGGAAGAATGACAAGTAGCAATACAAACATCAGCTGGAGTTTGCAGAGGGAGGTGGAAGTGGAGGTGGAATGAATTGCATACAGTAAATTGCAATGATGAGAAAGGCATGTTCACTACTTCTCTGTCATCACTTTCTAAAGCATAATTAAACAGAATTCCATAATCTTCATGCTCTGAAAGAAAAGCAACACTCATCCAAAAGAAAAAGATAACAAGATCTTAAAAATAAAACCTAATATCCCAATGCTACCCAAGCACAAACTTGCCCAAAGCTTCTTGCTATGCTATAGAACTAACATTGTTTTGTGGGTGTACAGAGCATCCCCATAAATGTACTGCAATAGAATGTAGCATGAGAATACTTGCATTTTTAGAAGTTTTGACAAAGTTTAGAAGTTTTGACAAAGTTTAGGCCTTATAATTCTTACTTGAAACACGTCAACTGTAACTTGCTTGCATAAGAGATTAAGAGCATAAAATACTTGCATTTTTAGAAAGTTTTGACAATGTACTGGCCTTATAATTCTAACTTAAAACATATCAAATGTCACATGCTATGACTACTTGCCTTCAGCATAGTAGCATACAACTAATCAAAAGCATAAATGTGCAAACTTAATACTGAACTTAAGTGTCCATGTCTAGAAAAAAGAAAAGAATAAACTCAATTGTAAACCACTGTCTGATTTTTGAAATCACAAAACAACAACCATGTCATGGGACTCTTCAAATCACAAAACAAAATTTATCAGGGGAAAACTGAAGGCTTATCACTTCTGCTTCTAGCTCCTTTTGACACCCTATTCACAGCATCCCAAGTCCCAACTGTCAAATGGAAGATGTAACCTGTGGATCTACTTGGCACAATTAAACTGAGTAGATAAACTGTCATTGCCCTTCTGCTCCTTGATATTGTGTAGAGGGAAAACAATTGGAATCCTGAACTCATGTAACCTTTGAAAAGGCAAGAAGTGTAAGCCTGAAATATGCACAAACATAAGCATTTTCCACGGTATTAGAGCAAAAATGTTCATCAATTACCTTTTTTGGCTCAAGAAAAAAATATACCATTTCAGAAGCACCAAATATTAAGTCATAGGCTGCTCAGCTTACAATTGAGTACACCATATGCCGTCCACAAAAGAGTTCAATCCAAATAATCACATTTATTGATGAAACCAATGCAGAGATCAACATTCTAATTTTTTGGGAATTTGGACCAACACTGACTTAATAATCATTCATCTCCATACTCAATGTTGAACGAAGCACACAAATCATACATCCGGCTGAACAATTCAAAGAATTAAAACTCTCATCAACAAAAAGAGCAGCCTGGAAAACATAATGCAGAAGCAGATACAAGCACAAAAGATATCATATATGCAGATAATTATAAGGTAACTTCCATTTAATGAAACTCTATCACACACAAATATACCATTAGCAAAAACATGCTGATTAAATACAATCACATTTACCCATCCTATATTCCTATTATTAATGCCCAACTATGAACACTGCATCAGTTCAATAACAGATCCTTCAGGCTATCCTTACAAGTGGTTGTCTCCAGCCAAAATCTCTCTTACCTGTCAAATTAACAATGCAAACAAATCAAATGCCCGAAGAATGTTTAAATTATAGGTCAAAGAGTATAATACATCATCCTTAAGTGCATATAAACGCTCAGCTGGACAGTAGTGCACTGCTTATCAGTGCAAGTAAACAGTTATTTTGTCATCCTTTACATGTTTTAAGTGCCTATAACAGACCAAGCAATGGCAATAGTTAAATGAAATTCCATACCTGTAAACTGTCATACTAGGATGATTTTTTAAGCAATTTTTAAAATAACAAATAGCAAGTTTGCCAAGTAATTGCATAGAAAACAAGTAAGAATAATGTGTGAACTGTGAACAACAACCATATTTCTTGTTTTGGCTACAGAATGTTTAGAGAAGTTCATCTGATATTCTGATCAGTCAAAAACACTAGCATCTGAGTCGGATGACTAGACTAACCGCATTTGCTTGCCAGTGTATCATCATTCAACCTCGGTGATGACATGAATCCCTAACGCTAGCAACTATAGTAAGTTTTAAGTAAACTCGATCTCCTACTAGATTGTTCCGGATCATAATTCCATCAAAGATCACTGCTGAAACGGCTGTGGGCACCATCATACCCTGGCACGGCATTAGAGCCGATGCAAACCCTATCACAAACTGCAACAGAAACTCGATCATGAAACAGATAATAACATCCATCGATAACAAGGAGCCAATAATGCATTCATGGATGATGAAACGGGTAGTATTAGCTACGAATGTAAACTGAAATCAGTTCGGGAGTCGGAAGCGGATCATTACTTTAAAATTCTGAGAAAAAGAACAAGAGATTCAAGGAACGATCACGAAATTAGATTTCCGAAACTTCCCTAGTTCCCTGTTTGGTGTGGATTCGAATTCCGTTTTCCGTGAGGAATTCTGAACAAGAACTTTAAGGATTTGCACGGCGTTAGAGCCGACGCAAACCCTAACACAAACTGTAACAGAAATTCGATCACAAAACAGACGATAACATAAGTCGATAACAAAATTGAACAGCCATAGAGTAAAATCTAAACCCTATCAGAGAGAAAAATTACGAGGAGCCAATAAAACATCGTGGAGGATGAAACTGATCGCGTTCGCTACCGACGAAAACCGAAATTAGTTCGGGAGTGGGAGGCGGGTCATTACTTTAAAATCCTTAGAAGAACAAGAGATTTGACTTTTGAGGAACGATCATAGAATCGGATTCCGATTTTCGTGATGAATCCTGAACAGGAACTTTAGGGATTTGAATACCGGAGAGAAATTTACCTGCATCTTCTGGATTTGTGATTCCTCTCTCTCTCAATTGCATTTGCTTGGAGATGAAGGAGAGCGTGGGAGAGAGAGTTTCGGAAAACAAAAGGCGGTGGTGAGGTGTTGTTGGGCGGGAAGAAGGAGGTGGGTGAGTGTTAAACCGAGTGGGCAGCTATGGAGTTTTTAATCATTTTGCACATTGGTCCCTTGTAATTTGAGAAATTTGGGTCCATGACCCCAATTTGGGTCCTTTTTGCATTTTCGGCTCAAAAATAGTGATGTAATCCACTTTGCACCGGATCATGGTTCTTAAGTTAGGGAATTGGGATTTTATGGTTCTGTTTTAGAGTTTTGCCTATTGAAGAAAGAGTTTGCATTCAAGGAGGAGTGGAGGACAATACCATCCATACCATTAGTGGGCATATCATCTGCTAAAACGTGTGTTATGCCTTTTGTTGAAAACTTGTATATTTTCCTAAGTGTTTTATGTCGTTTTATATGTATGTATTGTATAAGTGTAATAATATGAATTAGATGTCTTGGGTTTAAGGGTAGAGAACCAAGCTTAGGAGCACTGTTCTAAAAAACCTTTAAAGACCCCCCTATACATCCGCCTAAACCCTTGAACTCTCCCCGCCGTCAAGACCGTCAAGGTCGTCAAAACCCGCCTAGGCTACAAAGACCCGCCATAAAATCCGCCTAGACCCCGCATAGACCCTTGACTCTACACTACCGCCAAGCGTTTTTTTGAACATTGCTTAGGAGTAAGCTAAACCGGACTGGATCGAATTGAGCTCAAACCGGATTTGATCTCCTAATCGGGTTTAGCCCCAAGACTTGGGCTCTAAGCCCATGAAGCTCAAAGCGTCGGTCCAACCCTTGAAGCTTGTTGCTTGGACATCTGAGGCAACTCTCGGACTTGAAAAGTTGTGTTGCACTTATGGTTTCTCTATAAGTAGAGAGGCTCCCCAGCTCACCCGACTCTTTAGTTACTTCTACTGTTCCTTTGCTCAAAGAAAGAGAGCGAGAGCGAGAGAAGTTGTAAGGGCGATTAGGGTTAGGTTTCGCTATTCAAGCTCTTCCCACTTTCAGCTGGTGAAGCTCTTCTTCTCCGATGACTTCCAGCGTCGCTTAAAGGCCGAGAGTTCCCTTGGTGACCAGCGATTGCTCGGTGTTTGGGTTTTGTTCTCGATTTTGCGTCTATATCCTCGGATTGAGATTGTAGGGAGAAGTTCTTCTTCTTCTTCTTCTTGCTTGCTTTCGTGTTTTCACTTAGATCTTTACTTGTATTTTCGGCTTTGCCCGATCTGTATTTTCGGCTTTGCCTGATCTGTATTTTCTCCCTTGTTTTAATAGTGGATTAGGGCAGACTCTTGAGGCCCCAGGGATGTAGGGTCGCGGATCCGAACCTCGTAAACAAATCTCGTCTTCTTCTTCCTTATCCTCTATCTTCTGTTCTTGTTTTGTTCTTTCCGAAACTAAAACGATTCTGGTCTTGCTTTTCACCTTTCAACGAATTATTAGTAGTGGATTATTATTAAGTTGCATTAGTTATTGAGTTGTAACAAGTAATTATTCAGTAGTTATGCAGTTACAAATGGTGCATCAGGTTCCTATGCATCCATAGATTGTACATGATTATTAGTCCATCTACAGGCTTGTCCAATTTCTCGGTTTCTCTAGACTTGTCTAAAGAACTGAAGTTCTTTCCTGCTATACAATAAAAAGGGAAAATTACAGAAAACCACCCTTTAAATATGGGTGTTTTCACTTAACCACCCCTTAAATTCAAAATTACAGAAAACCACCCTTTAAATGTTATTTGTTTACAACTCACCACCCATTCAACTATTTTCGTTACTTTATCATTAAATATATTATATTTTAATATTTTTAAACTCAAATTTTGATTGTAAATATATTCAAATTTTGAATTTAAGGGCCCAATTATATTTTAGGGATCATTGTATTTTTTTAAAAATATAATAATCAATAAAGCCTAGAATTATTATCATAATTTATGTTTGAAAACGTTTATAAATTTTTAAAACATTATGTAAATTACTCTTATTTAAAATATAAATAAATAAGAGTAACTTCCATAATATTTTAAAATTTTATAAACATTTTTAACCATAAATTAAGATAATAATTCTAGGCTATATTTATTATTATTTTTTAAAAATAAATTAAATAATCCCTAAAATATGACCGACCCCTTAAATTCAAAATATGAATATATTTACAATCGAATTTGAGTTTAAAAATATTAAAATATAATATATTTAATGATAAATTAAAGAAAATAGTTGAATGGGTGATGAGTTGTAAACAAATACCATTTAAAGGGTGGTTTTCTGTAATTTTGAATTTAAGGAGTGGTTAAGTGAAAACACCCATATTTAAAGGGTGGTTTTATGTAATTTTGCCTAATAAAAATGCAACATATCTTCATTTTGGTACAAGATTTTATCATTCTTCATTGGGCCTAAGTAATTCTTATACTATATTTTCATTGGGCCAACATCATTTCTTTCCCTTCCAGCCTATATCAAGGGACCCCGAGCATTCAGAACCTTTCAAATTAGTTCATTTTCCTTAAAAAAAAAATGGCGATAAATAACGTGAACCTTCCAATTGGTCTATGGCAGCAAAAGCGATTGCAAAATCAAAGCACTTCGACAATCATAAATCGTAAATTCAAACGACATTTTCCATCAACGAATTTGTGTAATTCAAAATTCATCGTTGTCGAATAATGATTCTGTGTAAAACTGCCTAAACAAAGAGTGATTTTGTACCACTCCAATAGTTTCTACTTTATACCACCAAACTTGTCAAAAAAAAGTGAAAAAGATGAAGTGAAGCAATCAAGGCATGACTAGCTGATGCTATTGATAATGTACTATGACCTTTTCCCTTTGCCACTACAAGCCATTTCCGAGCAAACACCACATAAGGGAGACTGTAAGAGGGAGTGTAGTGTAAGGGAGTTAGCATCTTAAAACGTCCTACTGTTTAATTGCATACTGTGGCCTGTGCAGGAGGCATAGGAGTTCCCATGCTCTCTTGTCTGGCTATGTGTTGTTCATAAAGGATGGCATTCTTGTAAAATATAGGATTTGGAGGGTGATAGTGATACTAAGTAAAGCATTAGGAGTCCATAAAAGCATAATGGTAAAATACTTGTATGCATTGTCTTTAATTTGGTCATCAAGTATTCATTTCATTTGCATCATTTAAGTTCATAACCTGTTAGAAACTGCACAAATTAAACAGTTGTAAATAAATGGAGTTGCAATTTGTTAGTAAGAGGGTCATCGATCCTGATGCATAGTGATTTAGTCCGATTGAACTGGACTAAGACCAACAACCAAAATATCTGAAGAAAATCTATTGTAATATTGTATAACAGTACCTTAGCTGAACATAACTACACAAGCAGTAATTCTAAACACATGTTTTAAGTGAAAAAGAGATCTTACTCCAGCTACAGCTGGGACAAGGACCCAGTGCTTCTGCTTCTAAAGGATTAGGGATAAAATAAGTTAATAATTATATTATAACAAATTAACTAAGGTTTCCGAATAGATTAGTTCTAACAAGAGCTCTGCATCTTTCACTTTTCATGATAAGGATCATCTAAATTATGTTAGACCTTAGCAATCTACCAATCTTAACAGGCTGAAATCTCTAAAGCATCTGCAACTTACTATACAGATATGTGAAGACAAAAGATTCCAACCTTGCGCAAATGTTCTTCATGGCTAAGAAGACACACCCGATGATGACTCATATCCACAACAGCCCACATCCAGTTTAGAATCGCCATATAGGTCCTTCACAGATGCCAACATTTTTGTGTGTTATTAACGGTAACAAATTCAACTACTTTTTTCAGAACATATCGGTATAAAACAACTCTAACATTGCCTACCTTGGAAGGCGTCTCAAAGTTGAAGGGCCTACAGTAAGTGCTGGTAGAAGGTTCCAGAACAGAAGGGCATTCTGAATTGCCAGTCCCCAATACTACAGGCATGTACATTTTCTGGTCAGAGGAAGCACATCTACTAGAAGGATTAAAGACAGTCTGAATGGGTATTTTCTGATCTGCATATAGAGGGCCTGTTCCTCTGCTACAGCTTGGCAATCCATCTCCTCCATTAAAAGAAATTCCTGAAGCAGTGGGTTGGGAGGAGTTCATAACTCCTGGTAGGTAAAAAGGGTGCAGAGCTGACCCATTTCTCAAAGCTAACATCTGTAAACCCAAGAAAGGTCAAAAAATGCATGTTCAGTGTCAATAGGCGCTGGATTACTACTATCAATGATCATTGGTAAGCTGAAGCAGGCATAAGTATAGAAGCTTGAAAAATAGTTATAGGTTAAGATACTGGTGAAAATGCAAAGAATTACACTTGAGCAAGATCGTCTACAACAAAGGTGACAAGAAGCCTAGGACTTCAGAAATTAAAAAGTGACCAAATGTCTAAAATAAATTTTGTCCAGATCACTGAAACTAATCAGAATGGATCAATTGGTCCACTTCCCTTTATCAACACATTCTTTCAGTTGGAATTTAAGCATTCCTATATTATTAATTTATTATAGACTTAGCACGCTCCAAGATCCAGTCTGTGATGTTTATCATGTAGTCCAGCAATTCAATCAGCTAAGCATATATGCCCACAGTCAACCCACAAGTCCAAAACTATTGTCCAATAAAATTTAACTGGATCCTTTCAATCCCCAAATTGTAGAGCTTGGCTCTTTTCTTCAACAAGCTCTTTAAAAAAATATTGATTATGTAAACATGGAATCTTTACCAAGACCTTTTTTTACACAGAGAATGCATCTACTACATGAGAAACTAAATAGCAAGAAACCATTTTCCTATAACATATATATCAAGTTATATCGTACACAACTCAAATAAGGGAAAAAAAAAACATTATGACTTGCAATAAACACAATGATCTCCATTGTGAGAGGCAGGGTTTGAAGATCAATTGTAAGTTGTAACTACAGGGAAAAATCAAACGGTCTGTATCCAATCCCCAGCTTCATCATTCGGAGTGAAATAACGTATGAGGTTACATATCTGTTGGATAGTTTGGAGTATGAAACGAGGAAGTAGTATGAAGTTGTGAGACCAATTTCATAACAACAATACATATACTACCAAACCTGTAACTTACAAAAAGCTATAAATAAGTTCGAAGTAGACAGATCACCTGAACTTGTAGCTGAAGCTGTTTTAAATACTCAATTGCTTCGTCCAGCATCGATGCCTTATCCGTCTGTCATGAACGCATCTTAAAAAGGTCATTCCCCAAAGGCAGAAATTTTGCAAAATTTTCTTTTAATAAATTGTGATGAATTCTATAAACAAAATTAGGAATACAATAGAAATGGGAGTATGAAATCTTAAAACAACCTTGTTACAATGTGGAATCAACTTCTGCAAAGCTTTCATTTTCTCATTAATCTTCTGTCTCCTTCTCTGTCCGCAAAATCAAATGACTAGTCAGCAAAGAAAAAACTAAAAAATCCATTATTAATAATCCAAAACCTCAACAACACGAGACCTTTTCAGATAAGTTATGAATCTCTGCTGCTCTAGTTCGTTTGTTGGAATTCCTCGGGGGACCTGAATTCCGTGGCGCCTCAGAGACATCCTGATCCTTCTACTCCGAACAGATTTTAAAAAAAAATTATATTCAATTTTCACAAAATTCCCCAAAATAAAAGCAAAAACCACAAATCTCTACAAACCAAATCGATCTAACCTCGCTTTCGCAGTCAAATTCACCGATTCCTTCGGCTGAAGACGCAATCGCACTGGAAAACGCGTTCCGGCATCGCTCGCTCTCGTGGTAATAGCCACCCCGGGAAGAGAAATTCAAATAGTCAGGAAACCCCTCCGATCCACAGAATTGGCGTCGGATTTCCTCCGCCGCCGAGGCCGACGGCGGACGTTGCTGGTGTTCAAGGTGCTGAGGAGCGTCCAAGGAAGCGGAAGAGGACGGCAAGGTGGAGCTCTGGAGGAGAGTGTGAAGAAGGATGGAAATATCATCCGATTCAAGCGCGAAGCTGCTGGGTGGTGGAAGAGGTGAGGAGGAGGAGTTTGAATTGAGATCCGCCATGGATGGAACCATAGGAAGGTCGCAGAGAAAGAGAAGTGGTTGGGGTTTCGAGAATGGAAGGTGTAGTCTTCGCTTTTTCAGTTCGAACTTCGAACTGAATAGCTTTCCTTCTTTTGTCTATTTTTAGGCCTTTCTTTTTCGTTTTTTGAAAATCGTGAAGGCCGGGATTAATAGCGGAAATTTAAAGCGCTCTCCCGCCTTAATTAAGGCTTTGCGTGGAGTTTATGGATTTTTTTAAATTCATGCCCTTACTTCTTCCAAATTACGAAATATGACCCTGGATGAACTCTTTTTTATAAAAATCTTTCCTTTTTTTTTAAATTCAAGGAAAAACAAAAGTAGAATAATCAAAATAGTGAATATCGATAAATGAACTAACCATTATTAAAAAAAATAATCGAAAATCACAGAATTCATATTTTATTTTTCATACAGTTCTTTGTAAAAAAAAGAGTATCAATTTTCACCAAAAAAAGAAAAGAGTATCAATTCGTTTATTTTTTTTAAACAAGAAACCAATGGATTATGAACTTATCAATTTATTTAAAAGGTTTATAAAGGTTCCTACATGTTTTTTGTGTGTGTAACTTGCATTATTTTTCTTTGGTTTAAATTTAAAATTTACACCCAATAGAATTGGAATTATTTATCTATGGGCAAATCACACATTAATTTAGTTATGGACTGATCATAAATCCATATTGTATTTGGTCAAACTTAATTTGAACAAATGAATAACAGTTTTTATTAAATTGTAATTTTGAACAAATAATTGGAAGTGCAAAAATCCATAATGGTTGTGGTAAGATACTAAGATGGGAATTACGATTACCCCATTCATAATGAGATAGAGATACCAAATTCATATTATTTTAATCATACATACATATATATATATATATATATATATATATATATATATATATATATATATATATATATATATATATATATATATATATAAAATATTGAGTTTGGTGGCATCGAAATCCAATTTGTTATTTGTCTATGATTTAAACGACATCAAAACCACAGCCAACAACTTCTTTGGCTTGAGTTTTGGCAACCAAAGAACAAATTCAAAGATTGCAAGCTATTTGGTGATATGCCAAATTGCCAATGGACCCTCTGATCTCATCAATTATCGCCTTCTACACACCTAACTAATCCTCGGGTACATCCTGCAAGCGATCGCGTCATGTCGGACTGGACCCTTGCCAGTCGGACAAAGGGTCTTTGCACTCCTCGCGTCTTTACGAAGACAAAGACGTCCAACTCGCTTGCTTATAGGCACAGCGACCAACAGACCAGTTGGTTGACGAGACCGGAATCATGATCTGTCAAATGGCCCTTTATGCGCTCCAAAGAGGGCAAATGAAGTGAACAAGCAATCAACATATGACCCACCTTTCAATTCGCTAACTTTCGAAGATGATGTGCAAATCTTTAAAGATCCGAAATAATGATGTAGAGATGTATAGAGGATGATTCATAAAGTACTTCAAAACTCCAACAAAAGATGATGTAATAATTAGCGAAAGAACCGATACTCCGAATCCTTCGTCTTTGGGGTTACCTTCTTGTTTCTTTATGCTGCTAGTCCAGTTGTTTTACAAATGGGGCAAGAGTTCTTCTGAGACAGCCATTGTTTGATGCATTTGGCGTGGAACTCGTGCCCACAATCCAGCGTTCCCATGCTGTCTCCGTCTTTGTATTCTTCCTGCAAAACCGAATCAAGGCAAAAACATCATAGATCCGATGCATCTTTGTGTAGGGGTGTTATGTGAACCCGAGTAGCTCGAATTCAACTCGTACTCGCTCGATAAAAACTCGGATTGAGCTCGTTCATTTTCCAAATGAGCGAGTATGAACATATTTTTAAGCTCGGTCCAAAGCTCGGCTCGTTCGAATTAAGCTCGAATAGCTCGAATTTTATGGAATTTCTAAAATTTCCTTTAAGTTACTCTATAAGCCGTTCATTTCCTAAACGAGCCGAGTATGAGCACATTTTTAAGCTCGACTCGAGCTCGTTCATATCCTAAATGAATTGAATATGAACAAGTAATACTCGACTCGTTTGGCTCGAATAACAGTCCTATCTTTATGAGGTAATTTTTGGCAGATGATGAAAAAGGAGCCGTTATATCTACCTGACAGACACAGCATGGTTCAGCCTCTGCTTGACCCTCTCTCACAACGGATGCATACTTTGTCTGCTTCAAACGGGCCTGAATCTTTTCTTCGCTTAAACCAGTGGACACGTTTCCGATCCGGTCGCCAAGTGCCAAGAGCTCCTGAGGAATCGCACAAGAACCTTGCTCCAGTTAAACTACGAAAATGTTTGCAGAGTTTTTTTTTAGGTAAGTTGCAAAGAACGCCTTTTTTGGGGGAGAGAACCGTTCACCTCATAAGACATGTTGTCAACGTCAAGTCGCATGTCTCTGTGCTCATCATGAAGATCAGCCATTCCGAAGAATACAGATGGATCAAGGAGCATAACATCCTACGACAAAATAATGTATCGCCAGCCAAAGTCAAATTTTACACAAGAATTCAAAAAGATAAATTTGCAGAGTCGGCCAACAAAAATAAGTTCCAAGAACATACCATGATAACTAGTAATATAAGGTAAATTTTATGCACAAGTATTCATTTTTTTTGTTGTTGTTGATTTTAAACTTCAGTATTGATAATAATACTTGCTAGAAGATCCAGGACTGCAATGCCAACGCGATATATTAATGTTAGAATGTTTGGAAGCTAATTAGCAAATCAACTGCCACAGATCCAGACTTGCGAGGAAGAACAACGAAAAATAGAATGTGTGATACTTTCTTGCCCAATCCAAACTACTGCCATTTTTTAACTCTGATTTGAAGTTTTTTATGCATCTCAACTCAGGTTAAACATAACATCACTTTCAAAAACTCTTCCACTGACAAACTAGGAAGCTTTTAGAGAATGATTGAACATGTGTACCAAAATTGAAGGGGGAAAAAATTACCTCAAATCGGAAACCTTCACCTCCCCTGCGCATAATGTCCAAGACATTGCGAATCTGCTGCATTAGAAGATCAAAGATTGGAAGTTAGTTCAATAAGAGTATCCTGCGTAGGGCTTAACAGAGTTGCAACAATATTCCGATATACCCTAAGTAAATCATATGATCAAGAACCACTGCAGCTTAAAGTACATGACTATTGCAAGAAAAAAGCCCAATTTTCTTTTAAAAAAGAATGTTGATCATATAGATAAGAAGAAAATCACAACAAACCTCGGAAACAAGCCTGCTTCTTCCCTCACCACCAACAGCCAAAGTGCGCAAAGAATAAGGAAGTCCAACAGCACCATCACCATGCCTATCCATCCTCAAGGCGGACCTAGAGGACGACAAATTCTGCCCCCGGGTCCCACCAGCAATAGGAATAGCTGCCTCCTGGGAGGGAGTAGAGCCATTAGGCAATCCGCTGTCAGACCCAGCTGAAGATAGCAGTGATCTACGAACGTATTCTGACAGTCTCCTTGAGTACTGGGATGATGAATGACGATGAGAGCCCCAGGTGGGTCCGGAAGAGGAATGGGAACTAGAACCAGGTGCAGCCCGAGAACTAGACGCAACATGTCTGGATGTGTCTAAACCACCACTATTAGAATTCCAATCCGGAGGAGTAAGATCTGAAGTATTCCTAACCTCAGCCGAAGGCATAAACATAGGATGTTCGGATATATTTCTTGGGACTGATCTGGAGTTCAAATCCTCTCGCAAAGGAGCATCTCCTTCTTCGGACACTAGGGGTGCAGATAAGCCTCCCGTCCTTGACGTAGACGCCCCACTCGACCTAAAATTCTGAATATTTCTTCGCAAGCCAGGAAGACGCAGTACGACAGACTGCCCTTGTTGGGCCGCAGCATTCTCTGGCTGGATTTGTGGATTCGAGTCTAGAGGAGGATTAACGGGTACAAATCTTAGCGGCCGATGGCCAGCTGGAACATCTGAATGCCCTGCAGCAACCCGGGGCAAAACTGAGTTATTTGGCAAGGAATCCTGCTCGTTCGTTGGATTCATTCTCACACGATAATTTCTGCGAGAGGTTTCTGCCGCAACACCCGCATTGGATGCATAAACACTGTTTGGAGCTCCTCCTCCTATGCTAAGTCTAAGCCTCGGGTTCACAAAGTCTGGACTTCTCACACCAGGAGAAGCTCCCGCCCGTGTAGAAACACTTGAGCTGCCATTTCCAGCATCAGTATGAGGAGGAACGGCCTGCCACATGCTACCTTCCCTTGAAAAGAAGCTCCCACTACTAGAAGATTGTCCAGCATTCCCTTCAATGCTCTTCCTTTTGCAGGAAATTCTGCGACTATCCAAGGAATAATCAGGCCTGCCATCATCCTCTTCCACTAGGAAGCCACCACTTCCAGATGAAGCAACAAGAGCTTCAGTGGAACAACTGGATGAAGGAAGCAGCATTTGGTCCACTCCACCAGATTTCGATGAATTAGAGCAATCCGTTCTATCAGTGCCAACTCGACCCAATTGGCCTACATTCATATCAAGATGCTGTGATGAAGAACCGATGTTGGCAGCTCGAGTGAACGAAGTGCTACTTGCTATCTGATTCCCATTCAAATTTAAATTAATACCATTTCTTGAATTAGCACAGGTTGGGTTGGAGACTTGGTCTTCCAGCCTTGGGCCGGCACCAGCAGAAGTAGTTACTGAATGTGACCCTCCATTCTGAGGAACTCTGTTATCACAATTAATCACACTTTGCAGGTTTCGAGAGCTTGGTTCAGCAGTATTCCACCTATTCAAGCTTCGAGCATCCTGACTAATAGTGCCCGTGATCAAATCAGTACCACTAGGTGCAGTCTGGTACTCCGAGAGCCTGCTTTCAGCAGGGTCCCGTAAAGTATTCCAGCAAATCTGTTGATCTATACCCATGTTAGTTGATGTAGATCCATAGTCAAAATTTATTGAATCAGGAAGGGAACCAATTGCACTCCTTTTCCCTTGCATCAGGGCTGGTATTGCTCTCCTCAAAGTGATATAATCATATAACAATACTGCCACCAAAATCTCGGAGAAGCGACAATAAATTTATGGTCTTTTGCTGGATTAACTGTAAACATAGGTAGACTTGAGTCACAAGCTGTTAAAAACAGAATAAACGAAAAGAAACAAACTGCAATTTGAAAATGTTAATGCCGGTTTAACACAGCACCTACATTGCATTTTGAAAACATAGGTAGAAGGAAAATGACAAGCAAAGTCGGAAAGAAAAAACTGCGTCACAAACTAAATAACGGTTTCACACAGCAACTACATTGCATTTTGATAGATGTTAAACCAATCAATTATCGGAACCCAACTAGGAAACAAAACTACGTCATCAATTACTACTGAATCCGGAGCATATAGTCAAATGATAAGCCCAAGGTGCTGGTGAAACGGAAACATAGCAACCATGCGAATTCAACGGCAAGGAAAAGCATCCAATTGCATCTAAACACAACTCCTGGTGGAGGAAGAAGTCAGAAAAGGTATTTCAATAGCAAAGTTGAACACTACAAGCTAACTCAAAATCTAATTAATCCCAATCCCAAGCACGCAATTTCGAAACGTCTAATCTAGACACAAGCAATGAATCATCATGATCAAAAAAATCACCACATTCAAGGAAAAAAAATGTATTGAATACTGAAAAAAACACACAAAAAAAAGGCTCCTAGCTCAACATTACTTCAGCAATTTAAGCAAATACTTTGAAAAGTTTGAAGCTTTCGCATTCAAAATAAGAGCAACCATACATGTAACACCACAGACTACCTCCACAAGCTAACAAATCCTCAATCATTATGTATTTTCCTAATTGCTCATAAATATCTCATCTTGTCAGTAAAAAACTTGTCTATCCTGTGATCTTACCCACACATGGAAGGCTGAATCTGCTCAGCCACAACACCAAACACAGTAGTGCTATGTTTTTGTTCTTACGGAAGGGGGCTAAATTACTCAGAAATCCTCCAAAAAAAAAAACATATCTGAATCAAGAAACCCAACAAAAACGAGCTTTGCTCGAAATAAAGGCAAAAACTGCTAAGCACATAGCAAAATCTAGATTAGTAAAGAGGCTAATCTACAATTTCACTGTGAGGCTAACAATCAAACCAGAAAAGAAAAGTCAAAACCAACCAACAAACATATTCCAGACCACATGAGAAATGCTCAGAACAGCAAATTGAAACCCAAAAAATAAAACAAGAACACATACAAAATATTCGGCCGCCGATCGTCCAGAACAAGAATGAGATGAATCTGAGAAAGGCAAAATGAAGAATACCCAGATGGATCCGCCTTAGAAGGGACAAAAAGGACCAATTTTTAGCCCTTTGGAACCCAAAACACAGAAATTGAGGGAGGAAGCAAGCAATTAAACCTCCCAACTGGTTCAGATTGGCTTTTATTGTTCCTCCCAAGGAAAGGAGAGGAAGATGAAATCACAAGATACAGGAAAAAGAAACCCACCCAGCAGAGCAATGAGAGAGAGAGAGATGCTTAAGGGTTTGGAAAATGGAGATGAGGTGAGAATGAGAAATAAGGGCAGAAAGAAAGAAGGAAAGACAGCAAACACACACACCCCCACCCACAAGAAAGAGACAGACAGTCACAGATGGAAATTAAAAATTGGGGCAAATAATCTTTGGTAGGAGAAAAATAACCGTAGATGGCAAATGAAGCAGTGACATAAATTTCCCATTTGCCAAAGGGGACATTTTTATTCAATTTCATTATGTCTTTTTTATTGAATTTAATTTAAATAGGAGTGAAACTCAAAAAATCACAACCCCAAAGGAGAAAAGTAGGGTCAATCACACAAAATTGAAATGGGAAAAGGCTGAGAAGGAGCCTCGTTTTAAACTTTCCTCGTTTTTTCACTTACCTCTCGTTTCTTTCTATCTTAGTTGAATACGAACAGGTTCAATCTCTAATTCTCTATGTATCTAAATTGAATACGGTGTAATTTGCTGAAGAGGTTAAGATAAGTCAGCTGAGGTTCTATCCTAAAACTAATTGACAATAAGATAATTAGTCAACTAACTTATATATTAAGATTTTTTTGTTCATATTTTCAATGTGAGATATTTGCTCTCTTCGCATCTCTTAACATAGGTGGTGATCACATTTTTAGACTTTGATATGGTTTTGAAAGTTGAATTGTGTTTTTATTATGAGTTATTTATCTAGTCCAAGTTCAAAGTTACGTAAGGGTAATTGGTGTATAAGCAGTATAGCAAAAATACCCAAAATACTAGTATCTTTAATTTTTAATTTTTGTAGTTTCTAAAGCCAAAGTACTAATATAATAACCCTTGAGTGATCTCATTAATTATACCATTAGGTGTAAGAAAAAAAATAGTGAACACCTACATATATACCCGAACAGGCGAATACCCAATAGAGAACATCCAAATAGAGATGGTTCTCCACTGCCAGTGCACTAGCACACATTATGAAACACTACATTAATTAGCAGAATAACATGTTCTGGGTCTGAAAATTAGATGTAGCCCCAAAGATTTAAAAAAAAAATCATATGGAAGATGTCCTTAGATGGTATATCGACCAAATGTCATCACACGCTTCAATTAGTTAGAAGTATTGACATGACCATTGAGAATATATTACAAAATACAAATACAAAAAATAACTCTATAAAGAGGATCATGTGTGAAATTTTTAGCAAATTAGAAAATGACCGGAAAAAAGAAGTTAGCTAGAACCTGGTAGAGATCTAGCTAGACGAGTAAAAACCGAAAAATATTTGATCATATTGACTCGACAACAATACAAAACATGGAATACTTTACAAAACAAATACTAAAGAACTGGAAGACCACAAAAATACCCGAAGAAGAAAACAAAAAGCAACAAACCAAACCATCAAATCAAAGGAAACGAAGGAACTTCAGATGGCAGAAATCACGCGGCACATTCAAAATCAATTTTGATGGAACCAAAAGTTCGGATGGTTCCTCTGCGGCAGGTTTCATCATTCACGGTCATCTTGGTAGGGTGATCGCTTGTGGCGGCGTCACTGGCGGATCTAGGGGTAGGCTCGTGTGAGCGCGAGCCCACCCCGATCCCGGAAAAAAATACGAAAGGTTAGCTATAAAAAAAATAAAAAAATAAAAAAGTTTAAATTAATTAGAAGTGAAAATGAATAATAAAGTTTACATTGCCTAGTTGGTAAAGTATAGAGGGGAACTTTTTTCTCTTTATTAGAGCTCAAGGTTCAATTCTCACTTTCTACATTTTCTTCACTTATTTTTAACTATCTTTTTATATACAAGTTCAAATATCTTTTTAAATTGAGAATAATTAATTTCAATTAATATTGTTTGAAATCTATTTTAGTCATTCATTAGGGATTTCCTTGAATTTTTTTTAACTAATTATAAATTTTATTAACTTCTAATAATATGGATAAATCTTTGAATTTTTTTTTACATAACCCTTCACAATTAAATTTATTTCAAGTTTCGCAAAGCTCGTTTCATTATTACTTAATTTTTAGTCTAAAACTCGCCCACCCCTATATTACGGGTTGGCTTCGCCACTGTGCGGCGTCCCTTGTGGTCATAGCTCGGTTTTGGTTGCGTAAGCAAGGGACCTTTAGCTCGGTGTCTCAAGAGCAAGAGTGCTTGGACTCCACAATATCACGGTGGACGGTGACAATCTAACGATCGTTAATGCGGCCAGGGATGTTGGTGTTGCCTGTGGGAGATTAATTGAGATCATCATCTCGAACATCCTGTTTTCATTGTAGCAGTTCCGCTCGGTCTTCATCTCGGATGCATTCCGTGAAATCAACTCTGTAGTGGATAGGATTGCCCATTTGACATTGGCTGACCCGCTTCCTCAACGCCCCCTCTTGGATGATATACTCCTCCAAAGGGATGTTATGCTATAGGGTAATGTTGTAGCAAGGCCTAACCCCATCCAAATATTTACCTTATCAAAAATATATAGGTATAAGAAAAATGCATCCTATCAAAATTGCAATAGAGTTTTGATTAACTTTATTATTTTTAATAAGGCAAGCAATTCAGTTTATTATGACGTTTTTATAAATATATCATGACCAAGAACTATCGCTTAGAGAGAAAGGATTAGTGGACAACCGGTGAGAATCCTCTATTCCACGATCAAGGTCCATGTAGTAATCTGCTTATTCCAAAAAAAATCCCTAAATCTACATACTCCTATAATCCTATGTTCACTATCCACCTTGTGTGCATATTTTTTTTTAATTTAAATAAATTTGATATCAATACTCGTTCAATCAACTAATTAATTTCTTTCAGTACTTAAGAATTGATACGTTATTAACATAGAATTAAAAAGAAATTTTCATAATATATACATATATATTCTTAATTTTTAAATTAAAATAAATTTTGGATTAATACCCATTCTACTAATTCTATGATTCCGAATAAACAGAAGGTTAAACCATAAATAATACAATTCATTATTTAATTTTAATTTATAGGCATAAACTATTTAATCTTTCATTATATATGACATAAACATTAGAATAACTTATTATTTTAATTTTATGATATAAATATATCGTACTAAAAAAACTTTAAAATTCTCTAAAATTTGAAAAAAATTGTTGGAGATGCGCTAACTATGATCGCCCGGTCTGCAACATAACAAACACGTGGGAAAGTAGTAGAAGTCAGGTGGTGGTGTCCGGTGCAGGGCAGGTCCAATTGATCTGATCAGATCAGCATGAATTGATATTCGGCCAAACTACCAAATTGGTATTTAAAACTGGCAGTCTTGGACAGATGGGTATTTAAAATAACTTCGGTGTCAAATTGGTATTTAAAAAGTCACCAACAGACATATAGGTATTTAAAAAACCACCAGCGGACATATAGGTATACTTTTTTACCGGAAGTTCGGTTTACGTTCTAAATTTTTAGAGAGCGCAATAAAGTCTTTTTTTTAAAGAACTCACTAATGTATCTAAAAATATATAAAATGATAAAAATGTAGTCTTTTTTTTATCAGTTCTCATATATTGGTATCTTTATTGGTTGGAAGTTAGATTCTCATATATTATTATTTTTTAAAACATATTTTTCAAAAATAAAAATTAGTAAGTTAATTACCATAATTAATCCCATATATTTTTATTGGTTGGAATTAGGTTTTTAATATACATGGTTTAATGATGATAATTAACTTGTTAAATTTTATTTGTGAATAACTTAGGTTTTTAAAAATACTAATATGTAAGTATCGAACTTCCAACTAATTAAAATACCAATATGTGAAAACTAATTAAAAAAAAGTATGGATTTAATTTTATCTTTTTTATATAACATCTATAGATATATTAATGAGAATTTTTTTAATAAATTTATCAACATAAAAAACTTCCGGCCAAAAAAAATATCTATATGTCCACGGTCCACCGATGACTTCTTAAATACCAATTTGACACCGAATTTTTTTAAAATACCCATATATCTAAAGATGTCCGTTTTAAATACGAATTTGGTAGTTTGGCCATATTCACCAGCTGGTAAACAGATCCGTGCGTTACCAATACCATCCCATGGATTAGCCGTTAGCTTTGAAGCCCCCTCCGTTGACTGTCAATTTGTGACGCTAGTTATGACTTATGAGACGATCCAACGGCTGAGAATTGAGAACAGGGATGGGATGGATGAGATGGAATCTTGGCCGTTGGCATGTGAGTTAGATGGGAGTGGTGAGATTTGGACGTGGTTCTCTGTGCACTATCTCGTCATGGATGGCTTCACACTTCGGTAATACACAGGAGTTGCATTTTAAATGCACTTGAAGGGTTTTATTGCGATAACCGCCCCTTATTTTTACTAATTTTACATAAATTATCCATTATTTTAAGAAAAGTATAATTAGATACACCACAAATTCAGATTAAGCAAATGCACGTTCTTATATTGACGTGGTGTTGCGTTCTTATTAACGTGTAGATGGACACTGAATATTGAAGGCAAATCAGGGTTTAGGTACCACGTTCATATCAACGTGGTGCCTAAACCTGATTTGTGCTAGGATAAAAAGATAGCCATGGTATAACCATACAAATATAAGGAAGGGAGAAATCCCTACACAATGACTTTAGCTTTTGTGTTAGAAGGCCGAAGGGTGGATCCCAACCTTATAACAAAAATAAAATAAACCCGACACGACTCTCGATTTCATACAACTTGTAGTATATTTAGTTTCACTCTACAAACTTATTGTATGCTAAATTGTAAAATTTTTGCAACTCACAGTTGATCTTTAAAAAAAATGAAAGTGATTAGTAAACAGCTCTAAAACATTCTTGTAGATGAAAATTTATACTCTGTAGTTTTTTTTAATAAAAAAATAACATAAATTTGTGCAGTATAGAGAGATCTAGATGAGTCAACCAATTCGTCATACAGTTCATCTAAAAGCTAAAACCCATAGGAAAATTGTGCACCATTTATTAAGAGACAATTAATGTAAATGAACAAATTGCATTTTGACAATGTGTAGTTTGCATCTACTAGTTGATTTTAACAGTTTAAATTAATTAGAAAACTCTTTACCTAATGCACCCATGCAACTATGCAGGAAAAATCTACAATTAGACATGTATGCCTAATTGCCTATGCATAAAAATCATATTATAAAATTAGTCAAAATGTAAATTTAGGCCTATGTTTTATTTAATTAAGTGGGCCTTCCAAGGCCTACCATCTCATAGTATCTCCAAGTGGAAATGGGCATCTTCATAATCTGCATAGTTTGATACAAGCCTACAAGGTGTGTGAATCCATGCCATCCCATTGGAAATGTGGTATCTCATGCCAAAAGAAGTAAAGAACGCCAAAATCTCGCATTCTGGACGGTACCTCTGGCGAACTCTTTGGTCGGTAAGCAGAAATGCAGAATGTAAACTTCAGCTTCTTAGATCAGTGAGCAGAGTGCAGACACAGACTTCCAAAGTCGGCAGATTTGCTGCATGCAGGCCGATGGAACATGGCGACCTAGGGAGTCGGCACCGGCTCAGACATGACATCTCAGCCCAGGAATCTTGCAGGTTGCTGCTCGCTGAGAAATCTTGCAACTTTTGACAGTGCCGACCTAGGGAGTCGCCACCGGCTCAGTTGACGAGACATCTCGCAGCTCATGCAGGTTGACCAGCCCCAACAATGCCGACCTAGGGAGTCAGCTTTGCTAGTTTCTTGATGTCTCACCTGTGTCTGCATTTTTTTTAGCGACTCTAGTGGTCGGCATTGGTACCGTGCCACTAGCGAGAAATTGACCGTGTGTATAACAACCCCTAAAATAATGGAGAACAAATGACATGAAGTAGATAAGAGTATAATCTTTAAATATTAGCTAATCTAAAACTTAATATTAGCTAATCTAAAACTTTTTTTTATTCAGTAGAAAGTCAATCATAAACAAACAAACAAAAAAAAAGACAATTTACAAGATTTTTTTTGAGAGTTTATTTTTATTTTCTTGACTTTGGTAAATAGAGAGCGGTCATCCGGAGTTCGAACCAGAGACCTTTGGGTACTACCCGTAAGTCATTTCCGGCTGAACCATTCCAAAATGATTGTTTATTTATTTTATTTTCCCCTTATACCTTCCTCTTATACCTTCCCAGACGCGTGATCCAACCAGCAAGAGCCACACGGCATACACACTAGGTAAACCGACTTGCACCGACCGACTTGACCCACCTGTAAGGAGCAAGACAAACCTTAGATTTTTCACTCAAGGAAAGGGGCGAAGGCAGGGATCGAATATAGAACCTTCTTACTCCCCCTTTGCTCCACACCACTAGACCACCCCAACTGGATCATCCCCACTGTTTTTTGCATTTGGAAAAAAGTGCTAATTAAGAAATGTTGCCTTTTAATGGTACTCGAGCTGAGGGTTGCAATTTATATAGCAAGTGACCTACCATTCAGCAAAATTGTCAAAATTGGTGGGTGGGTGTTGCGGAATTTTTTTTTAGTAAATATGATTGTGTTTTGTGGACACACAACAAGCAAATGAAGCCCTTAGATTTAGGCCCGTTTGTTTGTTATAGTGATAATGGTAAAGCTTAAACAATTAGTGTGGCATCAAACTCATGGGCGATGATGAAAGTAAAATGGAGATATATTTCCAAGATTGCCTCCTAGCTACCCTTCAATTAAGGGACGAATTTCTATATTTTTTCCCCTAATCTTGTTGGCCAATGAAAAGGTTGATTTGAATTTAGGATTATGAAATTGATCTGAATAGGTTGCAGGAATAGCTTATGTCTACTGTTACGATAAACTGGAAAGATTTGTGAACATGGACAATAAGAACCGACTTCTCTAGTCAATAGACATTTTAGCGACTCGGAAAGCCAATGTTGACAAACTATTTTTAGGCAAAACTGCTTATCATTTCTGGAAGTCAGTGTCAACACTATGTTGGGAAGTTGTTTGCGCCCTAGGGACCAAATGTTTTTGATCACACAAACAATGAAACAAACTCAACAAATTCATCATCCCGTTCAAGAACACTCATAGAATCAGCATAAAGGCGCACTTCCATGTCCACACTTCCTTCCTCGTCGCGTCCCGGGGAGCACGTCACCTTCCCGTCGAAGTAGCCTCCTTTTCCGTTTACAACCGCCAAGGCCTTCCCCATCCCGAACTCAGGCCCATACATGTCGAATCTGGGCGAGCTCCCGAAAAAGACGGTAGATGGGTCCGGATGAGCCCCGACCGGGAGAATCCACGGATGCTTCATCCATCTCTCAACTATAGCTCTAACCTTCTTGTCAGTGTGGCTCACTATCACTTCATTCAACAACATTGCTGCCCATCCCAGGCTTTCTCGCAAAAGCTCGCCAGCTGTAACGATCACGGGGATTAAATCCAACGAGTTCCCAAAGTAATATTGGGACAAAGGAGGGCTTAGCCTTCCTCTGTTATTGATCGTCAGGCCGCATCTTGTGTTCTTATCCTCGGGCAATGATCGTGCTCTTGTGATGCATCTCCATGTAAGAGCAGCCAAGGCTTGAAACGAGGAGATCCTATTCGTAGTTCCACAGTCTGAGTTCGCCTTAGCCTTGAGCTTTGCGATTGAGCTAGCCGAGAAATGGAAAACCCTCTCCTTGTACGTTGGTATCTCGTACCGATTCATGAACTCTTCAGGCTTGGTATAAGGGAGCTTGACTGGCCCAGACCCATCAAGAAACCATGGGTTGTAAACCGGTGGCCTTGAGATCGGAGTCTTCTCATCTCCACCCGCCATGAAGATCTCCGACAAGGTATTGAGAAAATGCCAAAACGACGCCCCATCAGCACATGCGTGATTAATGGAGCACGCGATAAACACTCCATCAATAAGCTCCGTGACTTGAATCGTCAATAGCGGCCTAGTATGGCCATCATGGTTGAGTGCATCATTGTGGTCAAACAACAAATTAGCCACTTCAGGTCGGTAGCTCGTTGAAAGGATGTCGGATATGGCTCTGTCGAGTGTGGCATGGATGAACTTGGCTCCGGGACCCTTATTGCAGTCAATAAAGATCAAGCTAGTGTGCTTTTCTTCATCTACTTGTGTCTCAAACTGCCCTGCTAGGGAGTAAAAGTGGACAAGGGCTATTGATAAAGAGTCCTTGAGCTTCTCTAATAGAGTTTCTATGGGGATTTGGGTTTTAGTGAACAAAAGGCCTTTTTGAATGTATTGAACAGAGATCTCATAGAGGTCCCATGTTGTTAAGTGGACAATTTCACTTGTGATGTGCTTTGGTTTGATGAAGCACTCTGAGATCTGCTGAAGGGTGGGAGAAGTGGCCATGGAAAATTCAATGCTTTTGAGTTGCAGGTTGTGGGAAAGGAGATGGAGAGGAAGATATAAATACTAGAAGCAATATTAATAAAATCAATGGGCATTTTCAATAGTTTGTTTTGAAGTTCCTTCAGTTTTGGCTGAATCAGTGTGCCAACATGAATTTATTCATCAAATTTCTAATCAACACAATTTTATAATGTCTCAATAGGTCAAGAGTTAAATCATGCCCCCCCACCCTACCATAAACAAGTGTCAGTCTTTGAATTCCATCCACTCTCTCCATATTGTAAAATGAGGGGGTTAAAAAGAGGTCCCAAGTTCTATCATTATCTCTGGCCCTTTCTATTGAGTGAAAAATCAAGAATCACCTAATCAATCGACTGGTGCGTAAGTCTTGCCGGCTAGATCACGTGTTAGTATATTAACCTCGTTATAAAAAGAACACACAAAAAAAAAACAATTTTTTTTAACAAAAATGAATTTTTTAAAATATATGTCCTAGAACAAGATTTCTTTGCCCCTATTGATATTTTGGATTTTTAATGTGTATGAACAAGTCATATTAGGTCAACAAGTATTGGTAAGAATTTGAAGCATTAGATTTTCCAAGACTGATACAGTGAATAGTTTTTTTTAATTAGCAGGCGTTTAAAATAAAACTGCTCTTTTTGTCTTCTAAATAATTTGTATAAAACTGAAGAAAGCATTTCTGAAAACTATATACAATATCATTTTTTTTTACAATTTAATACTTATTTATTAGTATTAAATATCGAATTATTTAAAAAATTATATAAAAATTACTGTAATATCTTATATACTACGTACATAGTTTTTAAATTTGGGGAAATCTTTCAAAATGAAAGTTCTAACATGGTCCTAGAAGTTTTTAATACTAAAGCCGTACCATACCACATTGGAGATCGAATTCGAATCATCTGCTAATAAAAAAATATTTATTCACTGTATCAGTCTTTCTAGAAATCTAATACCACTTCAAATTCAATCTCCCATGCAGTCTCTGGTTTTCATTCCAGTGGACATGTCTGTATTAGAAAAGATTGAGTTACCACGGCATGTCCAATTTTTTCCAAAACCTACCAAGGTCAGAATAACAGAACAAAATTCATAGAATCGACAATAAAAAGCACTCTAGTCCAATAACATTCATAAATAACAGTCAATCGAAAATAACCGAACAAGCTTAAAAAATTCTTCAGAAACAAGCAACCCCAAAGAGAAACAGTGATGATGTCTGACCAATAAAATCCGATAACACAAGAAAACATAGAAAAGGCAGGAAATCTAGAAGCACCTTCAAGAGACGAGGTTGTCGCTGAGAGACAGTGACGCAAGCTGGTCAGCTGGGCTTGTGCCGGCCGCCTGCTGCTGTGCCACATTCCTCAGAACATCCATGGCCTCGGCTACCTTTGATTTCAGGGCCTCGGGCGACTCCAGCAGATGCAGCACTTCCGTCTGGTCCATCTCCAACAGCATACCAGTCACTTTGGCTGCATTGTTGTGCTCAATTGCATCCACCAGTGGGTACAGACTTTCGCCAAGCATCTGTAACCGATACACACAATTGGTCATATCAGAACTAAAATAACCCAAAAGCATTTCATGCAAATGAGAGAACATTCTCCATTCAGTTTGATTCACATACCGTCCTCTGCTGATCTGGGGGCGAGTTTGCAAGAGCAGTAGCCAAAGCAGAAAGGGACATTGGGGGTTGTGTAGGAGCACCACCATCACGCATTTGCATACCTCCCATGTCGTATGACGGTATCATGCCACCTGGACCTCCATGCATCGGAGAATCCTGCATGTTGCGCCCAGGAGGGTAACGGTAGACACGTCCCCTGGGAAGCATCTGAAAAAGTACAACCAGCATTTCAGCAATCAGGGATTCAACAACAAAGCAATTAATCTGCAGACAGATAACCAACCTGCTGCGGCTGCATCATGGGGACGGGAGGTTGCATGGGACCAGCTCCTCGTCTTCCCCCAGGGCGCTGACCTTGTTGGCCAGGCTGCACCATAGGTAAGAAGAAATTGGGCATTGGCGCAGCTCCAGGCCTCATTCCTGGAACAAGTTGTTGCTGATAGCCAAACCCAGCCTAAAGACAAGGGAAATATGAAGCAACATACAATGTTGACATGTAGATTATAATAACCATTCATCAGGAATTAAAACATTTCAACTACTAGAGAGCACTATTAATAACATTATACAATTGTTGTTCCCAAACAATTCAAGTATTCAGCTGACTATATAGGGCCTAAAGTAGAAGGATCAACTGCAGAAGACTCTAGAGAGACCAAAAGGGGAATATAGTGCAATTGCAATGCAAGAAAAGTCCATCAAACACATGAATGAAGGAAAAAGCCTCTCACCTGGGGAGGCATCATTGGAGGAGCTTGTCCATAAAATACTTGTTGTCCCATACCAGGAGCACCGGGTGGAAACATTGGCAAACGTGGAGTCACTGAAGGTGCCATTGCAACTGGCCTCATCTGAGAAAATTGTGCCTGCCCAAATATGTTAAAGAATAAGATAATCAGGAGAATAATACCTAACCAATGAGGATGATTAGGAGATTTTGTTCAAATTGATAAAGAGGAAAGATGCTCAATCTTATCACATTCAACTTGTAATTGTACAGAGAAATCAAAGTGCAATCTTCCAAGCAAAAAAATCACTGTGTCATTTAGAAACATACCTGTAACCTAGCTCTTCTATCCTCCTTACGCTGAGCAAGGGCAACATACAAAGGCTTGCTCACAATCATTTTGCCATTCATCTCCGCAAGCTGAAGTAACACAGTATAAGAAGGAATAAATAGGAAAACATGTAACAGGATAAAGGAAAGGTATTATTGATGTATTACACTTCACAAGAACTACTCACAGCTCGAGAAGCTTCCTCTGGAGTTGAAAATGCAACAAAGCCTGAGCCCTTGCTTACTCCACTGGGGTCCCGCATGATCTGATTATTAAAAGTAAACATTATATAAATTCACAGAAGGTGAAGTACACCATAGGTATCAATTAGCAAGAATTAATTAAGCTATGACATCTACAAACCTTGCAGGAGGTGATTCTACCATACTCAGCGAACAACTCTTTTAGTTTTTCATCATCAATGCTGTCATCCAAATTCTTAACATAGAGGTTAGCACCCTGAAATTTGTCAGCAGCTTCTTTCATACTCTTCTCAAATTTCTCCTTCAATTCTTGCTCCCTTTCAGTCTTCTTTTGAGCTCTTCCTACAAACCACTCTTTGCCATCAACTGTCTTTCCATTCAATGCGTCAACTGCGTTTGCAGCATCATCTGCATTTTCGAAGTTGACAAAACCAAAACCTCTGGATTTCCCATCTCCATCTCTCATCACTACAACACTAGTCGTGGTGCCATATTGACCAAATATTTGCTTCAAGGCCTCTTCATCAGTATTTTCAGCCAGATTCTTCACATAAACATTATTAAACTTGGTTTTGTTAGCTACAATATCCCTTTCTTGCTTACGAAGGAAAGGACCAACATATACTTGCTTGTCATTGATCAGCATGCCATTGAGTTTATCAATAGCATTCTGGGCTGACTCTTCGTGTTCAAACTGAACAAACCCATATCCCTTAGACTGCCCAGTAGGATCTGTAGCTATCTTGCATGAGAGGATGTTACCAAAAGAGGAGAAAGTATCATGCAGCGCTTTGTGATCAATAGACTTGTCCAAATTCTGCAAGTTAGAAGGAAAAGTCAGACATAGGCAAGAACTATTTTCAAAGGAAATAATAGAATAGTTGTACATAGAATTCAGTGTCAGAGAGACAGAGTTCTATCAAAGCAAAATTCAGATCCTACTCCAAAATCATAGCACATGCATAAGAACAAAGGATCTAATCCACACCTTAATAAAGATATTTCCAGCTCCACTCTTGCGAACACTAGGGTCCCTGTGTGAGTACATGACCCGAATGTGCTTCCCATTAAGTGGAGTAAAGTTCAAGACATCCAGTGCTCTTGCAGCTGAAATAATAGACCACTGTTAAAATAGTAGGTAGCATTGGTTTTTAATCAAGTATCATCATAGAAATTTGATTCATGCTGGATATGGATTCAATATTGCAGACATAGAGCCCATTCAAAATGAGATTTTCCATCACCAGAAGCTGAATCAAACACTCTATAACTAGAGCGGGGCTATTTGCAATTAAAGGTCATAATTTAGCACCAACAGCAAACATTTCAAATGCTTAGTTCCACCATTTTCCATCCTATATAGCTAATTCCTATAATAACTAATTATACATGGGACTGCAATCCCTCCTAGCTGTTTGAACAACACAAGCACGGCTTCAAATACAAAAATCACAGACAAAGAACTATGGCAAGAACGAAAACAAACCGAGTGAATATACATGCAGAGAAGACAATCGAAATTAGCAAATTAATAATAGGGCTTTAAACGCACCATCCTGTGGGTTGCTGAAGTTGACATAACCATAGCCAAGAGATCGGCGAGTGGTCAAGTCTCTACAAACCCTAACAGAGACGACCTGTCCAATCTGGTTAAACAGATCGTACAGCTGCGAATCGTTCACATTGAAGTCAAGGTCTCCGACGTACAGCGACGTCGTCACAAACGGACTCGATCCCGGAGCAGCCGCTACAGGTGCAGCTGCTGCTGCGACACCGTTAGTTGCCGATGGAGCCTGAGGCTGAACCTGCACCTGAGCCATCTCCAAAAATCCCTCTTTTTTCAGGTTTTTCGATTTGATAATTTCTACTTTTTTTGGAATTTTTGGCTCCCTCTCCTCTTTGATTATTACAGAAGCTGATCTGAAAACCCTAAGAGAGATACAAATCGAAACTCCGCACCAAAAACGAACACAGTTGATGATAATACAAATAGTAAAGCTAGGGTTTCGAAGTTTTTTTCAGATTTTGTGAGGTAATTTGAGAAATAGATGAAAGATAGAGTCACCGGAGAAGCAGACAACGGTGACGGCAAAAAAATGGCGAGGGAGAGAGGAGAGAGATTGGAATTTTTTTGTGGGGGGAGGGCAGAGGCAACTGCACCGCAACCGGCGAAGAGTAAACTGTTTCTCTTATATACCGCTTATTTCGGTTCAGACCAAAACCCTAGCTTTTTACACGGAAACAATCTAAGCCGTTGATTTAATTCTTAGTGAAATTGACGGTCGGATCTGTCCAGACGGTTGATTCTTTTATGGTCTACTTCTCGAGAGAACAAAATAACTTTGTAACATGGAATTTAAGTAAGATTTTACTATCACAAGTTAACAACAACAATCGTCGCGTAAACTAAATACACCGAAACTAGGGTTTAGAGGTCCCGTCCATATGAATGTGGTATTATAAACCTTGATTTGCCTTCGATTTTCATTGTATAATTGCACGTTGAAATGATATATATTTGTTTAATCATGATTTGTGATCTATCTGACAACACCTAGAACAATTGAGCGAATCTTGTAATATAAGTAGAGTTTTGAAGTCGAGATGTACATACACTTACTAAACAAGCAAAAGAAAACATTTAGATCAAGAACATGATACAACAGATTAAAGTACATGTAAAGATCATAGCTAAGTTACATTATCAGGGATTACCATAGTCAAGTCATATTCACTGACGTCTCTTTCTGTGGCCTAGTTTCGACCTTAATCGATGGTTGAAACTCTGACACTCCACTTGGGAGTTGGGACTGACAGCTGCCGGGGTAGGATTGTGTAATAATACAAATCAATTTTGATTCTTGTCATGTTTGTTCGGATTTAACCCTTTTTAAGATTTCGAAAGCATTTGATTGATTTTGGTCTCTTTCAAGCTATAGTTATTATGAGCAAATTGTTACATTTTATTTTAAAAGCTTAAACAAGCCATAATGTATATATATTTTTTTTTGATGGGCTTAAAATATATGGGCTGCTATCCCATAATAGACGTTGATACAAACCTAAACGGGCCTGGCCCAAAACATCAACAACGATTCACAGTCAAATGTTTGGTTTGGTGGAAGTTTATAGTTAGATGACCCATAAATAGGTAAGAAATCAACAATCTTATTATTATGCTATATATTTAGGCCTTTTTTAAAAAATCTAAAATTGGCAACAAAGAGATTTTTTAGTTCAAAACGTTAAGATTATATTGAAGAAAATAAACGTTAATTGCAGCCATTAGGCTCATTAACATGTTCACCAACGCCATGGGATCTAAAGTGCACACTGATGTGATACTTTTAACTAACTAGATTCGAAAATGTAGTAAAATATATGCTACTATATTGACACATTTGTCCAGTACATATTCGTGAGTATATATAGCATATGTTTTCGATTTTTTTTTGAAAGGAAAAAATTTGGCTTAGGAGATCAACCCTAGTAGCCAAGAGCATCCTTACAGATGAGACTACGAAGTAGAGAATCGTCAGGAGCGATTGTGTTGTGGAAAGCATAGGTCAGATGCGATAAGCGGTCCGTAACCTGATTAGCCTCCCGATAGACATGACGAATCTCGACGGAAACAAAGAAACCCAACGAAACTAGACTGTCCAATAATCAAGTCTCGCTAGGTTTCTTTGTTTTCGATTTTAAACCCCAAAAAAATGGAAGGAAGAGATCAAAAGAGGCTATATTCATAAGTTAAAAAGTTATTTTGTTTTAAAGCGTTTTTTTTAATGCGGGACAATAAACACACATGAGACACTAAAAAAAGAAAGAATTATCTTATAGTTTCAATTGTAATGACTCAGACTAATGTATTAAAATTTTAAAACTATGAAAAAACTCATTTTCCAAAGATAATACTTCCTTATTTGGTTTGTTTAATGTGTGCTCATGAACAAGTATTATAAAAACAGTTTGTCTATTGTGTGCCTAAGGGCATAGAATAAGATTGCTTTATTGGGAAAGAAAACCCTAAAAGAAAATGGATAAACCCCATGATCTAATTTAAAAATGGCTAAATCGGGTGTATCTAGAGAAAATATTTCACAATTTGACCTCTTATCCTAAACCCTTGGGACTTGGGCACAATATAGAAAATCCGTTATAAAAATCATTTGTTTTTAAATTGAAATTTTTTCCCGCCAAAGCAGAGTAGGACCCACTGTATAACGAAACTAAACGTACTGAATGATCTCTGGGTGTCACACAGGACTAGGAGAGAGTATAGTGCAGTTAATTTAGAGATGTGATTCCTTGAAGCCTGAAAAAAGGAGAACATAAAACAAGGAGTGGGGGAATGGCAGGGCAAACTACCTCTTTTACACCTATACCTCATACTAATTGCTACGGAGTACTACTTTACCTCCTAACTTACAACCACAGCAACAACCCAGGATATTCCGTCAGAGGCAGGGTCTGAGGAATTTCATTGTACGCACCCTTTTCCCGACAAGGTAAAGAGGATGTTTCCTAATAACACATAAGGAAGGGAGAAGGCAAGATGCCCACAATCGAGCAACACACCAAGACAACGAAGAATAAATATAAGTTATAACCGCATAGAGAAACACAGAGAGGAATAAGCACAAAACACTCTATGCTAGCTACTATACCTCTTAACTTGTCTCTCCACAATTTTTGCTGTATAAAAAGTCAAAAGAGCACCTTATAAAATTCGGTATGTCCGTCTGGTGTGTATCATGAGTACACATGCGCTAAAATTGCAGAATATAAACTCAGTGAAGTTTAACTCTCAATAATTGATTATAGAAAAAGTAGTCTACTGACTTTATATCATGGAACTTTAAATTATTTATATGATCGATTTAGAATGGAGATCACATCTCCAAAACACACTATAAGCCTAGCATATAAGCACTTCTCTTAGATCATATGCAAAACAATTCTGGATTATTACACAAAATAATTTGAAATTTAAAAATTCAGGCATCCCCTTCTATAGATATTAATTAATATTTGACTTTTTGATTATATCTATACATAACCTTTTATTACTCTTTTTTCTATAAGGGATCGTTTGGTTGATTGTAAGAAGTGCAATTTCTAAGAAATTGCTTCTCAAGAATTGAATTATTGTGAAATGTACATATCGAGATTTTATCTTATTTTTTGATTTTTGAACGGATTAACCAAATGAGGCCTAACTTTTATCAATCTTAATAGAGGTATAGAAGAGTAAATAATACGGACTACTCCGTATTTATTTTAGATCAGAGAGTAATGTACCCCTTCGTTCTAAAATAGTAAAGTATAAGTCGTTTTGACTTTGTGACACATTTTTTAAAGAGTTAAAAACTATATAAAATATTAACTTTTTTATTAATTTTTTAAAATAATATTATACTCAATATTAATAATTATAATATTATGTTAAAAAATTAACCAAAAAGTTAATATTTTATATAGCTTTTATATCCTTAAAAAACGCATCACAAAGTCAAAACAGACTTATATTTTAGAACGGAAGGAGTAATAAATAGCTTAGTTAAGACGCGGTAAATAACGGTAAATAACCACATTACGTACATATGGGTGTGTATGGATGCAATTTTAGTAGTTAACTAGTATTAGTTCCCGTGCCTTGAAGGCACGGTAAATTTTAAAATTATATTAATTGAATATTTTATTATACTATGATAAGAATATATATTATACTATGATAAGAATATATATTCTATTCGTTAATAAAAAGACAGTGTTTTAGGGAATTAATCTTATTAAGAAAATGCGTTACATTAGGTATTTTGTTGTCCACTTTTCAAAATTACTCTGGTAATGATAAGAAGATATGTCAATTGCAATTTGTGAGAAAGTGAATAGATAAAGTAACAATTCAAAATATAAGTATATTTTTGTTTGTTTTCTTAAAAAAAGTGTACAAATCTCTATAATGACTTATTTTAAATAATGGATGGAATAATATATATTACAAAAGTATGTGTGAATATGTTTGCAGAACAATAACCGGCCTACATTTAGGGGTCGTTTGTTTATGTAAGAGGGGAATGGGAAGGTAAGGTATTAAATTTTACATATAAAATGTATATGATCATCATTTTTTGTGAGCTTAGAGAAGGGCTAATATTAGGCCTTAAAATTAGGGAATATAATGTGGAAAAAGGTAACAAATTTTGTTTGAAAAATGAGAGAATAAGGAAATGATTAGAATAGTGATCAATGTTTCTTAACTTAAATATAGACTATATTCATAAGGGTAATCACTGTTTTTCTCTACACAAAAACAAACAGGGATTAATATGTTAAAACTAATATAAATAATAAGTATACTTGACCTCAGTAAAAAAAAAGGCCTAATATTAGCTCTTAACTTCTTCAGTTTTTTTAAAAATGCCGGATAGATTAAAATTCCATTGGAAGTGAAAATCATATCATAGTAAATGACATGAACGTGATTAGCGTTGTACATTTTAAATTAATAAGATTGAGTAAATGAGTTTACAAATTAGATCACATTATATAGGAAAAATATGTGATGTTTAAAAAGAAAATGACTTCATTATTACCTTAATGCTAGGAAAAAATTTCATTAGTCAAATCATATCATAGTATATTATTCTGTTATTAATTATAGCTATTTTGTCTATGACTGTTTTTTAAAATTTGAAAAACTACAATCTCTTACTCTCTTAGTTAATGGTTAATATATTTACAATATATGATTATGTTTTTTTCAAGTTAAACTCAAATGAGTATTCTTAATTAATGATTTATGGGTCACATTTTTATCAACTAATAAAAGTGTTTCAGACTTTGAATATGCGGTGTAAGCGAACTATGGTCAAGTAGTACATTCAACTTCTATTTTTATATTATTGTAAATAAATATATGTAAGCATAAAATGAGATGCAATATTTCATAATGGGTACTTAAATGGATGGATAAAATCTAAAAAATAAGGAAAGATTAAGATATAAAATTACCTTGAAAGGATTGCTTAATTAGCTAGGGTTGAGAGATCGTAGGTTAAGAATCTATATTTAAAAACTACCACCCAAATCAATATCGTTATATAAACCCTTTTAAATGGATTTAAAAGAAGCATAGAACAGTAGGTTTTGAATATGATGTTTTTAATCTATGATCTAAAAATAAATATATATTATATAAGTAATTTGAAATAATTTTTTTTAGAAATAATTCATCTAATCAAGAAAATTTGACTTATAAAAGAAGCTATTAAGATTTATCTAATTAAATAATTAATTGATGAATTTGAATAAATGATTTTGTGTTCAACATGATTTTAAACAATTTGAAAAGTAATTGGGGATTTATCCTAAATTTCCACCTTTTAGTGTATGGCCGCCACGTGTCCCACGAATGCAAGTGTTTTAGTAGTATATTAGATAAACTAGTAAAATTAAGAGATTAAATTATTAGATGTGTATGGGTAGTTTAAAAGTGTGTTTTTAGATAAAAATGGGTGTTTAAAAAAAAGCTTGTTTTGGTTGCTTTTGTTTTGTTTTTTTGTTTTTTTTGTTTTTTGGTGTTTATTTGATTTGAAAGTACAAATATACCCCTAATACCCTTCGTTATTCGGCGGCTTCCTCAGCTTTTTCTGGAGTTGGTCTTCTTGGATCGTCGTGTTGTAGAGTTTTTGCTTCTTGTTTCATTTCGCTGGTTGTCTGGTTTTATGCATTTGGTTTCCTGTTTTTTAGGTTGTATGTTAGACGGTTCGTCGTCTGCCGACTTTGTCGGCCTCTCGATGAGTCAGGCCTGTCTGACCTTCGAATTTTTACCTAATAAAAAAAATACCCCTAACACCAACCAAATAAACTCCACTTTTTTATAAATAAATAAACTGTTTTTCACTCCATACTGTGTTTATAATTCACACAAATTTTTAACTTTTAATTTTAACCTGTTTATAAATTTTAGTCATTTTTTCAACCCCGTCTCATACAGACCCATTATGTTGCCGATGTCGACAGTATTTAATTCTCTTCATTGATAATGACATGACACGGTAATTAATACTCTCTCCGTTTCAAAATAAAAGTCGTTTTACTTTTCCACACGCATTTTAAGGAGGTAAAAACTATATAAAATATTATTTTTTTAATAAATTTATTTCGATAAGTTTATACTTACGACTACTAAGTATGAGATTATTAAAAAAATTGATCAAAAAAATAATATTTTATAGTGTTTTTATCTCCTTGAAAAGCGTACAGATAAAGACAAACGACTTTTATTTTGAAACGGATGGAGTAGCATTAACCAAGGACTTACGGTGGGAGAGAGAGCTATGGGTAATTAAGTAGAAGATCGATCGAGCTACAGGTCTCCGAATTGAACACAATTCAAATTAATTACTTATTTAACTAACACCTTCTCCTTCTTCTTTTTCCATTAAGCTCATCAAAGGAGGAAGAAGAAGAAAGAAAAGCTACCATCAACCCCAAATTAAATTACCCATCACAATTAAAAGAAACTTAACCCTAGCTCTCTCAACTGATCAAGGTAGATCAATTAAAAAAAGGTTACAATTAATAGCTAATTAATTTAATCAGTACAAACACCCATCATCATCAACCTACCTTCTGGGTGCAATGGGAAGAGCTCCAGAGTCCTTTTGTTACCCATCTCTTCCTCTTCCTCGTCGCTTTCGCTGTTCATATTAACACTACTCTCACGATATGTAATCTCTCCCGGCGATAAGGAATCGGCCAACGGCCATGTCCTGCACTTCCTCTTGCCTGACCCTTGCTCCTCTCTCCCTACTTCCTCCTGCATTTTACCCATTCAAACCAAATTAAGTGTCAAATACATTACACTTAACCCATTCTTAATTATGGGGTATTTAGTGTCCAATTACATATTTTCCCATTATAATTTCTTTTCACACAAAAACTTAAACCATTACTCCATATTAATTATATATATATATAAATAATTTCTTAAGGGCATTTTTGTTGAATGCTAGCACTTCTATAAAAATATATGAGAAATTTGAATGTTATTAATTTTTTTTTTAAAAAAAATCATCCGCCAAGATAATTATTTCCTTAGGAAGACTATAATCAAGTTATAATAGTCTTCAATTAACAAGTTTAAAATATTATTTTTATTTTATTTTTGACTTTAGAGTTACTTCCTTTTGAAATTTATTTGTTGACCTTTTCATGCAATAATTTACAGTATAATTTAATACTTTTTTAAAAAATAAAGAGTGTTAATTTTGTTTAAGATATTTTGATATCTATTTACGAAAATAACAAATTGTTAAAATGATATGTTTTGACGAACTAAGGAAGCAGTAAGCAAGGATAATAAGGTAATTTAATGAAAATGGCCTAATTGATAATTAAACAACGTACCCTAAAACAATTACATACCTTAGACATGGTGGAAGCATCAAAATTCAAAGTGATGGAGGTGTTAACGGCGGGAGAAGAGGCGAAGGATGCCGACGTGGAGCGAGACGGAGACGGAGAAGGCGCGGCGACGACGAGACTCCGCTTCTGCTTCTGCCTCTCGCGGGCCTTGTGGTTCTGGAACCAGTAGAAGACGTTCTTGCCCTCGATCTTGCCGTACTTGCTAAGCTGCGCCGTGATCTGCTCGATCTGCTGCGCGTTCGGCGTCCTCATCCCTCCCCTGTACAGCATCTCCAGTATCCCTATCTGCTCCTGCGCCGGGTTCCACCGCGTCCCTCCCGGATGACACGACGTCGTTTCCACCTGCAACATAATTTTGAATTTTTTCCATTATTTCTCTATTTTAAAGAATGAGCCCCTGGTTAATTCCGTGATTAAGTGGGGTCTGAAGGTCAAGAAAGTATGCATTCTTATCCCGAACCAGTTGAGATAGTGTTTCCGAAAGACCCAGAACAATAAGACACAAAAACTACAAGTCAAAAGAAACGAGAATGAGATCCAAAAAAAACCAAAATTCACCTGAGGTGAAGAGTCTTTCTTGGCGTCGGGGCGGAGGAAGCTCTTGAGGTCGACGGAGGGGGAGGGGAGGAGCTTGGGGGCAAGGGGGCGGAGGCGTTTGCAGGGGTGGTCGACGGAGAGAGTGGCGGGATTGAGGTGGAGATCCCAAATTGCACGTGCAAATTGGTGATGGACCTTCATACTTAGGGGATGAAATGAATTAAATTAAATTCCCATATGGGGAGGGGAGGGGAATCCCATGATAAAAGGGGAGTCTTTATATAGCATAAAGAATGGCATAAAGAATGACAGGGAGATTGGGAGGATGAAAGCAAAAAAGAGAGAGAGGGGATGAAAGTGGGAAATGATCAGGTGAGTGTTTGGAAGAAACAAGACCAAGTGATGAGGTGAGGTTGACTTATATGATTTCCCTATTAAAATTAAAGTGACTGAAAGGATAACCACCTCTCTCACTTTATATCACTATTCTATAACATGTATATTAAGTTTAAGCATTTGTATTCCCTCTGTTCCAAAATAAGTGTCGTTTGTCTTTTAGTGCACATTTTTCAATGAGTTAAAAAATCTATAAAATATTATTATTTTAGTTGAATTTTTATACAATTTTATACTTATTAGTAATAACTATGAAATTATATAAAAAATTTGATTAAAAAATAATATTTTTTAGAGTTTTTAACACCTTAAAAAACGTACCGAAAAGGAAAGTGACACTTATTTTGGAACGGAGGGAGTAACTTTTTAGTGATATTTCAACGAGCCTTCTTGATTGTGCATTGTCTCTACCCTATTGTGTAGTTTGAGCTCGACTTGGACTTGTTCGTATACTATAAGTTGAGTATGAGTAATATTTTAAATTTGATTTAACTGGATATTCAACTGGATTTAATTAAGTTTGAATAGGTCAAAATTTTGTGGAATTTATAAAACTTTCATGAAGTAATTATGTCATAAGCAAGTAGAAATGTTTTATTCTCGAAAAAACTTAAGTTATTATGTCATGAGTAAGTAGAAATGTTTTATGCTTGAAAAAAGATCGTCTCAAGCTCGATCATTGATATACTAAATGAGTTGAGTATGAGCGTATTTTTAAGTTCTAGAGCTAGTCCAAAATTTAGGTTCAACTCAAACTCGACACATTTTAAAAAAAATTTATTAATACGATCAGTGAGTCAGTGACTAATTAATATATGCTTGACTGATTTGACTCGAATAACATTCTTGATTGTCTCCCATATATTCTTTGATAAGTAATGTTCATTCAAGAAGCTTAATATGCACGTAATGTTCATTCCTTATCATTTATATATGCAAAACTTTCAATTATGTATATAAAGTTGGTGAAATATTTCTTATATTGTCAATTAATTTTAGAATGAAACTTTCGTATATATTTATGTGCTTAATTAACTTTTAGTGTATGCGGGTCTGTGTGGTTAAACGTATTGTGATATAAAATTTAGAGATGTTTAGAGTTAAATAGGAAAATATTAGGATAAAGGCCATAGATCAAACTTTTTTGAGATTCTTGAAATTTGTAGAGTGAAATATGACATGAATACTCTTGGATAAAGCTATAGGCTTGCATGACCAACTAAAAACTTTATACAATAGGAATTTCTTGTACCTTGGTGACTATCCGAGTTCAAGGGTTTAGACGGATTCTAAGCGGATCTTGAAAGGTTTTTTATAACAGTAATTGCTATATCTTCGCGTTACACCTTATCCGTGTCCATATCCGTGTCAGGGTGTGTGCTACATAGCTATGTGGTCATTTTCTCGGGCGTGTGGGTGGATTGTAAGCGTGAGGTAGTGTTGTTGCTGTTGGGGCATCTAATCACCAGTCCAGTTTATAAAGGAAGGAGAGGAATTAAAGGGCCTCCCATTTTTATTTTTCTTCTTATTTTCTTGCTTTCATGATGACTAGCTGCCCCTGCCTATAGGCTGCTTTTCGGTGCCCTTGTAATTGTATTGTACTCTCTTTCTTTTACTATGAAAAATAGAAACAAAAAACAATTTCATCTTCATCAGTGACAAAAATAAAAGTTGGAAAGCAAGGCCAGCTATAATAGTCATGAATTGGTATTAGAAAGTAAGGTTTGAGAGGAGTGAGTGAATGATAGGCCAGGCAAAAGTAAAGCCAAATCCCCTTTTCAAATCCCCCAAAATAAGCTTGACAAAAAGGCAATGGTTCACTAATTTGCTTCGATCTCGCCAAATACATGACGAGCTCACTGATACCGATTCTCCGAGTCGGCAACTTGTAGTGTTCGTGGTTGAGGGCGCTAGTGTTACGGTGGGACTGTCGACACCTACTTCCCATGTCGATAGATGGTGCAGGGAGGGATTTGGTGCTGTTTTGGAGTCGGTGGGGCCGGTGTTTGCCGACTCTGATTTTTCGTGTCGGTGGGGAGGCTATGCGTTTGGCGAGAAATTGCACGTGTAGATAACAACCCTCTTATTGTTTTAACTCTAAAATCATCGATCAAACCGTAGAAATAAGAGTTATGTCGGGGTTTTTTTTATATAAAATAAGGATTTATCCCTTTGACACAAAATTTTTTAACCATTGTATAAGAGTTTTACCATTCCATATATTTTGATTTTAATGTTTTTCTCCACAACAAATTAAATGTGGGGGCCCAACAATATTTGTAACACATTTGTTTCACATCGATTATAATAGAGATTTTTTAATCTATTTTATATGTGATTGAAGTCATATTCCTATTACAAGATTTTTTCCATTTCAGATTCCAAATAAGAATAACGGATCAAAAAAGTGTTGGTGACATAATCTCATATTTATCAAGGGATGCTAGGTATATTAGAAATACTATTTTTTATTGATCTCTCTCTGCATCATCATCCTAGCATCATATTCACACCTTTTCCAATCCAGCCTCCAATCCCACCTCTCGCAAAGCCAACTCGCTCGTGTGGAAGCGTTGTAGAGGATCTGAAGTCAAAACTTCAATCCAGGGCCAAACGAGAGGTGTAGATGGAGGGAGATTGAGACAGAGAGATAGGGTTTTATCACTTTGATGTGAACACGAGTAGCTCAAATTCGAATCATACTCGCTCGATAAATACTCGACTCGAGCTTGTTCATTTTCCAAACGAGTCGAGTATGAGCACATTTTAAAGCTCGATCCAAAGCTCGGCTCGTTCGAATTAAACTCGAATAGCTCGAATTTTATGGAATTTATAAAACTTCATTTAAGTTACTGTATAATGAGCAAGTAGAACTATTTCAAGCTCGAAAAGAAAACTCGGCCCGAGCTCGTTTATTTCCTAAACAAGCCGAATATGAGAACATTTTTTTTAGCTTGAGTCAAAATTTAGGCTCGACTCGAGCTCGTTCATATATTAAATGAGCTGAATATGAACAAGCAATACTCAGCTCAATTGGCTCGAATAATAGCTCTACAGAGAGAGCATAGATGAAATATTTGGGGCAAGAGAGAGGCGGAAGGAAATGAGAGGCAGATCTCCCTTTTGGGAGACTTGAGAGTTGAGACCCCTACTCTCTCCACCGATTGCTCATGTAAATTAACCCGGACAAATTTGAAAAGGTCAAAATACCAAATTGGTATTTAAAACTGACAACGTTGGATATCTGGGTATTTAAAAAAACTCCAGTGTCAAATTGGTATTTAAAACTGCACCGATGGACAAAGTGGTATTTTTTCTTGTCAGAATTTCGTTTTCATGCGCGTGACTCCTACGCGTGTACTGAACTCTTTTTGTTTAGCTTGGACCGGTTTCTTTCTCCTAATAAAAGATCTGAATCCCTATTGAATCGGAGAGTTACACACATGAAAATCGAAATTCCGACCAGAAAAAATACCAATATATCCATCGGTGCAGTTTTAAATATCAATTTGGCACCGGAGTTTTTTTAAATACCCAAATGTCCAACCTTGTTAGCTTTAAATGCCAATTTGCAAATTGTGTGGGAGGGGTATTATTTTTAGAAAAAACGGAGGGCATGTGTTACCTGTGCAAAATTTTCGGAAAGTGGTTTATTTAGTGCAATTGTCTCATTATTTATTGACGTGGCAAAAACTTTTCTCCTAAATATTTAGGGGAAAATTTTTCAACCACAAAAGATGGCATATAACCAAAAAAGTAGTAGATATTATCTTAGTATTTGTTAGGACCTTGGATAGATCGAGTTATCGAAGCTCTGAGAAAGAGAGATTGAGAAATGGAAGAAGAGAGATTGAGGAAGGAGGGGAAGGAGATAAGGAAAGTTGGTCTGTAATTATTCGATAGTCCTTACAATACAACTTGTGGTATTTATACCACAATACCTGACTTTCTCATATTTACATTACTAATCCGATATATCTAATTCCTAACATTAGACTAACTCCAATGGTTGTGTACAAATGTCTAAATGTGCATTTTTTTGACATTTTTTAGCTCCATTGGTTGCTTTTGGGGTGTGCAAATGTGCACATTTGATCATGTAATGTGTAAATTTGAGCACATCACCCCCCAATGTGCAAAAACTTTTTCAAAAAACAAGACAATCTTATTGGTGTGTTTTTTATGATTTTAATTTGTTTTCTTTTTTGTTTTAAATTAATTGTATTTGAATGGTGTGTAAAAAATACACATTTGACTATTAGAGCAAAATAGCAAAAAGTAAGGTGTATTTTTACACACCTTGTACAGATGTATACATTATAGACAAAACCATTGTAGATAGTCTTACCCACCTCTTATAAAAGCTTTGTCCTCAAAGCTAAAAGTATACAATTGTATAGGATATAGCTAGTACAGTAGTACTCCCTCTGTTCCAAAATAAAAGTCGTTTGACTTTTCTACACGCATTTTAAGAAGATAAAAACTATATAAAATATTATTTTTTTAATGAATTTGTTTTTATAAGTTTATACTTATGAATACTTGCTATGAAATTATTAAAAAAATTAATTAAAAATAATATTTTATAGTGTTTTTACCTCATCAAAAAACGTGCAGAAAAAGACAAACGACACTTATTTTGGAACGGAGGGAGTATATATCAATCGCTAAATTATGACTTAACCATTTTAATAATTTTATTTTTTATAATAATATTTGACAATCATATTGACTTTAAGATCCACCAAGAGCAGCACGGATATTGAAAAATCTCTCTTCTGGCTACGTGGATGGACAGGATTTGATAACTCGCCTGAGTAGCATTTATATTTAATAAATCAACTTTATTAGACGAAGTTTGGGAGGAAATAAATGACAAAAACGAGTAAAACTTGAAAGTGTATATACATTGTGCTTTATATATTTTTCATGATGATCGATAACTCTATCATGCAAATTTATCCATTTTTCAACGTTTGAATTTGGTTGTATATGTGTGAAAAATCTTATCAAGGTGGACTTTATATTTTATTGTCAATATTATATTATCAAGATTTAAGGCCAATTTGCTAAATTAGACTAAAAAAGGGGCCTATTTGCTAAACTAGACCACTAGCTCAAAAATTGGCCCAAACTAACCTCTCTACCCCAATGCAAATTTAATTGCCGGTTTTTTGTAACTGTAGACAACCGGCTGTAGAAGGTGGGGGATTTCTGAAATTAAAACAAGAGGGAGGGAGAGAGACGGTGAAGTGTAAAAAGGAGGAGGGAGAGAGACGGATGACCAAATCTCATCCCCAATTCCGCAGGCAAAGATTCTCCAATTCCATACAAGTTCTCTAATTCCATCGTTTTTGCCTTTTCTCTTGCTCGGAGATCCACCCTAGAAATCGGAAGAAGACAAAGACGAAGGAATCAACAAACAATCTCGCCAGATTTTGGTGTCGGCGGGGGCGGGGGCGGTGGGAGCTGAGTCTGAGACCACCCGTCTTCCGACCACCAGTCTCTCGCTCTTTGCGGTGATTGCGGCTGATACGTCGGTGGTTCACAACATCTTGGTGTTCAGTACTCTGGTGGCTGTGTGTGGCTCCTTTGTCTTCGGCGCCGCTGTAAGGGATTTTCCCTCAATTGATTGATTATTGGTTAGGTTTGTTTTGATCAATTGTTTTTTTTCTTGTTTTCTTTCTACAGGTGGGGTATTCATCCCCAACTGAATCTGGAATCATTGCCGATCTTGGCCTTACATTGGCAGAAGTAAGTTTGATTTGATTTTCACTTTCCAAGTTCGAATTAATTCTTGACCTCAAAATAGGACTAATTTTATGTATAAAGTCTATTTGGTGCAATGTGTTGTTGCTCATAAGCAAGTCTATGCCAAAAAGACCCAATCTGAGAGTGATAGCACGCCGGAAATTGCGAATTAGAGAGAGTTGTGGAAATTAAGTGTTAGTGTTCTTTCAATTTTTGACCTCAAATGGTCCTATTGATGCAATGTGTGCACGCCAAACATGCCCTTAAAATATGATTTGGTGATTGGGATAGCGTGGTTTGGAGTTTGGAATGTGTCATAAGACTCAGGTTGAACTGATAGATGTCTGTTGCATTATGCTGAGGCGGAGCTTCGTTCTTGGATTGTGTTCAATGTTCAATTCCCTGTTTGATATCGCCTTCTTCGTGTGTAGTATTCAGTATTTGGATCTATTCTGACAATTGGAGCAATGGTTGGTGCAATATTTAGCGGAAGGATAGCAGATCTGTTTGGCCGTAGAGGTGTAAGTCCTCTATTCGCCCATCATCTATCCATTGATATAATCCCCTTGATTTATCGGTGTCCTAAATTTCTCACTTGCACTTGTTTTTGTCAACCAGGCCATGGGTTTCTCACAGCTCTTCTGTCTTATAGGATGGTTTGCAATCGCATTCTCAGAGGTTTAACACTTGAGACACTTTTGCTGTATAATTGGTTAAGTTGCTAATGTATCTTGCTTAGCCAGTATAACTGTATAAGTTAACCTGTATTACTTCAAGGTTGCTTGGCTACTAGATGTTGGAAGATTATCAATTGGGCTTGGAATTGGACTCCTTTCGTATGTAGTAAGTACTAAGTACAGCGTAATTGAATGTCACAAACTAGTTCATCTGATACACACTTTTCCATGTGATACTGATACACAAGTTGTTAGGTACCTGTTTATATTTCTTATGTAGTAAGTACTAAGTACTAAGTACAGCGTGATATTTCTTATGAAGCAACTGAGATTAGGGTGAGCTTCCAAGTTCATTTTGGGAATGGATTCATTTAACTCTCTAATCCCTTTTTTTTCATTTTTTTTCCCTGCAGGAGTACACAGAAACCCTTCAGCAGCTTTCTAAAGCAAGGTTTCTCGACTTATTTCAATGGAGATATGCTCATTCACTCGTTGTAAGTATGTATTACAGTGTAATCCATCCTTGGAGTATCTTTTATCTATCATATGTATTAAGTTCTTAGGAGAGCTTTGTTGGGGTTTGTGGGTAGAGTCCCACATTGAAAAATGAGGCGAATACCAAACCAAAGATATAAGGAAGGGGAAGTCCTACACAATGGCTTAAGCTTTTGTGTAAAGTGGTGGATGGAAAATAGCCTATTAGCTCAATTGGTAGAGCGTTGTGTTTGCACACAAAGATGTGAGTTCGACTCTCACATAGGCTAATACAGAGTATGCGTTCATATCTCTATGGACTTATACGATTGAACATGGTAGGGAATATATACACTAATGGCAGGACAAATTTGTGAATCTGGTACGACAAATTTATGAATTATGAATATCTCTGAACTTATAAAATTATGAACTTGGTAGGAAATATATAGACTAGTGGTAGGACAAAATTGTGAATCTGGTAGGATAAATATACGATATTGGTATGATAAAAATGTAATCACCGAAATTCCTAAGTGTATAACTTGACACTGATGGTAAGATATATGTACACGAATGGTAAGATATATTTGTACTATTGGCAAAGAAGTAGAATTAATATTGACCAATCCACAAATCCCAGACTAGTAATCATTGAGGCGTGAATTGACCCTAATCTCAATCTCAATTACCAATCCATAAATCCCAATCTCAATCCAATTTCTATCAATCAAAATTCATGAATCCAATCTAATTCAATTCTAGAACGACTGAATTAGAGCCTCTACCCTTGGATATAATGTTACTTAGGTTTCCTTCATCTTCTGTTGTAGATTGAAAACCCTCTACCCTTGGTTGTTTTTTTGAAAAATGTGGAACATAATTTGCTACGGTTTCTAGCTTGATTTTCCTTGAAAGCTATTTAAATTGGTATGATAGATGCACAAAAATGGTAGGATAGATGAAAACTAATGGTTGGAGAAAACAACGATATCGGTAGGATCATAATGGAAACCCAGTAATTCCTGTATAACTTGACACTAATGGTAGGATAGATGCGCACTGATGGTACGATATATTTATACTATTGGAAAAATGTAAATGCATAATTGACTTTACGAAAAAAATTTACTTCCACATGAATCTCAAGCTTATATATGTGCTTGGGGAACACCTATCAATACAATGATTGCATTTTCCCCTCATAAATGCTCCCCCCTTCCCCCCAATGAAGAACCCCGTTTTGACGCCAAAATTACACCGACAACCCGCCAAAATAGGTTCGGTCAATCCGTTCCAAATTTCTCTAAATTTTCAGATATGGTAAGACACTTTAAGCCTATTTGTAGGATAACTATATGCTATTGGTTAGATAACTGTACCATATTGGTCAGACAGATGCTCTCCCTCTTCCCCCAATGAAGAACCCTGTTTTGGCGCCAAAATTACACGGACATCCCGCCAAAATCGCTATGGACATCCCCCTCCATATTATCTCCAAAATTTCAATGTATGGTAGGATAAGATTGTCCTATCGGTAAGACACATGTATTCTATTGGTAAGATATTTGTCCTCTATTGGTAAGCCAACCGTTTCCAGTTCCCAAAAATAAAGGTGATGCTTTGCCCTCAACTTTCCACTCGTCTCCTATGTTGGCTCCCTTTTTTGCAGAGCATTTAATAAGGAATGACATCCATCAATCAAGATTTTCTAAGGGTTGATTGACAATCTTAATTCAATCATTGAAATTTCCCCTCATAAATGCCCCCCATTTTCCTACTTTATTTGAGCCACACACCATGTTCAGCACCTCCCCCTCCTGATTTCTGTTTTTTCAAATGATGGAGCTACAGTGCTCAACTCCCCTGCACCTGCTACCTCCACTGCCGGTTGGATTTTTGCATTTGCAAAAATACACCACTTTCTACCCCTAGCAAATTTTTTAGGTACATGTCTAGTTTAGCAAATAGGCCCATTTTTTGGTCTAATCACTACCATTTCCTCAAGATTTAATAACTAACTAATGCTCACCAAAAAAAAGATTTAATAACTAATTAATGAACTCAGTTATAATTTGTCCAAGATCTACAATATCATTTTAGAGATCTAGCTAGTATGTGAGGTCGATAAATGATTTACTCCTTTTGTTTTTATATAACGATTTTTCTATCCTGTACCTTTGATAGTCCCAAATTAGAAGTATTTTTCAAACTTAAATAGATTTAGTTTTTCTTTTAATTAGATTCCTAGAGTTCACTATGTTTTTTGTCGGGAATCTTTTCTTTTTTAAGTTCTTATCATATGCTCTAAGGGTATAGGCTAGGATAGAAAAACAGTTTATATAAATAACGTTTGCACGATTTCTTTGATTATCTAATTAATTGGCTTTTTGAACATTTTAATTTTTAAAGCTCTCTTGTCCCGCATCTTTTTTCTTTTTAATTGAAAAAATTATAAGAAAGTGAAAATCTCTACTCAATTTAGAGTTGAAAGATAAAGATGAGATTTGTAGCTTTAATTAAGTACTAGTACGATTCTCGCACCATGACGTGTTTCCTTAACTAAAATATTATATGTAAAAATATTATAAAATATTAGTAAATGTTTAAGATAAAATTCATTAAAAAAACTTTACAATAAATGTATCTTATAATTATATCAGAAAATTATTTTTTAAAAATCATATGTAAAGTATAATATATAAATATAGATATTTTAAATTAATTTGTAATAGTAATTCAATATCATTATAACATTGTTTAAATGTGATGTGTCGTAATCAATAGTTATATTCAATGTTTTGAATTAAGCCCAATCGTTAGTAAATGAATTTGAGTTAAGCTCAATAGTTATATTAGATTGAATTCAATGTTTTGAATTAAGCCCAATAGTTAGTAAGATTAAAGAAAAAAAAGAATTAAAAGAAAATGAAGAAAAAATGAGAATTAAAGAAAATCAAAGAAAAATGAAAAAAAAAAGATTGGTCAAAAACTCTTAAAATGCCTCTAAGATTTGACATATCGTCCTAAACTCTTCTAAATTAGTACTCCGTAGTAGGTTATATAGATAATGATGGAAAGGTCCAAAGTCTCTAACCGTACCATTTTTGGATTAGAGTTTTACTTTCTTAAATGACGTGTATAATATAACCTTAAAATGTCATTTATAAAACAAATAGAATGTTTTATTAGTTTTAAAATAGAATCTAACGAATGAAGGCTCGTACGTATAATCTTAAAATGTAAATAATAAGAAAACAAAGAGAGTTTTATCTATATCTATATAAACTCTTAATTTAAAAGAGTTTATGATGATTTGTCAATCTTAGAGGCATTTTAGAAGTTTTTACCAATCTTTTTTTTTGCCATTTTTCTTTGATTTTCTTTAATCTTCATTTTTTCTTCTTTTTTCTTTTAATTCTTTTTTTTTCTTTAATCTTACTAACTATAAACTCTTAATTTAGAAGAGTTTAGGAGGATTTGTCAATCTTAGAGGCATTTTAGAAGTCTTTACCAATCTTTTTTTTTTTTGCTATTTTTCTTTGATTTTCTTTAATCTTCCTTTTTTCTTTTTTTTTTCTTTAATCTTACTAACTATTGGGCTTAATTCAAAACATTGAATTTAATCTAATATAACTATTGAGGTTAACTCAAATTCATTTTCTAATTGTCTATATATAAACTCTTAATTTAGAAGAGTTTAGGATGATGTGTCAATCTTAGAGGCATTTTAGGAGTCTTTACCAATCTTTTTTTTTTTGCCATTTTTCTTTGATTTTATTTAATCTTCCTTTTTTCTTCTTTTTTCTTTTAATTCTCTTTTTTTCTTTAATCTTACTAACTATTGGGTTTAATTCAAAACATTGAATTTAATCTAATATAACTATTGAGCTTAACTCAAATTCATTTTCTAAATATTGGGGTTAATTCAAAACATTGAATATAACTATTGATTATGGCATATCACATTTAAACAATGCTATAATGATATTGAATTATTATTACTGAGTAATTTAAAATATCTATATTTATGTATTATACTTTACATAAAAATTTTGAAAAATAATTTTCTGCTATAATTATAAGATACATTTATTGTAAAGTTTTTAATGATTTTTATCTTAACATTTATTAATATTTTATAATATTTTTATATATAATATTTTAGTTTTGAAAAAATACGCCATAGCACGGGAATCGTACTAGTTAGTTTTAAAATAGAATCTAACGAATGAAGGATCGTACACACACGGTAATCCGCCATAAATCTTGTTTTTAATAAGTATGTGATAAATACGGGGTACATTCATTATATAATCCATAATTGATTGTTTAAAGTGAATACCCCAATATAGAAAGGATCAAGTGAGGCAAAACAACATTTAGAACGCAAATGAATGAATTATTTAGGTTGGGGTAACGTCGGTGATCTGCACTTCTATAGGTTTCGCCGTTTTCGATGGTGCGTTACTATTCTCCGTCTTCTCGACGTCGAGACGCTTTGTGAATCGTTACACTCTCCCGTGTTATTGACATTCATGGCTCGTTTTGGATCTTCCTCGATTCCCCGCTGGCAGACGACTTCTATAGGTTGTTTGAGTTTAATTTTCTTTCATCTATGTTAATTAATTGTGTTATTTAATTTATTTATATTTGACAGTTCATCATCTGTCGACTTGTCAACTATCTAAGGTAACTGTCAAATCTGTTTGACCCTCCAATTCTTAGAAAAAAAATGGAATGCAAATGAATGAATCATGGAGTAGCTTTCAGGCCGTACACTGCCAGCTTGAAATGAATATATAAATCGTTGCTCCGATAGATACCCTACTCCGTAAAAAAAAAAAAAGAAAGATGGGACATAACATCAATCACATCCATGTTTTAATGTTAATCATTCCAAATTTGACAAATTACCCGCTTGATTGCTTTCCACTGTCCAAAATTCCATTTAACAGATTCATGTACGACTCCTACCACCACTCATCCGGAGCAAATCGTCTGTCCCATTTTCCCGTCCCAAATCCCTGTTTCATATAAATATTTGGCTTCCAAATTAAAATTAAAAAAAATATATTTAACTTCTACATATTTATTATAACATATTTGAAAAAAAAAAATCTTAAAAAATCGAATTATAATTTTTTTTTAAAAAATATATAATAAAACAACAACTTTTTAAAACTTAAAAATATCTTTATATCTCTTTTGAATTATTATAATTTTTGTAGGTTGATTTTTTAAGATTTATTTTATAACATAAGTATGTAGAAGTTAAATATATTTTTTTTATAACATAAGTGTGTAGAAGTTAAATATATTTTTTTTAATTTTTTTTATTTTAATTTGGAAGCCAAATATTTACGTGGGATAGGGATTTGGGGCGGGGAAATGGGGCAGACGATTTGCTCCGCCAATCATCTACATTCACATTCTCATTTCATTTTACCATTTCAATTTCATTTTTCTTTTACTACTTTCATTATTACGTGGCTAATCTACTAATCTAACCAAACAACAAAGGGATCGTAACAGTGTTAGTGGCTTTCAACAATTGATTCATCTTCTAGGTAGGGGGAACTTTGTTGGTTCACACTACTATAGGAGACGTCACTTCCCGTGTTCTTGCTATTCACGGTTCACCTCAGAGTCTTCCTCGACTTATTCATGTACCGGGTTTTTCGTTGTTATGCTCAATTAAGATCTAGCCTTTTTTATTTTATTTTGTACTCCTTTGTATTTATTTGCATTTATCATGACGGTTAGTTCATCTGCCGATTATTTTGGCATCTTGATTTATCTAACACAGGTGATGGCAGGTATTTCAAAATCTTACCTTCAAAAAATGTTCTAGAACATCCTATATTGCTTGTCAAAATATATATACTTATATATATTTATGACCGGAGGGAGCAATTGTTTTCCTCTCTTGGAAATATTGTAAGAAAAACATAGGAGCTCTTATTAACTAGATATTGTCAAATTTTTTTATTGCAAAGGGAGGTTTTTTTCTTCAAAAAAAAGAAAAGCAATTACAAGGAATTATACATGATCGACATATTATTAATATGTGAAGATCAAGAAAAAAGTCTCACATCAAAAGTGTGATCCATACAGATCTAATATATTAGCCGATTCACTACTCAATACTCATTCTATTAAGAATTGGTTTTTTAATGGAAACTCGTTAAACCGATCTTATTGTAATAAAAGGTCTAGCTAAGCTAGCTAGCTAGCTAGTTACTATAACTGGTAGATCGATCATGTAACCTATATTGTTGTGCACCCGTCCCTAATCATAAATTCTAACGGACTTTAGTATAGACTAAAATGGACTAAAACTTTGAAGATAACACCGAGTACGTACATCTAGATCATGTGACCTATATCGTTGTGCACCCGTCCCTAGTCATAATTTTTAACGGACTTTAATATAGATTAAAGTGGACTGAGAATTTGACAATAAACAATCACTTTATTGTTGATAACACAATAGAAAAAGAGTAGCCAATTTATCAACAATAACATAAAAAAACATTAGCTAGTTTATCAACAATATAACGTTAGCTGAAGTGAAAGTCTTGTTGGACCCGACCAGAAAGTTCAACATATAAATCAGATTGGTCACCATTCCAAAACAAATTGACATTAAGTGGAGTAATCCATCCAGCTATATATTAGATTCATAATCCTCTCACTTTCGTCGTGGGATTCACAAATGTCTCAGACACAATCACTAAAGATAGAACTAAAGGAGTATGAAGAGTGGCATTATAGCTTGTCGTCGACATGGAACATCTTCCCTTCCCAATTTAATCCGTCAAACGAATATGAAGAGTGGCATTATTAGAGGAGGGAGAAGTTTGGGGGAGTTACTTGAAGTTCCGAGTTTTAACCGACGATAAATAAGAAGTGTGTGTTAGAGATATGAATGAGACCAAAGTGTCCCACATCGGAAAGTTGAACATATCAAACCCTAGTATATGAGTCGGTAGGCTACTCCTTCTGTTTCCAATTGGTTTTAGAATGGAACCTCACTCGGCTTGTGTGCTAGGCTACTAGCGCATGTGCGCCTGTGCACACGACCCCCAGTCATCGGTCCGAGTCGGTTTTTGATAGTGTGTAATTACTTAGTTTTTTTACATTAGAGTGTCAAATTTGGGATCAATTGTTGACAATGGTCAAGATTTGAAGCGAGACCGGTCGCATATGGTATGATGATAAGCTAAAATTAAAGGTTAAAGGAGCCCACGCAGTGGACACAAACGGTGCAAATATTTAGTCATTATTATTATTGATTGTTTACTTAGGCGTGGGGGTGAAAATTGTTATCATTTCTCACGTGTTGATGGACCACCCTCCAAAATCCACAGATTACATTACATTACATATATTCCAATTTCCAGTCGTACGTACGCAATTAAGTGAATGGAGTGTATCAATCATCGATCAAGGAACCAATTGCAATCAACATTGAGGCTTAAACTAGTCTCCTTTATTTTATTTTCTTTCTAAAACTAATACTACATCAGATCCAAAAAGGATGTCGTTTGATTTTTTGACACATATTTTAAGAAAGTAAAAACTATACTCCATCCGATCAAAAAAGGATGTCGTTTGACCTTTTAACACGTATTTTAAGGAGCTAAAAACTATATAATATATTAACTTTTTTATTATTAATTTTTTATAATCTAATGCTTATTACCAACAAATATTAAGTTGTAAAAAAATAATTTAAAAAAAGCTGATATTTTATATAGTTTTTACCTCCTTAAAATACGTGTGAAAAAGTCAAACGACATCCTTTTTGGATCGGAGGTAGTATAAAATATCAACTTTTTTTAAATTATTTTTTGGGTGAATTACATTTTTGGTCCCTAACCTTTACCACTTGTTTCACTTTAGTCCCCAACCTTTGAAACGTTTCAAAATAGTCCTTAACCTTTCTATTTCGTTTCATTTTAGTCCCTAACCTTTCAAAGGTTGTAAAATAGTCCCCAATCTTATATTAGTTATTCGTTTTAGTCCCTGATATTAAAATATTATTTGAAATAATTATAAAAAATCACCCTAAGTTATCATAATGTATATAAATGAGTAAATTACCCATATAAAGAATAATTATAAAACAAATATCCAACTTTATGATTTTTTTTTAAAAATGATCTCTTTTATTATTCAAATTCATTATTTTAATGGATTAATAAACATATATTGGATCTATGTATTGGTAAATAAAAAAAATATCCCACAATCTCTCATAGTTAATCACAAGATCTATAAATTTTATGAGAGCTTTTGTGAAAAAAAATAAGGATAATTTTATATAATATGCTTTTATGATAAATAGTAAAATAGTTCGAATATTTTTCAAAATTAAAATTATAGAGTTAGATGATTTTATATAATTTTCTTTGTATGAATAATTTTATTTAAATTATGAAAACTTTAGGGTGGTTTTTTTATAATTATTTCAAATAATATTTTAATATTAGGGACTAAAACGAATAAAAAATGTAAGGTTAGGGACTATTTTACAACATTTGAAAGGTTAGGGACTAAAATGAAACGGAATAGAAAGATCAAGGACTATTTTGAAACGTTTCAAAGGTTAAGGACTAAAGTGAAACAAGTGGTAAAGGTTAGGGACCAAAAATGTAATTCACCCTTATTTTTTTACAACTCAATATTTGTTAGTAATAAGTATTAGATTATAAAAAAATAATAATAAAAAGGTTAATATATTATATAGTTTTTAGGCTTTTTAAAATACGTGTTAAAAAATCAAAGGACATTCTTTTTGGATCGGAAGAAGTACTATTTTATGAAACTCGTCCTCTTTTGAAATTATGAGTAATAAATATAGTCTATATATTCTAGACAGTAGAAAACACTACTTATCCTCTCTTGGGTAGCTGAAGCCCCTCTAGTATGAGAATTTAGGAAACTAGCTAGCGACCTAGCGATCCGTGGCCTGGCAATCGGCATCTTTTTAGAGCTTTTTTTTCGGACGAAAACCTCAAGTTCTGCATTGATCTCCAGACGTCCATCGACATAGATAATGTAAGCAAGATGAGCGATTTTGTCTGCAGACACTCCATTAAAATATGATGAGTAAATTAAAATAATGTGAATTACTTTTTTCTTCTTCATAGTTAGAATTAATGCATCAATTGGTATGTGTATCACAAATAGAAGAAATTGTGTGATGCTAAAAAGAAGAAGAAAGGTGTCCATTCACAATCTATATCAAAAGACATGAACAAGTAATTTCTATGCTCAAAGTTTTTAAATTTCTACTACTTTGGAAACCTTTTGGATGAGCTTGTGGAAATTGATGGAAAGTGATTGGTGGGATATATGTTACTGCTAATATTGCCCTCCTCAAGTAAGCACACCTAATTGATTAATTGTCATTATCTTTAAATGTCTGTGGGCCACATTGTGTTAATTTGAAATTAAGCAAGCTAATTGTTTGTTTTTGGTAGTTGTCTTTTATTTCTGTAAATTAATACTCTCAAGTTGTTTAACTTTTTTGACACGTATTTTAATTAGCTAAAAGCTATATAAAAAATTAACTTTTTTATTAATTTTTAAAATAATATTATATTTATTATTCATATTTTTTTGGTAATGATTTATTATTTATAAGTCTAGTATTATTTTTTTTAAAAATTAATATTTTATACCGAGTATATTTTTTAGCTTCTTAAAAAACGTAACGAAAAGTCAAACGACCTATATTTTGAGATAGAGGTGGTTGGCTAATATTTTTTTGGTAGTGCAGTTGCCATGTGTTTTCACATTCTCCTGCAATGTGATCGATTGATTCAAAAATCTGCAATTGCATATCAATATTGTGCAATTATGCAGCTTTGACCACTGGCCACAGTTTGAATCCAAGGATCTTGTTCTTGAGGTCCATATTATGATATTCAATCATTCATTTTGTCAAGGGTTCATGTATATATGTTTTTTAATAAAACAAAGTTGAAGGGTTGAAGAGATAAATTTTAGACTATTTTAATATTTATAAAAATAACTGACATTTTTTCATTATGAAAACGGAAGTCGTGTCGGGTTTATATTTAGCTTTCGATTACAAGGACAAGATCCACCCTTCTCACACAAAGCTTAAACCATTGTGGAGAAGCTTCTCATCTCCTTTTTTATATATATATTTTGTTGTTGTATTTGATCTAACCACCGATGCGAGACCTTTTAATCCCAACATGTTATTCTACTTGCCCAAGTATAATAGGACTATAGTGATAGTCTATAGGTATATGTTGATCGAGCATAAAAATAGACTAATAGGACATATAATATATATTGTAAGATCTTAAAACATACTCTTAAGAGTTGAGAATTGTTTATCTCATATTGAATATACGAGAGATGTACCTTTCCCGCATATATCACACCTCGATCTTACATACATATTAGGCGCTATCAAGTCGTTATCTAAGTATACAAAGGGCATGTGAATCGAGATCTATAGGGAAGTATACAAAGAAACAAAAGATTGAAAGGAGTGGAGGGAGGCATGGAGAGAAAAAGGGCATGTCATGTCTTGAAATGGAAAAGTGGGGTTGCCCAAATTTAAAGGTAGGTAAATGGTTGACAGTCCAAATTAACACAACTACAGTTGAATTGATGGCACTCCCAACTCATATATCATTTCCCTCCAATTCCCTTTCTTTTGTTGTGGATTGTTCTATCCCTTACAGCCTTTCTTACCATTGAAAGTTACATTTCCTTAATGTGTGATTTAAAAGTTAGGTAAAGTACTGAAGCAAATTAAAAAGTGTCTTTAGTTTTCACACCAAAGCACTCTAAAAGGCCATCTTCTTTCTATAAATTAATTACTCAGTGTGGCGAGTTAGTTAGAAATAATCCATCCTTGACCAGATATTCGAGTTGAATCATGAAAACAGAGTATCTTTTTAAAAAAAATCACTGGTTTCGACAAAAAAAAAAATAGTGGTAATTTTTTAGAAAATTCCCTAATTTAAGTGCTTTTTACAATTTTCAATAAAGTTCTTTTTTTTGGTCGAAAGGGTGAGATTTTATAACCCTATATTAAACTGACAGCTTACAAATATATAGAGTGAGGGAACGAAATCCCTCTCATATTATTGTCTAGGAGGTTATATATAACAATCCGGAGAAGGGTTTTCCAACAAGGCCATAGTAGAAGACAAAGGAGTTCCCCGACAAGGAAGTCGGCCATCTTATTGGTCTCACGGAATACATGTCGGAACCAGAAAAAAAAATTCATTAAAGTTCTACATGTAGAGTTTTTGCTCATAACTTCATATAGTTCATATCATACCCTGTAAAATTTGATATGGTTGGTCCAAACTCCAAATTATAGTGCTGCCATAACCAGCTATGAAAACGCAGCGTATTGCACCGGGCCGAATACATAGAGGCGGCTTTAAATATACACAGGCCCAACCCAACACTTTGGCCCACCAAAACTTGAAAGGGATCTTTTCCTCTCCTTGGCCCAATAAAATTCATTCGGCTATTTCGAATTAAAAATAAAAATAAAATCACCGCCACCGACGACCCCGCCTGACACTGTGACACCTTTCTCTGAGAGTCGGAGATTTGGAGGTAAGCGTTCATTCATTTGCGATTTGTCCTCTTCGAATGCACATTTGAATTTCATTTGATACCTTCATGCCAGAAAGACCTAGAAGTAGCGCGAATCTAGCTTATGGTTGTATAAGTTTTTCTCTCTTCTTTGATTTCGGTTGAAATTGCTATCGGTTCGTAATTCGTTAGTGACGATGACCTCTGATGAATTAATTCGCATTTGGATTTCCTCGTTGTGTTTTTCTATGTTGTGATAGGGATTGAACAGTTCGTTCGTGGAAATAAGGACTTACTGGATTTGGAAAATGGTGAAATTCCGGCAGTTTCTGTGCGATCAATCACTAAATTGCGTCGGTTCAAATCCGAATTTAGTGATTGGTTGCACACAAACTGTTCAATCGTTGCAGCTCGTGGAAATAAGGAAGTACTGAATTTGGAAAAGGTGAAATTCGGACAATTAGTGTTTCGATTGAGCAGTTTGTGTGCAATCAATCACTAAATTGCGTCGCTTATAAAATTCATCAGCGATGATGGATTCCAGACTTCCAGTGAATCAAATGCTGTGATTTGAAATTCGGATAATTAGTATTTCGATTATACTGTATGGTTTAGCAGGGATTTATTGGTTTTAGTACTGTAATTTAGCTTTTCAAGTTTGGATTTTTCTCAAGGGTTTCAATGATTGAATAGGAACTATGCAGTACAGCAGTAGTAATAAAATTGCTCATTTATTCCATTTTCAGTTGGATTTGGTGAAAATCTGGATAATTGATTGTTCAATTATGGTGAATCCACCGTGCACTCACTGTAAGTTTTTTCTATGATGGTCACCAAATCTGTTGAATTTTCTCAAATCTGTCAGGTACGTTAAAATGTGATGATCAGTTTCTGAAATGCTACTTTGACAGTGATTTAGTCATATAGGAAATGCAATCCGTGAACACCAACTACTCTTTTTGACTTAATTTGTCTGCTATGGCTTGAAGGCAAAATATTTTTATTTAGTCTATTTATGCATTGTATATCTAATTTTGTGAAGGGGGCCTAATTAATAGTGCATTTTTTCCTTTCTCCAGGAGACATGATTTATTTTCATTTTTACTTCATTGAAAAAGGTCAAATGTGCAACTATTCAAGTTTTCATGTGAGTTACATGGCTCAAAGAGATGACAGACCTTCTAATTTTCTTATAGTTGTATATATGAACCATCTGAAAATACTTCAATTTTGAAATATTTTGTAGTTGTAGTGATCCGCAGAAGCTTGGGAGTCGTCATCAAGGATTTGATACAGTTTCAGTTTCTGCAACAGCATGACGAACTTTTGAACAATCAAGTGATTGTAAACTCAAACTGAAACTTCAGGTGAGTTTTAAGCCTGCATTGGATGACAGTTTGTATATTTACAGATATATTTAAAATCTTTCCTCACCATAAAGTATTTATATGCAGATGATTTTTAAAAATAAAAATAAAATATAGTGATAGTGGATATGGAATCTTTACATGGGTGCTTAACCTTTTCTGCTCTTCAATCATGTTTCAGTACATCATTAGATGTTAATTATAGATTAATCCCTTGCCCAGGCTCAGAAAATCTATTGCTTCTTTGTTAATTATAATAGACAAGAATATGAAAGTTTATGATATGAAAATATATCCTAAACATTACTTTTAAACAAACTTAAAAAATGCTGTTACAAGGTGACCTAATTAAGAGATACATATGGATATATCGAATTTTTTTTCCAAATAGCCAAAAATCGGAAAGTTTTTAGGGAAATGGCCAATATATGAAAGATACTATGGAATTAGCCAAAGTATTACCCAGGTTTAAAAAAAATAATAATAATATGTAAGTCGTTGTTTTAATATCAGCGACTTTACAATGTTTTGCTAATTTCCTAATATCTTTCATATATTGGCTATTTCTCTAAAAAAAATCCGATTTTTATCGGATATATTAGGGAAGGCCAAAGAAATTTGATTGGGTTTTGGTATTAAGGTTAAAATCAATCATCAATCAAAGCTTGTGGATCTGTGGCCATTTAAAGAGAGCTTCATATTTTAATGGAACCGACCCAAGCAAGGAGACAAAAACATCATTCAAGTTAATTAGTCCCCACTACACCACTGAAAAATACTCTGCTTTTAATATGATTGAACTTCTATTATCGTTATATTATAACCTAAGTATCACTCCGTAATTTATACACTTCCAATCTTCCATACATGTATAACATATTATGCATCATTTGTCAACTTCATTGATAATTATTGTTGCAGTAGGACCAGAGAGATTAATAATTAATTAAACAAAACACCACCGTCAATTAATTGAAGCTGTGTGGAAATTAGCCGCCACTAATTAGCTAAGCTTCGCCAATGGCGGTGACATCATCAGCCTCCCTGATTTGAGAAGAGGACCACTTAACACCGGAGTAGTACTTATCTTCTTCTTCACAGGTAATTAATTAACTGACTATTTAATTTCCACCAAAATAAAAATTGACTATAGTTCATTTGTTTTGTTCAACAGTTAATTGCATGTTCTAGGTTGAATATAGTTTTCCTCCTTGTCTTATCTCTTCACTTCTATATACAGTTTTAGGGCCCGTTTGGCATTTCAAGTAGATTTTCAGAGCTTATATTTTATAGTTTTAAATAAGTTAAGTATACGATTTTAGTTTAATTAGCTTTTGAAATTGATTTTCAACCGCTACTCATCCCAAGTTTTTCAGAATTCTATTCATTTTCTCATATATATATTCAGCTAGTTTGTATCAGCTCCTTTATCAGCAGAGTTACCAAACACCTTACTATCAAAATCGAAATTCATATTCACATGTTGATGTTGATGAATATGTATAAACTCTTTGCGTCAAACGAACCCTAACTGTATGGTTCACCTTGAATTTAGATCAATAGTAGCTTCATTCCAATGATATCATATATTCCATACATAATCGTATGTGCAAATTAAAAGCTTTTTCGACAATATATACATGAACACTATGAAATTGTTTGGGGCCAGGTAGAAGTGCAAACATGGGATTTCCTCGAGTAGAGGTTCATAACCCCGTGGGGTAATCTATCTATTTATATGCTAGCTTGAAATACTCACAATCTCAATCAATCATCTTGGGAATCTGGATACTTGTATGTGCAAATTAAAAGCTTTTTCGACGATATATATTATATATACATGAACACCATGAAATTGTTTCGGGCCAGGTAGAAGTGCAACCATGGATTTCCCCATGTGGAATAGTCTAGCTATTTATATGCTAGCTTGGAATACTCACAGTACAATCTTCCTCGATCAATCAATCATCCTGGTCCGAATCTTCGGGATCCGGATACTCGTTCAAATCGGGCTTTCTTTGAGCTCTACGATCAGGATGCTTATCAGCTGGCTGCGGAAGTGCATGGTGAAGAGCCGTCGACGTCTCGAGAGCGTCGACCCTCGCACCGACCTCGGTGGCCCTCTTCCGGATGGCGTCAGCGGAGACGTCGCGGAGGTCGAGGTCTACGAGGTGCTCGGGGAAGTTGAGGCGCGCAGCCGGGCCGCGGAGGCAGAAGACGGCGGTGTCGTAGGCTCGGGCGGCGGCCACCGGGGTTGAGTAGGAGCCTAGCCAGATCCTGGACCGCTTGTTGGGCTCCCTTATCTCGGCCACCCACTTCCCCCACTTCCTCATCCTTATCCCCCTGTATGGCTTCTCCTGCTGCCTCTGCCTTCGGTTGCTCTTCCCCGCCGAGGCCGCTGCCGCCTCGCCCCCGGCGGCGCAGCCCCTCGGAGAACACTCTCCTTCCATATAAGATTTTTTTGTGTGAGAGAGATATAGAGAGGAAAAAAGAGGGAAATAAGTAGAGAAAGAAACAAGTTAACTGCTAAAATTGGGTTGGAGATCGATCGTGTGTCTCGTGAAGGCGGCCACCACGTTCCATGATAAGTCCAGATTTGACCGACACCTTCACCTTTCTCCCGATTTCGCAGAGTTGGAACTATATATATAAAATCTAAATTTTAGGGCCGGTTTGGCTAACATATAAATAAACGGGAATAGAAAATCTCAAGATTTGGTATAAATATAAATAATATATCGGTCTTTCTATCCGAATAAATGATAAGATCCTGAATTGGAAAACCCTCCCTTTCTTCAGAAAAAGGGGAAGTAGATCAAACAATGAATCCGAGCACACGAAGCCCGGCCTCTTTAGCGGCGAACTGATCATTGATATTGATATACCATTCAAACCAAACCATTAATTCCTTTCTATTCTTTATTTAAGGAAAAAAATACCATAGGAAATGAATCTAACTAAAAGAAAAGTTAAATTAATTAAAAAAAATTAAAAAAAATTCAAATTAGTACTTTTATCCTATGCTCATGGATAATAGGATAGAAAAACCGTATATTTGTTCCTTTGTAATTTTTAAAATAGAATAGCTAAGAATGTAACCATGCATCTTGGAATTTTTCATGTAAGTTACTCTTATTCTATGCTCATGCATAATAGGATAGAAAAACTGTATATTTATTCCTTTGTAATTTTTAAAATAGAGTAGCTAAGAATGGAACCATGCATCTTGGAATTTTTCATGTAAGTTTCGCCTTTATATATAAAGTTCTTCCCCGATTTTAATTCTCAAACATTAAAATTAACTAAATATCTTTTTTTCCCTCTTCAATTCTCAGGTGCAACAATTTAGCTTAAGTGAGCACTTAGAAGTAATTTATAATTTCTAAACCATAAAGACTTGGGTTCTGTTTGGTAAAAGGGAGTTGATAGGGTAGCTGAAACAGATTGATTATTTGTGTTAAATATATATTATTAAGCTCTTATGATGTTTGGTAAAAAGTAACTAATGAGGACTTGTAAATGAAACTCAGAAGTTCGAAAAAGTTTGATTTAAAACTATATAATATCGAATCAAAAACTCTAAAAAAAATTGCCGATTTGATGGGATCATTTTCCTTCTCATTTATAATCACGTCTTTCTAACTAGTTGGAAATAATTTCTAAATATAGCTTCCGTTAATTCTCCCTTATTTAATTAAAGGCCAAATTACCAGATTGGTATAAAAAAAGTACTACAAACGACGGATTGGTATTAAAAAAACTTAGAGCAACAAATAGGTATAAAAAATGACACAAGTACGACAAATTGGTATATTTTCCTTAAAAAATCCAATTTTCCAATTCAATTAATAAATCAACTTATTTATTTTTAATGAAACATTAGATCGGTAGGATAAAATAAATCTATAAAAAAAATTATAAATTATAATTATATTAGTGAGGATTATAAAATTTGAAGATTTTGTTGAATTTTGTTTCAAAATTTAAGCAAACTTTTGAGAAAAAAAATAACCTGGAATTTATTTGGAAGGTTGAGATTAATGTTTTTTAAAATATTTTTTTCACTTGGCACACAATGTAGATGTTTACAAATTAAATAAATTGTTACATTAAATTTAACATTAATTATTAAACTCAAAATCTTATTAAAATTTATATAATGTTAATGCTTTATAAACTTATTTTGATTTTAATTAAAATGTCATCTATAAAATATTTTTAAACTTTATAAACATTTTCAATAATAAAATGGGAGAGTTGGTATCGATATATAAATCAAGTTTTTTTAAATATCTATATATTTTAAAAAATATAATTCAAATAGATTTTTAAATTTATTTGAGTATAAAATTTAAATATAAAACTTAAAATATTAAAAATAGAATGTATATTATTTTAATTGTTTATATTTTTAAATGGAAATAAGTTGTAGGGATATAAATTCACTTAATTTATTAAAAATCGATTTTTAAAGAAAAATATACCAATTTGTCGCATTGACATTGTTTTTATGCCTATTTGTCGCTTGAAGTATTTTTTATACCAATCTGTCGTTTGTGGTACCTTTTTTATACCAATCCGGCAATTCGGCCTTTAATTAAACCATGTCTGTTTAGAACATACAGTATTATTTTATTAAATAAAAGATGTCATTTTAGTTAATTTAGTTTTTACTTACACAATTAAATAAAATCCCTCAAAAAAAAATGGTCCATCCTCCTTGGATACATGCATAGAAAGGAAGATCTGAAGATGCACTGTGTACTGAAGAAGCATCTACATATTTTGTATTCCATGATGTGGGCCATCATCTACCTGAGTTAATATTAAATTTTATTTCATTTTAGTTCTTAATTTTATTTATTTATTTTTATTAAGTCATGTTAATTTTTAAATGAAGCTCAGTCCCAAAAATAGAAACCAAAATTAAACATGCTAAAGTTATAGATCAAAATGAAATATAAATTGGTAGAGAAACCGAAAATTATTTTGATTATGTCAATACTTGAGTTAAAAAAACATAGTAAAAAAAATTTATAATAAGGATTTGTAGAAATAATTAACTTAGTGATTGAAAGAATATGAGAAATGAGAAATTGTAGACTACAGTGCCACACCAGCGATCACATATGGTTGAGACTGAGTTATGATGACCAAAATGAAATATCCTAAAATTGGGAAATAAATAACGATTCAAGGTATACACTAAAAATGTGTGTACTTTCAATGAGAGCTACTGGTCGAGGCATTTGCATTTGCTTTTATTGAATCTAGTTAATGCAAAATACCATCACTCAAACACAAGTTGGCTTATATAGTTCAGATTTTTAGATTTTTAAATTAGATAATTAGATTTATCCATTTTTTTTTATGGTTTTCTTTATCTTTATCATGTTATTAGGACACAATAATAGACAAATGATAATTAATTGAAAATTATTTATATTATTTCTTTTATATATATGGTGCTTTTTATATATACGATGAGAGGGTAAAGCGAGATTAATTAAAATAACAAAATATTTTGAGGCGTGTTAAAAAAAATCATCATGCACCTTTCAATAGTAAAAAAAAAACCCAATTTTTTTTTTTTTTGGTTCAAAGGCAGGTTGTGTCCGGATTTTATTCATATAGAGTTCATCATCCCCTCAGACTCGAGTGGGATATGAGATCAGAAATGCAGTCTCGTACACATATATGAGAGATTAGATCGTTATCGAGCGAAATCGCCCAATTTGCTATGGCGTCTGCAACAATATTATCTTGTCGGTTAACATATTGAATTCGAACTTCCCACCCCATTCCCGTAATTAGTTTCCTGCAATGATCAAAGAGATTGAAATCCACTTGAACGCCCTCGCCTCCTGAGCTGAGACTCTCGACAATGGCCATACAGTCCGTCTCGATGAGGAGTTTCCGAATACCCAGCCCTGTGGGCTCTAGCCTCCACCAACCCGTGGAAGACAACCCAGATTTTTGCTCTTTTAATTTTTTAGAAGGTTGTATCAAAAAGTATCTCGACCATTTTTTAACCACAAATAGAGCAAAAAAAAAAAACTGATATGGAATTTGTCTAATGGTATCATTCTCATTTAAACAAGTCAATATCATCGAAAATACAACAAGATCTTAATTTTAATGATTAATTAGCGTTTCCTTTCGGATTTATGGGCAGAAAAAAAAATTAGTTGGGATACTTTATTACCACCTCTTATAAAGATTAAATTATTTTTCTTATAGTTGATTGGTGGTGATATTTTTTCAACACTCGTCTAAAGGTTGAGTTATTTTAATTAGTTTCGTATGAGGAAAAATTTCATCTTTTCTTCTTCCCTTTTTAATAAGGTATTTTCAAGTCATGAGATTATGGCTCCATTTGGCAAAAACTAGTAGCTTTTCGTAGCTTATGGTTTTCATATTGTAGCGTCTTAAATGAAATAAATATAAGATTTTAATTTAATTAGCTTTTGAAATCTGAGTTCAACAACTACCTATCCAAGTTTTTCAGAGCTTTTGTTTTTTTATTCAAAATTTTTCAACAGCCTTTACAACTACATTTACCAAACACTATACTAGCTAATTATTAACCTATATTTTACATAAATAATCCAACAACTTCAGCTACTCATCAGTTTCAGCTGCTCCAACAACTACCAAATTGCCAAACGCACCCAACTTATACATATAAAAGGACAAAAAAATAATTATTTTCAATCCTATAGTAAAGATTAATTTTTGGAATAGTGAGGTATAGATTAGGTAGTAAACGAGTTGGACACAAAATTAAATGAAAACAGTAACCCTCTCATTATCCCATTCCAAACGCCCCCCAAGTCAATATCTTGTCTTGTCCACTAAATGTCACTCGTAACTCGTAATAAACCAAACAATTTACTACCGAGTATGGAGTACTCATAATGTAGGGGATTTGGATTCTAATTGTATTATGTTTATAATGCAAATATATAATATAGTGTTTGGTTAACACAATTTTTAAAATGTTTAAATTAAGAGTGTGTTTGGATTCCACGATATATTAATTATAATATAATTATTTTATCTTGATTTATGTGGTTATTATTTGGTTAAATTACTATTTTACATCGGTTTTTACGAGATTTTTATTTATATAACCAAACGCTTACATAAGAGCTGAAAATTATGAAATAATATAAATTGTGTGTGAGGTGAAAAAGACTTTTTTTTTATATATAAAAACTAAGATTGTTATTAGGGATAATTTTATTTTATTTTTTCTATGATTGTTACCAATAAATTGAGGTACTTTAAAGGATTCCTTGTGATAAAAGTTGGTAAACTCAACATCAACAAAAAGAAAAGTCGGTAAGGAAGGGCGTAGAGGAGGCCTCTAATCAATGCTTAATAAAAAAAGAGATGGTGCTTAAAAGTCAATACCTAGTGGGATTGTTGAAATAAAGCGTTCAATTATCTCATAATCCATGAATTTAAAGATCTAAATTAATGCTGCAAAACTGTCGGAAATCAACCAATTCGTTGCTCAAAAATTAAGTAAAATAAAAATAGAGTTGCACGTGATTAAGATCGCTGTGACTGCTCCCATCTATCCGACAGCAAGACGCTGTGGAAGCTTATTGATTTTCCCGTATTCTCGCTATTCACAGTTTTATTTCAAAGTCTCTCTCAACTTTCTTATTTATTTGGTATTTCGTTGCTCTGTGCGAATAGGAATAGGAATAGGATAGTCCGTCTGCCATTTGTTTTCACCTCATAATGTATTTCATCATGTTCTCGTCGATGAAGCAGGCCAAACATTTGTATTGGGCCGGCCCAAAATATTATGGATTTTATGACCTAAACGGATCACAGCGAGCTTTGAATGAGTGTTTTGTATTGGGCCGGCCCAAAACATTATAGCGTTATGTTTTGTTTTTTTAGCACTTATATTTATCGACCCTAGATTTTATAGTGTTTCTTTCTTTGATGATGTTTTGCATCTGCTTGGTTGGTTTTTTTCATGACGTTTTGCCCGTCTTATATTGTTTCAGCCACTCAAGTCATATATCACTAATTAATCGATTGGGATAGATAATAGACCTTTTAATAACGTCCAAATCTCAAATTCCTATGCGAGCCTCATCCCCCTGGATGAGGCGATCTAGTCATTAATTATGATTATAATATAATATAATATATTGTGCATTATAAATCATACTAATAGATATCTAAATTGAATCTGAATTAGGTAGCTAGCCCTGCCCAGTATACTCTGTGCGTCGTGGAATGAATCGAATTCACAAAGTTATCTTGAATAGATTAGGGAAAAACCGAATGATTGAGGGGTGGGGAAGGTTGACCACTTTGCCTGTGGTGAGACCGTGCCTTGAGAGACAAGAGAAATCATTATACATTTGCTCTCATTTGCATGCTTATGTTATGTGTTTTGTCCTTCCCCTTTTAATTGTTATTGAGCTAGGGCTCGCATATAAGTCTCTGAGTCTGGATAAGAGAAAAGTGTTATTTTTCAGATGAAAAATAAGATAGAAGGGATAAGGATTTTAGAGTATAGGGATATGGTTAATCATTAATGTTCGATTAAATGGGTGAAAATAAAATCAATTTTGCATGAAAAAGTGGGAGAAAGGGATAATGATTAAAATTTACTATGAATGGACTTTTTTTTTTACCCTTTTGCTTTTCCAAAAATTTAAACTAACCTGCCCTTAGTTTGACAATATTTTGACCTAATTGGTTTGTTGACAAGAACAAATTTTGATATTGATTATAAGTTATACAAACTAAGATATAAGAGTATTTTTGTTCTGTTCTTAAAAAAAAGGCAAAATTACAGAAAACCACCCTTTAAATATGGGTGTTTTCATTTAACCACCCCTTAAATTCAAAATTACAGAAAACCACCCTTTAAATGGTATTTGTTTACAACTCACCACCCATTCAACTATTTTTATTACTTTATCATTAAATATATTATATTTTAATATTTTTAAACTCAAATTTGAATATAAATATATTCAAAATTTGAATTTAAGGGCCCAATTATATTTTAGGGATCATTGTATTTATTTTTAAAAATAATAATCAATAAAGCCTAGAATTATTATCTTAATTTATGTTTGAAAATGTTTATAAATTTTTAAAACATTATGTAAATTACTCTTATTTAAAATATAAATAAATAAGAGTAATTTCTATAATATTTTTAAAATTTATAAACATTTTCAACCATAAATTAAGATAATAATTCTAGGTTATATTTATTATTATTTTTTAAAAATAAATAAAATAATCCCTAAAATATGATCGAGCCCTTAAATTCAAAATATGAATATATTTACAATCAAATTTGAGTTTAAAAATATTAAAATATAAGATATTTAATAATAAATTAAAGAAAATAGTTGAATGGGTGGTGAGTTGTAACCAAATACCATTTAAAGGGTGGTTTTCTGTAATTTTGTATTTAAGGGGTGGTTAAGTGAAAATACCCATATTTAAAGGGTGGTTTTCTATAATTTTGCCTACAAAAAATAGTTGGGTTTGACTCATCACTTTGGATCCGATAGTCACTCATAGAGGTACCTCTAGATCACTACCAACATTGCTATTTCAATTTACAACAGGAATCAAATATTTAAACTTTTTGTTGGAATATGGGTTATCATCTATTGAAAATATTGAGATGTCTTGAATAATATATAAGCTTGACGAGCTACTTCTCGTATTGCCAATCGATTTTGAGATGAAACCCCGTTGAATTTATGTGTATTCGGGTTTTCTATATGTGGGTCCACACACATCCAGCTTGTCTCATGATGTAATGTTTTAACTAATAACTACTACTACGTATAAATTTTTGTCTCCTGATGGCATGGTTAAATCAATAATCTCTCCAAGAAGCAAACCTCCGAAGGGTTTTGGATTATTCAAAAGGCTTAACTAACTTGTTTCACACCTTATAGGTCTCATAGATCCCTGCATCCGCCATTTTTCTTAAAATCCAAGGTTTGTTTTGCTCCTTATTATTGGGTCGAGTCAGTCGAGACAAGCCAGTTAACCTGATATGTAGCTCTTGTCGACTAGATCATATATTCGAGGTTTACCACCGAAATTAAGTAGGTTTCTCGTCATTAAAAAAACAAAAAAAAGACCTATGAATCTATGATCCATCGAGGGTACATGCATAAAAGGCGCCAACTTTCTTGTTTGAATTTCACCCACTATCTTAAAGCATCTCTGCTTGATTGGCGACCTGCAAAGACCTCTTTAGTGAGAGTCGTTAGTAAATCACAACATCAGTGAAGAAAAATGCCGCAAAGCAAACTGCCTAACTAACAACATTTTCAATTTATTTTAGAGAAGAGTATATAATTTTAACAAAATAGGATTTTTTTTCCCCTTCCTAATCGCTACTTTACATGAAAATGTAAAATATAGATTTAGTAATTTTTCCCCTGTATTTCCACATATTAAAAAAACTTTAAACATTAATTAGTTTACAATTTGAAGGTGAAATTTACTATAAATTGAGAGCATTTATAGTACTATATAATTAAATTTATTTTAAATAAAGAGTATTTATAGTATGTAAAAAATTATAAAATGAATAAACTATTAGAATCGCTGAATCAGTAAAAAAAAATTAAAAATCTTGGTATTTATTTTTTCATTTTATTGATTTTTCTCCAAACCTCGTTTTCGCGGGATATCACATCATATGTACTCAAGCAGAGCACACAAAGGCGCGCCAATGCCTTGGATGTCCAATTATCAATGGAAGAGTAACAAAAGATACGTTTGGGGAACTAGTCTGTAAATCAAAAGACCAACTGGCCAAATGGCGCGCCAATGCTTTATCGCAACAAGGAAGGGCAACCCTTATATCAGCTAACTTATCATCAAAACTCCTCTACGCTATGCAAAGTTTTATGCTTCCGGCCTCAATCCACAATCAGCTTGACCAAATAAATAGAAAATTTTTTTGGAATAAAGATGCACAACATAGTCCGTTAATTAGTTGGGATAAAATTTGTAAATCAAAAGCAGCTGGGGGACTGGGACTACGCAAAGCAAGAACCATGAATGAAACTCTACAATTAAAACTTCTATGGAAAATTCTTGCGGAACCACAAAACCATTGGGTTAGAATAATACAATACAAATACCTAAAAGAAAACCATATTCTTACGTATAATAAAAAAGGAAATGCCTCTTGGCAATGGTCGAAACTCAGAGCGCTAATCCCGATTTTTAAATCGGGGATAATATGGTCAGTGGGAAATGGACAATCTATTAACTTCTGGAAAGACAACTGGGTTTATACGATATCCCTGGAGGAGAAGCTGGGGCCGCAATAGAATAGTAACCCAAGGGAATATGTAAGTGATTACATTTTGGGGGATCAGTGGTGGGAGGAGAAGCTCAGGGCAAGACTCCCAGAAAGCGTAATAGAAGACATTATTAAAATACCCCTTCCAATCACACCTATCACAGATAGACTGTACTGGTGGTCAGACAGAAAAGGATGGTTTACAACATCGAGCGCATACAATCTTATCACAAGAAACCAAACCCACAACTCCGAGGATTATAACTGGATATGAAAACTAGATGTCCCACCCAAGGTTAAAAATTTTGTATGGAAAATCAAACACCATGGACTACCCACTACTGCGCGCTTAGCCCTTAAGGGGGTGGCGGTTCCCACTGGATGTGCTTTCTGTAACCACCTCTCAGAAGATGACATTCACCTATTTATAGAATGCCCCATCAACAATTTCCAGATACAATTCTCTGCTGACATTTATGACAAGATCAACACGATATTAACCCAAAACAGATGTATGAACCAAATATTACAAACTCTTGGGGAATCCCTGTCAAAAGAAAACAAACAACATATAATATTCAGATGGTGGACCCTATGGTTTGTTAGAAACCAAGTGATTTTCAGAAATGCAAAAACGCCGTCCACCGAGGGCCTTAAGAAATTAATAAAGGATAATATCGATAATTGGAAAAGAGCAAGCGCGTTGGATACAACAATTTTTGGGGAGGATGTGCTGCTTCCCCATAAAAACGAGAAATGTAAGGTAAGAAATAATAAACAAAATACAACCTTATGGAAAAAACCCCCGTGGGGAAAATACAAGTTGAATTTCGACGGATCCTTTGTATCACCAAAAAAAGGCTCTATAGGCTATATTATACGTGATTGGACAGGCAGCCCAGTAAGTATAGGAGGAAAGGATATCGGTGGCCTTTCGCCACTAATGGCGGAAGCTTTGGCCCTTAGACTAGGAGTACAAAAGGCAAGAGAACTGAATATCAACAACCTCTTCATTGAAGGAGACTCTAAGATAGTCATAGATTATCTAAGCAAACAGACAGCATGTCCCTGGGAAATTGAACTTATAATGTCAGACATCCAATCCATCTTAACAGAACTAACCGTCCTCGGAATCTCCCATATTCCCCGCATTGGTAACCAGGTAGCGGATAAGGTTGCACACCTTAGCTACTCTACCAGGGGAGCAGACTTCCAAAACGATTCAGGTCTACGCGACCTCATCCGCAAGCAGTGGCGGAACCTGAACTTATTGATTGAGGGGGCGAAAAATTACAATAAAAAAATATTATATGTAAAATTAAACCCTAATTTTTCTATTCCGAAAAATCATCAATATTATGTAACCTGAACTTGCATGATTTATTTCATGGTTTTCAAATATTTCAATATAACCTCCTAATTTGAAGTTCTCGGATATAATTATATTATTAAGATATGAAATTAATAAAAGATAATTACAATAAAAATATATCGGATTGTTAAATGATATAGAAAATATTGTAATTCAGTGCTGAAATTTGAAACGCTTATAACTTTTTGCTCAGATATTGGATTTGAGCTTATAATATATCAAATCGAAGCTATCGACAAGAGGAATATGTATGTTAAATTTCATTTTCGATTGGGGGGGCGACTGCCACCACTGGCCATAAAGAGGTTCCGCCACTGTCCGCAAGGATGCTTTCGGCTAGAGTTTCTACTCAGCTGAATCTTTACTTAATCAAAAAAAAAAAAAAAAAAAGAGCACACAAAGGCAGTGGGGTATATCCTAAAACCTATTAACAATAGAAGGAGTAATCCATTACTTATATACAAGACTTAAATTCTCGTGTTTTTTGATATGGGACAAACATCTTTTACATCACAATAGTTACTTAATCTCAAAAGGCTTCCTAATAAAGATAATGGAGCTGGAAAATCAAATTCCTACCCAAAAAGTCTTTCCAAAACTTTGACTATTAAATGTTGAAAACCCACACACTAAATTCTAGTTTGAATTTTGCATCATATGGTTGGCATCAAATAGCCAAAGAGTATTATTTAAGGCACGAAATTACCACCATGAGTTTTATGCATCCTTCTAGAAGTCCTTATTCCATGGCTTCCATAAAATCACCAAAAGATACATAGTTCAATATCCAACAATTTGACACTAAGGGCGTGTTTGGATTCCTAATACATTATGTTTATAATGCAAAATGATAAGGCGGTGTTTGGTTAACAAAATTTTTAAGGCGTTTAAATTATGATATTTTTGGATTTCACGATATATTAATTAAAATGAAATTATTTTATCTCGATTTATGTGATTATTTGGTTAATTTACTGTTTTACCTCGTTTTTTACGAGATTTTTAATTTTATAACTAAACAGACACATAAAACGAGGTAAAATAATTGCATTATAATGAAAATGCAATGGAATCCAAACACACCCTAATTTTCCAAAAGAGATTAATTACTTTAGTCATCTACTTATCCTTGGGATACAAATAAAATGTTTTTTTTTAAACGAGAGCAAATTAAGTGCATCGGTTTTGTGTAGATTTTATTGAGAGAATGTAAAAAAGAGTCCCAAATTAAAATTATAAAAGCTATATCAAATCTTAGTATATAAGTTGCTGACTTACTGCTCTTATAGCCAATTGGTTTTAGTTATATGGAACCTACTCGACTCATGTGCTCGGCTACTAGCGCATTGATGCACGTGCACACGACTCTCGGTTACGAATCCCAACAGACTCCAGTAAGATTGTCAAATTTTCTCTTTCGTAATTTTATTATGAGTATGGTTTAATCTCTTTTTCATAGCTCCTGCCTTTGTTGAAACATTATCAACTCTATATTCTCCATGCTTGTCTCCTTTCATTGCTATCTACAAACCTATCCTTCATTGCCCTTATTATCTCTATCCCTCCCAACTCTCAATTTTTATTCCCCTTAACAAACCCCTAATTCCATTTATATTTACCCATAAAAATTATAAATAAATACTCAAAAAGTGAGAAAATTTTCCGTGGAAATTAAAAAAAATAAAATTAAGGCGATGTTTGGATGGCGAGCGGCAGTAGCGGTGGCAGCCACAGCGGCAATCCTCCTGACGTTCATGATCACAGTAATCGTGCGGCGTTGGTTTAATTTCTCCAAACGAGGCACAAAGGTGACGGAAGCAGCCACCGCAGCGCCGCCGCTGCCTCCGCCACAGCCACCAACCAGAGGGAAAAGAGTGCGCCGGCCACCTCAGCCGATCTCGAAAATCGAGACCCGACCCAGATCAAATCTCCCCGTTTTCCGACGTGGGTCGTCGGCGAAACCCCTTTTCGACTGGTCCGATCACCCGTCGCTGATCACCGACGCCGTCGACAACGGATGGTCCAGATTCGCTTTCACCGCCGGCCAAGCTTCATCCCAGCCGTCAAGATCGAACCTTTTGGGCTGCGTTGGGGATCTTCATCATCAACAGCAGTCCAATCAGAGAGAAACCCAGGTGGAGATCACCTGGGAAGCGAGGGAAAAATCACTGGATTTCATGCAGAAAATAAGATTGAATTCAGGGTTGAAGAAGCTCAGCTCAAGCTCCTCATCAATGGCGGCGAAATCAGTCATCAGGACCTCTCTACCTCTGCCGGGCCCCTTTTTCCCACAAGACGCCTACTTTGAGATCACCGTATTATCAATTCCTTCAGCTCCCTCTAAAGAGGATAAAATTAGGGTTGAAGGTGAGAAGGTGAAGTTGATACAGAACAAGAGATTGGAAGGAATTAACAGGAATTCAGATTCAATCCTTCATGTATCTAGCAAGAGTGGGAACTATGATCTTGAAGATGGAGGTATTACAGCTTTTGTGATGATGTCTGTGGGGCTCACCTCTTCAAGCAACCCCCCTCTCAGGGCTCCTGGGTCTTACCCTGGCTCCATTGGGTTCAACTCTGATGGCTCTGTTTTTCTTGATGGTAAGTTGGTTTCTTACTTGTCATGTTTCAATTGTTATTTGTTGCATTTTTGTTGTTATGATCATTGTTCTAAAAATCCCGCATAGGCGATAGGTGACCCATACCGCCTAGAGCTAGGCAGGTGCCTAGGCACGTCTAGGCACCCGTCTTGACCGCCTAAGATCCGCCTAGCACTTAGCACTTTTTAGAACACTTGTTATGATCAACATAGAACCCCTAATTTGTTGCATTAACTTAGTCTCGGTGTAGTGTCGGGATACATCGATTTTTTTTTAGTGTTGTAGAATGCATAACCATGAAGTCGGATAAATCTAGTGTCAGGTTACATTGTTATATATTTATGTTGTTGCATTTTTGTTGTTATGATCAGCACAGAACCCCTAATTTGTTGCATTTAAGGCTAAGTAGTGTCGGGTTACATCGTTTGTGTCTTTTTTTAATGTTGTAGAATTCCTTATATATTGAATGTGGGAGTATTTTGGGAGTTTTTTGGGGGGTTTTTTTATTTTATTTTTTTGTTGTTTCTTTTGTAACTTTGTTAGACCATGTATATATATTTACTTATTCAGACAAGTCGTATCAATGTAGTGTCAGGTTGCATCGTTATTTATGTTCTTGCATTTTTGTTGTTATGATCAACATAGAACCCCTAATTTATTGCATTTAAGCATAATCTAGAAGCATGTAGTGTCAGGTTACATCGTTATTTGAATTGTTGCATTTTTGTTGTTATGATCAACAAAGAACCCCTAATTTTTTGCATTTCAGCATAACTGAGAAGCTAACCGGTGTGAGTGTAGTGTAGGGTTACATACTTACATTGGTATTTATGTTATTGCATTTTTGTTTCTATAATCAATTCATAATGTGCGAGGATTATCAGTGTCAAGTTATATCATTTTTATATTATAAGTATGGAATCCAACTTCTAACACAACTGAAGCTAATGTGTAGGAGCTTCATCTAACTTGTACTATTGTTACCCTTTCTGACTTGTTTTATTAGATGCGATTGAGATCCCCTGATCCAAAATCCCCGCCCCCCTAAATGTCTTTCATTGTCTGAATTAAAAAAAAAAATAGAATTTGAAAAAATTGAGAAAAATTGTAAAGGGTGGGGTGGATTGGGAGAGAGTACAGGGAGACAGGGGGTTTTCGGGAACACAGATTCGCTCTGCATTAGATGAGAGAGGAGATTTTCATTGCACAATGTAGTATGAAAATCAAATCATGTAAGCAAATTTAAAGCATTTTTAGTATCTTGACAAAAGACTCTGACTAGACCCAAAATTTTCTTACATGGTAAATGGGATCTTTTGATTGTCTAGGAATGATGAAATCCACATAGGAAACTTATTCCATTTAAGCATCAAAATTCAGACTTCAGAAATGTCTTCATTCCTTAGTATGGTATGAACAATAACAAGAGTTATATAGTAAATGGACTTCTTCTTTGATTGTCCTCCTGTTAGGGATAAAGTTGGTGTTCGGATCCGGAAAGGAAAGTTGGGGGCAGCAGAAGGTGATAGGTTGCGGTTTCAATCCGACGCAGAAGAGGGTATTCTTCACATTGGATTCGGAGCTCACCCACGCGGTGAACTGCAAATCGGAGGAGTTTAGTGTTCCGCTCTATCCGGTCATTGCAGCGAATGCGGACATTACAGTGCTCGTAAACATGGGGCAAAGCAGCTTCGCTTACGAGCCTGCGAATGCTGCAAGGGCTTCAGATCCATGCTGTGAAGGATCAATTGTGAGTTCGCCTACCACGAAAAGCTACGAAGACAGCGAGGAGCTGTTCTCCATGGGGAGGATCGATTCGGGCTGGCTCAATCATTGCGCCACCAAGAACAGCACGAACAGCGATGTCTATAGCTGGTGTAGTGGTGGTCACAACAACAATAGTGATGGGAAATATAGGAGTAAACCGATCCAGGACGACGTTGAGTCTGAAGCTGATCTATTCGAAATATCGCTTGATGTCAGCAGGAAGTCTCCGAAAGTATAGCGAATGATGAAAAAATGTTGTACATAGCTTTTTCTTTTGGAGATTCCTTTGTTGATAACAACAACAACAACCCAGTATATCTTGTGCTTAAGCGGGGTCTGGAGGTTAGGATGTACGCACTCTTACCCCGGACCAGTTGAGGGAGTGTTTCTGATAGACCAATCAATTTTGTGCAGATTGGTTGTGAAGGTGCAAAGGGATATATAGGTAGAATCCAGAAAGATTGATCGGCTGATTCAGGTGGTTTAAGAGGAGAGTTAGCCGAAGGGATTCTTTTTGGTAATGTAGGTTCTTTCCTTTGGTTGCAGGCCAAGAGGGTTCGAAGAAAACGAATCGTTTGATCTCGAGTTATTTTGATTCGGATCGAATTGCATCCAAAACTCTTGCTTTGGCATGGTAAAAAGTTTCTGCTGCACAAGCACCTCTTGTTCAGTGAATTCATTGTTATAGGAACAATGTCGGTTTCACAATAGATATGACACTTTTTTTTTGTGTATTTACTGTAATTGTTCTAAAAATTACCGACAAAGGAAGTTTTTCCTTTAAATAAATTGGTTATATTTTAAAGTCGTCTATCTAACTGGATGAGAATTTGACGTTCAAAATCAGAAGAAAAATTATAAGAGTCAAATGAGTTGAGTATTGGTTCTTCATATTAAGCTCGCTTAAAAATGAGTCGAACTTGAGCTAAACCCAAATTTAGATGCGAGATTTATAATGTGTGGCTCTGAAAGAAGCAGAACCGATCTTTTTTCGTGCATAGAGTTGTTCTACTTGCTTATGATATAGTAATTCATGAATTTTTTTATAAATACCAAAAAATTCTAGTTATTGAAACAAATTTTAAAACGTGGTTATACTCAACTCGTTTAGCAAATAAACGAGTTTGAAAAAAGTTTTTTTTTTTTCGAGCTCGAATTAGTTGACTCATATAACAACATGGTTAACTTTCTATAATGTACAAAATATATGGATGCTAAAGTTAGATCTAAAATGTGAGGTTACATATATATGCATATCACTTTCCATGGTAAGTAGGGATAATCCCTCCTCCAGGAGTCCTCCCCATTTGCGCGCAATTTATAATGGGCCGGTTAGAGGCCCAATCCATTTCAATGCCAGGCCCAATATCAGCTTGAGGCCCAATATCAGTTACATATATTCATGCATATGAGCATATCACTCTCGAATATGTTATGCAATCGTCAACGAATATTTGTGGCCTTCATGGAAAAATTTGGCGTTCAACTATGATTACATTGGTGAGATTTTTAAGAGTTATTATTGATGTCTATAGGGCTGTTATATGAGCTGAACAGCTCGACCTCGGCTCGGGATCGGCTTGAAAAAGCTCGACTCGAGCTCGTTCAGTTATCTAAACAAGCCGAGCTTGAACATGATTTGAAGCTCGGTTGAAAGCTCGGCTCGTTCGATTTAGGCTCGAATAATATGGAACTTCTAAAATTTTCTTTAAGTTAATATGTTATGATCAAGTAAAGCTACTTAAAGCTCGAAAAAAGCTCGGCTCGAGCTCGATCATTTACTAAAACAAGCCGAGCTTGAACAGAAAAGAAAGCTCGTTTAAAAATTGGGCTCGGCTCGGCTCGAGCTCGTTTAACAAATGAACAAGCTTGAACATGTCAAGCTCGGCTCGTTCGGCTCGAATAACACCCCTAGATGTCTAGAAGGAAATTAAAAGAAAGCATATTTATGCATACAAAAAATGCTTTATGAAAGCACTTTTATTTTTCACACATGAAAAAATGAACCAAAAATGGATGCGAATGGCGCCCCCATACGCAAACTTATGATGACCAATTTCCACTCCACGCACATGCTGTGTTTCCACATTCTCTTATTTTTATTTTTATTTTATATTATATGAACAATTGGCCCCCTTTGTGTGTGTGTGTATATATATATATTTATTTATTTATCTATTTAATTTGTCATAAAACACGAAAACAAAAAGTCCATACGACGTGCACCACGAACCAATTAGAAATAATTATTATTTTAAGAGAATTAATCATATTGAACTGATTAGCTTGATCATACCCATTTGTATACATATGGTACATACAAGGCACAAGTTGCACAACACAACCTTGATTAAGAGTTATACATAGTACATATAAGGCAGGACCCACAATTGAGGGATGACTAAAATGTCAAGTATTGGCCATTTGAATGAAATCAAGGGTGGAGATTGAAAAGAGCGCAAAATTGACAATAGAAGGAGTAGTCCATCGACTCATATGCTAAGACTCGTTAGGTTTAACTTTCGATGTGGGACACTCTATTCTTTCACATATTAACAATGTTACACATGTTAGGCCGTTACTCCGTGAAAATCTATTTTATTTATAAATAATGTAGCATAGTATATAAGTCGATGATCACTCCTCATATTTTCAATTGGTTTTAGAATGAAATCTTATCCTCCTATGCCAATTATTAGGATATCGTCAACGAAAACCGTTAAAACATACAACGAAAAAACAGAAAAGGTGCAATACAACAAGTTGAAATACACGTATCTTACAAAAGACGAATCTAGACAAAGAACATACTGACCCCATCAGATCCAATCGACTTTGACAATACGTGAAGATAAACGGATGCCTATGGTTGAGGAGGTGAGTAACGGTTGCGTGTGTGTTATGGTTGCTGAAACGAAAAGGATGGATTCGGAATATTGGTGGGATGTAAAGTAAACAAAAGGGATTTTATGCACATGTTTGCCCATGTGAACATGTACTTAAAGATCGATCGATCTTGTGACAGATATATGTTGTTATATTATATATCCAGTTAATTCCCAAACAGGTTAATTTAATTGATTAAAAGAGAATGTTGTTATTGTTATATATCCAGTTAAGCCAGAGGCGGATCCTTTTTAGGGCCGGTATCTAAGTAAAAAGTTATAAACGTTTCAAATTTCAGCACTGAATTATAATATTTCCTACATTATTTATCAAACCGATATATTTTTATCGTAATTATCATTTATTAATTTCATATCTTAATAATATAATTATATCCGAGAACTTCAAATTAAGAGGTTATATTGAAATATTTGAAAACCATGAAATAAATCATGCAAGATTTATGTTTTTATTCTAGTTATACATCCATAATATTGACGATTTTTCGGAAAAGAAAAATTAGGGTTTAATTTTACATATAATGTTTTTTTTTCGCCCCCTCAGTCAACAATTTCAGGATCCGCCACTGAGTTAAGCACGGGATTAATTAATTTAACTCAACATGATTAGTCATGTGATTGATTCGTCCTCTTCATACTGATTAGTAATTCATTACTTGCTGTAGCTGTCGTTTTAGTGGTTGAGAACACTTCTATCCATTACCGAAAGATCGAAAGGTGATCGATTACGAGGTTACGCCCAACTAATGCATCGCAGGAAGAATTGAATCTGCACATGCAGTTAGTTGATGTTAATTAAAAGGGTTTGGATGATCATGTATGGTAACTTATAATTAGGTCTGTTATTTGAGTCGAATGAGCTGATCGAGCCTAAATTTTGATTCGAACTTCAAATTGTGTTTATAATTGGATTGTTTAATAAATGGATGAGATTGCACCGAATTTTTTCGAGTATTACTCCTTCAATTCATACTTGCTCTTGACATAGTAAATGTGAAGTTCTGAGAAACCCGAGCCGAGTCGTATCAAATCGGGAGTCATGTCGGGTTTATTTTGTTTTTTGGTTATAAGGTCGGGATTCACCACTTTACACAAAAGCTTAAGCCATTGGGTAGGAGCGCGCTTCTCCCTCCTTTATATTTTGGTTTGGTTTTCACTTCACCACCGACGTGGGAAGTCTTTTTATCCCAACAGACTTAAAAGAGATTTTTATAAATTCCATAAAATTTGAACTATTCGGACTTGAATCGAGTACTCGAGCTAAGCTTTGAATTGAGTTTCAAAATGTACTTATACTCGACTCGTTTAGTAAATTAATGAGTTCGAAATGAGCTTTTAAAGAGTTGCACCCAAGTTGAGCTCAATCTACTCGACCCATATAACAACCATACTTATAATGCACATATAAGTCATAATAAATAATTATCCAAACAAATCCTAAATATTAAATCATCCAAGGTTTGAAGAAATAAAATTTGTGTACATCCTACTTTTCATTTAGATCATCTCCAACACTTCTTTAAAATGAAAAAACAAAATACGCATCATTTAGTTTTAATTTGGAGAATGTTGTAGATTTATGGTAGACTCTTTTTTTTTTTCCTGTTGTTTCTCCATTTTAGATAATGAAATGAGAAATTTGCTGGGCTAAAAAAGTCTTCAAATTATCAAAATTTCCAAAATATATGACACTCCCATACCAAAATTTTAAAGATGACGACAGAAGGGTGCTTGAGGCTCTTCTTACATTGCATTAAAATGTTTACAAAGGTTCAATGAATAAAGGAGGAAGAGGATATCTCATGAAGTTGTTACACAATAAGAGAAATAGAGAATTACATAGGCACTCCTTTTTCTTGTTACATCTAGTAGGTAATACTGGTGACAAAACTATGCTTCAAAGTTTCTTTCATTAAAATATTAATGGTTAATTATGTGCCAAGGCATCAGGGTGACGAGGTGTTCGGACACCAAGCTGAAGATTTATAGTGCTAGCTAGTAGGTAATGTTTTTTTTTTTTCATGTTATGTGTTTTTGGTCGGGGCGGATATTTTCACCGCTAATTTTTACTATTTTCACCGCTAATCACCGCATAGGTATGCGGTGGTCTTAATCCACTTTTTCCCATACCCACCGCATGTATATGCGGTGGGTCCGTTGACCGTATACGAACCCACCGCATATATATGTATGCGGTGGATTATGACGATCGTATACATGTGGTGGGGTTTTTGGGCAATTGAAAACCGTTTGTAGAAGTTATCTAAAACCGTCGCCATAACCCACCGCATGTGTATACGGTGGGTTTTGGACCGTTAGCGAAAAAATGTTCATCATTTCATGTTACTAGTTTGCAAATATTACACCATGAAAAATACTAGTATGAAATAATTCCCAAAATCTAGAACCAGTTAAAAATAATAATCTCAAACTATAGGACTCAAAAATAGGATATAAATATATTTTAATATTGATGAATATAATTATTAAATTAATACATGTACCAATTACACATATAATACTCCAACACTCATTAGAAGACAAATATGAAATATCAGATATTCATATCCTAATTAATCTGAAGCAAAAGAACAAATGAATCAATCTGGAGCAAATATTGATCATATCCTAATTAGTCATATGAAACACTACCTTAACTAGTTTGTTTATCAAAGAAGAAGAAAAAGTTCAACCCCTTGTGATACGTGGGCCCTCCTGTAGTTGCAAGGTTACCATCGACAACGGTCGATTTTTTTTTTAAAATAAATTAAATAATAATAATGAGAACGTTGGACAAGAGAGAGAGAAATGAATGGATCCCTTGAGCTTCAATTCATGTATATGTCGATCAAACTGTACATATATTGACTTGAGTATAAGAGACGATACTTAAAAATTAGGTAAACCATATCAATTAGTTTAGTTTAAGTGTTGAGATTAGAAGTAGACTTCAAACCCTAAATTTATTGACACGAGTATGTTGATAGTTAATACATAATCACTGTGACGTTTCATTCTAAAATCAATTGACAATTCGATTAATAGTCCATCAACACACTATACATATAAGGTTTCGGTAAGATTCTTTATATTTCTGTTAAGAGATTCCCTTTTTCCTTTCATTTCAACACACTCCTCAAGTATATATATATAACTACCTCGTTTCGTAATATAGTTAGTTGCACATCATGCCTTAATTAAGATATGCTAGCACAATATTGACTCGAAAGACCTAGTAACAAATCGTTCTAATACCATGATAAATTCAGTATCTCATATAACGTGGGGTTCACGCTTCTGTATAATATACATCATGCACTCAGCCCTTGCTCAACATGTAAGAGTGTAAGACCAACATGGGTATGTTATTCAAATTTTCAATTTGAGATTATTTTTTATTCCCATCTTTAATTCAAATATATACTAATCTAGATCTAGATGTTATAATCTAGGTTTTGAGAGACTATAATTTCTGCCATTTTGAAGCTCGCCCAAGGTACAAATGAAATATTCAATTAAATGTTCATGTTTTTTTTTATTAGGTAAAAATTCGGATGAACACAGGAAGGGGTCTAACCGATTGCATTCTTCCAGATGAGATCCATAAGACCAGGATCGATAGAATTAGGGTTGGTATGGTAATCGAAAATTACCATACCAACCGATTACCAACCATACCAACAGGTCATTGGTACCAAGAAGTCGGTAACCGACTGAATCGGTAACTGAAGTCTCGGTATCAAGGATAGTCGGTACGGTAACGGTATGGGCAACCCAAATACCGTGGTACCGGTGGTACCGAATATATATTTAATTTTTTTTAAAAATAAAATAAAATATTGTATTATTGTGTAGGGCTATACAGATATTAATTAATTTAATTTTGATTTTGTTTCTTAAAAAAAAATAGCGTCTCAATTTCAATGTTTCATTAGGCATTAGACATTAGCCGTCTTCCCCAGTTCCATTCGTTCACTTCCAAGCCCTAATTTCAGAGAACAAGCCGCAGCCTCCCGTCCCGTCCAGTCGTCCACCAGTCCTCGCCACCGGTAGTCCTCGCCCGGTTACCGTCCACGGCCAGTCCTCGCCGACCGCCAGCTCTCGAATCGGTAAGTTTCGAATCCTTCGTTTTCGATCTCCCTTCTCTCAAACAATCCGAGATTTCATTTCATTGTTTCGATCTCGCTTCAAACCAGGCAGATGGGTCGTACTCGAGCTCCGTTGGGAAGAATCACGGGCAGCGGAAGGGGTGCACGAGGAAGAGGTGCGACCGGATCTGGATCTGTTGGAGCCGGATCTACTGGTGGTGGAGCGCCCGGATCCGCCGGGGGATCTGTCATTGGTACCATCGGTACCGATGGTACCACAGTGTATAAAACGAAAATCGAAGAATGAAAATAGTGGCTTCGGTTACCACGGTACCGACATTCGGTAACCGATACTTTCGGTACCAAGAGTTTCGGTACCGAAACTATTCGGTTGGTACGTGGTACAGAAAATCCCATACCGAGGGGAATCGGTACGGTACGTGGTAATCAAAAAATTACCATGGTACCGTACCGTGCCAGCCCTAGATAGAATTGGCTCTCATACTAGAGCATGAGTGACAAAGGTGTGCAACCTTATCAGCCACTCTATTACCGCTATGGTAAATATCAGAGAAGGAAACCGTTTCAAAAGATCTAAGCATGCATTTGATGTCCGATAGCAGAAGCTCGATTTCCCATGGGCAGGCTACCCCTTTCTTGAAGTAGTTAATTATAATAAGCGAGTCCCCTTCGATAATAAGATTTCGAATTTGAAGATCCAATGCTTTGGTTATTCCTTCTCTTAGAGCTAAACCCTCGGCCATGAGTGGTGTCTGAAATCCTATTAACTTACCTCCCAATTCCTTAGTTTCACCCTTCGAATCACGAATGATATATCCAATTGTGATTCTCTATTTGCCCCTGCCGCCCCATCAAAATTTAATTTGAAAAATTCTCTAGGGGGTTTCTTCCACTTTGTTGTTTTATTTGTTGGTTTTTTAATTGTAGGCATGTTCTTAGAAGCTTTAACATTTTTCCCCCAGTTGATCCCCGACTTGATTTGGGAAGCAGACACCCAATTTGATTTATGTGTAGCAACTTGTTTATTGAAACCTTCTGGGCTTGGCAGTGTTTCTTGTCTAAAAATGTATTTGTTACGGGTATTCCACGCAGTCCACCAACTGAACGCTAAGTCAGTCTTTTCTCTTGTAGAAAGTGTTTGGCCTAGATAGCTCATCACCTGATAGATGTTTCTGGATTCGGATATAATTTTGTTTTTTTTTTAACCGGAAAAAATTTGACTATTGATAGAGCCAACTAGCCAAGAGCATCCTTACGGATGATACTCCAAAAAATATGGGAAAAGCATCCTCATTTTGGTAGTTACACATCGAACATGCAGTAGGACGGAACTGCTACTCCACAAGGGGAAAACACTATTGCATTGTTGCTGTAGTCCCATCAAGCGCGACGAATTCATTTATTCGTTGGGTGATTTATGTTTCGTGTAGGTGAAACAAGTTATTGCCTCAATTATAATCCTAGCTTTAATACATTAACTATCATTTTAAAGTTTGCATATTTATCGCATTATTATTATTATTATTATTATTATTATTATTATTATTATTATATAATAAAGGAATTTACAAAGAATTAGTGGGGAGCCGAGAGACAATCTGGGCCCCCACTCCTTTAGCAATAGAAAACCCCACCCTAGTGAAAATATGAGCTGCATTATGAGCCCCTATATCGTGAGCTTGAGCGAATTTCTGGATCCTCTTTAGAAGGGCTATAGCGTCTGCCTTAAGTTCCCCCAATGTAGAAAAAGAAAAGGGTAAGAACCCATAACCAATGGCGTTACACTTATCTTGATACTTGATCCGCTTTCGACGAGCCGCCTCAACCACCACCTCCTGTCCAGGAACAAAATCAACCATCCCAGATTGTGTCAAAGGGGATGACCCTGTCAAGTCAACATAAACATCCAGCCCTTCATCCCACGCATAAAGGAGCATGTCCGCAGGACGAAGGGGTTTCCCGTCTCCCCCACACAGGCCAATATCAACCTCTTTACCAGCTGAGATCCCAGAACGAAAATAGACATTCACCAAAGTGTCACAAACAACATTATGGCGATGTTTAATCCCCACAATACCAGCACACGACACAGCGTGATCTCCAAAAATGTCCCCCTCAAATACTCTGGAGCAAGCAGAACAAGGCTCCGAAATGGAAAACAAAGGGATGCCTAATCGATAGCAAAGCACACAACGATACGTCTTACCATTCATAGTCTGACCTAGCCCTGAGATAGGGACAGCCCTAAGCCAATCAGTAGCATGATCTCGACGCTGAGAACTCCACAAAGCCATCTGACGCGGTGATAAGGAAAAGGTATTCTCTGCATCTTTCGTAATCTGTGTGAAATATATGTCTGCCAGTTTCACCGAATAATATAATTGAGGCAATAACTTGTGCACCGTGCACAAGTTATTATTATTATTATTATTATTATTATTATTATTATTATTATTATTATTATTATTATTATTATTATTATTATTATTATTATTATTATTATTATTATTATTATTAGGTGTGGTTCGGGTGTGCACCGTGCACAAATATTATTCGGTGAAATGTGAAATATTATTCGGGGAAATTTGAAGCATTATTCGGTAAAATGTGAAACATTCTACCGAATACTGTTATGTTTTTTTTCCATTCAGTTCAGATGAAAACGTCTCAATTCCACTGTATAATTTGTAACATTCTACCGAATAATGTTTAGTTTTTTTATTCATCCATTTCAAATAAAAGAAACCTCAATTTTCTAAACAATACTTACAATTTATACGAAATATTTCAAATTTCATCAAATAATGTTTCACAATCCCCTAAACAATACTCATATTTTCACCGAATAATGCTTCAAATTTCACCAAATAATATTTCACATTTCACCGAATAATATTTGTATACAGTACATACCCTAAGACTTGTGCACGAATGATCCATATATATATATATATATATATATATATATATATATATATATATATATATATATATATATATATATATATAGAGAGAGAGAGAGAGAGAGAGAGAGAGAGAGAGAGAGAGAGAGAGAGAGAGAGACTTGTGCACAAATGATCCATATATATGAAATACCCCAAATTATTTTTGGGTTATTTCTTATTTTTTGTCTAATTAAATAAGTCTATATTATATCAAACTATAGTATATATCTTGTGAATTTGGTCATTTAATAAATTCACCTAAGATATATGGCATGAATTAGAATAATTAAATTATTCTAAAGAGAAATAATATATGATTGGATTTAATTGTATAAATCCTCTAAATACTCTTATTATTTAATTTATAGAGTTAAATTAAATAATATTCATCCCGCTATCTCCATCTTTATCCGTTTCTTTTATTTATTTTTCTTAAAATTCTATCATCTACCCTTAATCCCCATTTTATTTTAATTGATTCTTAATTGCAAAGAATCAAAAATCTATCTTTTTATCTAACCTAATTCTTCAGTAGTATAGATACCCGTCAAATATTAGGTTTTCCACAACCCAAAACGCCGAAACCAATTCAACTTCACAAACATCACCGTCTCCTCGACCCCTTGCTCCCGTGAACCACCAAGCCAACTACCGCCGGCGGCCTGAGCCACGAGCCACCACTGCCGGACCATCGCAGCGCAGCCTTGCTCGGAGACGCGCCACGAACCAAGCCGTAGCCTCTGCCCTGTTCGACGCCGCCTCTGATTATCGCCGCCCCGTCCCCCCCTCTCTCCGATCGCTGTCCAATCTACCGCCGGACAACCGCACTCGCCTCGACCGCTGCCTGGCCACTGTCCGAGCCGCCGAGCCACTGCAGAACGCCCGCCGAGCCGCTGCCTTGCCTGTCTCCGATTGCCGCCCAATCGCCGCCGAGATTCCCCGTTCGGTCCTCTGTTACTGTACGTGAAGGCAAGAAGAAGACAAAGGGGGGATTTAATCTCTTTTGATTAAATTACTGGAATTCCCCCTTGTTTTTATTTTATTTCCGTTTTTGGCCCTTAATTAATTATTTATTAAGTAAAGTGGCCAATATTTCTAAATTATTCAATTCTTGCCCATTTCAGCGACACCAAGAAATCTCGAAGCACTCACGCCGGATCCCGCTTCCCAAGGAATTCATATTGGTATATAATATTTAACTTTATAGAATTAATTCAATTCTAAATTGGGTTAAGTAAAGTTAATTTTCTAAAATATCAATATTAAATTTCCTTTTTCCGTTGGATTCGATAGGTGCTAAAATCTCGCCTGGTTGTCATCAGCTGATCATCGGAAGTCAAGGCAAGTGATTTCGTTCAATGCCTTTTGCATGTTTCGTGATTTTCCTTTGACGTGCCTTTTAAATTCTTCCGTGTCGAATGCGGCCCTGTGGCCAATTTCCTTGCCAATTTCGATAAATTGCATATCCGTCTGCTTGATGTAATTTATCTTTTTAATCATAAATTGGCATGAGTTAAATTGATGGGCAATTATTAAAGTAATTATAGTGTTATAGTATTAAATGTGATTTGTTTGTTTATAACTCGAGATAAGTAAAGGTTGTCCATTTTCTTCTTCCTAAAGTGCATGATATTCTGTTTGTTCTTTCATGCAAACTAGTGGCATGTGATAGTAAGACCCTTTGAATTATCCATGCCTGTCCCTGTTTGATTTAATGTCGTTATTATGATCACCTAGTATAACTTGTTTATATATGATAAGATAGGCACCATGTGATGCTTAGTTGTGATATGTTAAAATGCGCACCGCGTGATGCGAGTGGCTTTATGCCTTTGGCAAGTTATGCAGTAGACTGACTTGCAGGTTGTGGTTCGTTAAGCCACCGCCTTACAAGGTTTCATGAAACACCATCCCGGAATGCATTCTCTGCGGGGTGATAAAACAACGATCTGATGTAGGTCGTGGACCTTGTTAAAGGCCCGACCGGTATCACGTATTATTATTGTTATTATTATTATGGTGAGTATGATTATTATCGACTGTTAAATAGGTGATCATTTCAGTTATTATACTTATCTGCCTCAAGTATAATTCCTGTTCTTATCTTATAATCGATCGTTATGATCATCCGAGTCATGTCGTGAATTTTTATCTTTTTGTTCAGTTTCCACTATTAAATATTCGTGTCATTCCCTTAACCTGAGACATACCGTTTTATGGTCACTGTAAGGTTAAAGTCTGAACATTTTCCCTATCATTTGCTAGTCTTAATTGTACTAACCATCCTATTTATTGGATGGCTGGTGTCCTTCGTTCTCACGAAACACCAGACCATATTCCACAGGTCTAGTGCAAGCAGCGGAGCAGGAGAGAGTTGAAGAGCGGACTATCATTTATTGAATCTATATACTACAAGTTTTGAACCTCTAAAGTTTCCGCATCGCTACTTTAATCTCAGTTATTCATACTTTATGATTTTGGTATCCTTATTATTACTATGATCAGATATTTTGAACTAATAAATTATATTTACTTCCGCTTATTTTATTTAAATTATCATCTTGTTTATGGGAGCATGGTTGCATGTCCCTATAAGCCTCAGGTGAATTCAAAGACATTAAAGTCTGCGGATTCACTGGCGCTGCAACACTCCTTTGGAATCTAAAAGGGGGTGTTACAATATATATATATATATATATATATATATATATATATATATATATATATATATATATATATATATATAGGGATTACTTCAAATGTAAAAACTCCTTAAAGTGTAAAATATGCTTATCGTGTAAAATGTTGGGTTTAGTGCAAAACCGGACACGCGGGTGGTATTTAAAAAAAAAAAAACTGAACCGGTTTCTCGGATTAAACCCTAAACCGTTCCTCTCTCATTCCCTCTTTTTTCCGTCCTCAACTCATCCAAATCCAAGAGCTCCCTGAGAGATTGCCGTCCGGCAGTGGAGAAGGAGCGGCGAGGGTTGGGCGAAGGGAGGATTCGAATCCGAAGAAGGCAGCCTCGTGGAGGAGCGAAAGGAGTAGGAAGGAGAAGATGTCGGGGTCCCGGTGCCGGTCGATGAAGATGGGGTTGTGATGAGGGGCGGATGTGGAGAGGGCGGCGAGGAGGGAGTCGGTGTCGGCGGAACAGACTCAAATCATCAACCGCGTTCGCCGACCAGCAGCATTCCACCAGGTATTTGTCCTCTTCCCTCTCCTTCCACTTTTGTCAGAATAGGGTTTTTGCGAGTGTACCCGTGGTTCCCGGGTCCGAATTTGTTCTCGTATCTGCTGTGTTTGTGAATTTTTGGTTAAAATTTCCTTGAATTTGTTGCCATGTGATGTGAAATTAGGGATTATGTTATGTAATTGTGCGTGTTGGAGTTCACATAACCGAATTTCGTTGGATTTGGAAGGGTTCATTGAAGGTCCTGGGTGATAAAGACTAGAGCCTGGTTATTGGATGGATTTCAAACTGCAAATCTTGATTCAAAAGTTCATAATTTGGTATTGATGCATTTTTTATTTATCTATGCACAAAGCATTTGTCTGTACAGTTGTTGCTTTTTGACTCTAAACCATTTTCTTCCTTTAAAAGCCATTAGAAACTAGTAACTGATGTATCCCAGTGGCTTTGATTCCTCATCCTTTTCTAATTGTCTTATATGTATATAGTTCATGTCTAGATTGACTTGATGATGTAGCATGATTAGTAGACTACTTGGAAGGCAGCGCCCTTCCGCTGCTGAACGGAAACAAGATAGCAGACGCATTGACCAAGCCCTTCGATGGCCAAAAACCCGCACTCCTGGCCTCTGCAAAAAGGTTCTCGGTGTTCTTTTGCTTCTTTTTCTTGTTTCCTGATTGATTTCTGATCTGTCACAATTTATTCGATCATGTGCTGCAGAAAATGTAAAACAGAAAATCTATGATTCGCACCATAATTTATTTGCCTTTACCAACTTTTTTATTCTCTATATTAGAGTAAAAGGTCTCACCAGTCGAGTAATTGGAATGTGTCAAGGCATCTTTTTGTTAATTTTAATTCATAGAAGTTATCTCCATTTGTAAATTTTTTTTAATGGATGCAATTTTGCTCTCCCTTAGCTTAGTAAATACCATATGAACCATGATCTGCATTTTTCCAGTCATATTGAATTGATCACTTCCTCTGCATTTGCAGTATTCACTCTTTGGATCATTTCTTTCAATTGGAGGGGCTTTAGGTGCCATAGCATGTGGGAAGATGAGTGATTACCTTGGTCAAAGAGGGGTAACTTTCTTTCTTCCTACCATCATAAGTTTGTTTCTTACACTCTATATGATTCTTAATCTCAACTTGCAATGCAAAGAACAGACATTTTGTGTGACTGATGTATTATCCATTGCTGGTTGGCTCGCAATTGTGGCATCACAGGTACGCTTCATCTTCTGTGCCGCCTCACCCTGCATCTTATATCCAAACCACTACTAACATTTTTTTTTATTCTTCACCAATTTGATCTTAACTAATTTGGTTTGTGCTTCTAAAAGAGTATTTTGCCTTTGTATCTGGGTAGACTACTGCTCGGATTTTCACTGGGCCTCAGCGCTTACGTGGTTAGTGATCGTTCCTATGCTTTATAATGATAAAAGCTCCAAAAGGCAGATTACACCCCACTTTCTTCATTTTGCCCCACAGGTTCCTGTTTATGTTGCTGAAATCACTCCCAAAGATCTTCGAGGAGGGTTTGTAAGTCTCAGCATGGTAAATAAAAACTACTTCTCTGGGGTTGTACTGTTGATAATTTTGCTATTGTTTTAGAATACTAATCCCCGTTTTTCTTTGCAGTTAATGATATGTACCGGACTAACAATAGCATATATACTCGGAGTTTTCATTCCTTGGCGTATCTTAGCTGTAGTTGGTACAAATATTGCTTAATGCATCAATCAGTGTATTCTTTCTTTGTATATTGAACATCTTTGCATGGTCACTGGTCTCTTCAATTCGTTCCACAGGGATTATTCCTAATCTTTCACAGTTAATTGGCTTATTCTTCATTCCGGAGTCCCCTAGATGGTTGGTATGTTCAGATCACTTTTACTTAGTGATCATACATATTTAAAGCTACTTCATGATTACAAAATAATTTGGTTTGTGCTATTTCAATGCAGGTTAAGGTTTGTGCTATTTCAATGCAGGTTAAGGTTCACAAGGAAAACGAATTTAAAGCTGCCTTGCAGCGTCTCAGGGGATCAAATGCTGACATCTCCAGAGAGGCAGCTGACATCAAAGTATATATTTTCAATTTACTATAAACTTTCATTCGTTTTATGGTTTGAAATTAAAGATATCACTAATTGTGCCCACCTTAAAAAGAGTACACTGAAGCCCTTCAGCGTATATCTAAAGTGAGCAATTTTGAGATATTCCAGAGGAAATATGCATACTCATTAACCGTAAGTCTTGTTCTTTGAAAGGAAATCACGAGGAAAGCTTTCCTTTTTCGCTTCTTGAGCATGATGCGAGGTGTTATTTTGCAGGTTGGGATAGGCTTATTTGCTCTTTCAGAATTGGTTGGAACAAATGGGATAACTTACTATGCTGGTTCCATTTTTGAATCAGCTGGTTAGTTGGTCGAACATTTTACTGTTACTTTTATTTCCACGCAAAATGAGGAGCTGTTTAACATGGCCTTTTTTGTCCTTTTTAGGTCTTTCGACTAAACTTGGGAGTATAATGATCGGTATAATTAAGGTCTGCAGTTCATCATCTAGTAATCTTTGAATATTGTCAGTAGTTCCATTACTAACTTCTATGTCCTATTTAAATAATTTGTGACATTGTGGTTGTTTCACGTGAGTAAAGAAGAAGGTAGCTATTACAAATTTGCTATGTTTTGTCAACCATGTTTTCTTGTGGACAACATGCTACTTCACCAAACTTCTGTTTATATTTTCCTTTCTAGAGTGATGCTAAATTAGGGAGAAGAAACATGCCTTCAGATGCATTACTACAGAACGATGATTTTTATTTTTATTTTCTTTTGCTTTACAAATCAGTGGCTGAAGACCAAAAAAGTGAAGATGTAACTTAGCAGAAGTTTGTTCCAAGACTTGCAAACATGAGCCTGAAAAGGTTTTACAACCCTGGGAAACTGGAGTGTGAACTTGAGGGAAACTATTTAGCGTCTTTTCTGTCCTTTGTCATGCTTTCTTTCATAAGGACTTTCCTTTCTTGCAGTTTCAAGGTCAAGATTATACTTTCTATTGGCCTGCTGAGCTTTACTCAGCTGTTCCTAGCCGATCCTATTTCCCAAGAGGCTTTTTGTGGGATGAAGGTTTTCATCAGCTTCTCATTTGGTTAGCTTTAACCCACATATTTTCTTAAGAGTTTGATCTACTGCTAGTTGCTCATAATTGTGCAACAGGTGGTCTTAAAAAATGTGCATGCCAAACATGCCCTTAGTGGTTTTTGCACTAAAGCCTATTAGCTCAAAATGGTAGAGCATTGTGCCTACGCACAAAGATGCGGGCTCAAACCCCGCATAGGCTATATATGTTTATCGCTTAGAAGTACGATGTTTCTCTTCATGAATAAGAGTATAAAGTGCAAAAATAAAATCGTAATGTGCAAATATAAGAACATAAAGTGCAACTGCGAAGTGTATTTGTGCAACTGTGAAGTGCATTTGCGCAACTGTGAAGTGCATTTGTGCAACTGTGAAGTGCATTTGTGCAACTATATATGTTTATCGCTTAGAAGTTCGATGTTTCTCTTCATGAATAAGAGTATAAAGTGCAAAAATAAAATCGTAATGTGCAAATATAAGAACATAAAGTGAAACTGTGTAGTGCATTTGTGCAACTGTCAAGTGCATTTGTGCAACTTTAAAGTGTATTTGTGCAACTTTAAAGTGCATTTGTGCAACTTTAAAGTGCATTTGTGCAATTTTAAAGTGCATTTGTGCAATTTTAAAGTGCTTTTGTGCAACTTTCAAGTGCAAATATAAGAACATAAAATGTGAAAATAAAATTGTACTGTGCACATTTAGAATATAAGTGTGCAAAAGTAGGATACAATTGTGCAAATTTAAACTACAATTGTGCAAAAGTAAGATACAATTATGCAAAAGTAAGATAGAATTGTGCAAAAGTAGGATACAATTGTGCATAACTAAGATTATAATGTGCATGATTAACAATTTGCGATTGTTGCGCTCTTGTCTATTATGTAACCTATGTGGGATTTGAACCCACATCTTTGTGCAAATGCACATTGCTCTACCAATTGAGCTAATAGGCTAAATTATGATTTTTATGCTAAAATAGAAGAACCTAATCGACCTAAAGCATATTGCAATAAAATTCTAAAATTCAATTAGCTCATGATTCACAAACAATTTAACAATGCTATAAACATGAAATTAGCTCAAAATCAACCCAACAACACAACCATATCATCAATTTCAATTAATTTGGCTTTTGGCAAAAAGCCCCAAATTCCGCTCCTAAATCAAACCCTAGATTTTCAATCTCAACCTAAATCATTCAAACAATCTAAATAATTGTAATAAACAATGGCTAATCCTTGCAAATTAATCATCGATTAATTGATCTCATCCATCGGCTCTAAGTCTACAAACAATGGCTAATCCTTGCAAATTGGAAATAGATATAAATCATCTAGCTTTGTTCAACAATAATACATCTAGCTCTGTTCAATTTCTCTTCCAGCTACAAATGTATATAGCAGCAAATGCATTTACATCAAGCTGAAAACCTAAAATTAATTTAGGGGGAAAAGGGAAAGATGTGTAAAAACCTTCACGAAGAGCTTCGGATCCAAGATTTCATCAAACACACGAGAATCAATGGAGGAGCGAAGCTTGCGAATGGCCAAATCGAGAGCGAGCGAGCGCTGGCGAAGAGAAGGAGATTGCGAGCAGAGAGGGAAGCAAGGGGAAGACAACATCAACGTCGGCGCTTGGGTCTAATTCGATTTCAGATCTCAGATCTGGGAAGCAAACGAGTGAGATTGCGAGTAGAGAGGGAAGCGAGAGTGCGATTGCGAGCGAATGAAGGCGAGTGCGGGCTCGAGCAGCAGTGGACGGCGATGGGATGCGATGGGAGGCGCTGTCGGAACCCCGCGAGTTTGGGCTTGAACAGCCCTGGACGGCGATGGGAATGAAAGTGGATGGCGATGGGAGGCGATGGGAGGCGCTGGTAGTGGACGGAGGTGCTGGCTGTGGCTGGTGGTCGGCAGGAGTGCGGGATGGTGTTGCAAGTGCAGTGGCGGTCGGCAGCGGTGCGAGGAAGGACCTCCGGTGGCCATGGGAGAGGGAGATGGAGAGAGACGGATCTGGAATGGCGAGAGGCGGGTTCAATTTTTTTTTTTTTTAAATCAAGCCGTGCCCTATGATTAAAATATAAAATTTTACACGTTAAGCGGATTTTACACGTTAATGAGTTTTTACATTTTAAAGCTTCCCTATATATATATATATATATATATATATATATATATATATATATATATATATATATATATATATATATATAGAGAGAGAGAGAGAGAGAGAGAGAGAGAGAGAGAGAGAGAGAGAGAGAGAGAGAGAGAGAGAGAGAGAGAGAGAGAGAGAGAGAGAGAGAGAGAGAGAGAGAGAGAGAGGATGGTTCAGGGGTACTCAAGGCTTATTGTGTATCATGTGAACATATCTGGGCCGTTGATTAGATGAAATGGATGGATGAGATTAAAAGGCAATTTTAGCTTTTTTTTATTAAAAATCAGTGGGACCCACGTTTTTTTCTAGCCCACTTGCTGAATTGGGAGCGTGTGTGATGCACTCTCTTGAAATTATTCGATGTTATATCTGGATTATTCGATCGTATCGACGGATTATGTGATCGTATCGACGGATTATGCGATCGTATCCACTTGCCACATGATGGGTGGTTATTTTTTTCTTCGAATTATTCGATAATATCACTGGATTATTCGATCGTATTAATGGATTATGCAATAGTATTGATGGATTATTCTGATCGGCTAGCAACATGAAAACGCCATAAACTATTTATCAAAAATTATTCGATGGTATCGTTTGATTATTCGATGGTATCACATAATTATTCGATAGTATAGATGCATTTTTCATTTATATGACCACCAACATTTAAAAAAAACTCATCTCCTTACACACAAAATCGGTTCATACACGTGAATAATTCGGTTCATACCCCTGAATAATTCGGTTTTTCTCCCGAATACCTCCGAGATTGAATAATGAACCGACAATTTAGGAAATTGCAAGCAACAATCAAATTGAAATTGCAGCAACATGCATTTGAATTTGAACAATCAACCTTCAAAAATGAAATTTTAGATCTGGGCATCAAACCGCCGCTGCCGCCATGGGATACTCCGACCAACGCTGCTGCCATGGGCATCGAAGAATCCGATCGTCTCTTCCGCCATGGGAGCCAGAAGAGAGGAACCTAGATCTGAGGAGGGGAACCCAGATCTGGGCATCAAACCGCCGCTGCCGCCATGGGATACTCCGACCGACGCTGCCGAACAATATCAATCTCAGTCCAATGTACCCGGCGACGGGCGCCCCCTCCTCCCCTACAGGAGGCACAGCCGTGAGCATGTGGCCACACCTAGGCCCGGGACCATCCTCCTCCTTCTCTATAACAGCATTCACCGCAGTATAGTTCGGCGCCCACCGAGGGCCCGCCAGAGGAGAGTGCTGCGACGACGGCTGACTTGATGGCGGCGACGATTGAGAAGAAGAAGAAGGCGAAGACGCCTGGGACGAAGAAGATTGGGATGCCCGTCGTCGTCCGCTCCGCCATCGTCCCTCCATCGTCCCGCCTCCGAATCGCCCTCTCGCCTCCGCATCGCATTCGCCTCAACCCCGGATCTCCCTCTCGCCTCCAAATCGCCTGGGCTCTCTCCTGCCAATTTATGTTAATTGCAAGTTAGGTTTTTGAGTATTGTCACGCGCTGAATATGCGAATCCTTTGATTTGTAAAAAAATAAAATTACAATTAATTATTATTTTTCGAATAATCTCAGCCCTTCATTCTACCTTAATCAACGTCCAAGACGTGTTCACATGATACACAATAAGACTTGAGTACATATGATCTATCCTCTCTATATATATAATGTGAGTCATAAATAGTCAATCAAAGTAAATAAATATCAATAAAAATCTCGAAAGTCACCATTAATTATTAAAAAAAATTGTTTAGAAAACTTCAAATATATATTGCTTATTTTAATAAAAAAAATTCCAATAAAAATAACGAGAAATTAAGAATGAATGAGTGACAAAATGCTATTGGTAGCTAGCTTCATAGCTTGCCAACTTGTGGCATACATATTGACCAAATTGATTGGAAAGAAGAAGATAAATAGAAATTAGCCGACCACGGCGCAACTGCCCGGCCAAGCCCCCTAACCCAAGCAAGGAATTTTCCTTAAAGCCTGAAAATTAAACTCCAATATCTATATATGGTACATGTTTTCCCCGTTGATACCTAAATGTGAACCGGTTTACAATAGAGATCTCCTACATCACATTATGTAACACAAAAAATTAGCACTAATGTATAAAAATTAAATGATGTGAGAAAGGTTGAATTAGTGTATCGATATAACACGTAGATATTGATATCGATCAATATTGATATACTAAACAATTGATATACCAAATACAACATATCGATGTCAAAGTTGATATCTCTCATAGGTATTAAGATATCGATCACAATACCAAATAAGAGATTAAGGATTTATAACTAAGGATTATTGATTTGGAAACTATATAAATCGCGTTTTACTAATTAATTTCTTTTTTAAAAAATTTAAAAATACAAAATTATAAAGCCGCGGTTTCAGACCGTGTTTTTATAACAATTTTAAATTTGACTAAATTTTTTCTGGGGGAGTTATTATTTACGAGTAAAACGCGGGCTGATACCGCGTGTCTCTGAACACCCTGCAACTTTTGAATATTTGTGTAAATACTTTGATTTCGTGAATTTATCCGTAAATATTTATTTTTTCTTGAATATTTCGAAAAAAAATTCACACTTTACATCTTATTGATTTTTTTATATGTTGTAGTATTTGATATACAATTTATTTATAAAGAAGCCGAGAAGGGAGACGGAGCCGGAGCCTTGTCCACCGTCGAGAGCCCGGTGCCAGGAGCCTCTTCCCGTCGACTTCCCCCTCGCCGTCAATTTCCCGTCGGGAGTCAGCGCCTCTTCCCGGGAGCCAGGAGCCAGCACGCCGGACGCCGAAGCCACCACGCCGGAGATGACGTGCGAGAGGAGGACAGCGGCAACTTTGGAGCAAGGTCGAGCGCTGAGCCCATTGCAGGCAAACGGAGCCGACGTCGGAGACAAGAGCGGCGGTGCACACCACGAAGAGCAGGAGGGCGGCGGCGGCGCAACCGTCTCCTCGTCTTTCCGACAGGGTCTGGCCGGCCGAAATCCGAACCCACACATCTCTCCTCCTTCCTCCTCCTCCAATTGTCTGAATCTGTGTCGGATCCGCCTTCGATTCAGCAACCCTCGACTTCGATTTGAGCGACTCCCGACTCCAATTCCTCCGGCAAGAGCGACGCCTCCCACTCCCGACTCTGATTCCTCTGGCGAGAGCAACAACTATGTCAATTGGCTCCCGGGAAGAGGCGCTGACTCCCGGGAGGAGGGCTCCAGGCCTCGCCTCCCCGCCTCCCTTCCCAGCTTCTGCTGCAGTTTGCCCTTCTTCTTCTTCTTCCTTTATTTTTTTTTGTTTAATAACGTAAAACGCAGCTTGGTACCGCGTTTTACTAATTAATTTCTTCTTTTTTTTTCAATTTAAACATACAAAATTATAAAATCGCATAAAACGCGGTCTGAGCCGCGTTTCTATAACAATTTCAAATTTGACTAAATTTTTTCTGGGAGAGTTATTATTTACGAGTAAAACGCGGGCTTAGACCGCGTGTCTTCGAACACCCAGCAACTTTTAAATATTTGCGTAAATACTTTGATTTCGTGAATTTATCCGTAAATATTTATATTTTCTTGAATATTTCGAAAAAATATTCGTAAAGTGTAGCATACGTACAATGACAGATCTGACTTATGAGAAGGGTCCAGGGTGGCTGAGCCAGAAGAAAATTTAAGATAAAAATATTATAGTATATATATTTGATAATTTTTACTAAATTTAAAAATAAAAGAATTTAAAAAAAATAAAAAATACAAAGATAACTTAATTTAATTAATAAAAAGTGCATTTATCATTTTAAGATTATAACTTCAAATCTTCTCCGAAAATAAATTTTGGATCCCTAGTCGCATATATATATTTTTTTTGATAAAAGTAAAAATTTGAGATCAAATATGTCTGATTCTTTATAGGTCGGTAAAATTGATAGACGGAAACACCATCCCAAATAAATACAACCATCACATATGAACCAAGTAGAAAAAAACGCATTGAGTAGGCTAAATTTGCAACATTACAAGTGGATCCACTACCAAACGGAAGATAAATAAAAATCATGAAATAGCCCCAGTCGGGTTGGCCTAGTGGTAAGGAGCAAGAGGAGGAGTAAGGAGGTCCCGGGTTCGATCCCTGCCTCCGTCTCTTTCCTTGAGTGAAAATCCAAGGTTTACCTTGCTCCATACCACTGGATCGAGCCGGTCGACATAAGCCGGTTTACCTAATACGTGGCTCTTGTTGTCTGGATCACGTGCTCGGAGTTTGCTACCGAAGGTGGGTTCCTCGTCCTAAAAAAAAATCATGAAATAAGTTAGGACGTACAATTTGCACTGATGTGAATCTGAATTGGGTCGGGTCGGGCCGTTAGCTAGGTCGGACAATTGAAGGGCTCATTAGGGCGGTAGGACTTACAATTAGGTAATCTGGCTGGCCGGCAAGTGACCACCGACCACAAATTCCCGGCCACCGGAGTCGAGGGTGGGGCCCAGATAAGAGGAGATTGGTGGACGCAGCAAACTGGACACTTTATACTGTAGAAAGCTAAGAGGGGAGGAGTTCGGCCAGGTGACATGTGAGATTGGACCCCACCGGCTTCATCTACCTCTGCTATTTCCACTGACTTTCTTGCCCTCTCATCTTTTCCACCTTTACCGGTCTATCACCCCTTTTTTTTTATTATTTATTATTATTATTATTTGATAGGGTAAGAATTCGAGGGTCAGACAAGACTGACTCCTCGAGGGGCAGATAAAGTCAGCAGACGGCAATCCGTCAAATATATAACATAAAATAAAAGGTGATGTAATACGTACAAAACGTGGCAAGCAAACATAACCAGACAAATAAACGAGCCTAATCCAGAAATGTTGGGGACGAAACTCGAAGCCAAGCATCACTCAACATTGACACTGCTGGTCAGCGGTACATCAGGAGTCCTGTGGGCGAAGAAGACGATCCTCCAAGGAAATTTTCGGATCACGAAGTCGCCTCGATATACACCCCACGACCCCCGCCAGACCCTACACCGGACGCCAGAGCCCCAACTGAGACTAGGATCGTCAAGAACAACCAAAAACGCCGCCGATAATCACCTTTTGAAAAACGCACCAGAAAACCCTTTTTGGATTTTTATCACGCCCTTTCGGGATTTTTATCATGTACAAAGAGTGGCATGCAAGGATATACAACATTTTGTTTTGGGGGAGGGGGGAATGGACTTGGCGTGCAAGCACAACCAAAGCTCAAGCACGCCAACAGGGGAGAAATGGCAACCGCAGGCAACCGAGGGGAACCAAATGCAACCGAGGAGAGCAGACTGAGGGCAAGCGGCAACCCAAACGCAACGCCAACGGTGTGGCGGAGCCGGGACCGAGTGGCAACGGGCGGGTGAATCAACGTGACACTAGAAAAGGACCCAAAAAGAGACAAGAGGGAGCCTAAACCGGGATCGAATTGGAAGAAAGGTTTGGGGTTTTTCCGGGCCCGACTGAACCAGGAAGCAAGGATGAAGAGGACGGAAAGGAAGCCAATGGAGAGGCGTACTTGAGGGCGACAAAGCGATGGTTGATGGCCTACCAAGCAGAAGTGATCGAAAGGAGATGATTAGGGACACCGAACGAGAAATTCATCCCGTCGGACTAAAGTTTGCAGATGAGATTTGAGATCCTTCTTCGGATTTTTACAACTCTCTAGAAAACTAGAGAGAAGAGAACTTAATTAAAGTTTTTTAATTATTATTATTATTAATTTTCAAAGAACGAGTGACATCAAGCAAAGTTTTTTTTAATAACGAGGATAACCCATTTTTTATGGTAAACCCAGGACACATGACATGATTGGTAAGAGTCATACACAAGGTAAACTGGTTTACACCGACTAGTTGGCAAGAGTCAAGCAAAGGTCTTTTTAATTTATACCGTTGAAGTATAGATTAAAAACTTTAATTAAGTTTAAAAAAGTTAATTGAGAAAGATTCCGGGTAAAAAAAGGGAATTTAATATAAAAGCTAAAACAATTAAATTTTGAGAAATATTTCCAAAGGTATAGGGGTTGAAAAACTATAGTTTAAAATATTTGTTATTGAATTTATGTTGAACAATTAAACTACCACATAATTGCTAACCTAATCCAAAGAGAGGCTTAGGTCGGAGGGGGTTTGTATGTAGGCAACATTTCCCTACTAAGGAGAAGTTGATTTTAGATGGATTGAAGCATTGTTATTGTCCATCGAATTTGAATGTGTGCACAAATGCATGCGCTAGTAGCGTAATACACCAGTCAAGTGAGGTTCTATTATAAAACCAATTGGTAATAGAAGGATAGCCCGTCGACTTATATAGTATGGCTTATTATGTTCAACTTTCGATGTGAGACTCTTTTTGGTCTCATTCACATAAAAAAAATAGACTACTAGTCACTTCTTTATTCTCAAAGGAATCAAGCTTGAATTTATTTTGAAATGATGTGGAATTACAAAGACTTAGTAAATTATGGTTTTTACAATTTGACCTTTAATTTTGACATGTTATGACTGTCAAATTCTAATTCTCGTCAAACACACGGTCGAGCTACTGACTCAGAGAGTCGGAGACGATAACACCGGTACCGACTCCAACCGCCCAAGTCGACAACCGGCAACAACCTCCCGCAGATCTCCTCCGTTTCCGACAACCGATGTCGGTGCAGCCTCCTCCGTCTCCGACAGCCGATGGCAACACCAACAAGGCAACAACCCGGGCAGCGCCAGCCTATCATATCATTTCCAATATGCATGCCTTTTCTTGAGCTATTACAATTTACAAGTCCCATTCCATCTCTCTATTGTATTTTATCTTTATTATCATACATTGTCCCAAAAAATTAACCAGCTTTAATGGAAGTTGTCGCTTTTTATGTACATGTTAGTTGCATATAAAATAAGATTTTCTTGAGAGAGGTTATAAAATAAAATAATATATGCTTTTTTTTTAATTATTCGTTGCTTTCTAATATCTCCCTATTCTTTTTCTATTTTGTCACCATGCCAAGAAAATTGCTTCGGAAACGCTACCATTTATTTTTCTCTGTGTAATGTTTATAGACAGTAGTAAAATATTCAACCTATGCAAAGCATGACAACCGACTGCGTATCAACCGCACTTGGCATTTTGTCTAATTAAGCCCAATTTAAAGCTTATTATATTTTTAACCTTCTTTCTAACCTATTCTTTTATAGATGAATAAACCTGGCCTATTAAAAATTTTGTATTGATTCTAAGAAATTTTTTAAATAATAATTATTTTCTATTTATCTTAATTATTAACTATTAAATTTCATTTATTTAGTTATCTTAGGACTCATTATAAATAATTCAGGTTATTTGAGTGTTTAAAAATAAAAAAATTAAAGTAATTTTAAGGATGAGTCGGGTGATTTTGTTTTGATCGGGTCAAGGGCGAGCCAGCTCTGGGTTGAAATGAGTTTGTCTATGTTCATGACATTCAGGTATCGGATCAAAATGGGTCAAGTTCAGGTTCAAGTTGTATATGACACGAGATTTTCGAGCTTCGATTAGATCTGAGTATCAATGGATCAGACTGATTTCTCGGGTCAGGTCAGATTTAGTAGTTGGATTAATTAATAATAGTTTACACATCCCTAATGCAAATTATACTATCCAATTTCGAAACATATTGGATCACAACCTAAATAAGAAATTGAAAAAGGTTTAAATGATAGAGCACAATTAGATTTTGCTTTCTTTTCTTTTCTTTTTTTTTTAAAAAAAATCGTGTAGCCATGAGTATGAAAGAGAATCCAATTAACAATATTTTTGTTTTACTATATAATATGATATGATGATTAATAATTAGTAATGCAACTTTTGGTATTAAGATCTTTGGAGGAAAAAGTCTAAACATCATTGAGAGAATATAAAGTTTTTGTTGCATCGCATAGAAATAATACTACCCTCTCCATTAATTAAAACTTGACGTTTTACTATTTACACACACTTTTTTAGGTGTTAAAAACTATATAAAATAATAACTTTTTTAATCATTTTTTTTAAATAATTTCATATTTATTACAATTAAGTATGGATTTATAAAAACAAATGTAAAAAATGTTAATATTTTATATAATTTTTATCATTCTAAAAAAGCGTGTATGAATAGTAAACGACAAGTTTTAATTAATAGAGGGAGTAGTATTTAAGAAAAGGAACAAAACAAAAACTAATACAGTACGGAGTATGTACTAAGTTCCATCATTAAGAAAAAATAAGTTATTATTTTATGGTATATTTTTTAAAAATATAATATATCATTTTAAATATTTTGTTATTTACTTTACACAATTATCTTTACAATATTATTATTTTATTATTTATTATTTTTGACGGTTTCTAAATTTTGAATAGTAAGGGCTCGTTTGGTTTGACGTGGGAATTGCAATTCCCAGGAACTTAATTCATGGGAATTGAATTCCTATAAAGTTAAAATCACGGGAATTCTAAAAATATGTTTGGTTGATTTTTTATTCTGGGAGATTAAATGAAGGAATTGAAAATTTCCAAGTTAAAATGGTGGAAGTTGAACTTATCTATGGGGGACTAGGTAAGTGAACTTCCTCCAAATTGTAGGAATTTAACTTCTCAGGAAGTTGAATTCCTGGGTTCTGGGTTTTTGGAATTTAAAAATGTCAACCAAACATAGGTTTTTTACCTACTTCCTGGGACTTTTTACTTCCTGTGTTTTTTAATTGCTAACCAAATAGGGCCTAAATAATTAATGATATAGTAATATACTCGTACTTGTAATTAATTTCTCCAAACCGTGGAAAATGATAAAAATAAGTATATTTTTCTTATCAACGGATCACTTAAAAATACCAAAAATACTATGTATAAGCTAGGTGGATGAAACTTTGATGCAATTTTTTTTTGATTAAGTAATATATCTGAATATCGATGGCCGACAAATCGATAGATTGAATGCCATCAAAACTACTACAAAAAACAGAAAATGTGCAATACAACCGGCGGAAACACACCCTAACTACAAAAGATGAGAGTAGGTAAAGCTAAATCTAATAAGGGGGCGTAAACTACGGACGAAATCAAACACCATTAAAAACCTCTGATACAATGACTTATACTTTTATATTGAAAAATAGATTCCATCTTCTAATACAAAAATAAAAATAAAAGAATGACATTACCCATATTTTATACAAATAGGACGAGATTCCCATAATTTAACATTAAACAGAAGTATCAACTAATTAAACTGTTACGTAGATTTGTAGGTGATGAAGGATCGCAACACATAGGTCCCCAGTTCAAACCCCGGAATAGCCGCTCTTTATTTACCAATTCAAGAGAAGGATCGCAACATAGATTGGCTGTAAGTTGTAACCGTAACGTGGACATGCGCTGTTTAATACTACAGTGTACCTTATACAATTAGAGCAGTAATACCACCACCAGTCCACCATCTGTACTTTGGTATAAATAATGTCAGTTCCAACTTCATTTGTCTGACATCCTTTTGTACGAGGGGCACAATTGTCATTTACCCTTTCAATATTACTTGTCATGCCCTGTCACCTTCAATATCCACTACCCAGTCCGGATCTTCTACTCCCCTCGATGCTCCTAAAGTGCAACACAAAATTATTTCGGGTATATATAAACATTAAAAAAATATTTATAGATTCTATATTTTTATATTGATATGTTTATAAAATTTTATTAAAAAAACTCATGTTTTAAAAATATAGACAATTAAAATATCGATTCTTTTAGAAAATAATTTTTATTATTTTTTAAAACATGATTTTGCATAATACAATTTTATAAACATATTAATATAAGGATATAGAATCTAAAAATATTTTTTTTATTTTTTTTTCAATGTTTATTTTTACTCATATAATTTTGTGTTGCATCGAGGGGAGTACCGAAGGGTTGCAGAGGATCCTGCAACCCTTATATTTTTTTTCAATCTAAAAATATTCTTTTATTTTTACCCATATATTTTTACCCATAATATTTTCACATAATGTTTATAGAGATATAGTAGGAATAAATATAATGATAAAAAAAACTATATGGGACTAAATATGGTTAAAAAAAATTGGCATAATTTTGAATTTAAATAAACAATATACTCCGTAGTAAAGAATATATAAATAAACACGGATGACTTCTTCATTTACCTTATGATCTAAATAAGTACTTTCTAAAATAAGGTTGGAAATTAATTAAAATTTCTTAAGAAAGATAATCATTCATTTGACTTGTAGGGTAAGTATTGATGTATTATCTCAACTGTGATTAGTCATGGCACATCCAACAATTTACGTGAGATAATAGGAGGGTAGGGTTATTATATGAGCCGAATAGTTTAAGTTCAGCTCAAAGCATACTATGCTCGATAAAAGCTCGATCGGATCAAATTCATTTATATTAAATGAGTTAAGTATGAATATCTTTTAAGCCCGATTTAAGTTCGAATAGCTCAATTTTTTAATTTATATATAAAAAATTAAGTTACTATATCATGAGCAAATAGGGTTGCTTAATACTTAAAAAAATCGATTCGAGCACATTTTAAGATCAAGTCTAAATTTAATTTAGCTCGATTAGCTTGAATAACAACTTTTTTCGGTGAAAAGAGAGACAGAGCTATCACACAATCTATTGTGCCGACCGACTAGACCTAATGGTAGCCACCCTAGGCACAGTCTTTTGTTGGTAGGAGGGATGGAAGGGCTCACCAGAAAGGACTTGTGGGTAGTACCCATAGATCCCGGTTCGAATCCCGGAATGACTGCTCTTTATTTACCCATTCAAGGGATGGAAGGGGCATTTTCGTAAATCCAGTCCACCAGGCAGAGAATGAGGGAAGTAGAATAGTAGTGCTAGGCGTAGGGAGAATAAAGTAATTTACTAAAATAATAATAAAAAAATTAATTTCCCTTCTTTTTGTAGTCGGATTTATTTTTATTTTCCATACCCAACTGGTTTGCAGAAAGTGCAGTGAAGGCCAAGGAAAATGATAGTAAACTCTCTTTCTCTCTGACGAGACCACTGAAGGAGTTGGTTGTTGTTGTTGTTGCTGTTCCTCTCTGCATCCCTAAAAACTCCCCTCCACCAATCTCGTTGCCCGCCATTAATCCCTTTCTCCCTCTCACCTTCCCCCTCTCTCCGCAACTGCATTGGTATCTCCAGCTGAAGCATCGTTTTCCGAGGTACCGAGCCGGTAAACAACAAATTGAAGCAACTCATTTCTTTTTATCGATGGTGAAATTGAGCTTTCATTTCAACAATTGAAGCTCTGAAGCACTTATCGGCGAGTAATACACCTCGTTTGGGGGTTGAGAATCGGTGGCGGAGGCGTCGGCGGCGGCGATGGACGCAGGCGGGGAGGATTGCTGTGTTAAAGTGGCGGTTCATGTCCGGCCGTTGATCGGCGACGAGAAGCTTCAAGGCTGTAAGGATTGCGTTTCCGTGGTCCACGGAAAGCCGCAGGTAACGCGCTCACTTCCTCTCTCTCTCCAATTATATGTCGTCCATCGCAAAGCGTACGCCTGCATTTGCTACAGTTGGCTTATTATTGGATTTGTCTTCTCCGGTCATCTTTGCTTTAAACATGAGATTGGATTACGGCGATCTAGATCTTGTTCTCCGGTTATCACAGAGTGATTTGGTTTCAGTCGGTTGATTTAGTGTTGCGGTCTCCGAGATCTGTGTTTATGTGGGATTCAACTTTTGTCAATGCAGTAATACAATCTGGAAGTGCTGTTATTTGACTGTTCAATTGTGGAATGGTTTTCACTTTAATTACTCCGTAGTATTTTTTGGGGGTTGAATTGTTTGACTGATTGAGTTGTTTAAATGGCATTATTTTTTCTTTCTATTTTGAGGTGGAAAATTTTGTGCATTGTCTGGTGATAATAGTTTTGTGGCTTTGCATGTGTTCTCCATGAGGTCTTATTTCCTGGTTTCATCTGGTATATGAAGATGGTATTCACTATTCATCATCATAAACTCTGCTATGATCCTAACCAGTTCATTCCAGGACAGGAAGTACATAGTTCTGTTGTCTATCTGTGTCATGGGCTTTAACCTGTTCTAGAATTAAATATAATATTGTTGTTCTAATCTAATAAAACAACAGCTGAAAATTCATAGGTAAACCGGATATTTATCAGTTATGGCTGATGAACATTTCATATATTTGTAAAATATGCTAAATTTGGTCAGGCTTTGACTTACGTTTTGATGTATACTAGTACTCAGATTTATAAATTTGCTAGACTGGTGCTTAATTTCACCTCAATTAAGAGCAATGGAACTTGGTTAAATTTGATTGTTGTACTTAATTTATTTATGTAGTCCCCCTTTTCCTGATTGCAAGGCACTGATTGTATTTTGGGGATTGCAACTTTTCTCATTTTTGCAGATACAAATTGGCACCCATTCGTTTACGTTTGATCAGGTCTACGGGAGTACAGGATCACTGCCATCCTCTATATTTGATGAGTGCATTGCTCCACTTGTTGACGGTTTGTTCCAAGGTTACAATGCTACTGTTCTTGCTTATGGTCAGGTAAGCTTTGGTTTCATGCAGGAGTCGTCATTGGCAATTAAAGGTTATGTCATACATGTAATTGAAATTGTTTCATTATGTTGTAGACTGGTTCTGGAAAAACATACACCATGGGTACAGGTTTCAAGGATGGGGGTCAAACTGGAGTTATTCCCCAAGTCATGAATTCATTATTCACTAAGATTGAAACGTTAAAGCACCAGACTGAGTTTCAATTGCATGTTTCTTTCATTGAGGTTTGCCTCTCTCCCTTGTTGTTTGTGTGCATATATGTTTGCCTGTTTGTGATTATAAATTTGTAATACAGCTTTTATAATCCTGTTTATTGTGTATTTCTTAGATGGTTTTATTTTCGTAGTTTGCGGTTATCAAATAAATTTATTGGAAATTTTATCTGTGAAGATTCATAAAGAAGAAGTGCATGACTTGTTGGACCCTTCATTATCAAGCAAACCTGACTCTAATGGGAGTGCAACGAAGGTAAATATATCAGGAAAATCACCAATTCAGATACGGGAATCTTCGAACGGTGTGATTACATTGGCAGGATCTACTGAAGTGGCTGTTAAGTCACTGAAAGAAATGGCTGCTTGCCTGGAACAAGGATCTCTAAGCAGGGCAACAGGGAGTACAAACATGAACAATCAGTCCAGGTACAGACTTACCTTCTCTTTCAAACCAATTTACATTAGTTTGGTTGAATGAAAAGCAGTAGCTGATATCTATGCTACATTAAATAGCAGTTGGCTATATTGCTAGCAGCCTAGCAGGATGTTCTGTATCCCCAGTATTATGCAATAGCCAAGACTTGTTTATTTTTCCTACCTGTTTTTATGTTTACAGTCGTTCTCATGCCATCTTTACCATATCATTGGAGCAAATGCGGAAGCTAAATCCTGCTGTTCCTGCTGATGGAAACTGCATTGACAGCATGGGTGATGAATATCTTTGTGCTAAACTTCATTTAGTAGATCTTGCTGGATCAGAGCGAGCCAAAAGGACAGGTTCTGATGGTATGCGCTTCAAGGAAGGTAAGCAGAATCCTTGTCATGTACCACTTCTTGTAGTGCTTCTTGCTCTTACTTTATCACGTTAAGTGTTCCCTTTATGAGCAGGAGTTCACATTAACAAGGGTCTTCTTGCCCTTGGAAATGTCATAAGTTCCCTTGGTGATGAGAAAAAAAGGAAAGAAGGTGTGCATGTTCCCTACCGTGACAGTAAGCTCACTCGATTATTGCAGGTTTGCTCACATATTTCAATCCCTACTTACTTGTCTGGGTTGGCCTTAGAATAGTAGCCTGGGCGAAGATGGCTTAATGTCCTTGGTTTTTATTTTATTTTTAGGATTCACTTGGAGGAAACAGCAGGACAGTAATGATAGGTAATTTGAGCTTCTTTGGACTTTGTCGATAGCTTAGTTTTCATTGTATGATCTTGTTACAATTGTTTGATGCTATCTTTCCAGCTTGCATTAGTCCAGCTGATATCAATGCTGAAGAAACTCTCAACACGCTCAAGTATGCAAATCGTGCACGCAACATTCGGAATAAACCTGTTGTAAGTTATTCTATATATCCTTTGCTTTTTCACTTCTGCAGCCCGCTTAGCATTAGGTGAATGCTTTACCAAATTAGAAGAGCTTCCTTCGTGTTAGCTTCTATCTGATGTGTTGACTAGGTTACAAGGGATTAAGGATTCAGTGAACTAACCAAAATGCACAGCATTGTCATTAAAATGAACTTTTCACCTTATTATCAGGTTGTGTCCTTCATGAAAGCTTTCTTGTTTATATATTGAATAGGTTAATAGAGATCCTGCATCTAGTGAAATGATTAAAATGCGCCAGCAGCTCGAGTGCTTGCAAGCAGAGCTCTGTGCCCGTGGGGGAGGTGCTTTATTAGATGAAATACAGGTATTGTAATGGATCATCTACTGAATTATAATTGACAAAGTATTTCAATTGTCTTGCTAAAACAATATGATACTTCAGGGTTTGAAGGACAAAATTGCATGCCTTGAAACAGCAAACAATGATCTTTGTCGTCAACTCACCTATTATCGAAGTAAATGCTCTAATGTGGAAGACTGTGATACCGATATTCAGGTATGGCATTGGTAATTTATATTTTTGTGTTACTTTTTGTCTAGTGATGTGCTAAGGTCCCCAGAGATCCAAGCTCATTAGTTCAGGCACACTTTGTTCTGCTTAGCAGTATGTATTTAGGTTACTTTTGTTGTTAATCAACCTAGTTTCCTCATCACAGGATGATGACACATGTTCAGTGAGAACTGATGGACTTAAAAGGGGTTTGCAGAGCATGGAATCACCCGACTATCAAATGGGTGAAGTTGTAACGGGTATTGCCTTGTTATGCTCTGGAATTTCCATTGTCATAGTATAGTGCAATTAAGAAGGGGAATTTATCAGCATGAACTTTAGCAGGTGATTCTCAAGGGATTGATGAAGAAGCTGCCAAAGAGTGGGAGCATAAGGTTCTCCAGACTAATATGGACAGAGAATTGAATGAGCTAAATAAGCGGCTGGAGCAGAAGGAGGTATGCTCATAATACTGCCCATTACATCCATGGGAAACTCTTTTGCCCATAACAAGGATGATATTTTAATATCTCAATATGTTTTTGCCTCTGCAGTTTGAGATGAAACTTTTTGAGGTAGCTGATACTGAGACACTTAAGCAGCGCTTTGGAAAGAAAATTATGGAACTCGAGGATGAGAAGAAAGCTGTGCAGGTTAGCCTCCAATTTCACAACTCCATGTCTCCATAATACTTTTGGCGTAGAAAAGCTGACAAGTACTTTAATGAATTGTTAACTTATAAAATCTGAAATCTTCAACAGCAAGAAAGGGACCGCTTGTTGGCTGAGATTGAAAACCTTTCTGCCTCTGATGGACAAACACAGAAATTGCAAGATGTTCATTCTCAGAAATTGAAAGCACTTGAGGCACAGGTAATACTGTCTTGCTTTTTTCAGCTGCTTGAGTAGTTGAGTATACAATGCTGTAACACATGATAGTTTCATATTCCTACTGCTTGACAATACATAGATTATGGATCTCAAGAAGAAACAAGAGAACCAGGTTCAGCTGTTAAAGCAGAAACAGAAAAGTGAGGAAGCAGCTAAGCGCTTGCAAGAGGAAATACAGTTCATCAAGGCACAAAAGGTTTGGTTTTCCTCCTCATTCAATACCAAACTATAGCCTATTATCAGTCTTTACAACTAATACCATTATACACATCAGGTTCAATTACAACACAAAATCAAACAAGAATCCGAGCAATTTCGACTATGGAAAGCCTCTCGGGAGAAAGAACTCTTGCAGGTTTGAATCATTTTCCTAAAATTGTCTTAAGGGGTTTGCAAATGCTTGTATTTGTATATTCTTGGAAAAAAAGCTAAGATGCCCTTCATTCCAACAACAGATGATTACTATTTTAGTTTCAAAATTGATCCAAGTAATTTTCAACCTAATTGCAAATTGGTTTCTCATTTCTGTAGCTTCGGAAGGAGGGGAGAAGGAATGAGTATGAAAGGCATAAACTTGTTGCTTTGAATCAGCGCCAAAAACTAGTAAGATTTTATGTTGCTCTGTTATCCATGCCTTGTCTTCTTATTACTTGAAGATGAACAGTTGAACACAATTCCACCAAGAGAAGTCAGATTTTGTTAGAACTATTTATTATGTCATTCCTGAGTGTGTAGCTTCTATATGGCATGTTACATAAGTCTTGATATTGGTATATCCATATAGGATCATTATGCTTGAGCCATGCATTAGAATCCCAATACTCGACACGGTGCATTTTTGTTAAAGACTAACCCTGGCTTTCATTCAGGTTCTACAGAGGAAAACAGAAGAGGCTGCAATGGCCACCAAGAGATTAAAGGAGCTGCTAGAAGCTCGTAAATCTTCAACACGTGACAACTCAGGTATATGTTTTTGCAGCTCAAGTGACCTACTAGAGCTAAAAAAGCATAAAATAATAGTGAAAATAACGTATGGACAGTTAGTGATGATAATCAGGATGTCGTTACTAGAAATTGGTGCATACTCATTGTGTTGTGCTTTTACATTTCTAAATTTTTTGACGTCATGCTTTTCAAATTTCAGTTATGGGCAACGGGAATGGAACAAATGGGCAGGTGGGTACTACATTTGCTCTACCTTCTTATTCTGGATATCTTCCACTTCATTCATTAAACTGCTAAATGGGCATGTGCAGACCAATGAGAAATCCTTGCAATGGTGGCTTGAACAGGAGCTGGAAGTTATGGTAAATGTTCATGAAGTCCGTTCTAAATATGAAAGGCAAACTCAAGTGTATGTATGCTTTCAAAGTTTGAAAAGACACTTTCAATTAGTAGATTAAATCCTATTATTTTGACAACAATCCGATCATCTCCAGACGTGCTGCACTTGGAGAAGAGTTGGCTGTGCTAAAACAAGTTGAAGAGCTTGCTTCAAAGGGGCTTACCCCAAAGGGAAAGAAGGGTCTTTCCAGGTACACAATTATCGCTTGATACACCAGGAATCATTTTCTTATGATGTGGAGCCTCACAAATAGGATAATCAATTTGAAAATATTGCATATGGTGAACTTGAACTACATTGAATTTATTTCCAATTTGTTTGATGCCTTTAAGTTTTCTTTGTCAACAGAGTGTCCTCAATGTCATCAAGTTCAAGAATGGCAAGAATAGCTTCTCTAGAAAGCATGCTCAGCATATCTTCAAATTCACTTGTTGCAATGGCTTCACAACTTTCAGAAGCTGAAGAGCGGGAGCGTTCCTTGAGTGGTCGTGGACGCTGGAGCCAGTTAAGGTCAATGGGAGATGCCAGGAGCTTGCTGCAGTATATGTTTAATTCTATTGCAGAAGCAAGGTGGCTGAACAATACATGCACGCTCTTCTTGTTTTTCCCCTTTCAATGAACCAGCCATGGTTCTAATTGTGGCATTCAACCAGATTTTTACCTTTGAGAATTAAGGTTGCAGCAAACTCAATTGTGCAGGTGTCAAGTGTACGAGGGTGAAAAAGAGGGCAACGAAATGAAAGAGCAAATGAAAGAACTTGTTGGTCTGCTACGCCAAAGCGAAGCACGAAGAAAGGAAGTCGAGAAGGAGCTGAAAATGAGGGAGCATGATGTTGATGTTGCTATGCCTCTTCCCACATCACCTTCGGTCAGATCAACTTGCTTCAAATTTTCACTTACAATTCAGCATGGCATACGATTTTAGAATGTGTATAAAGATGCTTAAGTCATAGAACTGATCAGATCCAAGTTTAGGTCAGATATTGTTTGGGGTTTGCATACATTTTATTTCTGCATTTGCAGCCAACAAACTGGGTGCAATCAAGTTTTATAGAGTATTTAAATAATCTAAATTTGTTTTTTCTTACCCAGCTAAACCCAGGGCTTAATAGGTGTGTTCTAGGTTGTAGACTTGTAGAGAGTCAACTTAAAAATTAGCATAACACACATTTCTTAGCTGACATTAAATATATAGAACAGAGTCAAGAGACTTAACTAGCTTGTCCTTGTTTAGTATCCTGATGTCTTATTCTTGGCAATCGGTAGGGTAATTCTCAAGGTTCGCTGAAACATTTGGCCGATGATACGAGTGATCCACTGTCACCAATCTCTGCACCGGCTCATAAACAGCTGAAATATACTCCAGGTGTTGTTAATGGTTCAGTCACGGAATCAGCAGCATTTATTGACTCGAGAAAGGTTGATGCTCTTGTTATTTTTGTTGCCTTTTGAGATTTCTCATCTTGATTCATTTTTACTGACATTCTTTCTGCTTACATTTTGTAGTTGGTACCCCTTGGGGAAGTATCCATGAAAAAATTAGCAACTGTTGGGGGAAACGCGGGGAAGCTATGGAGATGGAAGAGAAGCCATCACCAGTGGTTAGTGCAATTCAAGTGGAAGTGGCAAAAGCCATGGAGACTCTCAGAATGGATTAAGCACTGTGATGAGACAGTCATAAGATCAAAGCCTCGGACTTATGCATTAACGGATATGATGTGAAGTATCCGTCACAGTGCCCAATTCGTTTTTTCTCTACACCTTCTTGTTTGGCATCCCTTGTACAACAAGGGATCGTGAAGCAAGAGATAGCAGGTCAGTTCATCTTGCCTCACATTTGATATGCCACAAAATCCATTTTTGCCAGATTTTGCAAGAGTTCCAACTTTATAGGGAACAATCTCAAATTTAAGTTTGATTTATATAGGTTTGAAAAATGCAAACGAGGTGATACAGATGTGGTTTACCGTCTCATGAGATTGGAGTTTCGGAACATTAGATGCAGGAAACTTATATCCATAGATGATTATTGCCATAAAAACAGCACCTTGTAAGGTGTCTTAGTGGTGCTCCAGATCGTTTTTTCGCACAGTACAGGATAATTCCACATATTAGATGACTGCACAACTGATGGCAGATGTAGAAAGGCTGTTTTCTTTGCTCAAGCTGATGATGATGGCTTCTAACACCATGGTTCATTCCTCTTGTTGTTGTGAATAACTACCACTATGAAGGGAAGCTATTTAAATGTACACGAGTGTCACATGTGTTTATTCTTTTCTTAATTTTTTTTTTGCTGGATTTATCAATGGATGTTGTTTGTTAAGGATTTGATCTGTTTAGTGTTTATAGAACCGCAAATTCGCTTGTCGGTGTTTAAGGCATGTTATTCAGATTGTCAGTGTGTCTAGTGAGTGTTTCATGGTGTCTATATATGTAAGAAAAATACTAGTACTGAGTAATTACATTGAATATTGAATTGATTGCTGAGGAGTTTGTTGACTTTGTTCTGAACTACCTATCATGCTAAGTGTTTTTTTTTTTCCGTTTCATGCTGACATTGCACTTGGAAATGAAACATTCCAGAGTCAATTTATTCATCAAATTCATAAGCTGAAGATACCAATATACAACAGACCGAAAAATGTACTCAAATCCATCTCATATATGCACCTGTAAACAGACAACCTCTAAATACAACAGATTCAAATCCATCTCATATAAGTATCTGTAAACAGATCTGAATCTTCCTTCTTTCCAAGTTTTACTGTAACGGATGACTTGAGAGTTAAGACGTGCGATGGATGAGCAGCAGGAACTGCACCCGTGTTCACAAGGCGAGCAACGGGCAATTATCAGCAAGTTCCGAAGAAGAATCACTGACACCAGTAAGCATAATGCTCGTCCTTACGGTTCATACTCACAAGACCACCACACTGCAGACAGATGAAGCTGCTTCCATCGCTGAAGGCATCCAACATGATCTTCTTCCTACCGGTTTCTGCCAGGATTGATGCCTTGTAGGCCTCAAGTTCCATTGGTGAAGCTGAAAAGGTATCCGGTTTTGGCGATTGATCTTGCAGATGACACTGCTCAGCTCTTTCGGGTTGGGCCTCAGCTATGGCACACTCAGCAAACAGCGAAGCCAGCTGATCGGCTTCAGACGTAGCTTGCAGTTTGTTTCGGTAAAGTTCCCGTGCCCGCTGCAGGATCTGAACAACAGCTCCATCCCCGCCCTTGGCTCTCATTGCCATTACCACCTGTTTGCAACCAAAAGGGGGAAAATCAAACTGTCAGTGTTCATTAGGCCATTGAATCATGAATTGGCAATATGACAGTTCACATTTTGCTTTAGTTTGGTAAAATCGGTGTTTATTTGGTGTGTGGACGCAATCGAACAATCAGATCAGTAGAAATGAGCATTTATTCATCAACTCAAAAACCCTAATTTAATATCCAAAAAATTGGGATCACCTAATCTAGCGAAATCACAGAAATCGTGTTCTTGTTTCAAGGCCGTCGAATTGATGCAAAGAAATCGAAGAAAATTATCTCCACATTCGGTCCCGCAATCAGGGAGAATCGATGCAAAGAAATCCAAGAAAGACTAATTGAAATTACCGCTTGAAGGGCCTGTGAGGGGTTGCCCTGATCGACGAATTGCCGGGCCGCCGTTAACAGCCCTCTAGCAACATCGTCTTGGGCGGCCGGCACGGCGGCGTTTGACGGCTCAGCCTCCATCATATCCATGTCGATTGCAGTATCGTCCGCACAAATCCCAAGCTTGCAAAGCTCTTCCACCTCCAAAGACCCTTCCCTTACCTTCCCCGATCTTCCCCTACTGCTATATACGATCTCGAAACTGAACCAGTGTCAATTTATGTTTTCTTGTCTAACGAAGTGAAGACCACCAACGTTGCAAACGCCAAGCTTTCTGGCAAAATTTGTTTGCTATTGATTTTTGTTCGTTCTCTCTCTCTCTTAATAAAGAAATCAGTGTCCATTATATATACATCGCCAATAGGGGTGTGAGTCATCGAATTCGGCTCGTACTCGCTCGATAAAAAATCGGTTCGAGTTCGTTTATTTTCTAAAGAGTTGAGTATGTGCATATTTTAAAGCTTGGTCCAAAGCTCGACTTACTTGAATTAAGCTCGAGTAACTCGTATTTTATGAAATTTCTAAAATTTACTTTAAATTATTGTATAATGAACAAGTGAACTGCTTCAAGCTCGAAAAAAGCTCAGCTCGAATTCGATCATTTCCTAAACGAGCCGAGTATAAGCACATTATTAAGCTTGAGTCAAAATTTAGGCTCGGCTCGAGCTCATTCGTATCTTAAATGAACTGAATATGAACAAGCAATATTAGGCTCATTCGGCTCGAATAACAACCCTACCCATCACCTAGGTTATACCATTTCCATGGTGAATACAAATTTTAGGAATTTTTTAGGGTTGTTATATGAGTTTGGCTCGACTCTATAAAAGTTTGGCTCACACTTGTTCTTTTTATAACCAAGTTGAGTTTGAACACATTTTAAGCTCGAATATTTCAAATTTTGTAAAATTTTTCCTTAAATTATTATGTTATGAGTAAATAGGATTGTTTAATGCTCGAAAAAAGATATGCTTTAAGATAGTTATTTTGTAATTTTTTTTAAGAAAATGTTTTTTTATTAAATAAAAAACATTTTCTTAAAAAAAAAAAACCACACCACTTTCTAGTAAGCCCAGATGTTTCTAGCAGCTTCTGCACTACCCTCGTTGGTTCATACGGGCCTTTTAACTGATTTGGGCCAATTGGGCTGCACCACGTGGTCCTGGACTATTAAGTACAGAACATTTTCATTTCGTTTGGCGGGATATTTATTGATTTTGCAGGAGGGAAGAGAGAGACCGTTTGAATTAGATTGCTTCGCAAGCTAGCGAATTCCAGGGTTTCGCCAATCTGCAATCGCCTGGTAAGTTACTAATTTGCAAGCGCTTTCGACGATCTCGGTCTGTTCCATCAGTTTGTTTTTTTGATTTCGTGTTCCAATTTGTAACTTCCGTAGAGATAGTGATCGAATCTGATGTGAATTAGGTTTCTGCTGCTAAATCTTCGATAAAAGTGAGTTTCTGTGTGGTACTTGAGACTAACTGTTTGGTGAAAGTAACCAAACATAATTGGAATTTGCTGTTCTGATTGAATTCGCAAACGGAGATGACAATTTGGCTGATTTTGATAGTTTTGCCTCAGGAGAGCGAGTAACATGGATTTTGCCCTAACTACCGTCTTACAGAGTTGTACTGTGGCTGAACATTGAAAATATCATCATGACGACATAAGATCTCGTGTTGATTTTTAGTTTATATTATTTCTCATCTGTGGCAGTTTTGTATTCATTTCCATGCTTTATTCGTCACCAATCTCTGAAGATTGTTGCTTCTGCTTAGTATTTTGAGCTATTGTGCTGTTCTGATTGCATTCGCAGACGAAAGGCGATGCCAATTTGGCCGATTTTGATAGTTTCGCCTTTGGAGAGTGAGGTACATGGATTTTGCCCTAATTACAGTCTTACAGAGTTATACTGTTACTGAGAATTGAAAAATATCATCACAACGACCTGAGACCTTGTGTTGATTTTTAGTTTATCCTTCTTATCTGTGCAGGAATTTTGTATTCATTTCCATTCTTTATTGGTCACCAATCTTTGAAGATTTTTACTCGTACTTAGTATTTTGGGCTATTTTTTTGGTCAAATAATATTTTGGGCCATTGTGCAGTTCCTTGCAAGAAGACTCAGTCAGATTGCTTGAATACAAAGCTGCCTTTTTATTTATCTTATGAGACTAAGTATTTGGAATGATTATAGAAAAAAATTACCTACAAGAAATAGTGGAGTGGCAGCAAGGCGGTCGGCCTTGAAGGTTCTAGATAATAGATATTGCCATATTGGTGTTTGGCATTTTTTTTTAAAAAAAAAATCTGAAAGAATATACTCATTTGATATGTGATAACCTAAAACCTCATTGGCCCTGTTCATATCTAATCATTTTCTCTATTGGAATCATGAGATATAAATGGCGACTCCACTGAAGAATAGCATGTCATCTTTTACACCTAACAACCAATAGCCATTCTCACTGACCTTACCTACCCTAAAAAATGTTCTTTTGGGAAGATATATGCGCTTTGGTGGCTGCCTTTTTCATTTTCCTTTTCCTTTGAATCTGGACCACATTGTTTCACATGCTTTCATTTAAGAATCTCTCAACAATAAGATTAAGTTTCTGCTAAAATGGCTTATGTAACGGCGTAATGCCTCTCCCTACATTGGACTGACCTTGTTGTACACTAAACTTTGTGTTTAATAGGATTCCAATTCTCGTCCCACATTTTTTTATCCCCGGTATCTCTTCCACCATGTTGCTTTTTTTAAAAAAATAATAATTTCGAGTAGCTTTTATGTTAATCCTTCATGTAATGTTGTTTTCACGATTCATGTTTCCTGGTTATATTGCAGAACATATATGATTTTTTAGTTTCTTGGGTTGTTTTTGGGAAATAGAATCCTTACACTAGCTTTTGTGTTACATAATTTATATTTATTCATGAAGCAATTTTTGAACTCATCAATTTAAGCTTTCTACAACTTGAAAATTAACCACCGTGATAGGCAAAGCAAGGGAAATAAGTGAGAAATATTTTGCAATTTGGCTCCTCATGGTATTTGCCATATTTGATTATTTTGAAAGCATGAGCATTGTGTGTGTATCCTAACTAGTGAACTCAGTGCACACTATTACCTGGACAATTACAGGAAACTGGATATATACTTGATTGTAAAGATCTATTAGAGTTACACATTATAAAATCATATGAATGCTAGACCCTGCTTAATCGCGGGATATACTGATTTGTTGTTGTTGCTGCTCCTGCTGCTAGAACTGAGAAGCTAAAACCTCACTAGCAATTTTCTGGATTCCATAGAAAGATAGAAGATTAAAACCATTGTTGGCCTCTTGGAGCATGAAATCCTCTCTAAAGGTTTATATTGAAGTTGTTGCAAGTACATCCTCTTTGACAGTTTAGCAATATAGAGATATAGTCACTGAAAGTAAACAATTGAGGTCTGAGACTCAGCAAAATAGACACTTCTATTCCGCCTGCAGGTAATTGCTTTGAAATGAACTGCGGAATATACAACTTAAAAAATCAGAGATACTTTAGGGAAAGTGTGAAGGTTTACAAGGAATGATCTTATAAGTTTCCATGTGAGGGCAGATCCTTGGTATTGCAAAGAAGGCTGTGCAGTCAACCAATGATCTCTGAAATGGTTGGCCTGGAATACAGTTGTTTTGAACATCCAACACTCCCCTGCTGATCAAGTTTCTGCAAAGCGGCCCAACACGTGTGAAATAATTGTTTGATAGTGACAGATTCGCTATGTTCGGCAGCCCACAGATCTGATCAGGCACTGCTCCATACAACAAGTTCCCAGCAAAGTTCAGCACCTCAACTGTCTCAAGACAGCTTAATGAAAACGGCAATGGACCAGTCAGCAGATTATTGCTAATGTCGAAGAGTGTCACCTGCTTCAGAAGTCCTAGCTCATATGGAATGCAACCAGTTAACTGGTTGTTAAGCAACAAGACTTCTGTCAAGGCTGATAAAGCTGAAGTTATATCACGTGGGATTGTACCCGTGAATTTATTGTCAGCTAAGGTGAGATATAAAATATGGGTTCGGTTTAGGTTGTATGGCAAAGATGAAATGAAATCATTGTCATTGAGGAACAGAACATTAAGGTTTTGGTTGTAAATAGCTGGAGGTACTGACCCAGTAAACGCATTGAAGCGAAGGTCCAAGAACCTGAGACCTGCCATGCCTAGCAGGGCTGTCGGAAAGGGGCCAGTGAATTTGTTATTGCTTAAATCTAGCTCATAGAGGTATTGAAGCTTTGCAATACTTGGGGGTATAATGCCACCAAAGTTATTGGAGTTGGCATGGAAGAGAGCGATGTCTGGAAGCTGGTCAAGGAAGCCTATCAGCGTTGGGGCACTGAGCTGGTAACCATTGAAGTCTATGGAGGCCACAGTAGTAGCGCTTGCATTGTCTGGTGGATGGTCGCAGTAAAAGCCTTTGTAGCTGCATATATCGGCCCCTACCCATGTCGAGGTGATCCCAAAAGGATCTGAAATGATGAGGTTTTTGAATTTCTGGATCACGGAATAGACAGCAGCAAGCCTTTGGTCCAGGAATTCCAGCGCGCACACGCAAAGGTCAGGTGTTGGTGTAGGCGTTGGTGCTCCTTCCAAAGCATGCTGTGACTTTGGTGATTCTTGCTGTGGTGATGGAATTGCAGGAGGAGATGACACCACTGGCTTTGTGGGCGGAGGAAAGGGTTGTGGTGGTGGCATATCAGGCGGTGGCAATGCCTTTGGAGTAAGTTTGGGCTGGCAATGAAATTTCAGGAAAGGTAAGCAGATGCTTACAATGATATGGCCTAAAATGGTGTTAAAAGCTAGGCTAGAAAGAAGCAGGACTATGATAACTCTAGAACTGCTCATTGTTCTTGCCAGAGTTTAATGTTTTGTAGAGTTATTCAATCACCTGTGGCATGTGGCACTAATCTAGGAGTAAGCATATATTAAACTGGCAAGGGGTCAATTGTTCTTAGAATTGAGTTGTGGTTTTATACTTGTATAAGCTTTCTATTGCTTTTGTATGGCTTTTCATTCAGGGTCCACATTTTGGACCTCTTTTTTACTCACAATGGTAGTGGATTAGGTTGCAAGCAGAAGGCACATTCTACACTGTGCCAGCACTTGAATTAGTGTTCATATTCAATTCATTCTTTTAGGTATTCACTTCATAATTGACCCCTTAAATTAAGGATGTTTTAAGTGGGTTTCATGAGTCGATGTCCACACGATAATTGTACATGTTTAATGCATTTTTAGGTTGAATATTCTATGGGTCATCATCTCTTGTGCTAATTTCTTTTGTCATAGTGATACTCCAATTCCTGCTATTCCCATTCGTGTAACCTTTAAACCATGAACTTTGTTTGAGTCCAGCTGGTACCAATTAAAAATGTTCTTTATTTTATTTGAGCTTGTTACTTTTTGTAAGGTTTCAACAGACCAATCAGATATGCATCATGTTAAAATTTCTTGTGCTAAGTATAGATTTATTGCTAACGTATAAATTTCTTTTGCCTGCAAGATAACTCTTTGCTGGCGTTGGCACTCGTCTGGCAATCATCTGCTGCAAACAAGGTTCGTCTTCATTTCAGTTTGTGAAGTTCTTTCCAAATGGCTGGCTTATTTCTTCTTTTTAGTTTTTTTTTAGTATAACTTTCTGCCTACATCAGTTTGCTAGTCAAATGACATATTTGCTACGGTCACTACCGTCTATATCAGTTTCAGCAAGACATATTTGCTAGTCAAATGTACTGTCACTATTATTAATCTGTCATACTCATAGGCTAAGTTAGTGCTCATGGGGCTATGTTGTCTAATTCACACTTTCCCATTATAAGTAACACCCTCTATTTGTGCCGTTTTATTGATTGAGTAGTGAGAACCCCATGATTCATCTCTTGTGGAGGCGTGGGGGTGGCGGGGTGGATAGCTTCTTGTTCCACACCTGACATTGATAACTCTTTGGACTTTTTCGGGGTCACCTTCTCCACTGAGAGTAAATTGCATAATGGGGTGTGTCATCTTCCTTAAACCTCCTGCCTATACCCTCTTTAGCCATGGCTAGATGTCCTTCATTTCACATTCTTATGTGGTTGTGGAACTTGCAAAAGTATTGCCACCAACCAGTCATGAAGTCTCATGATTACATTGTGTTTATGTTCTCATTGAATTGAGGCTATGGCTTAAGATTATTGAGGTTGATTTCGCTCTTCTTCTGTTGAACATGCGCACCTCTGTTTGCTAGTGCTGTCATACTTGAGTGGTAATTGCAGTATTAACCTGGTAGACGTCAACTTTGAATTTGATCTGGCTAAAGTTCATATTAATGAATGTCTAGCCATTACTTGTATTTCTTATGGGTCAAAGTGTTGCAAGTATAGTTTAGATGGTGAATGGCCAATTTTATGCTTATTAATTTGGTATCATCTATTGGCCCAAGAAAGTTTGGCTGATATGGGCTACTTAGATTTGGACCTTTGAATTGTGGGCTAGCCCAAATAGTGGACTACCTTGTAAATTAGATCCGAGTTTAATCATAAAATGTTTTTTTTTTTTAATCTCTAAGCACAACTTGTGACATGCTTGTAAAAAATGTATCACATTGATTTTGTTTTCTCATGTTTATGTCAGCCTTGGAGAAATCAGATTTTATTGATGGAAAAATTAGGGCTCACTTCGCGATTCCCGGATGGGGAATACCTGACCCAGGTATGGATTTCTAGTTTTATATTGAACCTGAAGCCGGTTTAATCTGTGTTTGTGGCTTAGTTGTAACAAACTCCTCCTGGTTTTAAACTAAGAACTAGTGATTGGTATGATCATAAGTAAAAGGTGCAGGTTATTAGGTATTGAACCGTTGGTAACTGGTAAGAGTGTAGGTTGGTTAGTCACGTTGGTCATTGGGTAAGCAACGTGTTAGGAAAGATAATTTTGTCATGAATTTTGACCCTGTGAAGTTTGTTTGTTTGAATCTAGTTTGCAGTGAGAATTAGTTTAAATTTTGGGGGTTGAAGTTCTTGGAGGTTGAAGTCCTACCTTGATTTGGTAAAAGTAAATGATCATGACTTTTTGTTGCTATATTTGATTTAATTACACAGTTTTTGCATCTAGAATTACTACTCCCTCCTCCGTAACAAAATAATTATCACTTTGGGGGGTTTTGACACTTTTTAAAGAACCTAAAATTAGAAAGTGTAATAGTTAAAAATTTAGTAAATAAACAGTGTGGAAAAAAAATGGACTAATGAAAAAAAAAAGAATAGTATGTGAAGTTGGAGTATTAATAGAATATCTTGGAAATTAAATACAATTAATGAGATGAATTGGTAAAATTAGAAATTTTTGTCATTAATTAGGTTCAAATGGACAAATATTTTGTTACAAGTAAAAGTAGTCAAAAGGACAATTATTTCGTTACGGAGGGAGTATAATCTTACTTCGTATTCAATACTCTTGACTTTTCGTTGACCACTATTTCAATTTTCAAGTATCTCATAGGTAGACTAGAAAGTAGCTGATATTTTGGGACATATGTGTAAGAAAAAAAAAAAAAAAAAAGGTAAGGATTTGAAATCTTTGACATTATCTGTGTCAGGTAAATTGAGAAGTTAAAAAAGTTAACATTTGGATTAACTGTTATTCGGTTAATTTTATGAAAAAATTAGGCTTCACAATTTTATGAAAAAAATGAGAACTTTTTTTTTATTCTAAAAAAAACAATTTTTAACTACTAAATTGGGATTTGAGAGATTCAAGGCATATGATGATTTTTTTTTAAAAAATAATTCATAATGGTTGTTGTGATACAAATTATTTTTTAAAGAACTATTTGCATTAATTCATAATGGTGTGTCCTCAAAAATAAATAAAAAATCTTCCACCGTAGTTGTTAAAGAATTAAAGTCGACTCAATAATAATCGAACAAGAAAACCCGAAAGTCAATGACCTAATAAAGTGGGCAATTGAAAGCAAGTGGAGAAATTTGACTTTCCAACCACTTTGTGCTCAAGAAATATTTACATAATACATGGTATCCTAAGAGCACAAAAAAAAAACATGGTATCCTGTATCACCGTGGGGTGTTACACTTAATTATTTCGGATATAAATTTATATTTAAATTTTTTTAAAATTATATTTATATTTTATATACTTATATTAACATATTTATGAAATTTTATTATTAAAAATTATGGATAATTTAAAGATATTATTATTAAAAATTATGGATAATTTAAAGATAGATTATTGTAGAAATATTTTTTTATTTTTCTAAAATATATGTTTTCAAAATAGTTATAAATATGTTAATATAAGTATACAAAGTATAAATATAATTTTTTAATGTGAATTTCTACTCAAAATAATTAAATGTAACACCTTCATCATTCAACACTGTTGAGAAACAAGCCAAGCATACATCATATATGGCAGACAATAAATACATTATTAAAACCGAAATTTCTTTATAATTGAGGGCAATGGCCCACCAGCATGTATATTTTGACTTTTTGCTAGGAATTATTGACATTTTTGGTCTTTTAATTTTTATATATTTATTCTGAGATTTATTCAGATTATGAGATTCGTTTCTTTCTGTATTAAATAAATGTAAACGTATGGCCTTTCCGATCCAACCAAATGAAAAATATTCTCCACCCAGATCGAACCTATATATTTCAAATCTTCATCCCTACTTCAGTACTTATATAATGTCAAAAACTATTGTAGGCCATTATCAAAAAAAAAAAAAAACTATTGTAGGCCCTCTTTTTTGTTCTTCATTTTCTCCCTGGATTATTCAATGTCTTCGAGTATACGTGTGTTTACTTGATTGTTTTTATTCATATATATTGTATAGGTTGAGCTTAATTTGTTTGACAACAATAAAAATAAACTATTTATTCAATTACAAATTGGTGCATTAAATGTGAATTGATAAAGTGGTTATAAACCCTTCACTAGTGGTGGATCTAAGGGTGGGAAACATTTCCGATCGGAAAAAATATAAGAATATATGTTTTATATACAAAAATTAAAATGTAAAATACAAGTATATTTAGTGGTTTAGTAGTTAAGCTCACCCAAATTTAAATAGATTTGGGTCAATTCTTTTCAAATCCTAATACACATATTTTATTTTTATTTTTTCTCGATTCATTTTTCATTATTTTAAATTTTTATAATTTATTTGGTATTTTATAATTAAATAATTTCTTCATATATTTTTAAACCATTCATTGCATTTAAACATGAATATTTTAGTAATTAAGATCCATCTTCAATTAATTTTCTATGATTATCAAAATGCTACAAGTAATCACATGAATGATACCATGCCAAAGGGTTTTAAAAGAACACATCCAAAGTGAGAGGTTGGGGGAGATAACAAAGGTTTGTTCAATTTTGTATTGCTAGCTGACGTTACCCACTAAATTTCTTGTGATTTCGTGAATCGAACTCCTCATTAGACCCACTTTACAATATAAAAATTTCCCCAAAAAATAAACCAATCCAAAGAACAAAGCAAGATCTCGTGATTCCTCCACTTGCTTTCCCCCCACCGTTTACTGTGCGATTTCGATCAGCCCTGTCCTCTTCAATTTTGCCCTCACCGCCGTACACGCTGATCTAAGTCCGGCCAAGTCAACGGCTACGACGATTCGAGAACCAGAGGGATGGATGCGTCGGCGATCGACACACCGTGGTTGTGCTCCCCTTCGTACGTTACTATCAACATTGATGCATCGTCTAATGCCCTCTCTACATGCTTCCTCGCCGGGCACCCCCGAACACTACTGCACTTGTAGTAACCCCTGCCAGTCAAAACAAGTCGAATTTAGTACAGCTGAAACTGATGAATTATTTGTGATAAGTAAAATGAACTTAATTAAAATAAAATGGATGTTATTCGATATGAAACAAACATTGTTTATATGTAATTTTGTAACTTTCACAAAATTCAAGCTAACCTCGAATTGACTCAATCAATACAACCATTTCTAAATTTGGTTTCTATAGGTGAAACTGATTTCATATATGAATCCGATAGTTATTTGAGTTAAATATAGGTTAGTAAGCTAGTATGATATTTGATGTATCTTATGGAAATTTGTAAATAGAAAATCGAAAGTGCTAAAAAGCTTTGGTGAGTAATATGTGAAAAGCTTATATTTTAAAAATTAATTAAACTAAAATTTTATATTTATTTTATTTAAAACTATGTAATGTCAAACCAAAATCCGAAAAGGCAACCAAATTTGTAGCTTTCACAAAATTCAAGCTAGCTCGAATTGACTCAATATTGAATGGCTCGGTGTGACAAATGAACTAATTCGAGTCGAGCTTACCTAGGGTGAGGAGAGCCCTTGATGGGCTTCTGACCATACTTCCTCCAGGAGTAGTCATCGGGTGGGATGTCAGCCATCTTCGGGCTGATGGCGGGAACTCTGACCACTCTCTTCACCCTTGATTTCCTGATCACGGTCAACCCAATCAACGGCTCAGATTCGATCCAGTGTTTGAAAATACAAAGAGTCAATTTCAGTAAAGGGGAGAAGGTTTGATACCTTCGCTTGGAGCAGTGGCAACGGCCGGAGGAACCGGCGCCGCATTTGGCGTCGTCGACGGAGCTGCATTTCCGCTTGAGGGAGGATGTGGAGAGGGGAGGCTTGCCGGCGGAGGAGACCGTTGACATGTTGGTTATTTGGAACCCGGAGGACATCGACGGCGTCACGCTGTCGGTGTCGCCGGTGAGCGATGAGATGTACGAATTGGTACCGGAAACTGCCGGCGACGACGCGAAATTGATGGTGGTCGTTGCTTGCTCCTTCGCCTTCGGCACTCCGACCGCCGCCGGTGTTCCGTGGTGGTGGTGGTGCTGGCTACCGGTGCCGCCGCTGGGCAGCGGAGGCAACCGCTGGGATAAATTAGATCCGCTGTATACCCTGGTGAACGCTGACCGGGCCGGGCCGGGCTTCGGGTTTGACTGCGTCTGCTGTTGAGCCGGTTGTTGTAGTTGCTGAGGGGCTGACGCGGAGGGGACCGGTCCGCGCCTGAACCGGGCGTGGCCGGTTCGGGTCCGGTCCAGCAAAGAAATAACCTTCCTGAATTTATCAACGGCGACATCAGCGACGGCCTGGTAATCGGAGATCCGTCGCTGGGAGAGGAGTTCGATGAGCTTCTCGACGCTCTGAAGCCCGGCGGTAGCGGCTTCATGGACGGCGGTTTCCTCCATCTTGGCAACGAAGGCGTTCGTTTTGTAACTCCCCACCATTAAATCGACTGTCATATCTCAATTTCGATCTCAATCTCAATGATCTCTTAAGCGATGTGTTTGCTACACAATGCATGCAATACCATTAAATTGAATTGAAAATCAGGGGCGATGGGAAGCACAGGATATGTAGTTGGGGAGGGAGGGGACTTTGGGGGAGACTTGGATATATATAAATAAGTAATAATGGTGTTGGGTGTGGTGAAAGGGGCCGATTTGGGAGTGTTGGGGCGTCAAACTAATTGATTTGATGCCTTCAAACATTGAATATTGGAGAAAATTGGAAAAATGGGTATCGGGTGACTCAACTAATCTTGTCATTTAGCATTGATACGTGGTCAAACTCTTCCTCTAATCACACTCCTCCACGTATTCTGTTTTTTTGGGATTTGATACTCGATTTTTTTTTGACAGTAGCCAAAAATTAGGTAGTCCTTACCGAGGTAAGGTACCACCCTGATCATCTAGACGGATGATGTTACAGAGCGGGTGGGATCACCTGTCTCCAAAGGGACAGGCCCCCCTGTTTTCCCCTCCCCATCCTCCTTAATTAAAGAAAAAAGAAATTAATTAAAATCTAAAAAACAAAAAAATAAAATAAGTAAAGGGGTGTATTGTGAGGAGAGACAGGGGCACAGGTGAGGATCTGAGACAGCAGATCCTCACCGGTTACAGAGATCCCTATGATTAGGGAGGTTCAAATACGTACAAGTATTCCTAGACTTAGATATGAAATCAGCTGCCTTGTTTGCTTCTTTGTAGCAGTGTTTGAATTCGATGTTGTCAAAGCTTGATCTAAGTTTCCTGATAAGTTCCACTTCCCTCAGAATTTCCCATCTGACATGCGAGCTGTCGTTGATTGCCTTGACGACTTCCAAACAATCTCTTTCAACTATAACTCTTCGTAGCCCTTTGGATAGAGCTAAGTGCACTCCTGCATAAAAAGTTGTAGCTTCCGTTTGCAATGGAGAGGTTGCTTCTGTTTCAAATTGAAAGATATCAATCACGGAGCCATAATGATCCCTAATAAGCCCCCCCACTTGGCATTCACCCATGGGTTTAAGTGAGCCATCTACATTAATTTTGTAGATAGCCTTAGGTGGTTTGATCCATTTAGAGTTACACTTCCTCTTCAAACTTTGCGTCAAGGGTTGGTTTTTGGATGCAATTGCATTATTCCAATCTTGGAGATCTACTATTGTTCTGATAGCTATCTGGTGAGATTTATCCGGTTTCTTGTTCCTAAAAATTACCTCATTCCTGGCTTCCCAGATCTTTTGCCAAATAAAGCAGAGTTCTTCGATGGCTTTCTTGTTTCGATCCAATTCTAGAAGGTCATTGATGTTGTTACAATTGATGGGTATTAATGGGGTGTCTTTCCCGGACAATTGCTCGTAGGCAGAAATAACAGTTCTAGCGAATGGGCAAAGGAGAAAAAGGTGGTTGTTGTCTTCTTTATTATTACCGCAGAAACAATAGCTAGACGGTACTCTATTAAAGTATTTATTTAATCTTTCTGTAGTAGCTAGGCTATCAGTGGTGATCTTCCAAAGAAGGTTTTTAATCCTAGGAGGGAGATTTAGTTTCCAAACCCATTTGTAGTCCCTTGAGGGGCTACTGTTATTGTTAGTCATTTGTCTGACAGATTTCGTAGTAAACTGTCCGTCAGAGCTAAGCTTCCAGATTAGTTACCGGGAGTATCCCAATGAGGGATTTTGATTTTTAGGATTTCTTGTACAATGTTGTTAGGAAAGATCTCATGGAGAAGTGAAGTATCCCACTTTTTATTGGAGTTGAAAAGCTGATTCACTCTAAATTCAGGATCAAAATAGTCTTGAAAGTTCGTAAGGCTATGGTTGGGGACCCATGGATCATTCCAAACATTGATTGACTCTCCGTTTCCTACTATCCATAGAAGCCCTTGTGCAAACTTGCCTCGTAACTGAAGGAGTCTACCAAATTGCCAAGAAGTGTTCTGAGTTGATCTTTCCATTAAACATTCATGTTGAAGATATTTTTCTTTTATAATCTTCACCCAAATGTTATTGGGTTCTGAACAGATTTTCCAAATGAGCTTCATTTGAAGGCTTATGTTCATATCTTCAGCAAGTTTTAAACCTAATCCTCCTTGCTCCTTGGGTTTGCATATTTTGTCCCAACTGATTAAGGGGGTGTACCTTTCGGAGTTTAGTTTATTCCAAAAGAAGTTTTTTTGAATTTGGTCTATTTGATTTAGGATGCCTTTGGGCAGGAGGAAGTTTTGCATTAGATAGTTGGTTTTGGAGCTTAAGTTTGCTTGAATCAAAGTCGTGCGTCCTGCCTGGCTAAGGGAGGAGGCCTTCCATTTGGAAAGTTGTTTTTTTAAACTTTGAATGGCGTCGTTAAACACCTCATTTTTAACTCTGCCTCTTACCAAGGGTATACCCAGGTATTTTTCAAGGGTTTTTGAGATGGGAATGTTCATATCACGTGCTAAGGAGTTGGCCAGGTTCGGACTTACATTCTCCGAGACTTGAATATAGCTCTTGTTGTAGTTAATTGTTAATCCCGAGAGGTTTGAAAAGTTGTTGAGAATGTTCCGAATGGTATGGAGACTCTTATGAGATGCTCTGGAGAATATGATTGTGTCATCTGCAAAGGTTAAGAATGGGATCGTGGTACCATTTTTGGTTAGCTTGATTCCAATAAGGTTATCATCATATGTTGCTTCCTCAATTAGTTCTCTAGCCAGATTTTCCATGATTAGGATGAAGATATAAGGGGCAAGAGAGTCCCCTTGTCTTATGCCTCTGCCTGGTTTGAATTGGATTACAGGGCGATTGTTGACAAGAACTGAGAAGGTAGTTGTAGTAATGCAATTCATGACCCAGGTAATCCATTGCGGGGCAAAACCAAATTTGGTGAGTGTAGCTCTTATGTAGTCCCAGTTGGTTCTGTCGTATGCTTTTTCCATATCTAACTTGAGAGCCATCCATCCTCTTTTTCCTTTTTGTTTATGGAAGGTGTGGAAAATTTCATGTGCTATAAGAGTGTTGTCTTGAATAGATCTCCCTTCTACGAAGGCACCTTGGAACGGATTGATTAGTTTATTTAAGATCGGTTTGAGTCTGTTAGCTATGATTTTAGTTATGAGTTTATAAATAGTATTGCATAAGCTGATTGGTCTATAATGATTAATGTTCAGGGGGTTCTCAACTTTAGGAATAAGAGCGATAAAGGTTTGGTTAATTTCAGATAGCATACTCCCAGAGTGGAAAAAAGCTTTAACTGCTTTGCATAATGAGGATCTAACAATTGCCCAATATTTAATATAAAACTCCGGGGGTATCCATCCGGGCCAGGGGTTTTATCTTCTGCCATACTACTTAGAGTGTCTTTTATTTATTTGTTAGTGGGGGGGTGGTTAAGAGAGCGGAGTTGTCACTGGGTGTAATTTGAGATTGTATATGCGTTATTTGCTCGCTCGAAATAGGTGGCCTCTGTTGGGATATAAATCTATCTGACATTTCTTTAGTGATCTGATCGGAAATTTCTTGATCGTTTGTTAAGAGATTACCATTCTTGGTGGTAAAAGTAGAAGTAGAATTTATGAAGTTCCTAATTTTGACAACAGTCTGGTAGTATCTAGTGTTTCTGTCTCCTAGTTGGAGGTGTTTTATTTTAGATCTTTGCTTCCAAAATTCCAGGTTGTATTCAAGGAGAGCTGATTTCTTTTTTTCGAGTCTAGCTAGCTTCCTAGTGTCGTTTGTTGATAAGGTGCCCCAAGGGAGTTGGAGTTGTAATTTCTGGATGTTACTATCAACCACTGCAAGTTGTTTAAGAATATTATTATTATGAGTTTTGCACCATTCTTTGACGTTCTTCTTTAGAAGTTTTTTCTTTTGCATGAACACATGGCCAAAAGATCCGATGAGTTTATTCTTCCAAACCCTAGTAATTAGGTGCTCAAAGTTAGGGTTTGTGGACCAAGCCATTTCAATGCGGAATGGGGTTCCTTTGATAAAGTTCGAGGATCCTATTTGGAGGGTAATTGCACAGTGATCCGACGATGAGAAAGGATGGTGATGAACTCTTAGATTCTTGAAATGTGTCATGAGATCTTGATGAGCTAGGGCCCTGTCTAGACGTTCATAAGTATTAGCATGGTTGTTTGTGCTTTTTCTCCAGGTAAAGGGGGACCCTATGAACGGGATGGTGTGAAGGTTTAGCTCTTCTTTGATGTCTTTGATTCGACGGAATCTGGAGAGGGATGGGACACATCCACCAATCTTCTCTGTGTCATTCTCTATATCATTGAGATCTCCAATGATTAACACATGTAGCTTGTGTTTGTTGACGGTAGTGATGACATCATCCTAGAAACCATCCTTTTCAGCTTCCACAGAAGGAGCATAAACGAGAAGGATGGCTGGATCAAGCTGGCCAACGGTTACTTTGAGCATAAAGAATCTTTGGTTTTGTTCAAGAATTACCATATTGTTTAGAATTTCGTGGTTTGTAAAAAGAATCCAGATTCCACCTTTGGTACCCGAGGAGGGGATGCATAAAGCTTTGTTAAATCCAGAAGTATTGAGTTGATCATCCTTAGGAGATTCTCTTGATTTGGTTTCAGTTAGAGAAAAGATATCAAGCTTATTGTTGTATCTGATTTGGTTGATCTCTTGCCACAGGAGAGGCCTCCTAGAGCCTCTAATGTTCCAATAACCGATTCTAATCATAAAAAAAGATTAAAAGCTATGCTACATAGCTCAGCTTGCAAGAGCAAATTCCTTAGCCAATTTCCATTGTCAATAGGGTGTGAATGAGACCAGATAGCATGGCAGACGTGTAGCTTATTTATCAGATAATGCATACAAGTTTTAATATTGTGATTGCAGTATTTAGAAGAGGTGATACCTGAAGTTTTTGCATCCACTTGTGTATTTTGGCTCTCGGTTGTGTCTCTTATCCACTGTTGAGCTTCTGAAAGCTGAGAATTACTAGCCTGACATTTGAAAATCTTGCTGGTTCTGTGAGGGTTAACAGAATTGTTGTTTAGGACTTGTTGAGTTGAAGTTTTGGGTTGGCTTTCCACCACAGAGATACCCAAGGGTAATCTGATGGGGAGTAGAGCCGAGTTTTGTTGAGATTTTTTAGAGAAGAACATACCTTTTCTGGATTTGTCCAGGTTCTGAACATTCCTCCATCTTCTTAGTGCAGGGGGTAAAGGCTATGAGGCCAATCCTCGCCAGTAAGATGCCAAGAGAGTGACATCTCATTGTTAAACACAGAGACATAGCAATGCACAAAAATAACAGTATAGATAAAAATTAGAAAACAATAGGGGTAAATAGAAGTTTTTCTTGAAAGAAACCAAACCATGTGACTCCCGCCAATTTTGAAAATTGGGAGAAGCCACCAAAACCTTGCCCAAACATAATCCAAATACAAACCAACAGCATGATTGAGATAATAAATAGCAAAAGAGACTATCATGGAGATGGGGGCATTATAAAGTCTAAACTTATTTAACTTAAACTGATCATTAGGGAGATCAAACATCAACCCCTGAGTCATCAAATTGTAGGTTTCAAAATAAACCATAAGCCCACAATTAACACTAAATCTGATATTAGCAACTATAGGAGTCAAAAGATCGATATTATTTTTCTCAAGACCATGTAATCTATAATGATACTCGATCTGTCACAAAATATAGGTCGTTTGACTTTATTGCATGTACTTTGAAAATGTAAAAACTTTATCAAATAATCTCTATATTAATTAAAACTTGTCGTTTAATATTCATGTACGTTTTTTAGAATGCTAAAAACTATATAAAATATTAATATTTTTTTACATTTGTTTTTATAATTTCATGCTTATAGTAATGTCTGAAATTATTTTAAAAAATTATTTAAAAATTTAATACTATTTTATATAGTTTTTAACACCTAAAAAAGAGTGTGTAAATAGTAAAACGTCAAGTTTTAATTAACGGAGGGAGTATTAATTTTTTTTATTAACTTTTAATAATAAGTTGAGTATAATATTATTTTTAAAAATTAATGTTTTATAGAATTTTTTAGCTCTTTAAAATGCGTGTAATAAAGTCAAACAATGTATATTTTAAAATAGAGAATACCTTACAATGATCTTCTTGTTCTAATGGTAAGATGAGCCGTTGGCTATGTATTTGGGAAAATAAACCTCGAAATGGCTCGAAAATAAACCTCGAAATGGCTCAAATTATTTTGTGGTTTATTTCTCTTTTTTTAAAAAAAAATCACTCGCAACAATTTTTAAAATATGAAGATATAAAATATTTTAATTCACTTTTTTAACTTTAATTAAATTATAAAATCATCCCTATGAATATTAATTACCCTGGTGGAGTTTATGTGTGTAACAAATTGCTGTTTAATTCGTATTTTTTTTAACCGAAAAAAATTTGATAGATTGTGACCCCAATCTAGCCAAGAGCATCCGCGAGGATGAGATCAGCTAGTGTTGAATCACTAGGGGGTGTCAAGTTTGAGAAGGAGAGTCTCATATGGGTCAATCTATCGACTCCTTGGTTGGCCTCCTTGCAAATATGTGTTGTATTGACATTTACAAACTTTCGAATGAGTATCATAAATTAGCATTTCAACATCCCACAGATAAGTCCAACCCTTCGTAATAATATTTGATCACACAAGCATTGTTGCCTTCAAATCTTCAATAATGAGTTTGTTAATGCAAAGCTCAGTGGTTTTGTTGATCTTTTTTCAAAGGGCATAGCATTCCGGTCCAACAACCGAATGGAGGAGAGAAAACCCAGCTTCAATGTGAATGATATAGCCGTGTGCATATATATATATATATATATATATATATATATATATTTGAACCATTTCGGAATGGCTCACCGAAAAGGACTTGTGGGTAGTACCTATAGATCCTAGATTCGAACCCCGGAATGACCGCCCTTTATTTACCAATTCAAAGGTGCCTATATTTTTGTATATCATATGTCAAATGGTAACGGCTATATTATGCTATTGAACCACTAGATGAAATTAGAACGGTTGAAACACGGCTAGTGTGCTTGGCCACTCATGATTGTCGGTTTGACAAGTTTAATTATTACTTTATTTTAAAAAAAAAATGCAACTAACAACTAAAAAACTCTCTGGTCATTAACTCACTGTACCCAATAAAGCCCGATATAGGCCCGTCAAAATGGAGTCAAGTTGAAACATAAAGGCTATCGTGTTGAAAGGGTGTCATAAACGCGCTCTAACAATGTACAAAACGGGGGAGAAGACTATACACAGTTGCATTGACCCGGCTCTCTCGCTTTATCCCTTTACTCCATTTTTTAACGTGGAGGTAGGGGTGATATCCGAGTCGAATAAATCGAGTTTGACATGTTCAAATTTGTTCATTTGTTAAACGAGCTCGAGTCAAGCCGAGCCTAATTTTTAAACGAGCATTATTTTTTGTTCAAGCTTGGCTTATTTTAGTAAATGAACGAGCTCGACCCAAACTTTTTTCGAGGTTTAAGTAGTTTTACTTGGTTATAACATACTACCTCAGTTCAGAAATAGATGTCGACTTTTTGGCACGATTTTCAATGAGTTAAAAACTATATAAAATATTAACTTTTTAAACATTTTTTTTAATAATATGACACTTATTATTAATAAGATTTATATTATATTAAAAAATTATAAAAAAATTGATATTTTATATAGTTTTTAGCTCCTTAAAAAACGTGCCTAAAAGTTAAACGACATCTATTTCTGAACGGATCGAGGTAGTAATAAGAAAATTTTAGAAATTCTATATTATTCGAGCCTAAATCGAACGAGCCGAGTTTTCAACCGAGTTTCAGCCCCGACTTGTTTAGGTAAGTGAACTAGTTCGAACTATTCAGCTCATATGACAGCCCTACGTGGGGGGACCGACTGCTGTAAATGCCTGTAAAACCCTGATTGGATGGAGGGAAAGATGGTCAAAATCGAACGAGCCGTTGGATTGAAGAGTCGGTAAAATCGGATGGTTAGTTCAGCTAAGAAAGGTAAAGTTGACCTTCTTTATCTCCTTTTAATGCCAAATTTAAAGTATTGCTACTAAGTGGTGAGGTGGGGTTAGTCCCTTGTTTCTTTGTAACATCCATTTTGCCCGGTAACGTTAACTATATGTTTTTTTTGGTAAATTATGGAAAATCACCCACTAAATATCAAGTTTTTTACTTAATTACTTATTAAATTAAAAATTATATAAACTACCCATTAAATACAATTTGTTGACAAATCATCACCCATGATAAAATTCTGTTAATTTTTTTGAAAAAATATTATAAATGACCACTACACCTTTTTTAAGGATTGAACATCCGCATTTTATATACTAGGTGTATATTTACTAAAATTTTGTAAATTTAAGGTCATATTGGTGTATAAATTGTGACAGTGGGATAAAGAAATACTTTTTATTTTTGGTTAATTACAAGTATGAGGTATTTAAATGACTATTAAAAAAAAAAAAGAGAAAACTTCATTAAAAAGTGGGGGCAAATTAGTCATTTTTATTGATGTTTTTATAAATTTTTTTATTGGGTGGTAATTTGTTAACAAATTGTGTTTAATTGGTGATTTTGTGTAATTTAAAATTTAGTGGATGGTTAAGTGTAAATATTAATATTTAGTGGGTGATTTTATGTAATTTACTCTTTTTTTTACTGCAGTATTTTGAGTGATAACTCTAAATCTTTTTAGCAGGTGTTTAAGTGATAACTCTGTTAGGACCCTATATAAGACAGGGATTGTGTACTAAGACAGGGATTCATTCATAATAAAATACAAAGTTACCTCTAAACTCTCTCTTAGCTCTCATGATCTCTCTCTATTTTGTTAGGCTAACCAACAACTAGGGGCTTAACAATTGGTATCAGCAACTTGAAGATTCTTGGCAATGACGATGAAAGAGGACGTGTGATAGATCATCGCCGGATACGAAGATATTGCTCGCAAGTTTGAGGCGTTGCTTGAATTGATGACGAACGGCCAGACATGGATGGAGCGAATTCCATCGGAGACGGATTCACGACCAGGGCAAGCGTTTGAAGCCTGAGTTGTTGATGGGAATCAGATTGGCCTTCCGGTTGTAGACGAGCACCTCGCAATCGACGAAGAGGAATTGCAAAGCGAACGGGAAGGGATCGACGCCTCCAATCAAGAAGTAGCGAACGGGTCCTTCTTGGACATTGGGGAAGAATTGCAAGACAAGAATCGAATCACCAAAGGCAGCGACCATGGAGGGTTGTCGACGCCGGATGTCGTAGATCTTGATGAAGTGCAAAGCTGTCAAGAAAAGGATGGGGCTCTGTTTGTAACCACATAACAGATTGAAGCCCCCACTTCAGGCGAAAATGAAGAAATCGACATGGGTGTCGATTTTGAAATTCCATATGATTCTTCAACGGAGGATAGCTCGAATCCGGCAGTCAACGATTTCATCCAAGATTACGATAGATGTTGCGAGTGGGAACTATCTCAGGCTTCCGAAATCAGTGACAGATGGGGTGAAATCAAGCTCGCCCCAATGGAAGACCTCGACGACTCAAGTGCGCCAGGAATCAAGGCGACGACAGCAGACGAGAAGCGCATAGAAGTCCCGATTGCAAACGCGAATCTGGAAATTCAGATTCATGGTGGATCGGAGAGGGATGATGCCAAGAAACCCCCAAATTCAGAAATCCTTGAGCCATCAAAGGTAAAGTCTGATCCCTTCGAGACACCTCCTGTTGATTACACTGCTGAAAAATTAGGAGATTTGGTTGTGCTTTTAATTGAATTGATGGAAATCAGGCTAGTCAGTGCCAAGAATGTTAGCGGGACTGGTTTGAGAATTGATTCAATTGCTAGTCTGAGAAACCTAATGAGTGCACAAAAAGTGTTTGTGAAAATGCCTACAAGAACTGGTTTTAGAGCTGATGCTTTAGGCTTAAATTTCAGTAGGTTTAAGCCAAGAATTGATGATGATTTTGGGATTGAACAAGGACCCATGGCAAACTCTTGGCCATATGATAGAGGGAAAGGAGTATTAATTGTCAATACTTCAAGTTTATTGGATTGTGGCATGGAAGGAGTAGGTCTCAAGTTGCTTAGGAGTTGTGTTGAATCTTCACGGGTGGTGATTGATGGGAGTATAGACAGTGAACTGAAGGGAAGTTCAATCACCTTGCCTTTCGATAAAGGAAAGAGTATATATATCAGCGTAGTTCTTCATGTGCAGCTGAAAGTTGGTTTACAAATTGAGGTTGAGAGGAGTGATTCGATCTCCTTACCTTATGACAGGGGAAAGAAGCTCCTAATGCTCAAGTTTAAGGGGGTGCAAGTTGATCTATGGGCTATGGTATTTGTTTTTGATCCTGGGGGGTTCTGGCATTCCTAACAAGTTGCTGTCATAAGTTGTAATTGGGATGTAATATGGGCTGCAAGAGAAGGAATTAGTTGCTGTCACATATGGTATTCATTTTCATTTTGCATCATTGGCAATGGAGGGAAGAAATGGTGATGATAGCCCACAAATCTGGTGTTCAAATTGCATTAATATTCAACTGTTAGTATCTCAAGTGCAGGAACTGATTTTTTGAAGTAGCTTGGGCTGCTGCAGTGCTGCAATTCCAGGTACTGATTTTTGAAGTAGCTTGGGTAGCTTGATAATGGCTGCTAGGATCGGTTATGGGTGTGAGCGTACACAGCAGGACACTTCCAATATTGCTGCAGTCATGGGAAGTTTATGCTGCTACCATATGATCTACAAGGAAGCTTACAAATTCCCATTAACTTGGAATTTAGATGTGGTGTGTGAGAGATGCACCAAGATCTTGGTGTCCACCTTGGGGGATGAAAGGGTCTCAACTACTCCTATAAAGTACCAGGAACTTACAAGGACTTGAAACTGCAGGAAGAAATATAAGGCCAAATAGATCAATGGGAGCATGAATTTTTACTGTCATAAGGATCCAAATAGTGGCTGTCCGAGTGCAGATCAAGGGAAGCATGGTGGAAGGGCAATTTCCAGTAGCTCATAGCACTACTTAGGAGCAACTTTCAGCTGCACATATGCAACCTTGTACATGTGCAGTGCTCATTTTTTTAGTGAATAATTGTTGTTGTCATAGCTACTGATTTTTCTTTGAATTAGACCTTGTGGGCAAGGTCTTTGTAAGGGAGAGAGTGATGTTAGGACCCTATATAAGGGGCCTTGTGTACTAAGACAGGGATTCATTCATGATAAAATACAAAGTTACCTCTAAACTCTCTCTTAGCTCTCATGATCTCTCTCTGTTTTGTTAGGCTAACCAACAGGTAGGGGCTTAACAATCTCTTTCTCCAATGACACTCCTCCACGTATCCTATTTTATTCAGTGTATTTCTTCATATTTTTTATTTTCCCCAAAGTTAAAATTTTTACATTTTTACCCCAAAACTTGATGCTTTCCCCAAATTAAAAAGAAATAGACACGATTCAAAATATTTTTAAAACTTGGGGTTACCACAGGAAATAGACTTAATATGAGGGACCTTGCGAAATTTCCATATTTTTAACGAGGAAAACGAGAAGCTTCGTCAAACCCCTATCATAAAGGGGCCCACCACCACTTTTTTTTTTTTTTTTTTTTTGACGAACGCGGGCTGGAAAGAAGGGATTCGTTGCTTGCGTTGAAACGAGAACGACTTTTAATGCATTTTTTTTTCCGGAATATTAAAAGATTTCTTTTAAAATCACAATTAGACATTTGTTTACTTTCGACCGAAAAAAAACATTTGCTTAATTCAACTGCCTAGCAAATGAATAATTTGAATCACTTAAAAAAGAAGTCAAAGGTTGCTAAAGAATTCACAATTTTTTTTTTTAAAAAAAAGTCAAAATTGTATTTTGCTTCAGGTTGAGGCAAAGTATTTGTACCTCACACATAGAAAATAAAAATGTCCATAGTGTCACATGTTTTAAAAAATTATGAATATTTCTTCCATTTATATTTGTCAAAGAAAATATTTTAAATTTTATTTTACATGCTTATTTAGAACATGCACATCAGCAATCGTTTGGACCATTGGAACTGCAAGCTCAGGAAAAAAGAAAGAAAAAAGAAAAGATTATGAGTCTGGGTGAAAAGGCCCGCCTGCAAGAGCCCGTTTGTAGAAGGCTCGTGACGTAATGCTCGATGATACATGCACTGTCCGTGGGCGACAACGTCGCCTACACTCAACAATTGTATAATACTGTCACGTGGTCTAATAGTTGGCTGCCACATGATAGCGTTTATATTTTAAAATTTTAAATACAAATTCTGTCTTTTTTTGTAATTAAAAAATATTAAAAATTATTTTTGAGTTTTAAGGGTCTAGACTCGGGCTCGCGAAGGATGATGCAAATAATAAAAAGCTGGAATGAGACTTTTAAACTGATGTAACAGACGAAAAGTATGTTAAGAGCTCGTGTGGAGTTTAAGAATGTGTATCCTTTTAAGTCCTTCAAAAAATTCCACTAGAAAAATAGTTTTTATGGACTGATTTGTATTATATAGTTGTGACAAAATAAAAATTTTGGACACATATTTGTGACAATTACATTGTATTTTGAATTTGTGATCGTCGTATTGATGTTAATTAATTGGAAACGTGCTGCCAATCGTTAGCCACGCAATTTTTGTAGCTTCATTCCAACGGCACTACTTATCTTTGGTCGGTCAAGGAAAATATCAAAGAGGTGATAAGATATCATATCATAATCGTATCGGGTTTATTTTATTTTTATATTATAATTCTGGATTTATTTACCTATAGGTTTAAAAACACAAAGTCTCATTATTTGCTTGAAGTTTGAACATAAAAACTTGTTTGTAGTTGAATGGATTATGGATGCATAAATAAGAGTAAGAAAATCAATGATATGTATGAACTCGAGTTTTTTTTTAAGCGATGGTATTGATCAGTTGTTGTATTAAAAAAACAGCAACAATTTTTTTTATTTTTTTTTTAAAAATTTGCCGTTAAGTGATCCAAATGGGTCAATGGATGAATTACACAATTTATCTATCTGAAAACATGCGAAATAAATAGTTTGCTTTGTAAGTGTATCATAGGGTTGCTTTTGCTTCATTCTTAATGTCTTTTCTTTATTGCTTGGCTCTAATTGGTATGTTTTGTTTTGTTTAAGATGGTTTATTTTATTCATCTATTGGTTTGTCCGATCGGTCGACTTCCTTGGTCACGTCTTCAATTCAAACCTATCTCTATAAAATAAAATGATGATTTCTAGGCCATATGTATAGCCAGGGGCGGACCCAGAAAGTTTTTATCGGGGGGTCATCATAGTAGTCGACAATAAGATCGAGAAAAAAATCACAAAACACAATGTGATCGATAGTACAAACTAGTGTCAACCTATGGTTTCGAAAATATACTACAAATATATAATACGAAAATATAGATAAAAAAACGAAAAATAAAGATATAAAAGTATAAAACGCAATAAATAAACATTGCATTATTAACATGTAATAATGTATAACTAGATATAAAAAAAAATTTAAACTTGCATAACTTCTTACCATATTCTCAAAATAAGTAATATATAACCTATGGTTTCGAAGCTCTCGAGATGAATTATAATATGTGAATATCAATTTAAGTAAAATATTAAAGTATTTTAGTATATTGAAATAAAACTAAAGTGATTAATACTGCTGTAATTTTCAAACATTTATAACTTTTTACTCAGATGTCGGATTAGGACGTATTATATATCAAAACGAAGCTATCAACGAGGAGAATACACCTAGATAATTTTCCGGATGAGGAGGGGTCACGTGACCCCCTAGAACCCCCCTAGGTCCGCCTCTGTGTATAGCCGTTGACGTTTGACAATTAGCTAGCCTAAATATGAATATGAATGATTAAAGAATGATTGATACTTTGTTTGGTGAATACATCGCCCAAACTTAAGATTGCAGCTTCCGGGAAACATATATAAGAGAGATCTATGTGGTGGATGTGCACGTTTGCATATATGTTGTTTGATTTGTGTGGACATAAGAAACTTATAAACCAACGGTGTCCACACACAAACATTCACAGCTAGCTAGGGTTGGCCTATCATTCATTAATTGAAATTGATTAATTGTATTGAAAAATTGAAATTATTTTGATTTGGCTTTCATATATATTCCACAATCTTGATTCTCATGCTTTTTTCCTTGAACTTTTCACTCGATCACACGTTTACCTAATTGCTAGCTAGTTCAGTACCCATACCGTGTGCGATTTTCTTACAATTTAATACACTCAGCTAGCTATTAGCGCACGTGTGCTTGACCATGTGGCTGCGATAGTTGAGTTTTGGATGTTCAATTTAGTCCAAATATAATTTTGTGGTTTGAATTGGGAGACAATTTCAAACACATTATGTAAGACATACTAATTAATATAGGGGGGGGGGGGGGAATTCCCAAAGAAAGAAAGTCAATTAAAAAGAAGACTTTAAAATAAATAAATAAATAAATATATATATATGTTTTATATATATATATATATATATATATATATATATATATATATATATATATATATATATATATATATATATATATATATATATATATATATATATATATATATATATATATATATAGCACCAAATCGGGTCAAAGATTGTATATTACTAATATATTATACAATCAGCCCTAATTAAGGAGGTAGATATATTATTTTTATTAGGGCGATGATATATTTAATAGATAATCTTTTCCTACCAAGTTTTTTTTTTTTAATATACAATGCGAAATTTTAGAAATGGCTAACTGCAGTTGAATTACTGTCCAAAATCATCCTTTCGGACGATGTCATCGAATTGAGCTGAACAGCGCTCCTCGGCCTCGGCTATGGTCGAACTCGGTACGTTCAAGATGTGTCAACTTGTCGCCCGCCTGATTATCCTCACGGAAGGAATGGGAGAATGAGAATCGGAGTATGTGACCACCTTGATCACCTTGTCAGGGTTCTAATCATATGCCCTTGAGATTTAAGATAAAAAAAATGATTAATTAATATACAATTCAATTTAAAAAAGTCAAATCATTAGCAATAACCGTTGCACTTGCACCTATATTTTGTTGCCACCTATCTTTCGGTTGACTTTTAATTCGGATACCAAATGCAAAAAATCAACCTCTTGTCACTTCGGTACGTTTGAAGTTTTCTAATTTACTGTTCTTGGTTATATTCTAGAAACTTGTTTTCCATTTCGGGTTATTTTGTCTTACAAACCAATACTATATAAATGCTCCCTCCGTTACATATCTGCACGTTTTTTTAGAAAGGTAAAAACTATTTAAAATATTTAATTTTTATTTAATTTTTTTTAACAATATTAGACTTATTATTAATAAATATGAAATTATTAAAAAAAATATCAAATAAAAAAGAACAAAGGAGGGAGTAGTTAGTATTCAAGCATGGATCAAATGATGAAACTTTAATAATTATATAATTAAAATGGAGCTTCTAGAGTTCCAAGGATAAATTAATTTGAACTGAAGTCGGGCTTAGAGTAGAAAAAGGGTAATAACTTATAATAATCCATGCTCCTTTGGATATAAACATTTGACTTTTTAGCACATTTTTAATGAGTTAAAAAATTATATTTTATTCGTATTTGTATAATTGGCTTTTGATCAATTTTACACTTTTAAATAAAATTAAAAACGAAAAAATGAATAGCTAAAATTTGAGCAAAAAAATAATGTTAAAAAAGGGACCAATTAAAAAAAATGATAAGTTGGAGTACTAATGAAGGATCTAGGGAATAAAATACAATTAATAAAATAAAATAAAAATTAGAAATTTTATCATTAATGGTATCAAATGGGACAAATATCTTGTTCGATGAAAAAGTGGTAAAAGGGTCCGTTATATAGATACAGAGTGAGTATAAAATATCATTTTTTTTTCTTACAGTTCAATACTCAATACTGCTATTAATAAGTATTACATTGTAAAAAAAAAGAGTTAATATTTTATAGCTCTTAAAATACATGTTGAAAAATTAAATTGATATTTTTTTTTCTTACAGTTCAATACTCAATACTGCTATTAATAAGTATTACATTGTAAAAAAAAAGAGTTAATATTTTATAGCTCTTAAAATACATGTTGAAAAATTAAATCACACTTGCATTTGGAGAAGCTTCACTTTGTGGTCAATTCGAGACTTGGTTTGAATTGAACTTAAAATTTTTCTCATATAACTAAACGAGCAAGCTTGATTGCTTGAATCAGATTTTGTTCGAGACTCTTACACACTTGCATTTCCTTTGTCAAGAGTCGATCTTACGGAGAAGCTTCACTTTGTGTCAATTCGAGACTTGGTTTGAATTGAACTTAAAATTTTTCTCATATAACTAAACGAGCAAGCTTGATTGCTTGAATCAGATTTTGTTCGAGATGTACTTGATTTGAACTCGAGCTACTAAACTCATATAACAAACCTAAAAATACACCCATCCAATTCCCCCCGGTTAGAATACAAGGTGCCTCTTTACATACGGGAGGAGTTGGTTACGACTTTCGAGTTGTATAGATCATTCAGCCACATTTGATCGTGGTGTGACCTTACAACACTGTGCCAACCCGCTAGATTAGATAGCACATCAACTTTGCTATTTAGCATGGAAGAGGAATGGTGTTGGGATGCCATAGTCGAAGACTCGAAGGCACCAAAATAACATTAGTCTGTCGAAGGGGAAATGTTTACAAGGCCAAAAATCAAATAAAATTTGGGCCAATGTTTTACATGTAATGGGCTTTCCAATGGGGTTGCTTGGAAGGCCCAAAAAGAAGTAGTCCTGGGGGGAATAAACCTTGGCCCATTGGATTAATAGAGCTAAGAGTAATTTGATATTAGTTTGATCTAGGCTCCACTTTTAGTAAAAGTATCCCGAGTTCAACCCATTGTTGCCCCTTTGTTATTTATTTTAGTTTGTATTGTATCATAGTTAGTACGTCCGTCGATCCGTTAACCTCTCGAGAAATCAGGTAATATGTTACTTGATCTTTTGAATATTTTCCTATATAAAAACAGATCTAAGAGTATAAAAAATAGATATAGATATATAAAAATCGATTTGCCTAATTTATTCTTTATCTTGATTAAAATGTATGATTTGATATTTTTTTCAAATTTAATTATTTCATTCATTTTTTAACAATTGATTTTTTATTATTATTTATGGGTAGTTTAGGCCATCTCGAACCAGAACGGAGATCTCGATTGAGACAATCTATCACCAAGATATCTGAGTGAGCCAAAACAATCTTTCATAAATATTGAGTGTGGGGTTTAGTGTCTAAAAGTCTTGGAAATGTAGGTGTAGTGGGGTTTTCCCTATGTTGTGGAGTATGGTTTATTTGTAATTGTAGGTTGTCCGACCTATTGATAATGATACATGTATTTGTGCGTAAACCTAGGCCATTAGTTTAGAAATAAAAATCCCAAATATCTAGAAATACATGTGGTGGAGGGAAGTGGAAGGATGCATATATGTATATGGTGGAACGAAGTACTCGAGCAAAACATAAACATAAACATGACGAATTATTCAGTTGAGCTCATGTTTTCATCCTTGTGCTTACTAATATCTCTTTGGTTTTTGAAGCTATATTTTTCAAAGGATAAAAATGGCAAGTTGAGTAAACTCCCTCCGGGGCCAAAGCCGCTTCCGGTTGTTGGCAACATCTTGCAACTCACCGATAAGCCTCATCGTGCCCTTGCCGACCTCTCCAACTCCTATGGCCCTCTTATGTATGTCAAGCTTGGGAGGATCCACACTTTGGTGGTCTCTTCGTCCTCCATGGCTAAACAGGTTTTTTTAAAGCATGATTTATCCTTTTCTGGGCGGAAGGTCCCTGATGCCGCGCGAGCACTTGATCACAACTTGTACTCTGTTGGTTGGTTGCCGGCCTCATCATCCAAATGGCGAAATCTGAGGAAGATTTGCGCTATCCACCTATTCAACGTGAAGAGCTTGGATGCTAACCAGTTTCTTCGTCAGACGAAAGTTGACGAGCTCCTAGAATACATAACTCAGTGTTGTATCAGAGGTCACCCAATTGATGTTGGGGAGGTTGGGTTTATAACTTCCCTAAACTTATTGTCAAACACATTATTCTCCACCGATCTAGCTAGCTTCGGCTCTGAAGCAGCCCATCAGATGAAGGATAATGTTCGACAAGTCTTTGTGTGTGTCGGGAAACCTAACCTCGCTGATTTCTTTCCCTTCCTCAGCTACTTGGATCCAGTAGGTGTCAGGCGAGGTACGGCCGCTAGCTTCTCCACCTTGTTTAAGGTTTTTGTTGATTTGATCAGCCAAAGGATGTCTGCCGGTTTATTTGTTGATGATGCCAACCAAGACCTGTTACAAATACTTCTCCAGATCAGTGAAGAGGAAGGTTCCGATCTCACCCATGATGATATTAAACACCTTTTTCTGGTGAGTTCAGTTCAGTTGACCCTATATTTAATACTACCTCCGATCCAAAATGTAAGTCGTTTGACTTTTTAACACGTATTTTAAGGAGCTAAAAACTATATAATATATTAACTTTTTTATTATTATTTTTTTACAATTCAATACTTATTACCAACAAATATTAAGTTGTAAAAAAATAATTTTAAAAAAGTTGATATTTTATATAGTTTTGGGCTTCTTGAAATACGTGTTGAAAAGTCAAACGACTTATATTTTGGATCGGAGGGAGTATATAAATACTCCATCCGTTCATTAAAACTTGTCGTTTTATGAAGTAAATCTTGTTAAGAAAAACTTGTCATTTTAGGTATTTTGTCATCTACTTTACGAAATTGCCTTTGTAATGATTAGATAGTTGTTACTGCGCGCAGGACCTCATTATTGCAGGATCAGACACGACCTCAAGCACCATAGAATGGGCAATGACAGAGCTTCTACGCAACCCATCAAAAATGGAAAAAGCTCAGCTTGAGCTTAACGAAATCTTGGGAAAACAAGCCCCTATTCAAGAATCAGACATCGAAAGGCTGCCTTACTTGAAAGCAGTTGTGAAAGAGACGATGCGGTTGCACCCAGCAGCCCCGTTGTTATTGCCTCACAAAGCTGAAGAAGACATACAACTTTGCAACTATTTCATCCCAAAGGACACACAAGTGTTTGTTAATGTATGGGCCATCGGTCGAGATCCGGGAACTTGGGAGAGCCCATCTGAGTTCATACCAGAGAGATTTATGGAGTGTGATATCGACATGAAAGGTCGGGACATGGAGCTATTGCCTTTTGGGGCCGGGAGAAGAATATGCCCCGGGTTGCCGCTGGCTTATAGGACAGTGCACCATTTGTTGGCTTCACTTCTTCATGGTTTTGGTTGGAAGCTTGGAGATGGGTTGTGTAAGGAAGACTTGGACATGGAAGAGAGGTTTGGAGTCACCCTAGTTAAGGCCAACCCTCTGATGGCTATCCCTTTGCCAAAATGACATGTAAATTATATATAGTTCATCTCCCTAAACTCAATCAACCCATCAACACGTACTCTCGCTTTACTCGTGTATGGTATATAAGTATAACTTGGATGATCGCATCTATGAACCTTACCTTTTGTCCATGTATTTTTTTCAAATGTGACCAAGACACATAGGCTTCCTTCACAACTCACTGAGAAACAGAGAGGCTTCTGTCAATGATGATCCAGGTTAACTTCAGTTCATAGCTTTCATTGACTGCATCTGAATGCAACATCAACCTAATTTCAGCAAATCAATTTAAAATGCAAGTATTGCAATCGATTGATCAGCTAGGTAAACCAGCACCTTAGCCAATAGCCATAGCATTGCAATTTGTAGGCTGCTTAGAACACTTGTGCAGCAGCTTCGACTGATTCGTCATAACATATTTCTTCTTCTTTTGAATTCATCTGCCTTTTACAAGGGTTTGAGTGGTTTTGCCTGGGATTCTACTTTCTTACAATCTGACATGAATGACATCTTGCCTTTGCTGACATCTTCCTTTAAAAATCTATGCATTCCATCTTAATCCCAAATTGCTAACATTGCAGTAAAGAAAAGAGCAAAACCGTCTCGATCACCCTTCAAAAGATACAATTAGAGCAAAACCATCTCTCCAACATTCCCAGCCCTCTTTGTGCAACATCCATCAACTGTTTTATCAGCAAGATGACTATTGACAAACAAGAATGAATCAGATATATTGCAATTCAGACTAATGGTGAACCATTCTCCAGCAGATGCGCACCTATCTGCATCAATGAATAGTACAAGGTAGACGCACAAGAGGAAGCCTACTCCGGTGCCATCACTTGCAGGAGCTCAATGTTAAGATCGAATGTCGCGCCTGGCTGCAAATCAAATCCAGATAAAAGAAAACCTATAGTTAATGGAGATGGTAGCTAGCATAGCACAGCACAGCAGCAAAAACTGAAAGAACTCATCTTACTGGGATCTCATTCATTCCTTTCTGTCCGTATCCAGCCTCTGGGGGAACAATCACTGTCCTCTATTAAGAGGATCCATTCAAAAGACACAATTTAGAGAAGAAACAGCATTGAATCAGACACAAACACTGATCATCTGCCTTTACCTTGCCTCCCACTCTCATCCCTTGTGTAATCTTATACATAGCTGGTGGAGGTTTAGGGGCTGCTTGTGCTGAAAACAGTCCATTGGGATTGTCAACAAATTCACGCTTCCTCTCTTTCCCAGGAGGGGATCCGACCTTGAACTCGTATGGCTGTTAAAATTGGGGGCGAAACATTGATTGATTCAACAACTATGTTGGCAATTCTCAATCAATCAGATTACTGAGTTTGTTTGTTACAAAATGTATAAACCCTAGAATTTGGAGTACGAGTATAAGAACGAACCTGTGCAATTATACGATTTCCCGCTAAAAGCTTGGACTCTCGACTTGATACAGCGGTAATCCCCCGATAAACACAATCAAAGTGCACCTGAACGGTGGTTCCTTGGGTAACTACAGGACCCGTTCCCTGAACATAATCGTAGTATTTGAGGCCATCAGCTGCACAGATACGTACATTCAAGATTCAAGACGGAGAAAATGTTTCATCAAAATCAAAATGGTAGATGAGATAGGCGAGCAATGACTGACGGCCGGTGAGGTAGTCGTCGGGCGAGATATTGGCCTTCCGGAAGCGTTTCTCCCGGGCGAGCGCCGATGGCATGGGAGACGGTGAAATGAGGCCGACACAAGCGGAAGCCACCACTGCAGCGGCAGCCCATCTTCGTGAAACTGAGACTTGAATTTCATTTCTGATTCCAACAGGTACAGGTGGAGGAAAGGAATCTTGAGATTTTGAAATTGAACACAATTTGAGTGCCGATTTGAGAATTGAGGTGGGAGTGGAAGCCATACTTGGTAGCCTGTGAGAGTTCCATGTCCTATCCACACGGAAGGAGACTACCACAACTTGTGTTCTTTTAAGGCATATTACCTTTATACCCCTCAAGCACCAAACCCACCATCAAGGGCTATATGTTAGTATTATGTTATCCGTCTTTCTATTTTGTCCGGTTTTTTCGTAGGGTCCGTATCGATCGATCACCGGCTTTCCATGGTTTGATACACACAATTTGATATAAATACTGTTACGAGAAAGACCGAAAAGTTAACCGGAGTCAGCCAAAATAAACTCTAATAAAAAAAATACTGACCATTTTATTGGGAACTAGTGACTATTATAATGTTGGATAACATCTTTCCATCGATCATAGGCTGGAATGCAAGTTATGCAACAGTGCAGGCATAGTCGAATAAAATTGAGATGCAAAACAGGTAGCTTTGATGCCCATGTTATAAGCTTTGCGTCACAAGTGTTGCGCGATGCATCTTGGTTGGATAATGCATTCTGATTCTGCATCCAACGAGCTGGTTACCTCTTCTAGAAGCAGAATTTTCAGATTCTTTAAGATGGTTGTGTCCCATGCTTCTGACCCCCGGATAGTTGTGTCTCATGCTCACCAAATATTGTGTCGAGTCCCTGCATAATAGGACATTCTTTCAATTACACATTTATAAATTGTTTACTACGGAGTATCTTATTTTAGCATGATAGGCACTGACCTGTGGAAGCTTAACTATGAACTTAGCAGCATTAGCGCACATCTTTCACTTCAATGTCACCTCTGATATCTTCCAAATTCCAATACGATCCTTTTGTGCTTGATGCATCTATTTGTGGTTCCCTTTTGATTGTCTCAAATATTTTATATAATGCAGCTTCCCCTGACGCAAATACGTAAATTTAAACATGGTGACGATCACAAGAGCAGGAATGATCGGCAGCAAAACCAGTGCAAGTCACCATCCTCTTATAAAGCCGACATGTAAATCCAAAACAATCAAAAGGAATCAATTAAGGTAGAAGGCAATAGTTTCCTGACTTTTGATCAGCACCAGTGCAACAAGAAGCTCCTCAATATTTCCTAATCTTGCATCAATTTATTGACCTATTTCTTCCATTGAATATAACACCATAGAATTTTAAGTTTTTTAAGTTTCTGCAGTACACGAAATACATTATCATTACTTTGTAGCTTTCTGTGAGAAAATTCCTCAAGAATTTTATCAAGAATCACAAGGTAGAACCAAGTCAACAGACAATTTGAGGTTTGATATGTGGACAATAAGAATGCTGAAAATAAATTCAAATCTATTAGCATTGTTAACATCAAAAGTAATAACTTTATCACACACCACAGATGATCGAAATTCAAGGGCTTATAACATAGGAGTGAATGACTCTAGAAATTGGATTTGAATCAGTAAATAGAGCTCAATAAGAGTTAAACAAAGCTAGATCTTATTGGGTATCGTATTTGAGATGATGTTTTTTTAAACCTTGTGTTTGGAATAAAAAAAAACTCTGACGTTGAAACCTAACTCAAATTTTGGCATCACATTCTTAATTCAAAATTAACTTTTTTTTAAAATTTAGACAGACTGCATTTATTTGAGGATTTATCACAAATTCATATGGAAATATTTAAGTGTTATTGATCAAATCCTATCAGATCAAATCCATTTATCCGTTGACAAAGATCGGCAACATATGAGAGCCATAATACAGTAGCTATTATCTCACAATGATCCTGAAAGCTCTCAATACGAATGAAGTCACGATACAGTAGAATGGAAGCTCATGCATTAGTCAGAATGTCGCTTGAGACAAACAAGTTGAGTCTCCTTCCAACGTTATTGTAGAACCCATATAATTTTTTATATGTTGATTTATAAAAGCGTTTTATAACACTTTACAATCACTTAATGCTATACTCCTTTTTTTTTATATATAATAAGACTTAATATTGATGAGGAGGAGATGAACAACATGCTATACTCTTGCTCTAGAATTGATTTTGGGCTCGGAGCTAGCCATGGAAGCAAACTTGCTCCCTCTCTCACTGCATATGCCCCTCTCCATCCGTCCTCTCCTCTCTTTCTCTTTGTGTTCAAAAGCCTTTTGGAATTTTGGCTTACTGGGGTCTGGGGATTTGCCTGGAATATTGTTATTGATATTTTGTATAATGTTTTCATGGATGATTTGGAAGAACTCTGTTTCAATTTCGCTTAGGGTTCTTGAACTTTATTTTTGATGGTTCTCTTTTGGGCATTTTATCGAACAGGTGGACCTTGAATTTTAAGTTTTTTTTTAGTCCATAATAACCAGATTTCAGCAAACGCAAATAGACATTGCTCAAATTTCATCAATTGTTGATATGCTAAACCTAAACAAAGATATATGTACAAGGGGGAAAATAAACAAGAATAAGAAACTTACACAAAGGCAAAAGGATGGGTTTCTGGTTCTGAAAGTAGACAATGAGGTGTTGGGTAGCTGTAATTATAATCGTTGGTTCAAGTTTAGTAATAAATTGTGGGACTTACTTCCCCTCATGATCAATAATTCTTCCAAGTTTATTCAATAACTAATGCTTTTCGGTTTTTATTCAATGTCTACTAATTACTAACTCCATTCTTAGGCTTTCATCTCATTTAATTTAAGCATGCTCTTTTATAAGATAGCGAATGCCGGTAAACAAAACTTAAACAAACCAACACTTTATAATTTACTAAACTAAGCAAATCCAGAACGGAAGACTTTGATGCAAACCCCAAAAATACGATTAAGTTTAGTTTTTCAACCCTTTCCTAAAAAATTTAGACATCAAATCTAATTCAAATTTACAAAGCTGATTCGTACAACCAGATCCAACGAAATTAGATAAGTAAAGCATGGTATTTCTTTGCAAATAATGTGCGAGTATTAACACATAAATTTATCTCATGTTCGGTTGCACATACCGAAATCAACATTAACCACAACAAGCATAGAGAAATTCTTATGAGAATGGGCTGGCTAATGAATCCCTCTGCTTAACAGAAAAATACTTTTCCTGCATAATTCAGTGTTCTACAACCAAGGAAGAAACTTGACAATAAGGTATGTATAGGCTATAGTCTCTGAAAGCAGCTGCTCTCACCTTTTGGTTGCTGATGTTAAAAAAAATCAGCGAAATAAGGAGTGATTTCAATTAAGCATTTTATCAAACACCTTATGTGCATTATGATTAGGCATCTACGAAACTAAATCTTTAACATCTTTCACCTCATAAATTTTAATATTCAATCATCCAGGCATGAGAATATCATCACAATTTCACAAAATTAATTAGTCGAATCCTAAACTAAAAGGAGAGAAGAAAAGGTCACCGAGAGGCAAGAGGTAGCCGGCCAGCCGCACATATGAAATGACATTGAGGATGAACCAGAGAGAGAAACGACGCAGTTGAGGAAATCAAGGCTTGAGACGGAGTCAACGAATTGGAGGACGTCGGACGGAGATGATATGTGCTTGGAGGGGGGTGAGAAACGGAAGGATGGCGGGAGGGGAACGTTGAGGACCATGTGCTGAAATTTAATCACCGGAAGGAGGAAACTTCTTTTTTTGTTTTTAATCTATTTTTCTTTATTTATTTTAGGAAAAAATGGACAAAAATAATACCAAGTCCAGGTATCAACTTTTGGCCAAAAATAATACGAACTTTGAAATTGACCGTTCCATATACGAACTATCGCCCTATTAACTTAAAATAATACATATGTGTATTTCGGTGAACTTTCCGACCAAATACGCCACGTGGACGCCGGAAAACACACATGGCATAAATTTTTGTCACGTTACCAAACTTGTAAGTTATGCCATGTCATAAATTTATTTTTTATTTTTTTAAAAAGAAAAATTAAACAAATAGGCGCATAGCTAAAGTACCTTACGAAACAATGGATGAGAGAACGATCATATAACATTGAGAAGAAAGTGAAGACGCCCACCCTCGATTCCATTGTTTCGAAAGGTACTGTAGCTATTTGCATATTTGTTTTATTTTTCTTTATTTTTTTTTTTTAAAAAAGAAAAATAAATTTATGACATGGCATAACTTACAAGTTTGGTGACGTGGCAAAAATTTATGTCATGTGTGTTTTCTGACGTCCACGTGGCGTATTTGGTCGGAAAGTTCACCGAAATACACATATGTATTATTTTCGGTTAATAAGGCGATAGTTCGTATATGAAACGGTCAATTTCAAAGTTCGTATTATTTTTGGCCAAAAGTTGATACTTGGTATTATTTTTGTCCATTTTTCCTTTATTTTGATTTAATTTTTTCTTTTAATTAAGTATTGTGAGGAAGGGGAGGCTGGGGAACAGGAGGGGGATAGATTTAAGGACAGGGGATTTCATTCCGTCGAGATGTGCTATGGTAGACGGATTGAGTGAGTGCAACTAGGACCTTATATATGGGTGCACAAGTACCGAGTGGGCAAATTGAGATGTGACAGAAAGTAAGTCAAGGCAATCCGAATGATCTCGAATAATAGAACTAAATCTACTATTGGTTACGGATGTGTGAACCTCATCAAAGTTAAATTTAAGGTAATTCAAGAAGGATTTGTTGGTTACGAATGCATTACTTCTACTATTGGTTATGATTTTTTTTCACGCTAGATAAAGATTAGGTCGGGTCTGTCGCAACAGAGGCCCTTCCTAGCGCATCTTTCCGGACGAGAACATGCAGTTCTGGATCATCCTCACAGCTGACGTCGGCAGAGGATGCATGGGCACTACGAGCAAGGTAGTCGGCCACCGCATTAGAATCCCTGAAAATATGACGAATAGCAACATAAGAAAAGGACGAAATATCAGACAAAATATCCGCTTGTAGCATCTCAATTGTCCAGGGGCATTTCCAATCCCCCATAAGAGCCTTTATAACTAGTAAGTTGTCCCATTCGATCAGAAGGTTTGAAATTTGTAGCGACTTAGCACATAGAATACCCATTTTGAGGCCAAGGTTTTCGGCATAAACCACTGAGATGTTTGTACAAATAGACCGGGCAAGCGCGACAACCCCACCAACCGAGTCACGGATGACGTACCCGAATGATGCTGAACCACCTGGGCTAACAGGCCTATCAAAATTAAGCTTATAGAAATTAGTAGGAGGTTTATCCCACTTCCCAGAACGACGGAGAGACCTGGTCGGAATAACACCAACCCTGTGGCCCGGGTGGGCGTGCGCCTGTGCTGCCAGTAGCATGATGAGAGGGAATCGTACAAGAAGGATCGTCCTCTAGAACCTTAGATTGTTTCCAACGATGGGTACTGGTAATGTGGAACAGAAGGATTTCGTTAATAGTTACTTTGTTCGTGTGGTTGAAAACGATTTGGTTCCTAAAGAACCACAATGCCCACCAAGATGAGGCTAAATCAGCAAACTTAGTGCTGCCGATAGCACGTTTGATCTCATTCAGAGGAAGCACCGAGTCCGTACCTAAGTGTACAACTATATTCCTTGGAAGACGAATTTGTAAGGCTTGCAGAAGATCATTAGCCATTGGACAATGAAGAAAAAGGTGGTGTACCGATTCATTAGTGTTACTACAGTAAGCACAGCCCGAAGGCACTGCCACATGTGACTTTTGCAGTCTTAATTTAGTCGGAAGACCATCACGAGAGATTTTCCATAGAAAGTGTCTAACTTTAGGGGGCACGTCGAGATTCCAAATCCAACCACAATCGAAATCTGTCACCCCAACATGTTCTGATAAAAAAGAGTTCGCAGAACCGGTTGAAAACCAACCATTTTTGCTAGGGCCCAATACAAACGATCCGTTATCGGATTGTTAGGCAAAATTAACCTCATGATATGGTCAATCTCTTCCCTTTGTAAAATATTTGTTAAAGAGGCATTTAGTAAAGGCCTATTCCACTGACGTTCATTGTTGATGAAATGGGCAACCCTAATCCCCCTGAGAGAGTCAGGAATCGGACTAATTGTTTTGGAAATCAACGGTTCAAAAATCTATAGTTTCGCCATTTCCGACATTCCACTGAAGAGCAGTTAGGAACTGAGGTTTAATAGACATAAGCCGCGACCACTGCCAAGAGGATTGACCCTTTTTACTGTAACCGAAAAGATCGTGCCCTTTAAGATATTTATGTGATACTACACTGACCCAGATGTTGTCTGGTTCAGATATGATTTTCCATAGCAGTTTCATCTGAAGCGCTATGTTCATAGATTCTGCTTTATGGATTCCCAGTCCACCTTTCATTGTGTCTGAACAAAATACTTTGTCTACCTCATTAAGAATATGCAGGAAGTAAGAAAGCTTGCATAAGAAAAATTGGTTTAGCACTGAGATTTGCTTTGACGAGTACCTGTTGCCCTTCAGCAGAAAGGTTTGAAGCTTTCCATTTGATTAAATGGTAGTCTTAAGTACCACGTCCGCGAAAGTGTCCCTATTGATTTTACCATCTTTTATGGGTTATGATGGTAATCTATCGGTTTGTTGGTTTGGCTATAATTTTTCAAAAAAAAATTTTTTTTTTTTTTGATTTGGTAAGAATTCGAGAGCATAATGCTACCCGATAGCATCCTTGCGGATGAGGTCAATCAGACCTGGATGATTGTGAAAAGAGTTGTTGGGGGCAACCAGAGCAAGGTGTGCAACCTTATCTGCTACAGCGTTGCCGCTACGAAGGACGTGGGAGAACGACACTTCGCAGAACCCAGATATGAGAGAGCTAACGTCAGACATGATCAGCTCTATTTCCCAAGGGCACCTCATACTGTTTCTCAAATGGTCTATGATTATTAGAGAATCGCCTTCAATAACGAGATTGGGTATTCTCATTTCACGGGCCCTAAGGATCCCTTTTCTCAGTGCAAGTGCTTCCGCCATTAATGGTTTTTGTTGCCCAATGATTTTTCCTCCTAGGGCAGTTATATCACCTTTGTCGTCCCGGATAATATACCCTACAGAGCTTTGTCTGTTAGCGGATGCTGAACCATCGAAATTTAGTTTCCATTTACCCGAAGGTGGCTTTTTCCACTTGCCTTTTTGGTTTCTCCTTATGTTATGTGGGATCCTATTTCCTTTGCTTCTGATGGCATTAGTTTCACATTCTGAGAACCTGTTTGCCTTTTCCCATTCAGTGACAAAGGAGTTAACCATTCGCAAGAAACCCTCTGTATTCGGGAATTGTTGTTGTTGGAAGATTAATTTATTTCTACATAACCATATGGTCCACCAGTGAAAAGCCAGTCGTGTTCTTTGTCGGCCGTCCAGTAGTCCTGCAGTGAAAGCCATTAATGATTGAGTGTTCCTTGCCTCTCTAATCTTACCCCTAATCTTTGACTTTATTACATTGGGCAAATTTGGGCAACACATCGAATACTTACATCCAAATAGCATATGAATAGTATCTTCCTCATGATGATCACAGACCGAACAGTACGGGGGAATGTCAACTTCTCTTCTAGATAGTCGTGCAGCAGTTGGTAGTCCATTGTGGCAGACTTTCCACATGAAATTCTTGATCTTTGGGGGGACGTTGAGTTTCCAAATCCAGTCGTTCACGTCGTTTGTTAAGTATATTGACTGTGTTATCATTTTATATGCACTTGATGTTGTAAACCATCATTTCTTATCCGGCCACCAATACATTCTATCTTGTAGTTGGGTGACCGGTAGGGGGATGTTTGTAATTTGTTGTGCCACCTCGTATTCCAGAATTGATTCAAGTTTCGTCCTGTTCCAAGCCCCATTTGAGATATATTGTTCCACAACTTCATCATTATCAATACCTGTTCGGTCACGGCATGCTAAATTGATGTCCTTAACAAGTGCCCATTTATCTTTCCAGAATTTGATGGTTTTTCCATCCCCTATTGACCATGTTAATCCTTTCTTAAATGGCTCAATGATTTTCTTTATTGGTCACACACACACACACGAAAAATAATCAATCTTTATCCTGAAGATTTTCCTTTTTAGATAATCAAAGATTTTCAATTTAATCTCCCATTTATTAATCGTTTATACCATTCGCTACGCCCATTTCCACCAAAGCCGCTCTTTCTGGAAACCCTCCGCTTCAGAAATTATCGAAGACAATGCGATCACTCCGGCGATCTCCCTCTTCCCCCTCCGCCGCCATAGCTGCGGTGGTCCTCACGTTGCTCGTCATCTCCGCGATCACTTCTTCAGCTCTTGACAACAGCATCATCTCCTACGACCAGACTCATCCGGACAAGTCTTCGTCATCAACATTGCAGAGATCCGACGACGAGGTCAGGTCTTTGTTTGAGTCATGGTCGGTCAACCACGGCAAAAATTACAACGCTCTCGGGGAGAAAGAGAAGCGATTTGAAATTTTCAAGGATAATCTTCGCTTCATCGATCAGCACAACTCCGATAATCTCTCCTACAAGCTAGGGTTGAATCGGTTCGCCGATCTCACCAATGAAGAGTACCGGTCCAAGTACCTCGGCGCCAAGACCGATTCCAAGAGGCGGTTCGTTAAGCCGAAGAGCGATCGGTACGCTGTCGGCCCCGGCGACAGCTTGCCGGAGAGCGTTGACTGGAGGAACGACGGTGCCGTTTCCGATGTCAAGGATCAAGGGAGTTGCGGTCAGTGTTTTCTAATTGAATTTCTTAATTAATTTTGACAACTACTTCGTTTAATTGAAACAATATAATCTCCATTCCTTTTAATTTCTCTTGATGTGCTATTGTTTTGAATAATCACAAGATCAAATGATGATTCAGTGATTTCAGTGTATGAAAGCAATTAATTAAAGTGGAAGAAAAAGGAGAACACCGGGTCCCATCTTTTTGTTGGAATTTCTCAATCGAACTCGTCGACGAGAAAGATTCGAGTTGCGATTGCTTCATAAGAAGGAAAAGGGACAGGAATTTCATTGCTAGGTCAAAGATCACTCTGATTCCATTATTTCCATGTGTTTTGTTATTCTATAATCCGTCAAATCAATTACTAATTCTTCAGTTCTACGGTACTAAGTGCTAATCTGTTCACACTTCACATGGTGATCGCGCCCCTTTGCGTGTTTGTATCTGTTACAGATATATAGCGTGTTCCTCGTGGCTGATGAGTGATTACAGTACCTACTTAATTGTTCAGGAAGATGAATTATGTGTGCTGTTGGTATTTGATTAGCAGTTCTTGGTAATAGTTGTATTAGAATAGCTTGTAGGATACATAAAGAATATTCTTAGGTAGGGTCCTTAATCAAATCTTATGCAAGGAGTTATTCCTATAAATTACAGTTTGCTTGAATTGATGGCTAAACTTATTACTCTCAATTTTGGGCCCAATATATTTTGGAACTATATGCATGTGGGAACTGGGAACCCAAACTTGACAGTTACTGCAGAAAGACCTGTGGCACTGATTCTAGTTTGTAAGTTTGTTACCAAAGCACCAATTTTTATTGTTGGTCAACTTTTTGCTGCTTCATGGATTTGATTGAATTTGGATTCACAATCTCAACTTAAACATCATAAAACAGAGATTGGTGGGGTGCTCCTATGTGATACAGTGACATGTGGAACGCTCTATCAGCTACTAGCTGTTCTTTCTTTCCTCCTGGTGACCTTAAAAATTGCTAAAGTTACCAAAGCATCAGGGAGCCTATTTTGCTTACCCTTATGCTTGGTCTGATGGTATTGTTATTGTGGGTCAATGGAATGTGTTTGTCATCATTCAACACCATTAGTTATGCTGACATATGTTTTAAATATGATGGCGGTTCAGTGGTTCAATGTCCCTTATTTGTGTTTGTGATCTTTTGTCGTTTCACACTGCAGCCGTTTCAGCTCAGCTCAGTTTCATTAAAAAATCATTGTCTGAAGTCTGAACTAGCATTTAAGCGTCAGCTAGGTCGAATTACTTGTCTTTCAATTATATCATTCCTTTTTCGTAAAGAATCCCATTTATTATACTACTGTATTTGGCATTTTAATGTTATCAGATTGGTGATTTGAGTAAGATTGCGTTTATGTTTTGAGAGTGCAGGGAGTTGCTGGGCATTTTCCACCATTGCTGCAGTGGAAGGGATAAACAAGATAGTGACTGGGGAGTTAATATCACTTTCAGAGCAGGAGCTGGTTGATTGTGATAATTCTTACAATGCCGGCTGCAATGGAGGTCTCATGGATTATGCCTTTGAGTTCATCATCAACAATGGTGGTATTGACAGTGATGAAGATTACCCATACAAGGGTGTTGATGGAAGATGTGACCAATACAGGGTAACTTTCAATATTATTTATTGTTTATTTTTAACTTTTCTCAAACTTATTTTAATTACCATGACATTCAATTAGCAGTTAGCATTAGCACCAAGGAGAAAAATCTTATAATTTTTCCTATTGGGTTAATGGCAGAAAAATGCCAAGGTAGTTAGCATTGATGGCTATGAGGATGTTCCTACCAATGATGAGAAGGCCTTACAAAAGGCTGTTGCGAATCAACCAATCAGTGTTGCCATTGAAGCTGGTGGCAGGCATTTCCAGCTCTATGATTCTGTAAGATCAATCACAAATTCACATTGCTTCTGTTTTATACGTTCTTCGGCTTCAGCTTCAGCTTCTTTCAGTTTGTCTCCCAAAGCAAGGCTAACTTAATAACTTTACATGTCCCTTTTATAGGGTATTTTCACAGGGAGGTGTGGAACAGCCCTGGATCATGGTGTGGCAGCTGTTGGGTACGGTACTGAAGATGGCATCGACTACTGGATTGTCAGAAACTCATGGGGTTCGGGCTGGGGAGAGAACGGATACATCAGGATGGAGCGTAACCTGGCAGGTACTTCCACTGGCAAGTGTGGTATCGCGGTGGAAGCTTCCTACCCTATCAAGAAGGGCCAAAACCCACCAAATCCAGGTCCGTCTCCGCCATCTCCTGTGAAGCCTCCTACAGTTTGCGACGAGTACTATACTTGCCCGGAGAGTACCACCTGCTGCTGCATTTACGAGTATGCTAACTACTGCTTTGCTTGGGGGTGCTGCCCTCTTGAGGGTGCAACCTGCTGTGATGATCACAACAGCTGCTGCCCTCATGACTTCCCCGTCTGCAATGTTAATGAAGGAACTTGCTTAATGGTAAAACACCTTTATTTTTAAAACCACTATGTTTTTCATCCTTGAATAGTTTGATTTTGCATTCTAATGAATTAAAAATACGGTGTGTTGTTTTGTCCGAACAGAGTAAGGACAACCCACTGGTGAGTATCAAGGCGTTGAAACGCACCGCTGCAGTGCCTACCCGGGCATCTCGGATTCAGCATTCAACCTCCATTTCCTAAACAGTCAAAAAATGCAATGGAACAGGCAGTAATTGCCAAGAATCTATAGCCATGGTTTGTAATCTTCGCGCTCATGTTAAGGCTCCATTTATCTTTACATCAGAATGTATATTGCATCATATTTCATCTGTCATTTATACTTTCCATTGGATGCTGATCTTCATGTATATAGTGCTATATTATTTCTCCCCTTTTCGGTAAACCATAAACATTGCCTTCATATCAGCTGATGTCTATAGTAAAAACCTGGTTTGAAGTGCCACTATTTGTAGATAGAAAGTAATTCTGAGTACTTGAGTAGCTCGATCATGACAGCTAAGACGAGGAGGAAGGGAGACGCCATGGCAACTGTTGGTCCAGTTTGAAGACGCTGGACAGGTGCGCAACATTATTGAAGCAGTTGCTCTATTTATACATGCCATCTTTGCACGCCAGAATGGGAAACTGTTGACGAAGATGACTGCCCCTGCAATTCGCAAGTAAGCGCACATCATATTTAAGTTATAGGAGGACAATCAGTTGTTGTCTGTTGCATCCCTATCAAGTGATCAATGATCACTTACCAAGCAAACCAAGAAAAGCCCTCAAATCTGCATCAGGGTACAAGTACAAACTGTACAAGAAACAATTACATTTTAACCATTAATACTTGAGAAAATGGGAGTTTTAAAGTACAAGATCACTCCCCCTTGAAGTGCCAAATCTTGATTCCCCATTCTCATTTTGCCCATAATTGGTATTCAAGCAACAAGATTTGTCTTCTTGAGCACACTCCGGTTCGGCCTTGACACCCTGAGCCGGGTGAGCTCCATGACCATAGTCCCCAAGGTTCGCTCTCTGCCTGGAGCCGTGTATACTATTGTCGATCAGATCTATCTCCGAAGCAATAGTTGGATCGGACGGTGGTGCTGCAAGGGGCGGCCTTGATAAGTAGAGTCCAAAGTTGTAGGACAAGGCAGGTAGGAGGGGTGGGAGTGACCACACAGGTGGTCCTGTGAGCCCACGCTGTGGGGCGTTCCAGCCCAAGTTGATAGACTTGATTGGGGTTTCCGCAAGCCCTTCGCTGTAAACCCTCTTGGATCCAGCCAACTGGTGTTTGTCAGTGACAAAGAAGCTGGATACATTGGCTTCTATGGTGTAAGGGTTGGCTGGCTTCAAGTTTAAGGCGCCTGTGTTCGGTCTTTGTATCGCAAAGTTTCCCGGTATACTCTGCAGGTAGCTGAATTTCCTCTGTGTGCTGATCACCAGATTGAGATCTTCTGGGATCTGAAAGGAAAATTCACACTGAATTTACTGCAATTAACCAAACAAGTTCAGCAATGTTGAACTGGTTAAAAGCTGAACCTTGTCAAATGAGCCAAGTTGAACAATTCCTTCTCTTACTGATATCAGTGCAATTGTCTGCAACAAAAAATGTACATTTATTCAAATTCTCAATTGAGCCAATTTCATACTTTCTAGTTCTTTTGAGGATAACCCACCTGAATCCCGGATTTGAACTGGTTTTCCCATGCCTTGGGTTGCTATTTCATAAAAAAAGATTCAAACTTTAAAATCAGTAGACAGTAAGTGTTTGAAGGTAATGAATCAGAGGTTGTGAGATTGCCTTACAGTATCAATTGATATATTCCATGAGGAAAAGCTACCAGGTTCATCTTTTGATCTTGCTTTGAACACCCATCTGTGGCTGTTTTCTGCTGCCACTTTCCCTACCAATCTGCACAGCACAGATTAAACTCCAATCATCACATAATTAATCATGATTTTTGAAGAATTAATTGAATGTTACTTTGTATAGTTAAATCTCAACTCATACCCTTCTCCATAGTTGTACACTTCATGGGACATTTTGAAGTACACATCTGCACCAAACCTTCCCTTTACACACTCTCCTGCGGTTGCTCGCTCGCATTCAAGGAAGTTGCAGTACCCATCCTCCCAAACAAGAATCCTTCAACATCAAAGATCTTAGATCACCCACATTTATGCAAACCAAGATCAACTCTTTAAGATAACAGATTGTAACACTTACCAGTTTCTTTTGTTTCCTTTGGTTCTGTCAAGAGCTCCACCTCCAAACTCCCACCTGTAAAATTCAATCAGTGTATGGTATTTAGTAGTGATGATGTACCTACTTGAGTTGCTTGTTACAGAAGGAAAGATTTCCATACTTTGGAGGTGGGAAGTTCCGCGGCAAGATCCTCCAGAAGACGGCGTAAGCCCATCTGCAAGGCTCAGAAGAGGCCGAAGAAGGCGAACACAAGCTCCTCAAAGTGTGCTGCAGGAGACAGTTCAACATGGGCAATCCACCTTCCATTGTCCACACACAGCAAATTGACACCAGCAAGTGAATGATATAATGTAATGTGCCAAAATGAAAGTACTTGAAAAAAGAAAATGTAAAAAGGGCAAGTAGACAAACACTATGACCCAGCTTGCACATTAATGTCAAAAAGCAGAAGATGATGAAGCAGTACATCTCATGTCCCTCCTTCAACTGCGCTTAACTGCAAACTGCAATGATTAGTATACTTAAAGATCAGAGTATTAATCAAATCTTCTTGATAATGAAGCTTACATTCTTAAAGAAGTCATTGGAACAAGACATGGATTTATACCACTAGTCTTCTGATTGAGATGGGCAAACATAAATCCTCTTTTAAGTGCTCTAAAAGGCTCTGAGCCGTCTTCCTAAATGGTATTTTCGGCAAGTCAATGACTAATCTAGCTTAAGATTATAATCTAGATGAAAATCTATTGATAGATATTAAAAGTTTAACCTTTCTGGATAGATTAAACGAATAAAATCCTATTTAACATAACAAACTAGTGTTTTGCCAAGTTCTTTCCTTGAAAGTCGCAAAAAAAAAAACTTTCCCACACCGCTTTGAAAGTCTATGCCAAAAAGGCTCTAAGCGCCTCGGGGTGGCCTAGTGGTGTGGAGCAAGGGGTGGTAAGGAGGCCCCAAGTTCAATCCCTGCCTCCGCCCCTCTACTTGGATGAAAATCCAAGGTTTCCCTTGCTTTCTACCTATGGGTTGAGTTGATCGACGCAAGATGGTTTACCTGGTACGTGGTTCCTACCAAGATGATGATTCATATACACTATGCCCTTTGTAAGGAGATCAAGTATTCAAGTGGTCCTGAACTATATCTACTTCTTTATGACTCCCATTATTTACTGATAGTATTATATGGTTCTTCCAATAGTTGCCAAAGTTCACAACTTTAATCTCTATGGTCCTTGCCTTGTCTAAAACATCCCCATATATTAATTTATTTTTTTCTTCATACCCTAGAAGCCAATTTATAACCATGTCATATATGGTATGTGCCCATTTTTTCATACTTAACCAAGCCTATTTGAAGGTCATGTGAGTCAGTGAGATTCATCCAAAGAAGAAATAATTTCATATGCAATTATCATGTTATATCCTTGAATTGGATTTCACATATATGGAAATTTAACTATGTGTCAGGTTTCACTTGAGAATCATGCAAATGTGAAGTGGATTTTTTAAGAAAGAACCAAGCTAAAAATAGGAAATAGTTTTTGGTGATGAACAATGAAATAGTAGTCGTTTCTTTTTCTTTTTTTTTTTTTGGATAAAGTAAGGATTCGAGGGCCAAACAGACTTGACTTCTCGATAGGCTGATAAACGGCAGACGGCGGACGTCGGAAAATACATCAGAGAAAAAAGGTGCAATACAAAGGAAGGCGAGAACACAAGCGCAAGACAAATCAAAGCCACCAAAACCTCGCAAGCAGGGGACAACATAGACAACCATCGAAGCCCAGCACCACCTAGTAGTAGCACCGCTGGCCATCGGTACATTAAATAAGGTAATTATGTCTAAAGATAAAGAAGAGATTTTTGCCCCTAATGGGGTGGCTCAATGGTAAGGAGTAAGGGGTTAATGGGAGATCTCGGATTTGATCCCTACCTTCGTCCTTTCTCTTGATGAACTAATCAAGGTTCATTTGGCTTATTACAATTGGGTTTAGCCGGTCAGCGCAAGCCGATTTATCTAGAGCGTGGCTCTTGTCGCCTGGGTCACGTGCCCGGATTTACCATCAAAGGTAGGTTACCCTCAAGAACGAGAAGAAGAGATTTTAACTTTGTACTGTTTGTAGGTGTTATATAAAATAAGAAGCTACGACGTCGTTTCAGTGCTTCAATACCCTGTGACCCTGTCTCCCTCCTTCATTAGTTCTTATTTGTTCCATCGAGGGACCCTTTCCCATGGCGTTTCGTCAACATCACCCCATCCCTTGGGGGGAAGACGATCATCAATCAAACAAACAAACCATTTTTCTTACAATGGAGTGCTGCCTCTTCCTTCCTTGTAGGGCTGGTATATCGGCTCGAAAAAAAAAGCTCGATTTGAGCTCGTTCACTTACCTAAAAAAGTCGAGCATCAACAGGATTTTAAGCTCGGCTCGTTCGATTTAAGCTCGAATTTTATGGAATTTCTAAAATTTCCTTTAAGTTAATATGTCATGACCAAATAGAACTGCTTAAAACTCGAAAAAAAATTGGCTCGAACTCGTTCATTTCCTAAACAAGCCAAGCTTGATCAAAAAATAAAGCTCGTTTAAAAATTATGTTCGGTTCGGCTCTAGCTCGTTAACAAACGAACCAAGCTTGAATATGTCAAGCTCGACTCTTTCGGCACGATAACGCCACTACTTCCTTGATTCATCTATCAAAATTACATTTTTTTTTAAAAAAAATACTACTCCGTATAAGAGAGAATAATGGTATGTTATTGGTTGGTGGTCTAGCCTGTGCTAGTCATTAATTACCAAATCATTACTTGTATAAAAAAAATTGTACGGTGGAGTAATTGTACCCAATCTAAACCCAAGTTTTGTATATAAAAAGAAGTGAAATGTTATTAGTTGACTTCCTACACAGTTAAATGTCGTCAAATATACGATGCCTTCTATGGTTTTTAAAACCGTGAGAATATACACTGCCACGGTTTTGAAAACCGTAAGAAATTAACTCGGCTACGGTTTCACAAATCGTGAGAGATATTTTTCGGTCAGATATAGTATAAAGATTGCAATAAAATAAAATAAAAATCCCACAGTATTAAAAGTTGTAGTAATATATAAAAATAAAATAAAAATTAACCCATTTTATTAGTTTTATTTAAGATAACCCCTTATTTATTAAGTTTGAAAATTCAATCAAGTATCAACTGTGCCAATGAAATTTAAACGTTGTCATATAAATTATACAGTATAAATTACGATTTAAAACCTTGTAATTGTAAACAATGTAAATTTACCAAAGGGGGAAATTTTACAAGTAACCGAGAAACGGGTTGACGATTGCCGCAAACCAAAAAATCAACAAAGATCGGAGATCGGAAACCAACAAAGATGGAGATATTTGGGATGGACTTCAGCTGCGCACTTGGATCTCTTCGCAATGGTGAATTCCCTGCTAAAGATTGTTTGCTTCCTCTCATCTCCAAGATTCTCGGCTACGCCATCGTCGCCGCTTCCACCACTGTCAAGCTTCCCCAGGTCTCTTTCTCTCTCTTTTTCGATAAACCCTAACTTTTGAATTAGTCGCTTTCTTGTGTCGAATCGAACTTCCTGATTGTGATTGCAAGATCGCGGATTTGTGGTGCCTGAATTTACCTGCACTTGTTTTGATTCAGATTCGCAATTCAATTTCGTGTTTCGCAATTCGCTCGTTTTGAATCTCAAATACCTATCCTTTAATCTGAACCATGTATGAATTGGACAAAGACTAATCTTCGGCACGGCTCATTAGGTCATTGGCTTTTGTTAGCTGAATGATATTGTTAATTGATTCAACAAACCAATGATAATGTGCAGATATTGAAAATTGTGAAGAATAGAAGTGTAAGCGGGCTTAGTGTTGTTGCCTTTGAGCTCGAAGTAGTGGTCTACACCATTGCTCTCGCTTACTGCCTTCATACAGGTCTTCCGTTCTCCGCCTTCGGGGAATATGCATTTCTGTTGATACAAGGTTCGCCCGCTGCCTCGTCTTTCTTGCAAAGATAGATACAATGACGCCTGAAATTCTGCTAACATTAATATCACTTTTGCAATCCCTTTGTGGCAGCTCTTATTCTAGTCGCGGTGATATACTATTTCTCTCAGCCTTTGAAGACGACGACTTATATTAGAGCTTTATTGTATCCTTTTAGCCTTTACATGGGCTGTTTGTCTTTTATCATTCAGTATCAAAGGAAACTGTTTTTGTCTTTAACTGTGATCTTTTAGATATTGTGCTATTGCACCAACTGTTTTGGCGGGCAGAGTTGATCCCGTGCTCTTTGAAGCTCTCTATGTGAGTTGCTCCTCAATTCAGCTCATTTCTTTTGAGTTTTACTATTTAGTTTAGCTTCCTGATTTGAAACCATTACTTGCAGGCTTCTCAGCACGCGATATATCTGTTCGCTAGGATCCCACAGATCATTGAGAACTTTAAGGTAAGTTGAACTCAGAAATAAATAAATAAAAATTCTTGCATCTGTCAATCTTTGGGAGATAGATCATAGTATTTTGAACCATTTACGAAGTTGTAGCTTTTACACAGAATAAAGGCACAGGGCAACTCAGCTTGATAACATGTTTCATGAACTTTGCAGGTTCCATGGGTGAGTTTAGACCTTCCTCACTTGCATAGTTTCTCTCATGCTTCTGAGTAACAATTTTCTTGCAGATTTTGATTTCTTAATTTATTGTTTCAGTGAGGGTTTTCACCAGTCTGCAGGAAAATGCCCCAGCTAATGGTATCCTTGATTTTTTTTTTATTATCTCCAATCATTCTAGTTTTTATATTCTTTGTCATGTTCATTATTGCTTGAATTTTGCTATGCATTGTCCATGTACTTAATTTCACTTAGTTTTTTCTTTTCATGGCGTCACTTGAGCCTGAGTGCTGGATAGCTTCTGTGTGTTCATTATCTGCTTGCTTCGGTTTAAACTGGCAAGTGTTTTTCTAGCTGAGTAGTGAAGTTTTGCTTTCTTCAATCTGCATTAAATTACATTTTTCCATGTTCAAACTAGCAAGTTTTTTACCTAGTCTCCTTGACTCCTCTGAAGTTGTAATGGGCTCAGTCCTTGGTGCCGTAACAAATGGCTCCATCCTAAGCCAGATAATTATATACTGGAAGCCGCAAGCAAAGAAAGAGAAGAAGGAAGAATAGAGGGATGACTAGATGCATACTTGCAGTGTAGCATTTCAGCAGCACTAAGTTTCAGTGCAATACATGTCACTACATACAACTTGACCAACTTAGAGATGGAGGAGATTCACACTTTTTTTTTTTTAATCATCTGGCTTTGTTTGAGATAAGATTGATGGAAATTCATCAGTGGATGACAATCTGTGGAATTACTGCCCTTTGCCACTTTGTGTTTGCAACTACCTGTTGAAATCCGTGGGATTATTTCTGTATTTGTTTATCATTCACAGATTTGTGATGCCGCAGCTCTTGAAGTTGCACTCTTTGTGATCAAATCATCAAACTTTGCTTTATGCCCTTTTAACCATTACAGAAAAAAAAAGTTACCAGTTCAGTCTGTGATTTGTGAAAGGCCATAGTCATAGATTCTTAATCTATAGGTTTGTTTGGCGCTGATAAAAGTTCGTCACAAAAACCGCATGTTGCATAAGCATAATACAATGTATGCATTCATTAGTCAGATCACGAAGCAAACCAAATTTAAACCAAAACTTCTCACAAGGCTGCTCGTGCCTTCAACAGGCATGAGCGGTTCCTCGCATTAGATTCGTACCTTTGTGCCTTCAACAGGCATGAGCAGTTCCTCGCATTAGATTCGTACCTTGGTCCTTTGTAACTCTCCTGGTTGCAGAAGACAAACAACAAATGTATTCAATATCTCATAAGAGGGTGTAAGACATTGCCCTCCTTTTAGCACATATAAGTGTTGCATTTGGTATCGTTTAGCGATTAGCAGTAAATAGTAATGAGATTCGCAATGAAGATGTCAAGGATAAAAGACTACATATATCATTTATACAACAAAGGACCTCCTGTGAATGTAGTAGATGATCTGAGATTCTGAGCCAGTCCAGAAACATATACATAGCCATAAGAGAGTGATAAAGATTTGAGCAGGACATTACACACTTTCAAACACTCCGAACACTGAAATGAGTACTTCCACAATCGAAGTGCAATCCAAAAGCCCCAGCAAATAATGATATTACACCAAAAACAGCTGCACAATGCATATCACGATACAGTGTAAACAGATGAACCAACAGTTTCCCACAGCATATCTTAGCTGTGGCGGGAATTAGTACTTGACCACCTCCTAAGAGTACAAGCCACGAAATTGCGCCGACTCAAAAGGCTAAACCTTGACTTGAATGAAGCTGATCGGCCAGTGCGGCTTGATGAGGCATGATTTGGTCCAGGAGGTGGAGCATTCACGGGTACGATATCTCCACCATTCTCTTGTGCACCATCACTAGCACTTGCATCAGGGTGCTCGGTTTCACCAATGTCTAAATTCACCGACAATGAACCCCTTCTCGCCCTCAACCAATCCGCACCCTCACAGGTAACTGCCCTGCACTTCTTCACCTTCACCTTCACTAGATTAGGGCACCCAATAGCTAGTGCTTCCATGGCATGATCGGATACCGGGCAGTTCTTGATGCATAGCTTCTTCAATGAATTGCACTTTGCTGCGATACAAGCGAGCTCTTGATCCCCAACCGTTTCGCTCCCACAAAGCGCCAATCTCTCTAGATTCTCGCAATTAGAAGCTAGCAATGCTAAGCTCACTTGAGTTGGATTAACCCCAATCAGCACCAACTCTTGGAGATTCGGACAGTTCTTCGCCACGGCCACCAGGCCTTCATCGCCAATCCGATTGGCCTTCCATCCATCAATGTGAAGCTTCCTAAGCAGCTTACAACTCTCAGCAACAGCCACCAGCCCTAAATTGGTACACTCTGGTGTTTTCACAAGATGCAAAATCTCGATCTTGGGACACTTGGCAATAGCACTCAATCCAACATCACTCACCTGAAGCTTCTCGAGGTGAACCTCTGAGATCTCAGTGGTGCTACCGCCTACTGACTGCAAGAGAGGATCCCAATCGCCAGCACATCGGAAAAGCTTCAGAGTCCTCAGGAGCTTCGAACCGACTACCAAAGGCGTGAAGCACTGGCCGTTGTAAAGCTCCTTCAAGCAAATCACCTTCAAGGAGCTGCCATTGGAGCCTGGACCGATTGGCTCGGTGGAGTTTCTGTCGGTAATTCCCCTCAACCGCTTCACGGAGAGCTCCTCCAACTCGGTACAGTTATCGATGACAGCGTTCATCCCCTTCGCACCAAACGTGCAAGATCCACAAGAGAGCTTCTTCAGAAACCTACAATTCTTCGAGAAGCCTTCCATGCCGTCGTCGGTGATGGCACGGCAGGCGCGGAGCTTGAGGCGCGTGAGATTCCTGCACCTAACGGAGATCAAAATTAGGGCTTCGTCGCCGATGCTGGCGGATCGGCGGTCGCACTTGAGGGCTAATTTGGTAACGGAGTCGAATCGCGCGAAGATCTGCGGGATAGCTTGGACGAGATCCAGCTTAGCGTCGAGAGACAGGCGATGGCGGCTCTGTCCCTCAACCCTAAGCCACCGCCGGCAGACGAGTGCGCAGCGCTTCCGGTCTGCAGATCCAAGTGCCTGGAAGATGCAGGCCAAGCTCTCGTCGGGGAGATCGAAGGTGTAATCGGACGGATGAGGTTCACAACCGCCTCCGTTGTCGGTTGAGGTCAGGTGGATCGGATCCAGAGATTTAGCCTTGCTGAGGGCGGATACGGCGGCGGGGAGGTCGGGCTCATGGCGGGCCGACGGCGATGAAGCTGATTGGCCCATCCTGAAAGAGAGAGAGAAGAGAGAGAGGGAGAGGGGAAGCGTGAAGGAGAAGTTTGTGGAACACGCTAGAGGGGTGAGAGAGAGAATGGGATCTGGTAATCTCTATCTAGGTCGTCGTCTTCGTCTCGCCATGGAAGGAAGGTTGAGGTAATGAGGTTTCAGTGGTGGACGTGAAATTTGATTTTATTTTGGCTTTTTGCTGGGAACGAAAATGAATGGGTTTTTGACTCATTTTGTATCAGGGTTCTACTTTTGATTAATTCAAAAAAGTTGCTATAAAAAAAGGAAATTTACATAAAATCACCCGTTAAATATATACTTTTACATCTAACCAGCTGTTAAATACAAAATTACATAAAATACCCGCTAAATAGTCTATCATAACAACTCATCACCTGTTGTATATTTCTATTAGAGTTTTGTCAAATATATACTCTATTTGTTAATTAAAATTGGTCAAAATACCAAATTGGTATTTAAAACTGACAACGTTGGACATTTAGGTATTTAAAAAGACTTCGGTGTCAAATTGGTATTTAAAACTGTACCGATAGACAAATTAGTTTTTTTTTCTGGTCGGAATTTCGGGTTTCATGTGCATGATTCCTGCGCGTATACTGAACCCTTTTTGTTTAGCTTGGACTGGTTTCTTTCTCCTAATAAAAGATTTGAATCCCTATTGAATCTTTTAAAAAAAAAAATATTGAACCAATTTTTGTTTGTATAATATTATAATTAAAATAATTATAATTTTATTGTCTTGACCACCCCAAATCATTGTCTTGTATACAAAAAAGTATCTTGGAAATCAAATACTTAATAAGTACTATTGTATTGTAAAAATATTAATTAAAAAAAAATTATATTGTTTTTACGTGCACAAAAGTAAAAAATCCTACGAAATTTTAGTAAAAAAATCTTGGTAATTTTTTTACGGGTTTTTTGGGCATAGGATAAGAGGTTACAAATAGAAAGATTTTTCAAATTTAAATAATTTTAGCCATTTTAAATAATATTTTTCTAAAATATATGCATCGAATATAGAAAATCTTTTCTAATATAATTTGTTTATCAATATTGAAATGGTTTTTAATACTTGTATCAAAAAGCTACCAGATTTAAATATAAGCATTTCGGCCAATTTTTCCTATTACAAGACAATGAGAAAAGGATAGGATCATCATCATCATCATAATTATCGTTAATATTAATATATATACTCCTTATCTATTACGGAGTAGTAGTGGTCGAATGGAATAAGGTACCCTCCCTGTTTTTGTCTGAATAACTATGGTGTCCGAATTCAGAATTAAAATATACTATATTTAACTTATCAATTGGAGCTTTACTCGTGCATTCCGTGGGTTCTGCCGTTGATTTTCAAATTTGACACGAATTCATCTTTTTAGCTGTAAACAAGTTATATTTAAGGGACAGTTTGCAAACTATACAAATAAAGTGGTTAAATTAGCAAACTATACAAAGTTTGGGAAAATTAGCAAACACATCTCTTGTGCCCCCTCCGTTTTTTTTTTCCGCGCATCAGTGCTGACTCCGGCGTCGGGAATGCTGACGTCAGCATTGCTGACGCCGTTTAAGGGATGCTGACGCCAACTCTCTTTTTTCGCGCGTCGGTGCTGACGCGAACGGTGATGATGCCGAAAATGCTGACGCCAACGGTGATGATGTCGGGAATGCTGACACCGTCTACAAGGATGCTAACGCCGACGGTGATAACATCGGAGATCAATATATTTGACGTATTAATGGATTTCACAAATCAAATAATATTAGAAATTTTATATAAAATATAAAAGTGGGAGAGCAAAGAAACAAAGTAATGTTCTACCAAAAAAAAGAAACGAATATTGTATTTTATTTTTGGTAGTGAGAAACAAAGAATAACGGTGAGCAATTAAAACAAAGAATTTGTCAACGCCGACGATGCTGACTTCTTTCCTCCTTCATCTCTTATATTGCAAAAACGACATCAGCAAATATATACCTACATAAAAATATGCATAAAAACGATGTCAGCACTAAAAAAATACGCATAAAAATGATGTCGGCACTAAAAATAAACCAATTTATATAATATCAAATTAAAAATAAACCATATATAATATCAAATTAAAAACGATGTCAGCACTAAAAAATACTCATAAAGACTACGTCAGCACTAAAAAACAACCCAATTTCTAAGGACTCAAGCTTACATATATACACAGTGATGATTGCAATCTGATTTTTTGAATGAAAAATCAGATTTCCATTAAATGAAAAAATATTATTAATTCATTCATTCAAAAATATAGTATGAATGTCTAACACATTGATGTAATATCCACATCATCACATATATAATATCCACTTTTATAGGTAAATACAACAATCAAATTCAATTCTTTATTAAAAGCAACCTACTTCTCATAATAATCAAATTCAATTCTTATTTATCATATTATACATGAAACCATATAAGTGCATAAAAAATAAACCAATTTTTAAGGACTCAATTATTAATATATACCTACATATATAATATCAAATTAAAAACGATATCAGCACTAAAAAATACGCATAAAAACGATGTCAGCACTAAAAATACGCATAAAAATATGTCATTACTAAAAAATAAACCAATTTTTAAGGACTCAAGCATACATATATACTTACATATATATATAATATCAAATTAAAAACGATCTCAACACTAAAAAATACACATAAAAAACGATGTCAGCACTAAAAAATACTCATAAAAACGACGTCAGTACTAAAAAACAACCCAATTTCTAAGGACTCAAGCATACATATATACACAGTGATGATTGCAATCTGATTTTGTGAATGAAAAATCAGATTTTGCATGTCTTTCCACTGCACGGTACAAAAGGTCTAGGCTATACAGAAGCAATCCAAAGATGCACTCTGCATCTTCATTCTGTGGGAGGAATCAAAATTTTCGGTCAGTAGAAGCCAAATGATAAAAATATTGGGTTAATTACACAAAATCGTCCTTAAATTTGCAGACTTCTCACAAAACCACCCATGATGCTTTGCAGACTATGTTAACTACTGTATAAGTAACAGGAAAGAAATTCAATGCTGACAAACATACCTTAAGCATAGGGCATATGATGTGGCCCGGAGGAGGCACCGGACCGTTGTTAACAACATCCTTAGCCTCATCAGCGAACTCCTTCAACCTCTCCAATGCCGAAATCGCGCAGATCTAGCTCGATGAAGGCGGAGGATGAAGATGAAGGCAGAGCATGAGAGGAGGAAGATCTGGCTCATCGACGGAGTACCGAGTGGACTCCAATCACACACATACCGGTCGTCGGCGCTCTCGCTTGCAAGCGCAAGCGCAATCGGAATCCTCCATTAGCTTCTTCTTCGACGAATACCTTGTCATCACTCCCCGTCGATCTTCCTCGTCGCCGTCATCATCATCGGAGAAGAAGAAGAAGTGAACGTTCGCTCTGATACCAATGTAGTGCTGTGGTGATGGTGGAGTGCATGTGACGGTGGTTGTGTGGTGGCTGTAACAGAAAAGGGAGGGAAATGAATAAAACAGAGAGGGAGGAGAGGAAGAGACAGGAGTAAGGGAAGTGTTTGTTATTACTTTGGATGTCCTTCATTACACATTTGATCATCCCTTTATACTCTTCCTACAATACTACTTCTTCACCCATACATGACATGTTAATGAACAACAGCCAGTGCTACGAGTTGTATTAGTGTTTAGATTTTCATTAATAAAAGAAGTATACCTATTGAAAATCCTTCCCAAGGCAAAGAGCGATGATGGTTTTTACCCCGTACTACATATTTTGAGGGTTTCCATCGTAACCAGCTTGTCATTTTGAGTGTTTACTTCCACCTAGTATTGTTAGAAACACTAACACACTCTAGACTATAGAGGGTCCTGATAGACAATAGAAGGTTAGGATTGGTCTCTTCACATCTCAATACACGTGTGTCGATAAATACATGTTGAATATTAACAAAGAAATAAAATCCTAAGTTTAAATATATACATATTAGAGGAGAAAGTATTAAAAAAGATATTATTTTAAAAAAAATCATTATAAATATCAAGTATTAACTGTATTATACAACATTTTATTATGGTAAATTACATTAAACTCCAATGAGTCAATACATGCTACTTGATTAGGTCAAAATGAGATTTATGCATTTCAAACTCAAATAAATTGAATTTTTCTCGTAATTCAATTTTTTTTTTAATTTTTTATAAGCAGATAAATATTAGGTCGGACGATCCCGAGAGACCGCTCTTTCTAGTGCATCCTTCCGAATGAGAAGCCGAAGTTCTGAATCATCTTCTAAATATCCGTCGACAGGGAGACTATAAGCCAGATGTGCTAGACGATCTGCAACTTAATTCAAATTTTATAGATTGGATGGTTCACCACTCAATCAGCTGAATTAATGAGTGGTTGATGAAGGAGAAAGAGAAAGAAGGGAAAGTTGGTTGGAGCAAGGAAGAAGTCACACTAATCTTACCTTATTTGCGACGTTGCCACGGCCCACGATGCCCACTTTGGTTATGTTGTGCCGTCACTCACCCATCTAATAATTTAACAAATACAGTCTTCGCGCTATTCTTCGATTTTAAAATCATAATAATATAATAAATTAATATTATAAAGTAAAATAAAATATTCATAAAAGTTAGTATAAGATTAAAATGATACGATTAAATTGGTTCAAATTAAAAGTTACTCCCTCCGTATCGCAATACTTGTTGTTTTAGCTCTATACACACTTATTAATAAAACATATCTTTACTTTACTTTTATAGCTTAAAATACCTAAAAGGACTAATTATTACATATAAAAAGAGCAATCATTACCTATAAAGACAATAATTATAGCTAAAACAACAAGTTTTTTGATACAACTTTAACACTCTAAAACAACAAGTATTGCGATACGGAGGGAGTAATAAGATAAATGGCTCGTTTAGTGCATTTTCTTAATTAAAGAGATTTTAACCCTTAACCTTGATTTTACTAATAAATAGAACGGTGTCAAGCTTTGCTAACTTAGTTGGTAAGGATAACATGTAGTAACCAATAGGTCACGAGTTTGAATCGCCGCTTCCCATATTGTAATGATTTAAGTGCCTACTTATGAACCGTGATTGCTCGAACCAGGGACCTTTGAATACTACCCACAAATCCTTTACAGCTGAACCCGACTTTTGAATACTACCTATAAATCATTTCTAGCTAAACCATTCCGGAATGGTACATTTTAACCCTTATCCTCTAACAAACAAAAACATTGGTCATAAAATATGATCTATATATTGTTATGTTAAAAAATTAAAATGATGGCTGCAAAAGAAAAGGACACAGCTTTGGGCCCTTTTCGACTTTCTAGCATGCGGGCCGCAAGGAATGACCATTCTAGTTGCATTGTCTGGGCCGAGGCCCACTATTAATGATCGAATTGACTCATCATCTTTCCTTTATTTTAAGGCAAAATTACAGAAAACCACCCATTAAATATGGGTGTTTTCACTTAACCACCCCATAAATTCAAAATTACAGAAAACCACCCTTTAAATGGTATTTGTTTACAACTCACCACCCATTCAACTATTTTCTTTAATTTATCATTAAATATATTATATTTTAATATTTTTAAACTCAAATTTGATTGTAAATATATTCATATTTTGAATTTAAGGGCTCGGTCATATTTTAGGGATTATTTTATTTATTTTTAAAAAATAATAATAAATATAGCCTAGAATTATTATCTTAATTTATGGTTGAAAATGTTTATAAAATTTTAAAATATTATGGAAATTACTCTCATTTATTTATATTTTGAATAAGAGTAATTTACATAATGTTTTAAAAATTTATAAACATTTTCAAACATAAATTAAGATAATAATTCTAGGCTTTATTGATTATTATTTTTAAAAATAAATACAAAATTCCCTAAAATATAATTGGATCCTTAAATTCAAAATTTGAATATATTTACAATCAAATTTGAGTTTAAAAATATTAAAATATAATATATTTAATGATAAAGTAACGAAAATAGTTGAATGGATGGTGAGTTGTAAACAAATAACATTTAAAGGGTGGTTTTCTGTAATTTTGAATTTAAGGGGTGGTTAAGTGAAAACACCCATATTTAATGGGTGGTTTTCTGTAATTTTCCCTTATTTTAAACTAGGGTATTGGCCCGTGCTACGCACGGGACTACTTTCAGTTTGAATTATATATTACGGAGTATATAATATATTTTTTAATAAAAATTAAATTTCTTAACTTGCTTAAGATAGCTATGAAAAATTATTATAGGTTATAAAAATTATTATAATTAAATATAATTTCTAATTTAGTAATTTTTACTTTATCAATTGAATGATGAACAGTATATTTAACCAAATTAATGAGATTGAAAAAAGAATTTCTCAATTTATTATGCAAAAAGAATGATTAATATTTCTTCTACTTGGAATTTCTCCTTTATTGCAAAAAGACTCTCATAATTTTTTTAATTAAATAATATTTCTTCTATGCACATTAATTAAATAGTAATTCAAGGATAATTTTGCAATTTGAATTGATATAATATTGAGAGGAATGATGCATGAATTTATGAGACCAATATATTTCTAGGAATTGATATAATATTGAGAGGAATTGATATAATATTTAGTCCTTAGTTTGTTATAAAAAGACTTGATGAGGAATTGAGAATCCAATATATTTATAGGATTGAAATAAAATAGTTTTCATAAATGTTTTTTTGGTTTGAATAGTTTTTATAATTCAACCCTAACTAAAAGGCTACAATTCTCCCTAAAATATTTAGATCTGAACGCAACTAACCTCTCGTTCCTCCTCCATACTTACCTCGTCCACCATCGAAAACACCGATTCGAGCTCTCAATCTCTCCTTTCATGGCTTCCCTCAACAGTCGTCGCCCCTCACGATCTACAAGTTGTCCCCTCTCTCCTCAATTTCAATCAATCATCCGCGTTCTCGAGCTATTTCACCTTTTCGATCTTCAAGGTTAACCGTCGAAGACAGATCTTATCTCCTCGCCTTCCCATCTTGGGAAGATGAAGATCGATACCAGGTTTCGCCTGAGCCAAGTTCAGGCGCCGCCTTCAACAACTACTACATTGACATTCATTCCCCTCTAATTCTCTCGTTAATTGTCAGCCAGGTCTGTTGGAATCTATCGCGGCACCGAGGTTGAACCTTACAGGGATGTGTCATTGTCCCGATCGAAGGTCTCTTCTCTCTGTCGTACCGCCCAACGTATCAGGCGTCGTTCTTCCCCTGATGACGGACTAATGCGAGACAGAGTCGAGTGTCCCAACTTATAATTATCTACGGGAGGGTTGTTGAACCACCGAAATCACCAGGACACCGAACACCAACCACCGGCAACTTGCTGTTATGGAACCATTGTATCTAAGCCAAACCTTTAACCGAATCATGTATTAATTGAAAAGCAATTTACATATTTAGAGGTTTAAAGGTAAGCATAAATAAGTTGAATCAAAATTCGAGAGATATTTCTACCAAAAAAATTTGAAAGATATTACCCGTGTTAGAGTGTCTATTGTGTTAAAATTTTTGCCAGTGGTCATTGTTTCCCAAAGCTTCAGAATCCAGGCTGAAGACGTCCGTTGGCAGTACAGAACTTCAATTTATCTTTGAATAAATAATAACTCTTTTATGTGTTTCTTGTATCTAGTAAACTAAAGCAACAAAGCAAATGAAGAGACACAGGTGGATCTTATTTCTATTTCAATGACAGAATTCTGAATTGCTGTACAAATCGGAGAGAGAGAGTAGGCTACAGTATGATGTGTGTGTAAATAGCCTACTCAAATTCCGACTTGGCAAGCCCCTACTCTTGTTTTGCTTTGCTTGTGATTCCTGCATTCATGGCTAATTTGTTTTCCTTTTTTGCTAATCAAATTGAAACCATGAACTCTGTTATGTTTGTATTGTGATTGTGAATGAGAGATTACCCCTATATATATACTGACATATATGAAGGAGGAAGAACCAAACGGCTAAAAGTGGATCAATTATATAATAAATTATATGTGAATTAATTTGAATGTAACCCCCAAATTTTGAATGTTAGGATGACACTAATGGTCTATAACATAAAGACGATTTAGAGGTTTTCAACTATGAGTTATTGATTGGGTGTTAGTGCAGAACCTTTCACATTTCATACGTTGTGTGATATAACACAGAATATAATTGCACTTCCTTTGGCATTCCTTTGACAACTTATTAGGATTACATCTATAGGCATTTATGGGGCAAATATATAGATAGAAGATTTTAGCATTAATAACATAAAATGTGAAAGGTTGAGCTTTTAATTGATTTTCAATTACACTTCCTTTTGATTTTCAATTACACTTCCTTTGGCATTCCTTCCACCAAAATAAAAAAACGCTTCACATACAGAGTATTATTATATATAGAAGATATAGAAGATTTCATACGTTTCGTTGTGTGATATAGCACAAAATATAATTGTCCTTCCTTTAGCATTTATGAGGTTGATTAGTTGATTATCAGGACAACTTATTAGAATTACAAGTATGGGCATTTATGGGGCAAAAGCTTCTTTTATTAGAAAAGACGGTTTGTAACTTTGTATATACAGTAATTGATATCGATTAAGCATTTTTTTATTAGAAAAGAAAACATGAAAATGAGTGAACTAAAAAAATAATTAAAAATTGGCTAAAAGGTGGAATTTAAAACGAATGAGCTCTCATGACAAATGAATTATCTTTCACCGAGCTTGTAGTGGTTCATTTCGCACCGAATATGCACTATCATAGCCAAAGAACTTGATTAAATGGTTTACAATCACCCTCCCTCACTGAGCTCGAAACAGGGTTGGATAAATTTGAGCCAAAAGATCCATAGACCCTGATTTCTAGGTCTAATCCTCTACGAAAAGTAACGAATTCTGCATATTTTAACCAATTCAAGGCTGAGATTGGAATAAAGTTAAGCCAAAAGATCCCGATTCAAGATAAATTCGTACTTTAAAATGTACACCTCTAGTTTAGTAGTTTACAATAGTGTTCTAAAAGGTGTTAGGCGGCCGCTAGGCGGTGGGTGGCCGCCTAGCGCCTAGGCGGTGCCTAGACGGATTTAGACTAAACTTGATTATTTCCCTATATTTCAATGGATGGAACGTGTCAATAATTTATATAATGTAGTAATATCTATAATATCACTCATAAACCCAAAATTGGTGTGCTTAACTAGCATTGAAGTCAATAAATGTAAAAGCGCTCGTCCAGTTGATAACTTTAAACCTCCTAAAATCCGAAACCATAGACTTGAATCAAAAGTAAATGCGTCCCGACTTGGGGGATAAAAAAATAGGGTAAACTGCAGAAAACCACCCTTTAAATACCCAACATTGCCCAAAACCACCCCTTATATGTATAATTATCGAAAACCACCCTTTATAAGGCTTCCGTTAGCAATTGACCACCCTTGACAGGTTTCCGTCTAGATCTCCGTTAATTGTGAGAAATTACGAAATTGCCCTCACTTATTTTAAAGATGGAAGGATTAAAAAAACAAAATACAGTAATAAAAAGGGGAAACCTGACTTCTCCTCTCCTGTTCTTCCTCATTCTTCGTTCATTGAAAGGGTTTACTACTTTACTGGTTTAGGGTTGTTCCAAAGGATGAACGAGGACGATTGAGATCAGAAGGCATAAACCTTTGCGATTTTGCTGTGGAATTGAAGGAGGAATCGAAGTCTCCATCATCCCCTACCATTGCAGATCTGCTGCGCGCACTCTCACATGGTTGCCAGCGAGAGCTCCCTCGCGTCGTCTCTCTCCCCCATGGCCTCTGAATATATTCCTCGCACATCTCCTTATTCTCTTCCTTGTTGAGACTCCCACCATGTTTTGGCAGCACGCCTTTCAGTCTCCCGCTCTCCCCTTTGCCTCCGACTGTGCATCTGGACAACACCATCTACTTCAATTTGCTGGAAATTGATTGGTGAATCGGATTGTGACCTGGAAGCGGAAGCTGCGGGTGGGTCTTCGATCTCCTCTTCCATCTGTTAATGTCGGAAATTGCACAAATTAAAATACTTGTGAATCCCTATATTCAGTATATTGAGTTTCCCCCAAATTGAAATCCAACGCAATTGTGCAGTTGTGCTCTTCAATTGCTCTATTCGGCCCCTTTCAAATTGGTTTGTAATTAAACTTCTCCTTTCTTGCGGATGAACAAGGAGGTAAATCAATTTTGTTTTCTTTTTAATCTTTCATATGTTAATGTCGAATATTTTATATAAAAATGGTATGGGCAATTTCATAATTTTGCATATTTAACTGAGTTTTTGACGGAAATCTACCTAGGGTGGTCAATTGCTAACAGAAGTCTTATAAGGGGTGGTTTTCGGTAATTATACATATAAGGGGTGGTTTTGGGCAATGTTGGGTATTTAAAGGGTGGTTTTCTGCAGTTTACCCCAAAAAAAAACTATAAGTTGATTAATCACTCTCCTAGAAACTAAATCAGTAAATCTAAATAATCATCCACCTAGGCGATGCCAGGCAGGATTAGGCAGGGACTATACGGCACCTAGGCGGGATTAGACAACGCTTAGGCGGAAATCCGCCTAGAGACCGCCTAGACATAAAAATTCATAGGTGCCTTGCCGCCTAGTGCCTAGGCGGTGCCTAGGCGCGATTTTTAGAACAGTGGTTTACATATAACTAAACATACATTACACATTTAGGTATCAAAAGTTCTGTTCTTGTTTCTCCTATACACACAAGTAGATGCTTTGAACTCCTATCAGATTCTCATCTCAAGGCTACTAGTAGTTCCACATGCGTTTCTCACTTGCCGGAGCAACGATTCTTGGGGTTCCACACCAGCAGATTTCATCTGATACAGTCTTAATGGCTTCGACGTGCTCCCCATTCTTCAAGTAACCGTTGATCATCGCATTCCAACACGGAGCACTTTGATTCTTTGTGCGGAGACTTATGGTATCGAACACTTTCCTAGCGTCCGTTGGTCTACCACACCTAGAGTAGGCATCCACCAAACTACACTGCACAAAAACATGAGGATCAACCAATCCATGCTTGATTGCATTGGTGTGGACTTGTTGCCCGCAAACCCCACCATCTCGTAGCCTTCCACATGCTCTTAGGACGCCTGAAAATGTGAACTCGTTCTTCCGAATTCCAGCTCTCCCCATGTCCCTGAATATACGGATAGTTTCTTGGAAACACTTTTCGCGGTGTAACCCAGCTTGATTGCCCAGCCATGAAGTGTTCTTCCTACGTCCATGTTCGTGTCATATACCAATCCTTAAGGACGCACGCGAATAGTATCTGTAACACGGCATCAGTCTGATGATTCAACGGTTGGAACATCATTTGCGAAAACAAATCTAGAGCTTCAAAATGCAAGGAATTGTCTGAGTAAACCGGCAATCATAAGACACCAAACAGCAGTGTCTCTCTTAGACATTTTATCGAACAGTTGGCGTGCAACATCCACACAACCGCAACTCATCAGCATAATCAGTACTCTATTGACAAGAACCAATCCCTTCGGCTTTGACAGAAACCTGATCATCGGCTTGTTCCGTCTAATGTGCCCCCAAGCCCAACACTCCAAAGCCAGGTGATCATCTCCCTTAAGGGTACATTCGTCAATCAGGCAGGCATAGATATCAGGTGTCACAGTGAACCCCAACGAATCCATTAAGCACAATACACCAGAGCTTGTATTGCCCCCAACTTTACAATCGCCTTTCTTAATCCTCTCATGGCTGATTTCCGATATAGGTATCGCAATTGCCTGATCTCTTTAGTAATCGAGGTTTGGGTCCAAGCTCGGAAACCCCAATAGAAGTGGTAATTCGATTCAGGCGAAGAGCAAGAGGTATTGAATCGAAAGACGCAATCTTTATACAACTAGGGTAAGTGGGATGTGTGTTTGTAGGGGAGATCATGATGATGAGGCTGCAAGTAACAGGATCAATTGGGGCTAATTAGGGTTGAATTGAATGGATTGTAGAACCTTCATAGTAAAATTTTAAAAATCTTTATACAACTAAGGTAATTAGGGTTCATATTCAGCTCATCTAGAACCGAACAAAAATTTGAACTCGAGTTTTAAATGGGTTTATGTTCGACTTGTTTAATAACTAAACTAGTTCGAGTCGGCTTTACTCGAGCCTAAAGTGGCTCTATTCATTCATAATATAGTAACTAACGGAAAGTTTTATAAATTCTATAATATTCAAACTATTCGAGCCGAAACTTTATATTATAGATGTGTTTATACTTGATCTTGTCTAATAAATGAATGAGCTCGAGCTGAACTGTTTTCAAGCCAATTCCGATTTCCGAGCAAAGCTCGGGCTGAACTGTTTTCAAAATTTGCCACTCATTTAGATTTTAGAATGCCTATGATCCGTCTAAAATTTTAAAAATCTTAATTTTGTTATATCTTTTTCATCAACTTTTGATGGCTAACACTACTACATTTCATAACTTTGGTTGATTGGTTCTACCAAATCCTATTCACCTTCAACTAACCCTCTCCCTTCAATCAAACCATGTATATATGGAAATTGACGTGAGAATACACATTGAACACCATTTTTTGATGTCATCGGCAAATAAAAGGCGACTACAAGTTGTCGAAAGTTCGCACGCATCAACAAAACACGTATTAATAATGGCTTCTGGTTATCGACGCGATCCCATACAGTTATAAGAGTATCCCCAACAGTTCATCTATTTTGGAAATTTTAGAGGTTTTGAGATATTTTAAGCTTTTTTTTATTAGGAAAAAATTCGAGGTCAGATATACCTGAACCTCGATGGTTGACAAGTCTGCAGACGGATAACCGTCTAAGCAAACATAAAAATACAAAGATTGTGCAAAATACAGGCAAGATCTCAACAAAAGCGAAACTAAATACAACTAAACCGAACAAGACGAGGACTTAGACGAGTTACGAAGTCAAAGCACTACATCGAGGCAGCACCGTAGGCCAACAACACATCAGGAGCCATCTGTGAACAATGAAGACGAACCTCCAAGGAAACAATCTTCCGGAGAGAGGAGACGCCTCGATGCACACTGCCACGACCCTAGCCTATGAGATATTTTAAGCATGCAAAAAAATTCAAATCTTTATAATAAAAAAGTGTTATTGAGTTTGAGTAAAATTAATTTGAAAAAATATTTTTTGTTTTTCTTAATTTGATTTTTTTTTAAACCAATCGGAGATAATATAAGAGCATTTTCAAGAGATTATCCATTTTAGAGGATATTAGATTTTCGGATAGTTTTTAGCCTTTTTTAAGTACAACAGGTTCCCCAATTCATTCTCCAGAGGGAAAAAATAGAGTTGCTTCCCTATATTTGCATCAATCTCCAAAATTTCGAAGAATCCTTTTCCACGTTCATTTCCATTCTCCCAATCTCAAAAACTAACCAGATGAATAACTGTTCAACAAATTCTCTATTATTTTTTACTGATAAGAGAATCGATTATACTTGATTCTGATTCTTCCATTTATAAGAATTGATTGTGTTCGATCTTTTCGACTATATATGTTTTCTAATTTCGTTCTTCTTGTCGATGTAGTTTGGTTGATTTTATTTTTGGAAAATTAATCATTGAAAATATATTTTGCAATTACAATAAACTAGTATGATCCCCGCGCCATGGCGCAATTTTTTATAAATAAAATCTTACTAATATATTAAATTAATATTATAACATAATTGTAAAAGTTCAGATAATTAAATATTTTGAATTAAACTCATGGGTTGAGAAAACGATTAAAGTAGTATATATAGATATAGATGTAGATTACTAATATTAATTTTATATTATGTTATTATTAATTTTATGTTTTGAATTAATCCCATTGTTTTTTTAGAGAAAAAAAAACTACTAAAATTATAATTTAGACTAAGATCAATGTTTTGAATTAAGCCCAATAGTTAGTAAAATTAAAGAAAAAAGAGAATTAAAGGAAAAATAAGAAAAAGATAGAATTAAAGAAAATCAAAGAAAAATGACAAAAATAATAATTGGTCGAGACTCCTAAAATTCCTCTAAGCTTGACACATCATCCTAAACTCTTCTAAATTAAGAGTTTATATAGATAGTTAGTAAAATTAAAGAAAAAAGAGAATTAAAGGAAAAATAAGAAAAAAAATAGAATTAAAGAAAATCAAAGAAAAATGGCAAAAATAATAATTGGTGGAGACTCCTAAAATTCTTCTAAGCTTGACACATCATCCTAAACTCTTCTAAATTAAGAGTTTATATAGATGCGTGATTCTTCAAAATAGTTAAACTGTTAGAATTAAGACACAAATAATTTGAAAAAAATGTATTCTGATTCTCTATTTTGGATTTTTTTTTTTTGAAAAAACTACTAAAAACTATATGCGATTAAAAAGGGACGATAAAGATAACCCATACTATAAAATATTGGGGATATCAAAGTATCAATTAATTAATTAAGTTTTAAACCATGTATAAAATGGGAGATATCACTATCGTGTATCCAAGTCATCAGCCAGCGAACTCCTAAGCCAATCATCGTTCTTATCGCTTTCTAATTCTTTTTTTTTTTAATGCAATTTCTTTCTTTCTTTAGTTATAAGACTAACTCCAGTGGTATGGTGCAAATGCTTAAATATACACATATTGATTCAAATTGTACTCTAATGGTTACTTTTGAGTGCTTAAAATGTGTACATTTGCACACAAAGTGCTCAAATATAAGCACTTCAACTCCCCATGTGCAAAAACTTTTTATCACTTTTCAATAAAGTAAAGTCATTTCTATTGGTTGTTTTTAAATTTTTTATTTTCCTTTTTAATTTAATCATATTTACATAGAGATAGGTGTGTATAAAATGCACATTTAACCAATGGAGTAAAACATCAAAAAGTGATGTGCATTTTTAAACACCTTATGCAAATATTTACATTTGCACACTTAACCATTGGAGTTAGTCTAAAAATCTGATTAGTCACTAATGTAATCGTCAATCAATTAAATTAAATATATTCTGTGGGATTAGGACACACATTAATGATGTGGAATTAGGCTTCCTAGATCATAGGACCGAGCACTTCGAGACATAGCGTCATGCATGTGGGTCCCACCCTCCATGAATCTCAACGTCACCTTCCAATTTTTTTTAATCGGTAATAATTCGAAATATACCAAGTAATACCTTTGCTTTCTAAATCGAGAAGCCGAAAAGGTTGGTTGACAGACTAACCGTCATAATATAACAAAGAACATACATACGAAACTAAGAACGATGATCCGAACACAAAAGCTCCCGACAACAAACAGATCGATGAAGTGGAAGTCGAGGAAGGTCGAGAATAAACCGCGAATGTCAAGAATATGAGAGAGTCAAAAGACTGACGCAACGTCTCAACGCCGGGAGGACGGAAGCAGAAACCCACAAACGATAAGAGACGTCTCCTGAGGAAATATGGATCAACGACGTCCCTCGTAGATCAACAATATTTCTATCTTTGGGCATATATTAAGAATCTTAATCAGAAAGATTTCATACCAAATAAAGAAGTCACCCTAAGAAATCAATATTGTATTAAAAAAAGTGACCCTAAGAGAAAGGATGGACACGGAGGTATGGATTGAACCTAAAACCTCTCATTAATCCCTCACTCTTTATCATTGAGTCATATCGTCCATCGTAGACAATACTCCCTCATTGAATTTGAATTTGTAAATAAAGAGCGGTTATCCGGGGTTCGAATCGGAGACCTTTGAGTACTACCCACAAATTATTTCCGGCGAACCATTCCGGAATGGTTAGACAATACTCACTCCGTTAATTAAAACTTGACGTTTTACTATTTACGCACGCTTTTTTAGGTATTAAAAATTACTCCGTATATAAAATATTAATTTTTTAATAAATGTTTTTAATTATATCATACTTATTGCTATGAAATGTGAATTTATATAAAAAAAAATTAATATTTTATATAGTTTTTATTTTTATAAAAATAGTGTATAAATAGTGAATTATAAGTTTTAATTAAATATTATTAATCGATATTATTGATCGGTAAAGAGGGAGTAATTAATTACCAATTTGCACCCAAAAACCCATTCCAAGTCCGGCCAATTGCCCTTATATATACCCACACGCAAAAAAAAAACCCAAACAAACACAAATTAAACAAAGGGAAATAAAAATTTGGGCGGAGATATGGGAAAGTGGGCGATAGCGGTGCACGGCGGAGCCGGGGTGGACCCCAACCTCCCTCCCCAGCGGCAGGCGGCGGCGAAGCAACTCCTCACACACTGCCTCAACCTCGGCATCTCTTCTCTCCGTTCAAATCTCCCGGCCGTCGACGTCGTCGAACTCGTCGTATGTCATCTTAATTGATTTCTCTCTATTTTCTCTTTTAATTTTTTTTATTAAATTAATTTGTGATCTAAGTTTTTTTATTTTTTTCCCGATCTTGTAATGAATTTCTCTATCTTCTCTTTTATTTTCCGATTAATTTGATAATAAATTCATTACAAGATCGAAAAAAAAAAAAAAACTCGATCAAATTAAATCTCATAGACGATTTAATTGAAGTTCTTACCCTTTAATTAATTAACATGTGCCCTAAGAATTGCAAGGACTCATGTCGCTATGGATCCGATAGACTCGTAGATTTGAAATATTTGTAACCGTTAAAGTAGGATTGATGCTTTTTTAATGGTCTTTTTTTTTTAATGGCAGTTACATATTTGGTATTTTTATTTTATTTTATAACATTTGTTGAGTTATATATATTAAGTATAAAATAATTATTTTCCAAATCAATATCCATAGTTCCATACTATCTCTAAAAATGGAGCATAATAATTCTCATTAATACTATCTTCCGAAATCATAATGGAAATAATATCCTAAATAATATATTAACTTTTGACTTTTTAAAATACATGACGTTTGACTTTTTAATACGTATTTTAAGGATCTAAAAATTATATAATATATTAAATTTTTTATTTTTTTATAATTTAATACTTATTACCAACAAATATTAAATTGTAAAAAAATAATTTTAAAAAAGTTGTTAATTTATAGTATAGTTATTACCTTCTTAAAATACGTGTTGAAAAGCCAAACAACATATATTTTGGATAGGAGGTTGTATAATGAATAATTATAGTCTAAGACTCGTTTGGTTTGAATTTTGAAAAGGTAATGAATGTAGGCTATTTATACTTCAAGATACATTGTTAATAAATTTAATTATTACCCTTTTCATGAAAAAACAAGGGTAATCATATTCCTATACTCCACTAATCGTATTCCTATACTCCACTAATCATTACTTCTCCTATCTTATTTTTCATACAAAAAATAATATTTTTTTTTTATCTAAATATATTTTTCTATATAAAATATACTTTCATTCCATTTACCTTATTTGGTTATACCAAACAATCCTTAAACGTTACCGAATTAAAATAGACCGAATATGGAGATTCACATAATACCATATTTTGCCTCTTTGAGTCTTTGGACAAGTCAAAGAGAATTGCGTGATCAAAGCCATTTGGTGCTTTCTAACGTTACACGACCATTTGATTCGGACTGATGGTTTGGTAGGTCCGAGAGTTGGAAGCGGACCCCACATTCAACTCGGGGCGTGGATCGGCGCTGACGGATAAAGGGACGGTGGAGATGGAGGCAAGCATCATGGACGGCACCGGGCGGCGCTACGGCGCCGTGTCGGGCGTCACCACCGTCAAGAACCCGGTGTCGTTGGCCCGCCTCGTAATGGACAAGTCGCCCCATTCATATCTCTCCTTTTCCGGTGCCGAAGAATTCGCCCGTCAACAGGTCTCCTAATTCATTTATTTATTACTCCGTATTATTTAATTAAAATCACATTATCATGAATTAAAGAGAAATAAAATTGTGCATAAATTGATTTTAAATGCAGGGAGTGGAAGTCGTCGATAATTCATATTTCATCACAGAAGATAACAAAGAGAAATAAAATTGTGCATAAATTGATTTGAAATGCAGGGAGTGGAAGTCGTCGATAATTCATATTTCATCACAGAAGATAACAAGGGCATGCTCAAATTGGCTAAGGAATCCAACTCCATTTTGGTAATTCACCTAATTTTGTTATTATTCGGGTGTACGAGAAGAATATTGTTTAAAAAGGAATCGAGTTCAAACCAAGGTTAAATTTAGACTCGAGGTTAAAAGTATGTTCACATTTGGTTTGTTTACTAAGTGAAAGAGGTCGAGCCAAGATTTTTTGAATATTAGGTAACCCTACTTGCTTGTGGTATACTTAAATGAATTTTTTATAAATTCCACCAAATTGGAGTAAATTCGAGATTAAATCGAGCCTGGTAGAATTTTAAGTCATGTTTCAAAATGTGCTCATACTCGACTCATTTAGTAATTAGACAAGGGCGAGGTTGATCGAGCTAGTCAGATCATATAACAACCTTAATTACCAGACATAGATTTAATTATGAGTATAGTTTTTTTTTTGAGTCCAAATTTAGTCTAAAATACGCAGATATATTACTCCCTTCGATCGGAAATAAATGATGTTTAACTGTTTTGTACATAGTTTTGTACGTAGTTTTAGAACTATATAAAATCTTATTCATTTTAATTAATTTTTAATAGTTAATATTTATTAGTAATAAGTATTAAATTGTTGGTGCTTCGAACGTTGACTCAGTTCGATTACCGGATCCCGGGGGAGCCGGAGACGTGCGCAAAGGCGGCGGACAACATGCCGACGACGATGAACGGGCTCCCATTAAGCGTGTACGCGCCGGAGACGGTGGGGTGCGTGGTGGTGGACAGCGAGGGGCGGTGCGCGGCAGCCACGTCGACAGGGGGGCTGATGAATAAGATGAGCGGAAGGATCGGGGACTCCGCGATAGTAGGGGCGGGGACGTACGCGTGCGGGGAGTGCGGCGTGTCGTGCACGGGGGAGGGGGAGGCGATCCTTCGGGCGACGCTGGCGAGGGAGGTGGCGGCACTGATGGAGTACAAGGGGCTCGGCCTCCAAGATGCGGTTGACTACGCGGTGGAGCACCGGCTCGACGAAGGGAAGGCGGGGCTGATCGCGGTGTCGAAGGAGGGAGAGGTGGCTTATGGGTTCAATACGGTTGGGATGTTTAGAGGCTGTGCTACTCAGGATGGCTATATGGAAGTTGGCATTTGGGATTAGATCAATTAATCTTACTCTGATGTCATTATTATATTTTTATAAATAAGTTCAAATAAGGGGATTTAATCTGATTTTTTTTTTTTTTGGTGAACTTAACTTGTGTTTGATAGTAGGTGTGAAGAGGTTTCGGAGGTTAAAAAAAATAGAAGCTCTGAAGTATGGTGTTTGGCTGCGTCTTTGTGTGGAGGTTGGAGAGGTTAAGGTGGAGTTTATTTTTGTTGAAAATGGAAGCTACTCCCCTTTAGCTTTGGGAGGTTAAAGTGTGGTTTATTTTTTTGTGGGAGTTTGGAATGTCACTTTTGCCCTCCACTTTCTTTGGGAGGTTAAAGTGGAGTTTATTTATGAAGGACATTTCAGACTTTTTCACTATAATAACCATTTATAAACCTTACAACTACCAAACAACTTTCATCTTTTTTACAAGGTTATTTTTAAATAAAACCTCCAACTCCTACACCTCCATAATACACAAAATAAACTCTAACTCCTAAAAAATACCCAATCCCTAAAAAATCTACAATTTGCCAAACACGCGCTTAATCTGATTATTAATAGTATACTGATAATGTATTTTTAGTCACTGAATGGGCCACTGGTTGGATTGAGATTCAACTATGAATACGATTGGATAAATTTTGAGTTCTTTGCTACAGAGATCGAACCCGAAACCTTTTTACAAGGTCAACTAATGGGACCTAATACGTGAGATTTCGATAATCTCGGTTGGATCATATAAAAACGGGAGTCGTATCGGATTTATTTTATTTTTGGTTATAAAATCGAGATCCACGATTTTATACAAATGCGCATTTTGTGCAAGGATTCACCCCTCCTTATAAATTAGTTTATTATACCAAACACAATCCCACGAGGATTCACCCCTCCTTATAAATTAGTTTATTATACCAAACACAACGTGGGATGACTGTATTTTAATTCCAATATCGTAACATCTCTCACTTACCAGCGAAGCATCAAATCAAACTATCGGCTTTGATAACCGATAAGTTTCCTAAAACATGAAAGGGTATCTCTACACACACTTATTTCGACCCGGTCGGGTTACCGGGCCGCGTAGCGTCTTCAGCGGGCAGTGTTGCGTTTGATGCGCCGCCGCCTGGTTCCGACTGATGTATGATTTGAACGTCCTTCTTCTCCGGCTCACGCCCCGCCTGCGACTCGTAAACCACCGTGTCTATCTTCACCTCCACCGCTCCTTGCTCCTTCATCGCCTCCGTTTCCTGCTCAATTTCAAACGCATAAATTTTGTAACCTCGATTGCAAAATCAGTCATCAAGTACACACACAAAAAAAAAAGGGGAGGAAATGGAAAAATAAATTGCCTTGGTGCTCATCTGGATCGATTGCAAGATTGCAAGCTCTCTTTTGATGTTGGAATAAAGGGAGGAGACAAACTCACAAAAACACCAACAGCTTCTTAATCCAGGAAGAGATAAAATAGCAGATGCTGATGAAGTGATGCCTTGAGGTGTCAATTTCTGGTCCGTACAATCTCACCACCAGTCTCAAATCTTCGACACGTTACAAAAATAAAATTAAAAAAAAAACTTCAACACGTTACCTTTTGGGCTGTTTTTTCTTTCCTCTTAAAAATAATGAAAAAAATAGAGATCTCCACCTAAGCTGTTACATACTTACATGAACCGAGTAGTATGCAGTGCTGAAAAATGTTTGGCTTCGTTCTTCACCGATGTCTGTAACTTCTGAAAGTAGTTTTTCTTAGGTCGTCTTGTTGTAAAGTTTGTTTGCTTTTTTCATTGCACCTGTTTTCTTTATGTTATGTATGTTTAGACGTTTTTCGTCTGTCGACTCTTCGGCCTCTCTAGAATCAGACTTGTCTAATCTCGAATCTTTATTCAATCGAAAAAAAAAACATGAGCCTCTTTCGACCCGTGCTCGACTCGAACTCATTCATTTTTTAAACAAATCGAGTATGAACATTTTTTTAAGCTCAATTCAAATCTCGGCCCACTCAATTTAAGTTCGAATAGATCGAGTATGAACATTTACTATGGTTTGAGCGAATAAAGTTGTTTAATGCTGGAGATGTTCTTACCACTGTTGATTCTCATATATATAGAATGCTCTTGGAGATCATTTCCTTGTTAAAAAATGTAAAGATAAAAAAAAATCCAACAAAATAAATTAAAAAAATCCTCTCATATCACTTAAGTTATATTGATATATTTTCTTTATATAAATTGCAAGTGCACCAGAGTATACAAAATTACAAACCCTTTAAATTTCAATATGATGCACTTCAAGATTAGCCTTGGTTGGCTGGTGTCTAAATTAAATACTAGAGTTAAAGAAAGAAAGAGAGATGTAAATTAAAAAATGTGGTCACATTTCTCTGGATTGTTCTGGAAAGAAATTCGAGGTAGGCCTGGCCCAATTTCTCACCAAGATGGACTTGGGCCGCTGTTGTCAGATGCAAGTGGTCCGGACCAAGTTGAAGGCCCATTGCATCCACCACTCTCACGTTCAGAAGGTCAATCCCTAGCTGAGCCTCCCTCACCTTCTATATGTAGGGCCCCTCCCCTGATGCTATAGCCACCTGTCAATTTCACATTTTCAAATTAGCTAAAAATCAATGTTTATTTTGAAAACCAAGGAGGAAATATAGATTTTTAAAAAAAAATATTCACTAAAAAATAATTAATTAACAACACATTCAAACTTTTTAAAATATTTACACAAATATTCATTTTTTGCAGGCCGGACAGAAAAACGCGGTCTCAGGCCACGTTTTATTAGGAAGGTAAAAAATATGAAATTGGGGGAAAAGGGTAAAAAAAAAACCTAACAAAAAGACGCGGTCTGAGACCGCGTCTCTTGTTTTTTTTATTTTTTTTTTCCAGAAAAATTGAAACGGAGAAAGGGGAAGAGACGGGGAAGGGCTCCGACCCGGAGGAGAGAGGAAGGGGCGGAGGGAGAGAGAGGATACCGAAGAGGGGTGGGGAGAGGGAGGCGGAGCGGGTGAGGGTCGGAGAAGGCGCTGGGAGGAGGAAGGCGGAGACTGGGGGAGAGAGGCGGCCGACGCCAGAGGAAGGCGGAGATCTGGAGGAAGAGGCGGCGGGTGAGGGTCGGAGAAGGTGCTGGGAGGAGGAAGGCGGAGAGTGGGGGTGAGAGGCGGCCGGCGCCAGAGGAAGGCGGAGATCTGGAGGAAGAGGCGCCTCCTCTGCCACCGCCCTTCCTCCCCGCAGCACGATGTCGGAGATCGTGCTTCCAATTCCTCTCTCTCCGCCATTCCTCCCTCCGGCCTCCGGCTTCCTCTCTCTCCCGGCCTCCGGCCCTCGCTCCGCCCCTTCCTCTCTCCTCCGGGCTCCGACCCTTCCCTGTCTCTTCCAATTTCCCCTTTCTTCCCTGTCTGTCGACCGCCATTACAGGTCGACGAAGACCCCGCCTAACCCGCGCCCTTCCCTCTCTCTCCCTCCGCCCCTTCCTTTCTCCTCCGCCTCCCTTCGGCCTCCGACTTCCTCTCTCTTCCTCTACCTCCCTCCGCCCCTTCCTCTCTCCTCCGGGTCGGAGCCCTTCCCCGTCTCTTCCCCTTTCTCAGTTTCAATTTTTCTGGAAAAAAAAAAAAGAAAAAGAGACGCGGTCTCAGACCGCGTCTTTTTGTTAGGTTTTTTTTTACCCTTTTCCCCCAATTTCAGATTTTTTACCTTCCTTATAAAACGCGGCCTGAGACCGCGTTTTTCTGTCCGGCCTGCAAAAAATGCATATTTGCGTAAATATTTTAAAAGTTTGAATATTTTGTTAATTAATTATTTTTTAGTGAATATTTTGAAAGAAAATTCGGAAATATAGGCGTGATGTGATGCTTGATTTGTAAAAACTTTTATTACCCTCGTTTTATTTGAGTTGAGTAAGTCGATTCTTAATTGTTTGTTTATATTCAAGTTTAATAAATAAATAAGTTTAAGGGTGTATTTGGCAACACAAGTGGCGTTTTGTAGTTTTCGTTTTAATATTATATGGTTTTAAATAAAATAAAGTTAACATTATTTGTTAATTAGCGTTTTGGAATTGAATTTTCAACAGCTACCCACCCCAAGTTTTTCAGAGCTTTTCCATTTATATACACAAATCTCCTCTAGCAGATAGTTTTATCAACTACTCATTCAGCTAAGGTTACCACACATATTACTGATTTAATTTAATATATTTTACACAATAAACCGTTTAACTTAAGCTACACATTAAGCTTCAGCTACTCATTTAAAAGCACATTTAATAAACAAATTAGTAAAATCAAGTTTTTTTTTTGAAACTAGATTTAATTATGAGTATAGTTTTTTTTTTTGAGTCCAAATTTAGTCTAAAATACGCAGATATATTACTCCTTTCGATCGGAAATAAATGATGTTTAACTGTTTTGTACATAGTTTTGTACGTAGTTTTAGAACTATATAAAATCTTATTCATTTTAATTAATTTTTTAATAGTTAATATTTATTAGTAATAAGTATTAAATTGTTGGTGCTTCGAACATTGACTTAGTTCGATTACCGGATCCCGGGGGAGCCGGAGACGTGCGCAAAGGCGGCGGACAACATGCCGACGACGATGAACGGGCTCCCATTAAGTGTGTACGCGCCGGAGACGGTGGGGTGCGTGATGGTGGACAACGAGGGGCGATGCGCGGCGGCGACGTCAACAGGCGGGCTAATGAACAAGATGAGCGGCAGGATCGGGGACTCGGCGATAGTAGGGGCGGGGACGTACGCGTGCGGGAGTGCGGGGTGTCGTGCACGGGGGAGGGCGAGGCGATCCTTCGGGCGACGCTGGCGAGGGAGGTGGCGGCGCTGATAGAGTACAAGGGGCTTGGCCTCCAGGAGGCGGTGGACTACGCGGTGGAGCACCGGCTCGACGAAGGGAAGGCGGGGCTGATCGCGGTGTCGAAGGAGGGAGAGGTGGCTTATGGGTTCAATACGGTTGGGATGTTTAGAGGCTGTGCTACTCAAGATGGCTATATGGAAGTTGGCATTTGGGATTAGATCAACTAATTATTTATTTATAATTAAGTTCTAATAAGGGGATTTAATCTGATATTACTAGTAGTATACTCATGAATTATTTTTAGTCATTGAATGGGATTGAACGGTATGAATATGATTGGATAAATTAGAAATCTAAATTTGAGTTGCTCTATAGGAACGTGGTTGGTTGCTTTGGTGTGGGCACGTTTAGTTCTGAATTGGGTTGTAGCATCGAATGTTCTGTATAATCGAGATGATCGTGGTTGTGTTCATGATCTTTGAAGATCTCTCATTTAGGTGGGAGCAACGTCGGTGATCTGCACTTTCCCATGTTTCGCCCTTTTCGAAGGTGGGTTGCTCTTCTCCGCCTTCTTGGCGTCAAGATGTCGTGTGAGTCGTCACACTCTCCCATGTTCTCGGCATTCGTGGCTCGCCTTAGATCTTCCTCGACTCCTCCACTCGCTGATGGTATGTTGTATGTTGACAGTTTATCCGTCTGCCGATTCGTCCACCTATTGAACTGTCAAACAGCTTGTTGTCTGATAACTCAAATTTTTACCTAATAAAAAAAAGAAGAGTATATGAACGTATTTAAGACAAGATATCCATACAACCTCAGTTCTAGATGTATACAAAAGTCCAAAATCCCCTTAAAAAAGGACATATGGATGACTTACAAATTACAATATGACTAATTGAAACCTACTTGATATTTTTTACCATAACAAGAGTTATAATGACTTCTGCTTTGAAGAGGCTCCAAAACACTATGTTTTCGTTAATTGGAAGTTGCATTTGATTTTTTTTTAAGAAAGGGGTAGTTCATGGAAATCTCTCGAAATCTTAACATAAAAAATAATGAAACGAAAAATCATTTGATCTATAAAGAATGTGACCTTATTCAAGGGAATGCGCTCTTGCAGCCCACACTCGAGATGTCTACCTACAAAGACCTAAAAAGAATGATATGTCAATGTCTTACAATTTACTGATCGTCATATGCTCGATATTTTGATCAAAACATGATTTGTGTTATTTTGATTGAGGTATTTGAGCGCTCGTTAGAAAGTTAATCTTAAAAGCCACAACTTTATTGTGAACACTTCCGACAATTTTGTCTTAAAGATGCCCAAAAACTTGTTTTCCCCCACAATTTAGAATCTAGATGAGTACTTTTTTCCAAAGGGTTACTTTAGTTTTTATCAAGTATATCTATTAATATTCATGATATATCTTCCTCGAATAATAAACTAATTCTATAATTAATGGTACTCCCTCTACCATAAATATAAGTCTTTTAACCTAATTACACATTTTTTTAAAGAGTTAAAACCTCTATAAAATATTAATTTTTTAAAATAATACTAACTCCCTCCATCATAAAATAGATGGGTTTTTACTTTTTAATACGTTTTTTTAGAAGCTAAAAACTATGTAACATATTAACTTTTTCATTAATTTTTTTAATAATTACAAACTTATTATCAATAAGTTTATAATTATTAAAGTTAATATTTTATATAGAATTTAGCTCATTAAAAAATGTGCATGAATAGTAAAAAGACATGTATTTTAGGATGGAGGGTCCAGGAGGGAGTATAACATTATTTTAAAAAATTAATAAAAAAATTTAATATTTTTTATAGAGTTTTTAGTTTATTAAAAAATGTATAATAAAACCAAACGGCTTATATTTTAAAACGGAGAGAATATATATTAAGCTTTTCAATTTTATAAAGATTTTACTAATAGTTTAGTAGATATTGTAGATATCAATAATCATAATGTTGGCGATGTAACCTTAATCCAAATTAATGTCAAAACATTTTTTTTTTCATGAAAATCATATTTTAAACGTTTTGCTTTTTTTTTTTCCGGTTTTAATAGGACATAGGATAAGATTCCCATTTTTAAAAAAATATATCTATATATTACTTAAAAGCAAAGCCCCTATGCCACATGTCTTGAATTTTTTTTCAAAATATTCACTAAAAAATAATTAATTACTAAAATATTCAAGCTTTTAAACTATTTACAAAAATATTCATTTTTTGCAGAGTAATCAGAAAAACGCAGACTGAGGCCGCGTTTTATTCACAAAGGGAAAAATGTGAAATTGGAGAAAAGGATGACAAAATTTTAGCAAAAGAAACGCGGTCTGAGACCGCGTTTCTATTATTAATTTTATTTGGGATCAATTTTGTAATTTCCCAAAAAGTTTTACAACAGAGACGCGGCCCCAATCCGCGTCTCTCTCTCTCTCTCTTTTTTTTTTTTTGGAATTGAATGAGGCGACAGGTGGAGGAAGCTCTGGGGCCGATCGAAACAGGTCGAGGAAGCTCTGGGGCCACCAGATTGAATGTTGCGGCCACCAGATCGAAGCCCGACCATCTCAGATTCGAATAGGAAGCGAGGCCGACTCCGATCGAAGCCCAAATAAGATCAAAGAAGAAGCTTCGAAGAGGAGCGAGGCCGAATCAGATCCATATCGAAGAGGAAGCTTCGAAGAGAAGGAGGAGAAGGGAAGGCGGCGGGAGGGAGGAGAAGGGAGGCCGCCGGGAAGGAGGAGAAAGGAGGCCGCCAGCGTCCCTGCCGCCATCCGACCTTCGTTCTCGCCAAATCCCGCCCCTCTCCTCTCAATTTCAGATCCCTCTCCTCCCTACCGCTATGGTCTGTCTCGCCACACCTCCTCCGGCCCCGCCGCTGTTCCTCCGGCTGCCCCTCTCCTCTCAATTTCAGATCCCTCTCCTCTCAATTTCGGATCGTGTCGTTGGACGCTTAACCGAGAGAGGAGGATATGGAGTGGCGTTCGGTGACCTTAAGCTTCGACAACAGAGAGCAGGGGAGGTTGCGGTTTCTCGCCGATGAAGAGGCAGAGGAGACTGCGGCGGCGTTGAATTTCAGATCCCTCTCCCCTCCTTCCTCCTCCGATAGCTCTGCTTCCCCGTTCCCCAATCCCCATTAACATAATAAAAAAAAAAAAAAGAGATATATAGGGTGGAATTTTTTAACAATTACCAAATTTAACCCGAAATAAAAATTAACATAGAAACGCGGTCTGAGACCGCGTTTCTTTTGTTAATTTTTTGCCACTTATTTCTTTGAATTCAAAATTTTTACTTATGAATAAAACGCGGTCTCAGGCCGCGTTTTTCTGCCAGACCTACAAAAAATGAATATTTTTGTAAATATTTTAAAAGTCTGAATATTTTGCTAAATAATTAGTTTTTTTTGAATATTTTGAAAAAAAATTCACATGTCTTTCCCTCACACAAAGTTATTTTTGGCAACATTTATTTTGAATATATTTAGAAATAGCTTTTTTGACAATATATATTTGATATATTCTATTTACATATATATTCATTTATATAATATATTTATAGATATATTTATATATCATCATATATCCTATTTTTATCTAATATTAATTACAAAATATCATTTCATACTACATTTTTTTAACCAATGGGCTTAATTCAAAACTTATTTTTTAAATAAAGTTAAAATTAACTACACAATATTGTTCCATTTTATTTTAATTACACAATATCATTTCATGCTATATTTTTTTAACCAATTGGATTAATTCAAAATATTTTTATAATAAAGTTAATTTTAACTATATAATATTATTTCATTTTATATTAATTACACAATATCATTTAAATCTATTTTTTTTATTAATTCAAAACTTATTTTTTGAATAAAGTTAATATTAACTATACAATATTATTCCATTTTATATTAATTACACAAGATCATTTCATACTACATTTTTTAAAACAATGGGATTAATTCAAAACTTTTTTTTTAATAAAGTTAATATTAACTATACAATATTATTTCATTCTATATTAATTGTGCAATATCATTTCAAACTATTTTCTTTTAAGAATGATACAAGATCTTAAGACACAAGGGTTCTAATTTTCAAGCTGTTTTAGCTTTAAATTTTTGTAATTGTAATCTTACATTTTTTTTCTTTTGACTGGGCACCCTCTATGTAGTGTCTTTCAAGGGTTCTAATTTTTGTAATTGTGATCTTACATTTTTTTTTCAAGATCACTTTATCGATCTACTTCTTGCTTACTGTAAAAAAAAACTAATTTAAAAAAATATATATAGTACGTCCCAAATATATGACACTCAGATCTTTTTTTTTTCCTATTATGTGTTGATGTATGGTAATAGTTTATTTCAATTTATAGTTGTAATTTTTTTTACTTTAAAATTTTATTTATATTTTAAAAAAATACGCGCCATGGCGCGGGGGACTGTACTAGTTCTTAATTAAAATGCATGCATTAGTCAAATTTTAAATTAGATTTCTAAAGTCTAGAGTATCTTTTCTAATTAGGATCTTACATGCAGAAAGACCGTTGTACTTTTTTATTTTGGTATGTCATTAGTATCATTTGAAATCCCCTGTAACACTTTACGTGTTATAGCCGGTGTTACACTCATTATTTCAAGTATAAATTTATATTAACAAAATAAAAAATATATATTTATTCCCTATATACCTATATTAACATGTCTATAAACTTTTATTTTTAAAATATATGTTTTAGAAAAATAAAAAAATTATTTTCTAAAATAATCAATCTTTTAATTATCCGTAATTTTTAATAATTATTTTTCATAATAAAATTTTATAAACATACTAATATAAGTGTATAGAATATAAATATAATTTTTTTAATATAAATTTATATATATAATAATTAAGTGTAACACCGGTGTTACAGGAGATCTTCAGGAAAAAAAAAAATTTCCACGCCCAATTTCCCTTATATATACCCACCCCCAGCACAGCATAGCTTCCACACGCAAAAAACAAACCCAAATTAAGCAAAAGGAAAAAAATTTGGGCGGAGATATGGGAAAGTGGGCAATTGCGGTGCACGCCGGAACCGGAGTGGACCCCGAGCTCCCTCCCCAGCGGCAGGCGGCGGCGAAGCAACTCCTCACTCACTGCCTCAACCTCGGCATCTCTTCTCTCCGTTCAAATCTCCCGGCCGTCGACGTCGTCGAGCTCGTTGTATGCCATCTTGATTTCTCTCTATCTTTTTTAGGCCTGTAAAAAAAAATATAAAATGCATATGATTATCATGTTCGGACGTGTGAAAATAGAAAAGCATTTGAGAAAAATAGTTACCTCCTTAAATATTTGTATGAAAAAACATATATATAAAAGAGGGTAATAACTAAAATAATGATTAATAAATTATAACTTAAATATTGACTAATTAAATTTATGATCGAAAATAACCATATTAGATTTCTCTACCAAAAAATAAACCGAGGTTAAGATGAATCAAGAAAAAAAAAATTGAAAGGTTAAGTGATCAAAGCTGTTTGGCGCTCTCTAACGTTACACTACCTTTTGACTCGGATTCGTGGTAGATCCGGGAGTTGGAAACGGACCCCACATTCAACTCGGGAATTGGATCGGCGCTGACGGATAGAGGAACGGTGGAGATGGATGCAAGCATCATGGACGGCACAGGGCGGCGCTATGGCGCCGTGTCGGGCGTGACCTCTGTTAAGAACCCGGTGTCGTTGGCCCGCCTCGTCATGGACAAGTCGCCCCATTCCTATCTCTCCTTTTCCGGTGCCGAAGAATTCGCCCGTCAACAGGTCTCTCCTCGCTCTTTCACTGCTCACAAAGCTGCTTACACGAGATCCAGCTCCTATCTCTGTATATATACTACATCCGTTCAGAAATAGATGTCGTTTGACTTTTTGGCACGTTTTTTAATGAGCTAAAAACTATATAAAATATTAACTTTTTAAACAATTTTTTTAAATAATATGACACTTATTATTAATAAGTATTTATATTATATTAAAAAATTTACTAAAAATTAATATTTTATATAGTTTTTAGCTCCTTAAATAGCGTGTTAAAAAGTCAAACGACATCTATTTTTGAACGGATGTAGTATTAATTTATGTGATTACATGAATCTATCTATATATATATATATAAAAAATGTGCATAAATTGATGTTAATGCAGGGAGTGGAAATCGTTGACAATTCATATTTCATCACCGAAGAGAATAAAATCATGCTCAAATTGGCCAAGGAATCCAACTCCATTTTGGTAATTTCCCTAATTTCATTACAAGGACTTACTAAATAAATCAATTATGAGTAGTGGTGATATGTGAAGACGAATAGCTCGAATTCGACTCGTACTCGCTCGATAAAAACTCGACTCGAGCTCATTCATTTTCTAAACGAGCAGAGTATGAGCACATTTTTAAACTCGGTTCAAAATTCGGCTCGTTCGAATTAAACTCGAATAGATCGAATTTTATAGAATTTTTTTAAAAAAAAAATTAAGTTATTGTATAATGAGCACGTAGAACTGTTTAAAACTCGAAAAAGCCAGGTTCGAGCTTGTTCATTTCCTAATTGAGCTGAGTATGAGCACATTTTTAAGTTCGAGTTAAAATCAAGGCTCGGTTCGAGCTCATTCATATCATAAATAAACTGAATATGAAAAACAATACTCGACTTGTTCGGCTCGAATAACAACCCTAATTATGCCTATGCTAGGCTCTCGAATTTTCTTAATTTATTTGATTATCTCGCCTATAATGATTTGTGTTGCTGGTTTGATCGTTGATCCAGTTGAACTACCGGCTCCCGGAGGAGGCGGAGAACAAGCCGACTACGATGAACGGGCTCCCGTTAAGCGTGTACCTGCCGGAGACGGTGGGGTGCGTGGTGGTGGACAGCGAGGGGCGGTGCGCGGCGGCGACGTCGACAGGCGGGCTGATGAACAAGATGAGTGGCAGGATAGGGGACACGGCGATAATAGGGGCGGGAACGTACGCGTGTGAGGCGTGCGGAGTGTCGTGCACGGGAGAGGGCGAGGCAGTCCTGAGGGCGACGCTGGCGAGGGACGTGGCGGCGCTGATGGAGTACAAGGGGCTCGGCCTCCAGGAGGCGGTGGACTACGCGCTGGAGCACCGGGTCGACGAGGGGGAGGCGGGGCTGATTGCGGTGTCGAAGGAGGGAGAGGTGGCTTATGGGTTCCACAATGCGTTGGGGATGTTTAGAGCCATTGCTACTCAAGATGGCTATATGGAAGTCAGCATTTGGGATAATTAGATCGATTAATCGTTATGTGATTGGGGTGTCCAAGTTCACAAATAAGGGGATTAAATCCTACTTTTTTTTTATTATTATTAAGTAAGAATTCGGGAAAAAAAACCTTATTGATAGGGGATAATATCCTTTTCGATGTGGTTTTGGAGACCTAAATCCTAATAAATGTCTATACTCCTAATAGAGGAGTAAATGTGTGTGCACAATCTTATCCGTTACTTCGTTGGCATCGCGAGGAAAGATGCCACTATTACTAATAAATCATGTATTTTTACTCAATGAATTATGAATTGAATAGCTTCCCCCTCTCCACTATTTTCAATGAAATTATATATGTTGAATGGATGTGGAATAGGTCAAAAGAACCATTCCGGAATAATTCGATCGAAAAGGATTTGAGAATAGTACTCGAAAGTTTTCGGTTTAAATCCCAGATGACCGCTCTTTATTTACCAAATTTAAATAATATTTCAAAAGAATTTGTGTATATAAATTAATACACTAAGTAAGATTTCAAAAGAATTTGATAGAGCCGAAGGCATTTGCACTCTATGAAAAAGCCATCAAATAAAAAATACAACACGTGAAGTAATCAAGACCGACCAACTAAAGATTCATATATAAGTCTCAAATGTGAAAATTTTGATCTACCTTGAGATTCTTGACATCCCTTGAATTGTGATCGGTGACTTTGATAAATTTGTTAAAAGTGGTTTTATATGAAGCAATTAAACATCCTATCTAAACAAATAAATATGACTGTAGCTCAATTTAATTTATCTATAGTAGCTTATATATATAGAAGGTTTATTATATCACATGCATCGGGCACGAGTACTTATACTACGTTGAGTATAAAATACTAAGTTGTTATGAATTAAATTAATCGGATTACAAATTGTTATGAAACAATAAAATAAAATAAAAAAAGGGAGAGAGTCGCTTTTAAAATAGGGACTTTTTTTTTCAACCTTGAAACAGCGAGATTGGCTGCCTCGACCTCCCCGGAATCCGCCATTGAAGATTGGAGCTTCTAGACGTTGCTTGAGATGGTGACAACTCCTCGCTGAGAGTGAGATCCTGAAGTCCAAACGTTCCTCAACAACCAGAGGCGAAGCCTGGGTTGCGAAGGAGGGAGCCAGACACCGGAGACGATGAGCCGCGGTGGATGGTGGAGAGGGGCATGGTGGTGTTGGCAAAGACATAGGCGCCGAATATCGTGGGGAGGAGGCCGGGGTACTCCAGGTGCGGAGGAGTTAGCTTCAAACCCTAATTGGCCCTATGAAAAAGATATTGGTCTGTTAATGGAATAAATTCAATTCAAACCCTATGAAAAAATTGGCACCATCACTGAAAATTGTCAATCTCTTTCCTCCTAATTGGTGTTCAATTTGTTCTTCACAAGTCCTTGTCGGGAGCGTGGAGCCTTCGCACCACCAGATCTACAAATCTAGATCCGACTCTACGGTACATAAGAGTAGTACATAAGATTCACATGTCAGCAACCCGTACATAGGAGGTTGAGATCACCTAGTCCGCAATCACAGTCCATTATATGGTCCGTATCCCTTGATTGATTGTTCCATATTATTTTATTATTTTTCTTAATAAATAGAGTAGTATTATAGAAGGGGCAATAAATGAGGACTAGCTAGATGATCCTCACCGGTACATAGGTGGCCCTTATCTGGAACAGGGAAAATACATCATTGCTACCCGTAATAATTAGATTTTTCAATTTCTAGTCTACAAAACGTGGACATAATTAAACTAAAATCCTATATTTAACTTATTTAAAACTATATAATATTAAAATCAAAAGTTTCGAAAAGCTACCTATATTGACAAACGGACCCATAACAACAACAACAACCCAGTCTATCTCGCGATGAAGCAGGGTCTGGGGTCAGGATGTACACACTCTTTCCCCGAATTAGCCGAGAGAGTGTTTCCAATAGACCCAAAACAGAAAGCCACATAATTCACAATGAGACAAGAAAGACAGCAGACAAGAAGGCCAAAGGAAGCAGAAAATAAGGTGGGCACTAAGCCTAAACCCTAGGACTCAGATCCCAGACTCGAACTACTAAACTATAAAACATACTACTAAACGGACCCATAAACTTCTAATATTCTACCACAAGAGTTGCTTAGCTATCCGGTGTCGGAAATAAGCGGTCTTGAAAAAAACAACTTTTTTTTTATAATGGAAAAGTTTTTAGATTATTGACTGATTTTTCACGGATCTGGACCCTGATTTGCAAAACATTTGAATAGAGAAAGTTGATGGTAGTAAGGAACAATGGAACATCTCTTCCCTTATCCACATAACAAATTAAGCATATGATCATTGAACGGGCGGCACAAGCACAACTTCATTTTCCTTTTGAAGCAATGAAAGGGCAAATAGGAAGCATCAAAATAATGGCAAACAAGAAGCATCAAACTATCGGTTGTGAATTTGTGATACATGAAAGTGTATCTAGACAGACTTATTTCGGCCAATGACGGTTATAAGATTTCAAAGGCAAAATCTTTGTTTCAGAGATAAAAAGTTTCCAATATACATCATGAAGATTTTTTTAAAAAAAATATTGAATGAAAACCATATCTCCATAACTTGTGGTTTAGATATGACATTTTGAGTGTTGTGAATGTCTTGCGTGAAGTTTGGCATTGTATATGAGAAATCGAGATGCTAGTTAATTTCTGACACCCTTCTATCCCTCCATTCATTTGAGGAGGTGCACATCATTCATGTCTTCTGAAAGGTCAACTATATGAGTAACAAGGTTGCTTGAATTGCTTGCAACATTCGATGGAGATCGATATGATTCCCTCCTCTCAAACTTGCAACTCTTAATTTTCTTCTTAAATGACGCTCTTGAAAAGTGGTTTAGCGGGATCTGATCTTACCCAAATATTTTCATATATGAAAAAAAATGAACGGGTCATTTTTATTTTACTTTTTTTATAAGGGAAAAATTCGACTGGAATGAGTCATTGATTGGATTGAACCGAAAAGTATATGATTATATAAAGTTACTCCCTCCAATCCATCGTTTTTTTTAAATACCATCATTTTTTTAATGATAAGAATGTATATTATTTATTTTGAAAATATAAATTCTTTTAATTTTTTGACGAGCCAAAAACTACCGGCCAATTTTTTGACGTATCAACTGAATGTGTGAAAATTTGATGAAATGACACCATATTCTTAAATACATAAAACGAATTATCTAAGGTTAATTTATTTACACTCAAATTTGGTATTTTTTTATAAAAAATTACAATAAATTTTAACTACACGGTGCAACATTGTCAACCGGCCTTTTGATCCTCTCCGGTGATGGGTGCTTGGTCTCCGGTTGTTGCTGCGTCGATGTCTCTTCCTCCCTTCTCTGTTTGAGGGAGAATATCAGGAAAAAAAAAAGTGTCGTTGTTTCCTCTCCTTGGGGTCCAAGGATGTGAAATTTCTCTCCTTGGCGTACGTTGTTTCATCTCTCGGTTGGCAAAGGTCGTTGCTTTGGTGTGGTGGCGTTTAGTTTTAAGGTGGGTTGCAGTATCGGGCTGCCGGTATATGATCGAGAGGATCGTGGTTGTGTTCGTGGTCTTCGAAGATCCTTCATCTAGGTGGAGGCAGCGTCGGTGATCCACACTTCCCCTGGTTCTGCCCTTTCCGATAGTGGGTTACTGTTCTCCGCCATCTCGGCGTCGAGTCGCTGTGAGAGTCATTGCACTCCCCCGTGTTCTCGGCATTCGTGGCCCGCCTCGGATCTCCCTCGTCTTTTCTACTAGCGGACGACTCTTTCGGATTGTTTGGGCTTTTTCTTTCATCTGTGTTTATTTGTGTCTGTACTCTGTAGTTTGTTGTTTGTTGACGGCTAGTCCGTCTGCCGATTCGTCGGCCTCTCGAGTTTCAGGTTTGTCTGAGCTCGAATTTTTTCCTAATCAAAAAAAAAAATCTCTCGGTTGCCAAATGCTCATACTTGAATCACCCGAAAGGCCGGGTTCGAACATAAGTCCAAAAGGGCCTCTCAAAATCCCGCAAGGGTGTAAACTAAATCCCGAAAGGGCTTGGCTACATCTCGTATGGGCTAGACTAAATTCCGGTTGACTAGCTCTTTTAGCGTTTTTGCACAAGCAGTGTGTGGCTCTACTTTCGGCGCTTTTTGGAGGTCTTCTGCTTGGTTGGGGGCGTGAAGTCTGGAGTCGGGATTGGCTGGGGTCGAGGTGGTGCATTCAGGGCGACTCCGTATCCGGCAATGAGCTTCCTTGGAGTTTCGTCTGCCCTTCCCACAGGAGATAGATTCCTGTTGTACCGTTGCCCCGTGGTGCTACTGCTTCGGTGGTGTTTGGCTTCGTTCTTCGCCGTCGTCCGCAACCGTTGGAAGTTCTTTTTAGATCGTTCGTGTTGTAGAGTTATTTTTGCTTGTTTCATTGCGCCGTCTTCTATTTTCATTGTATGTTTAGGCGGTTTCTGTCTGCCGATTCGTCGGCCTCTCGAGAATCAGGGCAGGCTTGCCTGATCTCGAATTCTTACTTAATCAAAAAAAAAATCTCGATTGGCAAGTTGCACGTGGTGGGGCCACTTTTGTGGATTAGCTTCTCCTTGGGGGCCAAGGTTGAGATATAGAAAAAAAAAAGTGTATGTTTTCATATGGTGTTTATTATGTAGCCTGGCCCAGGTACTTGTGATGCAGTTTGGTGGTTTAGGGCTAGCAATTTTTTTGAGCGGTGTTTCTTCTCATTTTTCGACGCGCGAGAGGTCGTGGACGTGATCGAAGCCTGAAGACTCTTAATTTCAGAGTCCAAATCTGAGGTTTCTACTTAAGTTCCACAGGGATTCCCTGCGTGCTTCTACCAACTGACATAAGAGATGTCACACATTACTTCCGTACCTCAAGCGATGTACTAGCTTGCACCTATTACTGCATCTTGGTATTTTGGATTTATGCTTTGCTATTATGTCTTGTTCTTTAACTTGTATTGACAGTTTATCCGTCGCTGAGTTTCTCGACCTCTCGACCCACCGGACATGTCCGGTGCGTCGAATTTTTACTCAATAAAATAAATATAAAAAAAAACATTGTCAACCGGCCACTTCGAAAGTTTAGCCAAAAAAATATTTTGATCAGAATTTTTTTTGTTACTTTTCCAACTTTTTTCAATAATGGAGAATTTTTGAGATTATTTCACGGATCTAAGCGAAAAAGTTGACGGTACAAAGGAACAACGGATCACCATCTCCCCCTTATCACATTTTTTGTTTGTTATTAAACGAAAAAAATTTGAAAAAGAGGGAGGCTTTCACTAGCCAAGAGCGAAGGAATAGAAGGACCAGAAAAGACGAGATCGATGTGTGAAAAACGGTTGACAACTCGATTAAGTTATCTATAGATGTGGTGAATTTAAACAACAGCAAAACAACGCAAAGATAGAGGTCATCGGGGTTCAAACCAGAACCGGTGACCTTTGAATACCATCTGCAAGTCCTTTCCACTGAACCATTCCGTAATTGAACCATTCCGTAATGGTTTACAACTTCAATTTCCGTTAAAACTATCTACACACTTATTTCGACCCGGTGGGGTTACCGGGTTGGGCTCCAAGAGAGGCGTCTTCAGCGGGCAGTGTTGCGTTTGTGGCGGCACCGCCTTGTTCCGACCGGTGTATGATCTGAATGTCCTTCTTCTCTGGCTCACGCCCCGCCTGCGACTCGTAAGCCACCGTGTCTACCTTCACCTCCGCCGCTGCAGCTTGCTCTTTCATCGGCTCCGTTTCCTGCTCAATTTCAACGCATAAATTAAATTGTAACCTCGGTTGCAAAATCAATCATCAACTGTACAGTATACACACAAAAAAAAATGCCTTAGTGCTCATGTTGATGGATTGATTGACAAGCTCTCTTTTCTTTTGATGTTGGAATAAAGGGAGGAGCAAACACCAAACGGCTTCATTATTCCAGGAAGAGATAAAATAAGGGATGGTGATGCCTTGAGGCTTGAGCTCTTGAGGTGTCAACTTCTGGTCCGTACAATCGCACTAGCCTCAAAACTTAGACACGTTACAAAATAATTAAATAAATACATAAATAAATAAAAACCTAATATATATATGTATAAAAAAAAAATTTCGACACGTTACATTGGGCTGTTTTTTCTTCCATCTTAAAAATAATGAAAAAATAAAGATGTCCTCAAATCTACGTTATTTTCTGAATTCAAATACTTTTCATTAATAATTTTTCAATTATTTAAAATGGAGAAGCTATTTTATTTTACTATTTTAAAGATGTCAGATCTTGGATATCAGCCCCTGATGTCTAATATCTAGTGTTTGGTATGACTAAGTGATATCGATATCTAGCGTTGGGTATCCAAAAGATATCAAGTGATATCTGATATCTGTGTTTGGTATTTGCAGATATCGATATCAAGTGATATCTAGATATCAATTTTATCCTAATTTGATATACTGATTTGAAGGAAGGTATCACTTGATATCGATATTAGCCGATATCAATATCTTGATATTGATACCAAACGAGCCCCTAATTTTCTCATTCTACAGTGCTTTTGGTCTACACGCAAATTAATAGATCATTTCCTTGTAAAATACTTCCTCTGATAATTAAAACTTGTCGTTTTATAAAGTAAACCTTGTTAAGAAAAACTTGTCATTTTAGATATTTTGCCATCTACTTTAGGAAATTGCCCTTATAATGATTGGATAGTTGTTAGTTGTAGTTTTTTAGAAAGTAAAAAAGGAGATTAATAATTAGGGATATAAGTGTATTTTTGGTTGTTTTCTTAATAAGTGTGGAGATTTCTAAAATGACAAGTTTTAATTAACGGATGGAGTAAAAGGTAGGAGAAACTAATTAAAATAACCCAATTTTTAAAGGGATGTTAAAAAAAATACCCACCTTCAACTGTAAGAAAGTATCCCGACTCATTTTTCCGATTATAAATTGGGCCAAAATAATAACATACAATTAGTTAAATAATCTCATTTTAATTAAAACAAGTCAATATTACCCAATATTCACCAAAATCTTAATTTCGTCAATTATATTTCATCGTTTTTGCCCATATTTATAGCAGTAAAAACAATCGGAATACTTTGTTACCATATCTCGCAACATTGGGTATTTGGTTATTTTTCTTACTGTTGAAAGGTGGGGATATTTTTTAACACCCCTCTAAATGTTGGATTATATTAATTAGTTTTGACTAAAAAGTAAGATAAAAAAAGAAGCACTCAATTTGAAATTTTCCAACAAAATAAATAAAAATTATTCTCAATGTGAACTTTTCCACAATAAAAAAAGAGATTAAAAAAAAAGAACCACTCGGTGTGAAAAAAAATTAGAGTTTTCCCCTTATTTAAAGTATTCGAATTTAGGAGAATGCTTTCAAAAAACAGAAAATTTATTAGGGTTGGAGCAAAAATAATTTTAAAATTTTGAACTCTATTTTGGAGAAATTATTGGAGATGGTCTTAAAACTTTTAATTCTCGTATATAGAATTCTGTTAGAGACCATTTCCTTGTCAAAAAAATGTAAATATAAAAAAGAATTCCAACAAAATAAATAAAAAATTTCCTCTCATATCACTTAAATTATATTTATATATATTTTCTTTACGTAAATTGCCAGTGCAGAGTATACAAACCCTTTAAATTTCAATATGATGCACTTCAAGATTAGCCTTGGTTGGCTGGTGTCTAAATTAAATAATAGAGTTAAAGAAAGAAAGAGAGATGTAAATTAAAAAATGTGGTCAATATGACACCAATAATAAAAGTCCAAAATGTATGATAAGAGGTGTTGAGGTGGAGTGTGGAAGGAGAGGCATTGTGGGCCACATTTCTCTGGATTGTTCTGGGAAGAAATTCGAGGTAGGCCCGGCCCAATTTCTCACCGAGATGGACTTGTGCCGCTGTTGTCAGATGCAAGTGGTCCGGCCCAAGTTGAAGGCCCATTGCATCCACCACTCTCACGTTCAGAAGGTCAATCCCTAGCTGAGCCTCCCTCACTTTCTCTATGTAGGGCCCCTCCCCTGATGCTATGGCCACCTGTCAATTTCACATTTTCAAATTAGCTAAAAATCAATTATTTATTTTGAAAACCAAGGAGGAAATATAGGCGTGATTTGATGCTTGATTTGTAAAAACTTTTATTACCCTCACTAGGTTGTTATTTGAGTTGAATAAGTTGATCCTTAATTGTTTGTTTATATTCAAGTTTAATAAATAAATAAGTTTAAGGGTGTATTTGGCAACACAAGTGGTGTTTTGGAGTTTTTGTTTTAATATTATATAGTTTTAAATAAAATAAAGTTAACATTATTTGTTAATTAGCATTTTGGAATTCAATTTTCAACAGCTACTCACCTCAAGTTTTTCAAGAGCTTTTCCATTTATATACACAAATCTCTTCTAGCAGCTAGTTTTATCAACTACACATTCAGCTAAGGTTATCAGTTACCACACATATTACTGGCTTAATTTAACATATTTTACATAATAACCCGTTCAACTTTAGCTACACGTTAAGTTTCAGCTACACATTTAAAAGCACATATAATAAACAAATTAGTCAAATCAAAATTTTTTGGAATAAAATCCGAACTATTCAACTCATATAAAGTCACATATTCCACAACTTATAGGAACATGACTAGGAATCTAGGATGACGAGAAGGATGGAAGAAACTAATATGATTATTAAATTACTTTAAGAAATATAAAACTGAATAATTCATTAAACATTGTATAATATATAATATATATATATATAATTCATTAAACATTGTATATATATATAGGCACATGGTTCATAATGAAGGCGTAGGGTACATGTTGGGTCTTAAGAAATTACAATGTACCCATAAAGGCAGAGAATAAAGGGATGATTGCCCCACACTATAAGCATAGAATATCCAATCAATTATTACCTTTATCCATCCAAAATTATAATTCAAATTGGGGCAGGTTCAATTTCCAAATCCCCCAACCTTAACCATCATAACTCATGTTCATGAATTAGAACCATCATCATTCATATTCATCATTTTATATATACACTGCACATTGTCCATTTAAAAAATTTTACATAAAAAATACTATACAACGCAGCATATCAATTTTTCTAAACTATACCCTTAAATATTCATTTTTAATAATAAATTAAATTAACTTCTTTAAGATATTATTTTGACATGATTTGCCTATTCTCATTAAGTAAAATCTATTTTGAATTCATAAATATTTGCTAAAATAAATGTATAATTTATGCCAAAAAAAATCAATATATAATTATAAAGTGAAATTCAAATATTTGGGAGTACCAGGATAATAGGAAGCATGGGATCCTGCAGATCATCACGCAAGTTCAAAAGAAGGCGCTCCAATTTGTGCCCATACGACGTCGCATCGGCCTCGTGGACAGTATCACTCTCTCCCTGGTACCAAATCACGGCGTCGATAGACCCGCCGTCGCGGGCCGAGGCCCGGGCCCGCCGGATCAACTGCCGGTACAGCGGCGTCCCGCGGGCCCACTGGTTAATCGAGGTCCCGCCGATCGCGCAGGGCACCAGGCCCACCGGGCCCGAGCCCGGCCCGTGGGCCAGCACCGTGTGCGCGAAGGGCATGCCGGGCCCGACGCCGCAGGTCTTGTTGGAGTCGATGTCTTGGCCGAGGGGCTCGCGGGCCTCGACCCAGCGGAGGCCGGCGTCGAGGCGGAGGATGGAGGGGGAGGGGCGGCACTGGGCCGGCACGGCGGCGTCCCAGGTGTCGTTGAGGACGCCGCCGCGGCCCGACATGTTGCTCTGGCCGGCGAGGAGGAAGACGGCGGCGGAGGCGGAGGAGGAGGGGCCTAGTAACAGGAGGAAGGTGGAGTAAAGCAAAAGCATCGACGCCATGGATTTTAGGTGGAGAGGAAATCAAGGAATTGGGGGAGATTTGTAGAGTGGGATTTGACTGGTGGTGATGTTCGAGTTTGACTCGTGTCGTGAGCTCGGATCTACCGATCCCGGGGTGTGGGACCCACTTATGCCCGACTTGATTGGATTTTTTTTTTGGAAACTTTACAAACTATCCCTTATTTGTGGAAAATAATTATAGAAAGTATAGGATATTGTCTTACTTTGAAATTACACAAGATTAATTATACTAACCAAAAAAATTACAAGATTAATTATATAAAAAAAAGGTCGAAACTGAGGCCGCCAATCTTACAATTATCAAGTCATTTGAACTTTGAAGGAATCTGGAATTGTCCTCGAAAAATTGAAATGGTAATATTGGATGTACTGCTTCATTTATACACACTCAAATGTTTTTTTTAACATAAAAAAAAGATTATATAAAAAATACAAAATTAATTATTAACATGTAATTGTTGAAAATAAAAAATAATTTTTAATTTTGAAATTGTACATAGACATCCTTTATTTATCAAACCGTGACTAATTTTAACATAAGTATATGCTTTCGTAAGAGATGCACTTAATCTTAACAATTAGCATATCGAAATTAGAGGAGACAATCTTTGTGTGTTATTAATGCAGTAAAAGTGATTGAAAATGCCATTGGGACATTGAGATGATCATCTCGAATTCCCGTTTGGACCCAGCCCAAATTTAGCTTGTCTACACATGGAAATCAACTGTATAACTGAATGATTGACTCTTTTGGATCACTCCTTTCTTGCTACTCATATTTCCTCTGAATATACAATAAGTTCTCATCCGTAAAGATGCTTTAAAGTGGATTACGAGTACGACGCGTGCGTAGTCTTCCCTAACTAATCACTTTCATGGTAAAAAAAAGTGATTGGTCTCGAAGTTGTCATGTTTTTCCATTTTGATTGTTTTTTTCTTCGTTGGGGTTTCTAGTTGTTTTATGGTTTTTGCTTTTCGGATATTCTGATTTAACAATGTTTTTCGATATCTCGAGTTATGAGAACTCGAGGTTTATGGGTATATTGAATCAATTTCATTTGAAAAACAAAATATTTATCAAACTGTTTATAAAATGTTAAAATTATTTTTAAACCATCCTTTTCAATTCTCTATTTCAACTCTACTAAGATAAAGTTAAATGATCACATTATATAAGTCTGCTTAACTATTTCATTAACTAATCACTCTATATTGTAACTATTATGCAACAAAGGGTGCACATGGATCAGTTAAGTTTGCATATGGAATTATGGATCCTTTGTTCATCATTAATTATCATCATCAAATTGGTAGAGAAATGGCAAGATGGCTAGTTATTAGCTAGTACTACAAGATAAGTAATGTGTGTGATAAAATTGTGAATGCGGATTAGTTGGGAATTTAAGCCGGTGGGGCCATTTTCTAAGTGGTTACTTTATTAAACATCAATCTATTGTTGGCTAAAAAATACAAGAATTAAAATAACGGATTTTCTATTCTATGTCCAACCATACACTCGATTTAGCCATTTTTAAATTATATTATGAGGTTCACCCAATTTCTTTTAGGGTTTTATTTCCTAATAAAGTATTTATCATATGCCCTTATACCACATAATAGACAAACCGTCGAAATAAAACTAATTTGCTAATCGGTGTTGGTGGCCTTGAAATTGAGTAGCTAGTAGAAATTAGGTGTGTTATTCGAGCCGAATGAGCTGAGCTTGGCATGCTCAAGTTTGGTTCGTTTGTTAAACAAGCTCGAGCCGAGTCGAATCCAATTTTTAAGTGAGTTTTTTTTTCTTTTTTATCAAGCTTGGCTTGTTTAGGAAATGAACGGCCTCGAGCCAAGTTTTTTTCCGAGTTTTAAGTATACTCCGTAACATATTAATTTAAAGGAAATTTTAGAAATTTTACAAAAATTCGAGCTATTCGAGCTTGAATCGAACGAGTCGAGCTTTCAACAAAGCTTAAAATCATGTTCAGGCTTGATCGACTTATTTAGGTAGGTGAACGAGCTCGAGTCGAGCATTTTCGAGCCGATCCCATGCCAAGTTCGAGCTGCATGTTCAGTTCATCTAACAACCCTAGTAGAAATGACTCTCACAGCATTTAGGTTGGGTTTGGTAAGCTCATATAAAAAGTTTTAGAATAGTAGGAATTGTGAAAATAACTAAAGTATGGTTTGTTAAATAGTAGCTTTTGAAGGAGTTAGAGCCATAGGAACTTTTTCAAGCCTATGGAGTGTTGAGATCTTTTCATTTTCATTTTGAAAATTTCTCTTATATCTCCTCTCTCATATATATCATTTTATATCACAATCAGCTGCATTAAAAAGTTGATTACAAATATTCAAGTAACTTATAAAAAATGAATGGATTATACAAAACACAAACTTATATTGATTTATTATAATTGGCATGTAGACATACACCCATAATTTCAATTTGAAACACTTCGAAATCAGCCCCAAGTTGGTTGATGTCTAAAATGATAGGTTAAATGAAGTTTAAATGTCCAAATTCAAAAATGGTATCAATGTGGCAAGTGCCAACAATAATAAAAGTCCAAAATGTCCAAAATGTGATCAATGTCTCTTATAGTTTATTATTTCTTTTTTTATTTGCTCTCTTTTGCTTTCATTTTTCGATTGAATACTTGATTAGTATTTGTGGTGTTTGATTTTGATGGATGTAGCTTAACTTTTTGAATTATAGGGTAGGAGTGTTTGGTGTTTTGTTAAGTCCATTGGAACTCATTATTAGTGTTCGTGTGTACATACGTATGTCTAGTTGACACTTTGACAACGTGTTTAGTATCTTTTTTTAGCTAGTTCATGATTAAAAGTCAAGTTGTTTGATTTTACGTCTCTGATACTATACCGAAGTCCATTGAAACTCATCGTTGAGGATCGTGTGTATTATTGCACATACGCTAGTAGTCTAATACATAAACCTAATGCAGTTTCATCCTAAAACAAACTGAATATAGAAATAGTAGACAACTGACTTATATAATAGGTTTATATACTTTATATTTTCAATATAGGACTTTTTTTGTCTAATCATTATTAAACCAAATTTTGATAGGGAAATAAGAGTGTTGTAGATCACATTGGACATACATGACGACGAATTTGACATTCTTAACATATCCACGTAACGACATATCTTTGAAAAATCTTTTTACAAATAATGCCAGAATTTGTGTGGTTTTAGTTTCATTCAAATTAAAATCCAAGCTAATTAATCACCAGATTAATCTCTCTTCGACTTCAAAGAGACTAGGCCCATGATAGGCCCAACTTTATTTTTACTGGGTATGGCCCAAAACCGTCAATTTGGGACAAAAGGCCCAAGCTTTAATCAAACGATGGTGGGCTTGCCCCCCCCCCCCCCCCCCCCCCAAAAAAAAAATTAAGATAGGCTTTATTTATTTATTTAAAAAAAAAACTAATTTAAGGTATGCATTTGAATAGGGTGTCTCTACAGCACAGATCTTTATGCAAATCAAAAGAGCGACTCTCTAAGTGGAGAGCCAATGCACTCTCTCAACAGGGGAGAGCAACACTTATAAATTCAAACCTTTCGTCAAAACCTCTCTACATAATGCAGAGCTTTATGCTGTCAACCAATATACACAAAGAACTAGACCAACTCAATAGAACTTTTTTCTGGAACAAAGATCTCCAACATAGACCACTAATAAGTTAGGATAGAATTTGTAAGCCAAAATGTAAGGGTGGGATCGGGCTCCGAAAATCGAAGGATATGAACGAGGCTCTCCAGATGAAGTTATTATGGAAAATCCTTGCTGAACCTGATAACTATTGGGTTCAACTGATAAGGTATAAATACCTAAAAAACACAGAATTTCTACAATATAAAGTAAAGGGCAATACATCATGGCAGTGGAGAAACCTAAGTAGGCTCATTGAAAAATTTAAAAAAGGTCTCATTTGGTCTGTTGGTGACGGGAGATCTATAAACTTCTGGACAGATAATTGGTTGTCAATGACCCCCCTTTTAGGAAGAATAAACCCACCACAAGATGTTAACATTGACCAAAAGGTTAGTGACTATATGATAAACGGAAATTGGTGGATTGAGAGACTAAACCGTGATTTCGATAACACCATCGTAAAGGAAATAAAAGATATTCCTATCCCTGTCTCGCCGCTCCCAGATAGACTCTTCTGGTGGCCGAATCACGAGGGTTGGTTCACAACAGCAAGTGCAATGAAACTCATCACAAACTCTGATAATATGACAGACGACCCCAATTCATGGATTTGGAAGCTAAACATTCCCCCAAAGATTAAAAATTTCCTTTGGAAACTGGTTCAAAAGGGACTCCCAACAACAACTCGATTATCCCAAAGAGGTGTTCATGTTCCAATTCCCTGTAAATTATGTCATGAAGAAGATGAAGCTCATCTTTTTATTGAATGCAATTTCGCAAATTATCCAGCTCTGCAGATACAGGGAATCCAGCACATCATACCTAACATACTAAATAACACAAGAGACATTAAAATAATCATGAGCACATTAGGTGACAAACTTAATCCCACAGAAAAAGAAGCACTAGCGCTCAAATGGTGGGTCATTTGGTTTTACAGAAATCAGATTACCTTCCGAGATGACCACATTCCATCTAATAGGGAAATACAATCTCTCATAAATACGGTTTATGAAAATTGGACAAAAGCATGTAAACAAGAGGACATAGGAATAGACAATATAAAATACAAGCCAAGCCAAAAAAAAAAAAAAAAAAAACAAGAATTAAGTGGAGAAAACCGGGACGAGGAGTCATGAAACTAAATTTCGATGGGTCCATCATTCGGGATTGGGAATGGAAACACATTACATTGGGATATAAACATATAGGTAAACAATCTCCTCTTATGGCGGAAGCACTTGCCCTAAGAGAAGGAGTAATTAAAGCTAGAGAATTTCATATCAGAAAACTCGTGATTGAAGGAGATTCACAGATCATCATCATTCATCTAGCACAAAAAGGAAAATGTCATTGGGAGATTGAATTGACTATGGGTGATATCAAAACAATCCTTCAATACTTTCATGAAGTATCCTTCTCGCATGTCCCCCGCATTGGAAACAGAGTGGCTGATAAGGTTGCACACCTTTGCCGCTCTGTATGGGGAAATGCACTTGAAACACATCCAGGTCTTCTAGACCTCATCCGTCAGGATGCGATCGGTTAGGTTTCGACCAGCCGAAATTTTACCTAATCAAAAAAAAAATGAAATTGGTAAATAAAGAAAGGTTATCCGGGGTTCGAATTGAGGACCTTTAGATACTATCCGCAAGTCCTTTCCAGTTGAACCATTCCGAATTGAGTACCTTTAGATACTATAAAAAAATATATACAAATAAAAGATCAATTATATTAGTTTATAATAATTATGTTTTTCTAAAACATAATATTTCATGATAAAAATTAATAATATGTAGATATAAGTGTGTGAAATACAAATATATTTTTTAAATTTTTTTTGAAATAAGTTATACACCAAAATAATTTTATGGTGCATCGAATAGTGCACCATATGTTGTAGGAGATCTGCATTGGATTGTCTATGCATTATCTCTGCTGGATATTTTGAGGAAGACGCAAAAATTAAAATTCTCATATGTAATACACTATCATGAAGTCTAATTATTTTCCCAAGTCATCTGTTGATGGCTTCAAGATCGCTTTGTTGATCTGCTTCTTGTCCACTGTAAAAAAAGACAGAGAAAAAAAGTCTAATTATTTTCCAACTTAACAAAAAAATAGGCTGTTGAAAAGTTTTGAAGTAATAGAGGCAAAAATGTCTTAAATCGGAGAAAAAGTGAAGTTACAAAAAAAAAAAAATTACATACAGCTTTCCAATTTAAATGCTGATAATATAATTTTAGACTGCAAAAACAGAAGTATATTTTTTGCATCCAAATTGCGAATATTTAAGTGAAAAAGAAGATTCAGATAATTCGACATTAGAGAGTGAACAAATAAGTAAAAGTCACTTTATATTGTAACAATTTATGGCCCATTGTTTTATTACCATTCTTTTTTTTTGAGAAACATTCAAGGGATTCCGGATTCATGTCTAACAAAATGCACATTTATATATATAAAAAAATTATACTATGAATTTTTTTTCTTTCTAAACTAAGTGTTTTCATGTAAAATTATACAATATATTGATGATTATACCAAGATTACCATGCAGTAAAAAAGTATAGGATGAGTAATTCGGATTCAAGTCATTCAATATTAGAAAAAATAATTTTTGAAAACCACCTATATCTTTTTTTTTAATAAAGGAATAAAGCCTCTATTTTTTTTATTGTATCACTTCCTTATTTTACATAGTTAAATAAAATCTATTAAAATAAATAAAAACATTTAAAATTATCTAAAAAAATCTCTAAAATGTACATTCATGATTCATGCACCTTCTCTTGCTTGAAAAAACATGATTAATTATTCAATTAATCTTTTTTAACTTCCAAAAACGGTTGCATTACTTGCATACATCAGGCTGAAACAGCCAACAAATTCCAAATTTGAATTATATATTAAATTAAAGTTTCCAGCAAACGTTACTATTATTTGTGTATGGATGCACACACTCGTGTATCACGTACACACAAATCCATTTAAAATACAGTGGGCAAAGTTTAACCACCAACGCCACGTGTCAGTCAATCGCTGACATGCGTAACTGCCTCCACCTCTCTTTCTTTCCCCTTCTCTCACTACCTCTAAACCGCCGCCCGGTCACTCTTACCAGTTTAGCCGGTCACCACTCCCTCTGCAACCCTATAAATACCCCTCTCATTTCATCCTTCAAGAAACCAATCTATGGCTCCTTCTTCGTCCAATAATGGTGTGGACCGGGTCAAAGGTCCATGGAGCCACAAGGAGGACGAGGTGCTGAAAATGTTGGTGGCGGAGAACGGCCCTAGGAACTGGTCGGAGATCAGCAACTCGATCCCTGGCCGCACCGGAAAGTCTTGCCGGCTCCGGTGGTTCAACCAGCTGTCGCCGGAAGTGGAGCGGCGACCCTTCACCCCAGAGGAGGATGCTATCATCATCCGAGCCCACAATGGGGTCGGCAACAAGTGGGCCGCCATTGCCAAGCTGCTCGTAGGGCGGACTGACAATGCTATCAAGAACCATTGGAACTCGACCATCAGGCGTCGCTTTGCCGCCCTAAGCCGAGCAGCTGGCAAGGTCCAAAATGACTCGACTCGATATAACCCAACTCTGCAGAACCAGACAAGGTCAACCCTGGCCCTGTCTGGTTCTGACAGGCATAAGTCAGTGGTTTTACATTCGAGTTCATTACTAAATGAACTTGATACCAATCTTTCCCTTTCACCGCCGGGAGTTCCCCCTGCACCGCGATTGTCACCTCCTCCTCTGCCACAGGAGGATGATAAGCATCCTCTGGTGGCTAACAAGATAGGACCATTTGATAGGGAGGTTGTGGAGCAGATGCAAGAGATGGTGAGGAAAGAGGTGAAGGAATACATGGAGGAGCACACATCTCAATCTGGTAATGCAGAAGGGATGATGTGTTGCACTGCGACTAGTGAAGCCGCCATGGCCAACGCCATGATGCATCATCGATGGGGAATGAGTGGAATGGAGTACTAGAAGAAGAAGAAGAAGAAGAAGAAGAAGAAGAAGAAGAAGATCCATATGTATGACTGAAATAAATACTGTGGGCTGAGAGCGTAGTTGTTAATGGTAAAGTTGTATGTTGTTTTTGGTTTCAATTTTTTTTTTCAATCTTCCTATAAAGGAAGTATATATTTTTTTAGTGTGTAATTATGGACTTTTGAGTAGGTTTATTGAAATGAGAATTCATGAAATTAACTCTTATGTGTGTAGAAAAGATTTTATTACCCAACAATTATGGTTATTACGTTTTTTTTATATAAAGTAAAAATCCGGCTGGCAATAGCCTAGCCGATTGCATCCTATCGGATGAGGTCTAAATCTCCAGCAGTAGTAAAATTTAATTAGCAAAAAATGCCAACCTCATGTGCCCCCCTTGAGCCCACGCGTGTGCCACCTTGCCCCTGTGTTTTTTTCTAGCACTTTTTTTTTGTGTCGGCACTTTTTGTTGTGCAAATATAACTTTATGTTGTGCACATATAACATTATGTTGTGCAAATATAACTTTATGTTGTGCAAAAATGAGAGCATATGCAAAGGGCAACAAATTTTGCTCAAAACAACGTTGTTTTACTCAAATAAGACGTGAAGAGTTGCATTTCGTATTTGGGTTTCTGCAAAAAAAAATTCCACTGTTGCCACTCAGATCCATTCACAAGTAGACAAATGGCACACTACTTAATTAAAATTTTAAAATGGCCATTTCGACCATTTAAAATTAAAATAAAAAATATATTTTTGACTTTAATTTAATTTTATCTATCCATAGACACCTATTTTGCATGTGTTATTTTTTTAAAAAAAAAATTTATATCAATAATACCCATATAGTATTATTTTTATCATATAAAAAACCAATTTTCCCACACAATTTTCACCATATAATGGCAACAACAACAACAACAACAATAATAATAATGATAATAATAATAATAGAGTAATTGGAAAAGATGAATAGTAAAAAAGGTAAATAAAGAAAAGTAAGTTATGAATCCGAGGTCGGGTTCATGAATGGGGAGTGAAAAAATAATAATCTGAAGTGGGGTTTATAAGCTGACGTGACAGTAAAAAAGTTAGTTAGGAGTCTGAAAAGAGATTCGTGAATGCAGATGGTCTTATAGGTAAATGTGTCTATTTTAATTATAAAAATTTGTAAAATTAAATGTGCAATTTGAAAAAGTGCAAATATAAAATGATAAAGTGCAAAAATAAGATCATAAAGTGCATGAATGAGACACAAGATGGGCCGTTGAAATCGAAGTTTTATTCACTACTAAAATCTCCTTCAATGCCGACTGTTTTTTGTCGACGGATTGCACCATCGCCCCCGACGCCGACAGATCGAGTTGTGGGCGGTTGAATCCCAACAGCCACAACCGTCAAAACTTGTAGGGTGGTAGCCATCGACTGTGTCAACCGTTGGCAAATTCCAACATCATTGACCGTTAGCAAATTGTGATGGATTATACTGTGGGCAATTGGATCCCGACAGGCCGTGTTGGCGGGCATTGCCGAAGCCCTTCACCAACAGAGTAAACTGTTGGCAAAATCTGATCGAGGGAGGGTTATGGCTGGACTGGATTACTGGGAAAAAAAATTAAGAAAAAAATTAACAAGATTTCAAAGGATAGGGAAGACTAAGATATCAGCCACCATAAGGCAAATAATTTTTTTTGGAGGAAACCATAAGGCAAATAATTAAGCATACACAAATGGCCACCGTTTGATTATTAAGTTAGTAAATGTGATTTATCCGTTTGAATTATTATATTAAATTATTTTCCTCCCAACTACAAATCACAACCTCCACAATATATCATAAAATATATATTTTCTAAAACAAAATCAGATTTTGTTAAATATTAACCAACAGCAAAATCCATTTCAATTAGTTCCTGATTTTGTGCAATCTGTTAATGGATTTGTGCATATTATTTTGCCACTCTTTTCACTACTGCTTATAGGATCGATAGGTCTGTGTCAATATATATATATATATCTTTACATTTTGTTCCAAAGGTAAACTCAACGTGATTCATCTTCAATCAACGGAAAAAATCACAGCTAATTCCCTATTTGGCAGATCGATCGGCAGCTTTCTCCTATTCGTTCCACAACCCGTATAAATCAGCCTCCATCATTGCTCGATCAGATGTCGATTGTATAAATCCTCGTCTTCTTCCTTCAATCGCCTTGCTGTCGGGCCAGAACAAGCCTCAGCCAAAGCTGCCCAACCGGAAGCAAACTCCGGCGCCCAAGCCTACCCTGTTCGAGATCGAACGAGACATCAGAACGGGCGTTTTTCGTGACCGTGACACCAGGCAAGCACTACTTGTACACTCACACTCCCACTAATGAAATTGGTATTATGCACATGTCTACATTAATTGATAGCTTGTTTGAATTGTGGCGGCAGTGAGACTCCACAGAAGGACAGCTTGTTCGACAAGGTGCTTTCGAATACGATTGGAAGGAGCGAGGGGCCGGTGGAGAGGCGGCTCCGAGAGACCGGAGAGTGGCTAAGTCAAAGAACCGAAAGAGTATCCCGCTCTTCTAGGACCGGTACGAGGGATTTCGTGGTTGTTTCGATCTGAATTGAAATGAACCCCAATTGCATCCTTCAACTAATCCTTAGGAAACTCCTATTTATCCTCCAACTATATATTGTCATTAATTAATTCTTCCTGGAAAAAAAATTACAGATTGCTTTCAATTTATTTTATTTGCAATTTATATAAATCATTAATATTAATTAAATTCATGTCATATTTTTATTTTAGGTTGACACATTGGAATAAATATTGTTGGATTACTCGGGGATAATATATTGCCGCTTTGGTTAAGGTAATGTTATCTCAAGTTAATTTTTAAATATTTCATTTTAATTCCAATTATTTTTATATGAATTAAATGTCAAAATGCATGCTAACTATATGAGAATAACTATGCTTATAGTAAAAAAAATCTATTTAAAGTAATAATTGTAGAAATAATACTATAATTCTTAACAAATCATATAAATTTTCATAAACATCATATTTTTTTTATTAAAAAATGTATCCCTCTCATAAGAAGTCAATTAAAAGCTCCAACCATTAGTAAGTTGATTTTTTTTTATATAAATAATAATAAGTCTAAAATATCCCCTTATAAGAGTAAATAATAATAGTTCACCCAAAACAAAAAAAAGTAAATAATAATAAAATAAATAAATAAATATAAAATAAACCAATTAAATCTCCTACCATTAGTATTAGGAGAAATTAAAAACATTATTTTCTAACATAATGATAAATCTAGAATTTACCCTAAAACATTATTTATAAATATGAAGAAGTAAGTACTAAAACATTATTTATATCATTCTTTTTGCATAATAAATCAAGATATTCTTCTCATTAATTTGATTAAATATATTATTTATCATTCATTTGATAAATAAAAATTATTATATTAGAACTTATATATTTAATATATTTAATTATAATACGTTTTTATAACCTATAATATTTTTTTCTAGCGGCATTAAACAAGTTAAGAAATTTTATAATAAAAATATTTTATAATATATAATTCAAACTAAATAACATAAACTAAAAATATTCTCATGCGTAGAACGGGCCAATAACCTAGTAATACTATGAAAGAAGCTTTTTTGGCCAAATTTATTGCCAATTTAAAGCAAAATAAATTAATCATGTTTTGTTTTAAAAAAGAAAGCTCTTTGTCGATCTATGACTATATTAATTAGCTTCAAATCTTTTATTCTATACAACTTATAAAAGATGTTTTTTCCCAATAAATACATTAATTAAACAAATATCTCATCAACAATTAGAAAAAAACCTTTTTAATTTAACAATAATAACAATATACTCCCTCCGATCCAAAATAAGTTTTGTTTTAGCTCTTAACACAATATTTAAGTAAAGTATTAGTTATCATTGGTTTTATAAATTTTTTTATAAATTTTATCATTTATTAAATGCTTACCAAAATTTTAACCAATAAGTACAAAGTTTATAAGAAAAAGTAGTCAACAAATACAATTTTCGACAATAATTTTCATTAATCAATCTATTAAATTGCCTAGAAAAAATAAAAAAACACTTATTTTGAATCAAATTCAAAAGTCTAAAATGACACTTGTTTTAGACCGGAGGGAGTATATATTTAGATTAACCATTTTGAAATTAATAATATAAATAAAAAATTAGAAAATGCTTTGAAATTAATAATACATCTATTTAAACTAATCATTTTAAAACTAATATTATAAATCATAATATATCTTATAAGTTTACATAAACATCATCTCTTTATTAGAAAGTCAATATCTTAAATATTAACAATCAATAGAAATAAGAAAAAAGTTTGATTGTATAATGTATGTGATATTAAATATAAATATAAGTAACGAAGCACGAAAATCTATACATTTGATAATAATTTAGTGCTTAAAATAATTTAACCATAAACAATCTTAATATATTTGTATAAAAAATTATTCACTAGTAATAAATTATTAATAATTATAAATTAAAAATATACTATTATATTTTACAAATCAATTTTATAGTTAAAAAAATTATTTAATATGTAATCTATATAAATATATAGACATGTACCTAACACGGGCCAAAATACTTGTTAGGTAAATAATTGTGAAGAATGAATTAAGTAGGATCAATGGGAAGTCCAAGGGTTCGAGCAAGTGTAACTTAAAAAATGTTTGAAAAATGTTGGGTTTATTGACTTGGATGTCTACTTATATCTTGGGTTCATACCCATACATTTAAGATAAATAAATAAATATATAAATAAATAATTTTGTATACTATAAATTAATGCATATGAGAAATTAAACTATAATTATAAATATAAATGATTAAATATGTTTATTTGTTACATATTACAATTAGGATGGATCGAAGTTGGATGTACAATAAGATGCTTTCGGGACGTAGGGGAATAAGAGATGAATTCTTCAATGGGGTTGAAACATTTATTGATTTTGCGATGTCACATACTACGGAAAGTGAAATAAGATGTCCATGTCGTGGTTGCAATAATGATCAATACCATAGCCCAGAAACGGTGAAAAACCACCTATATGGAAATGGTTTCACTCCAAATTACAGTCGGTGGATCTGTCATGGGGAGCCATATGTCAGTGCATCTAATCCAAGTTCTATTCCTTGCACGTCTCAACACTCTCAAAATTTTTCGATGAGACGAGAGTATGATAGCCTAAATGCACAACAACAGATGGTCTTTGATGCAGTTGGTCCAAATTTTATTCCTTATTGGGCAGAAAATAGTAACCCATCTTTAGGTCAATGTCAGACATCTGACCTTCCTTCTTCTGTCAATGTTAATGTTGATGAGGCAGAACTTTCAACACATGACCTTCCTTCATCAAGCAATATCAATGTTGATGATCCAATGGATGAGTACATAACTGCATCTAAAAAATTTTGGGATGTTCAAGAGGCTGCAGATCAACCGTTATGGGATGGGTGTGAAGATGAAACTCGATTGTCTTCTATCGTGAAGCTGCTTCAAATTAAATCCGAGTTTAACTTGTCTTAAAGCTGCTACAACAGAATATGTCAATGGGTAGGAAAATGTCTGCCTCGTGATCATACATTTCCCAGTGATTATTATCAGACAAACAAGCTTGTGCGGGAATTAGGAATGCCACTAGAAAAAATTGATATGTGTCCCCAAGGGTGTATGTTATATTGGAAGGATGACAAAATGTTGCGGTCTTGTAAGTTGTGCAATAGGGATAGGTATAAACGCAATCCAGGGGGGAAAGATATTGCACATAAACAATTGCGTTACTTACCAATTATTCCAAGATTGCAGAGGTTGTATGCATCGGTTGTTACTGCAAAACACATGAGATGGCACGATGAGCATGAGGTTGAAGACAAAGTCATGTGTCACCCTTCTGATGGTGAAGAGTGGAAACAGTTTGACAAGACTTATCCTGAATTTGCATCTGAAACTCGTAATGTTCGCTTGTCATTATGTTATGATGGGTTTGCTCCCTTTGGTCAAACTGGAAAAATGTACTCATGCTGGCCCATCATCATAACTCCTTATAATCTTCCACCGGAAATGTGTTTGAAAACCCCTTATATGTTTTTATCCACGGTGATACCTGGTCCACGCAATCCAAAGAAGTTGATAGATGTTTGTTTGCAGCCATTGATAGAAGAATTGAGGTTATTGTGGACTCAAGGTGTGCCCACATTTGATATCTCAAGGAATGAAAACTTTACTATGCGAGCTGCCTTGTTATCGACCATTAATGATTTTCCAGCTTATGGAATGCTTTCAGGTTGGAGTACAGCTGGTCGTATGGCTTGTCCAATCTGTATGGATGATACAAAGGCATTTCGATTAGTTCACTGCAAAAAACCATCATGGTTTGATTGTCATCGAAGATTCTTACCGCATGATCATACGTATAGGAAAAAGAAGAAGGCATTTTTCAAGCAACGTGTTGAGACATCTTCTGCTGTTGAACGTTTAAGTGGTCAAGCAATTTGGAATCATGTGAAGGACCTACCAACTGCGATAGAAGCTCCTCATGCACATATTCCAGGATACAGGACTCTGCATAAGTGGACTAAGCAAAGTATATTTTGGCAACTTCCCTATTGGACTACACTTATGATCCGTCATAATCTTGATGTTATGCACATAGAAAAAAATGTGTTTGATAATGTCTTTAACACAGTGATGGATATTAGTGGAAAGTCAAAGGATACATTGAATGCAAGGAAAGATATGAAGTCATGTTGTGATCGTCCAGAATTACAAGTAGAGGACAACCATGTCGGTCCAAAGCCAAAGGCAATTTACACGCTAACGAAAAATCAAAGAAAGGAAATTTGTGAATGGATCAAATATTTACGCTTTCCGGATGGATATGCTTCTAATCTTGGCCGATGTGTACAAATGGATGAGTACAAGCTAATAGGAATGAAGAGTCACGATTGTCATGTCTTTATGCAGAGATTAATTCCAATTGCTTTCAGAGAGATGCTGCCTGTTTCTGTTTGGGGACCACTAACTGAATTAAGTCAGTTTTTTCACTCATTGTGTTCACCGTCACTATCTACTTCCCAAATGGAAGAGTTGGAGAATTCTATTCCTATAATTTTGTGCAAGTTAGAAATGATCTTTCCTCCATCATTTATGGATTCAATGGAACATTTATTAATACACTTGCCTTTTGAAGCAAAAGTTGGAGGACCAGTACAATACCGTTGGATGTATCCATTTGAAAGGTAATATCTCTTTATAAAAAGAAAAAGTGAATTATTCAATATGGAATATGTTCACATTTGGATTTTGATCATACATTTTCATTTAATTTTCTTAGGTTTCTATTCCACTTGAAGCATAAAGTTGGAAATAAAAGATATGTCGAAGCTTCTATTTGCTCCTCATACATTGTTGAAGAGATAGCTACATTGGCTGAGCACTACTTTAAACCGAAATCATCTTCTAGAAGGAAGCAACCACGTCAAGATGATCAAAGTCATGCTGGAAGTCGTTCGTCTATCTCTATTTTTAACTATATTGGGAATGGATTTGGCAAAACAACTACACGTTGGCTTACTGATACACAAACAGAAATGCATGCAATCGAGACGTATATCCTTCTAAATTGTCCTGAAGTTGACCCTTATGCAGAGTAAGTAGTTGCACAAAATTATTATGCATCAATTTTTAATTACTAACATTTGCGCGCACTTGACTAACATGTTTACAAATTAATAATTTTGTAGAATATTTGACAAAGATATTGGCGGGGCAGATGATAGAAGTTATGAAGTCAATTTTACTCAATGGTTCAAATCTTATGTAAGTATTTTTTTTTCATATTACTTTTATTGATGATGTTTTTTCTAATTAATTAAGATGAGTTTTTTTTTTAAAAAAAAAAATAGGTTGCTAGGAACAATGTCAAAGACGATTTGATACAAAGTTTAGCACATGGCCCAGAAGCTAAGGTATTGATCTGGCTAGGTTATAAGATAAATGGATACAAGTTCCACACATTACAAAGGGGAGATGGAAAAACTACAATGAATAGCGGAGTTTGGGTGAAAGGATCAAACTACAACGATGATGAAGATGATTATTATGGTCTTATTGAAGAGATAATCCAATTGGAATATCCAGGCACCTATCCAAAGACAGTTGTGCTTTTCAAATGTCGTTGGTTTGATCCAAAAAAGGGAATGCGCAAGCATGGAAAATATGACATTGTAGATGTCAATCCTAAACAAATATACAGGACAACTGGTCCATTTATTTTGGCACAACAGGCAATTCAGGTTTATTATGCTCCGTATCCTGGTGCAAAGGGAAATCGTGTTGATTGGCAAGTTGTATGTAAAACTAAAGCACGAAGCATGATTGAACAGAGATGGATTGACACTGAAGAAGCATATCAACCCAAGGAAGTAGTTAATGTGCCAGTAATTGATGAAGTCATTATTGAAAATCTACACGATCCTATTGGAGTTGACGAGGATGGTGCAGATACTCAAATACTAGAAGATGAAGATGAAATTATTGGAGCTTCAAGTTCAGAAGAAGAAGACACTAGCCCAGATGAGCCAGATGAGAATCATGACGAAGAAATTAACGAAGAAGAAGAAGATTTTTAAAATGCAAGACTATTACTTGTAAGTATTAAATATATTTGCTTTCAATCATTAGATATAATTTTAATTTTAATATTTATAACTAACTTTAGGAGTTTATTCTATTAGAGCTACTAGAATTCTCAGATAAACCGGTGTGCAACTAGTATTTTTTAATTATTTTAATAGGAAGAGGTTAAAGAATATACCTGTTACAAAAATAACATATATAATATTGTTAATATTAATACAGAGTATATGGATAAAATTAAATTAGAGAATATCGACACTAATTATTTGTTAAAAAAAATTATTTATCTTCTTTCTTTTTGAAAGATTATAGTAATAGTAATATTGCTAAGTTCACATTTTATTTGCTTAAGATTTAAAAGTGAAAATATTATAAGATGGAAAGTAATAACTAAGTGTAATATGGTGAATAGTTTCACCCATTAATTATTAATACAGTGTGTATATATATATATATATATACACACACACACACACACCATACGTGTCATTTTTCTAATCAATTCAATTGACATGTGCCAATATATTAATGACAACCCCTTTTATTTATCATCTAAAAACATCTCTCATTTTGTTGAAGATAGGGTTGGATTGCTAATTTGCCATGACTATCTTGTTTACTTTCCTTCAAGCCTATGGATTTTCAAATTTCAGTCACCTGGAGTATCGATACTCGATTCGATCAAACATTGATCTACAATGCCTAAATTGTGAGTATGTAGTTGGTTTGCTTTTAATCCCTAGGCCGCACCTTGTTCAATTTATTTTCCCAAGTAGGCTAATTGATGAAGTCTAATATTTGTTAAAATTTTCAAATTAACGAGTGGTACCTATTATTTTAATTTTAATTGTTATATAAGAAGCTTATCATCAAAGATTGTGTTTGTGTACTATTTTAGAAAACAAATCCTGGCAAAATAAAAAAAATTGTTAATTTTTATCTTCAAAATATTTTGAGGATAAATATATATGGAAGAAATATATACGGCCCGCCATATTTTTGTGAAAATTGGAAAGTAAATAAGAGCGCTAAAAGAGAGCGCTTTCTGAAATTTTTTAAGGATCATGTACGTTCGCTCGATTACACACGTCTTGTTAACTGTATTAATTAGCTCTCTTCTACTCCGTCCATATATAATTTTTTTCTGTTTATTCAAACTCTTCAACCCCCTCTCCCTCTATCTCTCCCACTTTTCAATTGACAGACAATGGTTAGAAGGGTGGTTGGTCGAAATTATGGCTCGCATTGAAATCCTTCTTCCAAAAACACCAGTGAGTCACAACGCAATCAAAATGAAGTCAGATCAGGGACGTCCGGTAGGAATCCCGTCTCCAATTATGATAGGCAAGAAAAGAACTCCCATGCTACAGAGATTATAGGGCGATCGAGTCCATCTACGCAACAAGTTCAGGTCGATCAGTTGGAGTTGGATCAACAGAGGTGCGAGAATCAACCCCAAACCGAGGGAGACTCTAGAGAAGATGTCTCAATTGAGGAGGAAGAAAATGGTGTTCGAGACAACACCTTAGATGTGGTTGTTGGGTCAGACATCATCTCTCACGGGAATCATGTAGATGCACGCAATAGGAAAAAATTGGTTCCCATTGGTAACACGTACGTATTGTTTTCTACTTCTATATTGATATTTATTTTCAAGTAGTAACTAACCATATAATTAATTAATTTTTGGTTGTAGGTTTTACAACAAGACTCAAGTATTGAAGATCATTCACCATAATATACATTCTCATTTCACTGGTCCATGACCTTCCTTATGTAAAGTTCCGGATAGTGTTATAAAACTTTGGTGGGCTGAATTTGAAGTAAGTAACTTTCACCATTTAGATTTAATTAATTGGTTTGATTATAGTGCATTTATTTTCATGTCCAATGCATTTTTTATTTTGGTTAACTTGATTGATTGTCTTATCTCACTTTAGACGTACGTTGCAGTGTTTGTATATATATATATATATGAAATATTTTTTTTTATCTAATGTTTTTTGGAGCAAATGTAGAAACACTTTTATTGGGATGCATGTGATGGTCCATTGATTAAGGCCAACTGGAGAGCCAAATGTAGTGCACATATCAGGAACCAATTTAATGATGCTAGAGATGGAGATTACAAGCCGAAATGGGTTAGCCCGGACAATTGGGCTAAACTATGGAAACATTGGAAGACTGATGACAGATTCAAGCACTCTAGGCTGGTCAATAAGCGTAATAGAGCATCCGAAGGTCGGGATGGCACTGCGATTTACACGGGTGGATCCAAATCCGTTGTTGAATACGAGAAAGAATTTGTAAGTACTTGTCTATATATATATATATATGTCCCCATTGCTTTAAATTTTTTTTGAATGTAAAATGTTGTAACCTTTATATATAATATGTATGCTCGATCTACATGTGCAGGAGGAAAAGAATGGTAGGCAAATGACTACAAAAGAGCTTCTTAAGAGAACCTATCAGTGTAAAAAAACTAGAGATTGGACGGGCGATCGCCCGAAAAAGTGTTTGGTATATGTTTATGTTAAATATATTTTCTTCTTTTAAATCAAACCTTTTTATTTTATTTTGTAAAGATATCATCTGTGTTGGTCATTGTAGGATCGATTTGAGGCGTTGTGCAACACTTGGTTAGAGTCCCACTCAGAGATTACAAAAGAAGATGAAAAAATGCTATGGGCTCAAGCAGTTGGTGGTGATTATAAAGGAAGTATCTACGGTCGTGGTTCGACTTATCGCAAGTGGGATTATGTACTAAATCCACCGGCTATTCATCCTTCCTCGCCTGCTCGTGACCCAGCAGCCTCTTCGTCTCATGATCCCCCGCCTCCAACACCGGATCCAATTCCATCATCAAATGTTGCTCCTCTAGTTCATACTCCCCACCTTGCCATGCAGGATTCATCACCACCAACAAGCATTGCTCCCCCCGTTGTAGCTCGCGATCGAGATCCATCCCTGCCAACAAGTGTTGCTGCTCCTTTGGTTCATGCTCCCCCCGTTGTAGCTCGCGATCGAGATCCATCCCTACCAACAAGTGTTGCTGCTCCTCTGGTTCATGCTCCCCCCGTTGTAGCTCGCGATCGAGATCCATCCTTGCCAACAAGTGCTGCTCATGTGGCTCATAACCCCTCTCCAATGCCTACAGCTACGGTTGTGACCCAACACCAATTGCAAGAGATAATGGCGAAAATGGAGGCTCGATTTCAAGAACAAGCAAGAACAAATGCAGCCCTTACTCATCAAGTTCATGTCTACCAAGATAAGATCGAAATGATGGAGATCGAAAGGAATGAAGGGTCTATGCAACCTCATATGTCAATGACTGCCTTGCTCAATTCAACCATGTATGGAGGTGCTGGTGACTCTTTAAATGGTGAAGCTTTTGATATATAGCCTACCTGGGGATGTAGTTACGATCGGAAGTGATGGTTACTAGTTACTTCGTTTTTTTTTTTTTCATGATTTCTACTGCAAACTTTTTTAGTATTTACCCTTTGAATTTATGTTTAATGCATGTTAGTATTATATTGGTTTTGTTATTGTTGATCAAAGTTACGTGTTAATCCAATTATCTATTTTATTTAATTTATATTGCATATAGTCTATAATTTCATCATACGTAATATTAATAACGTTAATTAATTAATTAATTTTATAATGTGATATGAATATTTAAAAGTTTGATTTTAAAAAATTGAATATTTTAAAAGAATTATTAATTTATCAATTTAAATTGATATTTTTATTCCTAAATTTAATTATTAATAATTTTATTCTCGACGGTTTTGATTGTCGGTATTCCATGTATCCGTCGGTGTATGTCTAATAGCTAGGGTTATTGGTTACGATGGCCCAAGGCGTCGGTAGCAAGCCAATGGATCAAACCATCGGTAGATTCCACGAGTCATTCCATCGCTATTATTCCAACGGTATGACCCGTCGGCATGTTGCCGATGACAGATATAGCGACGGATATGTGGCTGGCAGTTCAATCTGTCGGGAAACAAGAATCTGTCGGAAACTTTGACGGATCTAGACGTCGGCGCAGAAGAGGTTTTTAGTAGTGATTTTTTTTATTTCATTTTTTTACTTTTGAGAGTTTGGGTTTACTTCTGGCATAAATTAAGCTGATAGATGTGAGTTTGAAATCGATTTTTTTACGTATAACAATTTCAAATTAAAGTGCATAATAATTAAGGTTAAAAAGTGTATAACTAATATTACAACGTGCATGAATAACAATTTAAGATTGTTATGTTCTTGTCTATTATGTAATCTATGTGGGATTCTGTAATGACCTATTAGGGGTTTAGGGTATAAAGACCCATAGCATTGTAATTGTAGATATCCAAGAAATAATCAAACACTTTTCCTACTCTCTCTTCTAATCTCTCTTTTCTCTTCCCTCAACCCTCTAAACTCTATCTCTCTCAATCTCCTTCCTCTTCCTCTCTCAATCTCCATTGAAAGCTAAGCTTTCCCTATCCATGTCCTTTGGGACATAACAAATGGTATCAGAGCCAATCGGTTCTAAATTCCGCATCTTCCAACCCCAAATTCACGGACCAAGTTCTATATTTCTTAGAACAATCATCAAAGTTCGGCCATGGCGGAGAGCGGTCGACGGTATACTTTCGATGAATGGAATCAACGGCTCGCAGCACAGGCTCAGGAGGTCTCCGAAAACGCAGCAAAGCTCTCATCCTCCAATTCGTGGTATTCATGGTCACCGAAAATCACAGATGGCAATGGTAGAAGATCTATGTTAGAAGACATGGGAGATTCCGTGGAAGGAATTCAGGAAGAGCTTCCATGGTCTGCGGTGATGGCGACGAACAACCAACTCCGATTGGAATCCCGGGTTGAAGAATTGCGATCGAAGACGGCGACGAACAACCAACTCCGATTGGAATCCAAGGTTCAAGAACTCAAGAAACAACCAGAGCGCCCTGACGTTGGCGATCAAAGCAACAAGGGGAATACCCATTTGCATAAATAACCCCTTAAATTAATATTTTGAGGAAACCACCCATCAAATAACTTTCATCAACATTCACCAATAAACCACCCCTGAAATTACTCAATTCAAAGTTATGTTAAATCTGATGAATTATAATGTGTAAAATTGTAATTTTGAAGCTTAACCGAGATTTAGATGGAATAATTTTGGGGTGGTTGATTGGTGACGGAAATTATTTAAATGGTAGTTTACTAAAAATATTAATTTAAGGGGTGATTTATAGTAAATTGGTACATTTAAAGGCGGTTTCCTGCAATTTGGCCGACGAATTACTACATCAGCATGAAACTGATTGGGCCAGATTTTTTTAATCGTAATGATGGGCCAAGATCATTAGGTCAGGCCCAGGCCCATCCCAGACAACCTGCCAGCTTTTGTATATTTTTTTGTCTCCACTAGGAAAGGTAGGCCCCACCCACCAGCCGGCCACTGGTACACCTTGTCCTTTGATTCCATCGAAAATTCAATGCTTTTTTTCCGATTTTACCCCTCTTCTTCCTCCTCGAGCTCCCATCGCCCTGAAATCTCCAAATCAGAAACAACTGATACAGCCAAAGCTAATCAGATGGAGGATTACTGCGAATTTTGATCCACCTCAGATGGAGGATTAGTTCTAAAAGCCAAAAGCTAGGGTATTATCATATCCCCCATTGATTAATCGTTACAAACAAACACACGTAAAATTACAGAAATCAACTCTCGCGCTCCGAAATAACTGAAAATAGCTAATCAATGGAAGAAAAGTTAAAAAAAAAAGAAGCAATTAGTAAGTAATAAGTATTATCAGTAAGCGTGTTTTTAATTCATCGCTCATTTGCCATCGGCCGTGTAACTCATCTTCTCAAAGTAGCGGATGGAGAGGAGGGAGAGCGAGAGATGAACCTCGTCCTTCCCCCAGCGCGCGCTGCTCTTCTGAGGCGTCGGCTTGATCGCTAACGCCGTCGTCAGGCTCGGCGGAAGAGGAAGCGAAGGCGACGGCGAAGACGCCGGCGGCTTCGGCGTCGGAGGAGGCTTGATGAGCGGCCAGAGATAGAGCGAGTGGAGGCGGCGGAAGCCGCCGAGCGCGAGGACGACGGATCTGAACTGGCGAGTGCCGCAGCCGACCTGAGGCCGGTGGCGCGTGCATATCATCTCCCAGAGGCGCTCGTCGCGAGCCGTACGGCTCCAGATCTTGCTGACGCAGGCGGCCACGCCGAGCGAGCGGGCGTCCGCGTGCTTGAAGATCTCGTAGAGTAGGTTGTCGTCCAGGTCGGCGATTCCGCTGCCATGGAACTCGGCCAATTTCTCCTCCTCTTCTCCTTCGCAGACATCAAGCTTGATCCTCTTGAGCCGGTCCTCCTCGCCGGAGGTGGTGGCGGCGCCGGAATCAAGCGATCGTTTCATGGCGGTGGAGGAGGAGATCTAGAGATGGAGTGGATCTGGAAATTGGGGAATTTATGTGTGATTTCTGGTTGGGAGGGGAGAGGGGGAGGTTAGGGCTAAAAGGGGGGCAGGTTGGGGATAGGACGTCCAGCGAGGATTGACGGTTTCGAAGAGGACAAAGGTGAAGTTAATGCCGGTTTTGATGCGCAATTTTTTTTTTCTTTTTTCTTTTTTTGGTATTTTGTTTTTATTTAATTTTTTTTGAACACTTATTTAATTTTGTGAATTGATGATTTTGTCGATATATCGACTCTCTTAGCCTCATTTATTGATCCTTCTTCTAACCATATTCACCGTCCTTTGACTTGGCTTTTGGGGCATGCCAACATTTATTCACATCTTCACTCGTAGAAAAAATTAAAATTATAATTAACTTATGGAAAATAGTAGCCCTCTAACCTATTAGGTGTAGTTAGTGTGCTAAATATCGTATATATCGGAAATATTTAGAATCCGTTACGATATCAACATATATCATGTGAAAAATATCGATCAACGTCATATATCGGGTCAAGACGTCGTTATATCAGGTCAATTTCGACGATATATCGAAGATTTAGAATTGCCAACTTTGATAAGATAACTTTAGCCTTTTCGAATTAAGTTGTTTTTATTTTGCCAAGTTTGTTTGGTAATTTGGTAATTTAAATATTAATTTTTCATGTGTATTTTATTCCTAATCGATACGACCACAATACACGATATTCAGAACCTTGGGTGTAGTTAGGTTAGTTGTGCCTTGATTGTTAGGTCTTTTTTTTGGTAAACTGCATATTGTTAGAGCATCTCCAACCGTTTCTCCATTTTAGGGATTTTGGAGTTTTTGGAGAATTTTAAGGTATTTTTTGATCCAGCAGATTCTCCATCACATTCTCCAAAATTGAGAAGCAACAGAAAAAAAATAGAGAGGATTCCTAAATCTGCAGCATTCTCCAAAATAATGAATATGTATTTTGTTTCTCTATTTGGGGAAAATTTTAGGGAACCTGTTGAAGATGGTCTTAGGTCTTTGATTTGCCTAATTTCTACTTTTCAGTATAGTGCATGTAACTTTGTTGTTAGTTGCACCTTCTTGTTCTGTTATGTTTGCAGTTTGGTTTGTATTATGATGGTAAGTCCGTCTGTCGATTTATCGGTCTCTCGATGATCAAGTTTGTTTTCTTAATCTCTCGATTTTTTTCTTGTAACAAAAAATAAAATAAAATAAAACTAGGTGTAGTTATGTGGAGTGTTGTGGTTCGATTTTGGGCTTAGGGGGGAGATTTTGGGTTTTGAGTTTGAGTAGGCTTTTGCTAAAGTATTGAAGATCTTCTTGTTAACAAAGGATTAGTCTTTTCATTATCAACTTTCTCGGAGGTCTTTGAAAATACAGTACTTGTGAGAGACATCAAGACCGTGATTGGAAATTCTCTCCTTTTTTTTCGAGATCAATCGGTTGGCAAGGTTCAACTAATTTGAACCTCTAGCTTCTAGACCCATCTAGTGTTTCAATTTGTAATCCCATTTTTTTTAATTAGGTAAAAGTTTGGGTAGAAGACCTATCCGATAGCATCATTATGGATGAGGTCTTGCAGATCTTTGTCGTTATTGATGTCAAGACCCCTGGCAGAGTGACAAAGGTGTGCAACTTTATCAGCTACTCTGTTGTCATCACAGGGTATGTGAGAGAAAGGCACATCTCTCACTCTCAACAAAAGGGTTTTATTGTCTGACATAGTCATTTCGATTTTCCAAGGGCATCTGATTTGTGTTTTAAGATGATTTATGATTATAGGTCTTTTAATCTGTAATTTGTTTATACCCGGCTGGAATGATTTGGTAATGCCCTTGTCTTAATGCAAATTGTAATCCCATTGAATAATAAGGTATAATCTCTCCTTTTTTTTTTTTTTTGATTAGGAAAAAATTCGGGTGGACTGGCCCTACCCGGCAGCATCCTTGCGGATGAGGTCAAGAAGACCTAGATCATTTTTAATATCGACTCCTCGGGCAGAGTGGCTAAGGTGTGCAACCTTATCCGCCACTCTATTGCCCATACGAGGAACATGAAAGAAATCTACTTCTTCCACAATCGATAGTAGGACTTGAGCATCCGAAAGTATTAGCTCGATCTCCCAAGGGCAGTTAGATTTTCTATTTAAGTGATCAATGATTATCTTGCTATCTCCTTCAATTTGGATCTTTTCTATATTGAGTTGCCGCACTTGTTGGATGCCTATTTTAAGAGCTAATGCTTCCGCTGTGAGTGGTTTTTGTTTGCCCAACCGTTGGTGATGTACAGAGATTGGGTGGCCTACCCAGTCCCTAATGATGGCACCAGCAGAGCTGTCGCCAAGGGTTGATCCGTCGAAATTGAGTTTGAACGTGCCCCGAGGAGGCTTGCGCCAGGAAATTGTTTTTTTTTTCTGACTTTTTTTAGAAGGGTACCGACGAGGAGGGCGAAAGTCCTCCTCGAAGTCAGCCTCAGCTGCAGATGTTTTATTCCAGTTATCTATATGAGATTTAATTAGTCGTAGGACTTTATCTTTTTGCGGGATTGCAACCTGCTCAAAAAGATGTTGGTTCCTAATATACCACGTCGTCCACCACGAAAAAGCGAGGTTGGTCAGAGCAGAAGAATTTAGGCTCCTCCCTAGAAGAGATAGAATGGGCTTAATATCCCGGGACTGTGCAATCAGTCCGGCAATGCTTGATTGGACTTGGGACGGAAGCTGGTGGATCGCTTGGATAAAGGGACATTCCATAAACAAATGGACCTCATCCTCTGGTGCCGCATTACATAGAGAGCAGGTGGAAGGGACAGACGTACCCCTGTTGGACAGCCTAGTAGCAGTTGGGAGCCCGTCCTGAGCTATTTTCCAAAGAAAGTTTATGACTTTGGGGGGGATATTACTCTTCCATATCCAGGCATTACTGTCCGGGAGTGATGCTGACTGAGCTGTTATCAATTTATATGCACTAGCAGTAGTAAACCAGCCTTCCCTATCCGGCCACCAGTATAATCTGTCTTGTAGAGTGGAGGCAGGAAGAGGGATGACTAAAATCTCATTCACTAAATCAATAGGGAGAACCTCTTGGAGTTTTTCTTTCCACCACTTCCCCCCCAAAATATAATCACTAACAGTTTCGTCTTGATTGTAAGTTTGAGGGCATTCTTCCCTGACTGACAGAGAAGAGGTTGTGATCCAATTATCCGTCCAAAACTTAATTGATCGCCCATTTCCTACGGACCAAATAAGCCCCTTTTTAAATTTATCAATTAAAGCAGACAACTTGGACCACTGCCAAGAGCTAGACCCCTTGTTTTTGTAGTCAAAAATACTAGCAGAACGCAAGTATTTATGTCTAATCAATGACACCCATACATTACTAGGCTCGGCCAGAATTTTCCACCTTCATCTGGAGAGCCACATTCATATCGCTAGATTTCCGAATCCCCAGCCCCCCAAAAAGCTTCGGTTTGCAGATCCTGTCCCAGCTAATCAGCGGTCGGTACTGAAGATCCTTATTCCAGAAGAACGAGCGGTTTATCTGGTCGAGTTCTTTGTGTAAAGCAGCGGGGAGCATGAAATTCTGCATAACATATAGCGGCTTAGCGGAGAGGTTGGAGTTGATAAGGGTGGCACGACCTTGTTGGGAGAGGGCATTAGCCCTCCATTTTGTCAATTGTTGTTTAGATTTACAGATGATATCTTCGAACGTGGTTTTGGTAACTCTTCCATTGATAATGGGACAGCCTAAATACATTTCTAATGAATTGTCATTAGAAATATTGAGGCAGGTACGGAGCTCAAGGATCCTGTGGTTCGTAATACCTTTTGTGCTTGGAAACTAGATTTATGGTAATTGACCTTTTGGCCCGACACTTTGCAGTATGAGTCCACAATCTCCTTTACTTTGTGCCCTGCAACCAAGCTACCTTTCGAGAAGATTATGATATCGTCAGCAAAGGAAAGGAACGGGATCCGAGGGCCGTTATGTCCAATCGGGAACCCAATGTGTGTTTTATCTAGAGTAGCTTCAGCAGCCAGTTTCCGAGCCAGAATCTCAGCCCCTAAACACATGGTAAGTGGATTAGAAAATTTTCACCTCTAGTAAAAAATTGGAGTAAAATTGTACTCCTATTGCACCAAATGAAAATGATATTTACCAAATCCAATCCCACGATGAGATATTGAAAACCACTTTAATGTTGGATTCTTCTATCGCTTATTCGATACCAAAGAGGCAAATTAAAATAGCATACGTTATGCATTATTTGAACTTTTAAAAGGTGAATAGCATCACTCAACATATGTTGCCAACCACGATCGTATCTTATTTTACTTATAAAGACCCCCACTTGATTTATGCCACAAATTACTCATCACAAAAAGATCTAACTTTGGTTGGTGCTTGCCAATTGTACTACTACTAATAAATAAATAAACAAACAAATAAATAAGTTGATTAATTAGTTAACCAAAAAAAGCAAGAATACAAAAACAAATAAAGCTAAAGAGTAAAGAATAAGATGGGCGATAAGGTTTAGCTAAAAAGACAAATTGGGCGAGAAAGGACAAAAGGGAGGTGGGAGAGCAATCCACGTTACCCCCAACTAGGGGTGTTATGTGAGACAAGCTACTCGTGATCGGCTCGGGTTCGGCTCGTATAAAACTCGACTCGAGCTCGTTCATTTTCTAAAGAAGTCGAGTATGAGCACATTTTTAAGCTCGTTCCAAAGCTCGGCTCGTTCGAATTAAACTCGAATAGCTCGAATTTTATGAAATTTCTAAAATTTTCTTAAAGTTATTATATAATGAGCAAGTAGAATTGCCTAAAGCTTGAAAAAAGCTCGGCTCGAGCTCGCTCATTTCTTAAACGAGCCGAATATGAGCACATTTTTAAGCTCGAGTGAAAATTTAGGCTCGGCTCGAGCTCGTTCATATTCTAAATGAACTAAATATGAACAAGTAATACTCGGCTCATTCGACTCGAATAACAGCCCTACCCCCAACTCTCACTCCATGCCTTGGCTACACCCAACCTCTATTTCTTTTTCCTTTTTTATTTTATCATCTAGCTGCATGTCTTGTTCCAACTATTTGTCCCTAGTAATTAGATTAATGTATTTTTATTCTCTCAAATTAAGGATTTAAGTACATTAAGGAGATTAAAATATATGGCAATGGGAAAATTGAATTCCGTGGAAATCTTTGATTAGGGTGTGTTTGGATTACCATGTTTTATAATTTATAACGTACAGTATTGCATTATAATATGTATTATAATACAATATTATACATTATAAATTATAAAATGTGGCTACGAATGTTCGATGTTAAGGTCGGAGATAATTTCTAGCCTCGGTTTACATCAAAATATCATCAAAAAGTCATCATTTATTTTTTTAAAAAGAAATGTAATTTAATATATCAGACATGTTTAATAAGTTGGACAATTAATGATGGATAAATCGTTATTAAAATCAATAAAAATGTAAAAGGATTTTTAAAAAACCAGTAAAATGGGAAATAGGTTAAGCAAAATGTGTAACTTTGAAGAAAAATTATATGTGATTATTAAAAAAAAAACAAGTCTTTGACCAAAGTTTCAAATCTGGTGGTCACTAACACATTTAAAATAAAATTAAACTCGGAATTGATTTTTTTTTTTAAATTAGCCAAAATCTGAAAAAAATTATGAACTAGCTAAAATCTCAAACTATTTTGGGATTTTGCCAAAACGGGGCTAAGTCGCTGTTTGAAACATCGACTTTAGCTCCGGTTCAAAAAATATATATATAATATGTAAGTCGCTGTTTGAAACAGCGACTTACCTATTTATTTTTAAAAAATCTCGTTTTTTTTGCTAAAATAATTGAAAACAAAAGAAAAAAATACATATTGGAGAGTCGACTCTCCCCTTTTTTAATTATTTTTTTCAAGCTACGAAACCATTGCTACTTCCCGGCCAGTTCTAAAGAAGCAGGTTCAATTCCTTTGCTTCAATTCGTTTCAAAATCATTGAATTCGGAGGCGAGGTTCATCGATTGGAGGAAGTCGAAGTGGGATCGAACGTAGGCGTGGTAGAAGGCGGAGAGGTCGACGGGAGATCCCACCGATTTGCTGTGTGGGGGGCGGGGGTTGTTGAGAGATGGATTCCACCGACGGGAAATATTCGACGGGAGATTCCATTCAATCAAAAGAGATCGAAAGGGGAGGGGGCAGGGTGGCGGAAGCGGTGGTGGGGGGAAGTAGGGGGCGGGGCGGCGGTAGCGGTGATGGGGGGAGTAGGGGGCGGGGCGGCGGAAGCGGTGCTGGGAGGAGCCCGTCGAGGCCGACCTGGGTGCAGGCATCTCGCCGGGGCTACTGGTGGAGTGGAAGAAGGGGAGGCCGACGACCTGGGTGCAGGCATCTCGCGCGGGGCTGCTGGTGGAGTGGAAGAAGGGGAGGCCGATGACCTGGGTGCAGACATCTCCCCGGGGTTGCTGGAAATTGATCGACAAATTGGCGAAATCCGGCAAATTGATCGACAGATTGGTGGAATACGACAAATTGATCGAAAGATTGGTGGAATCCGCTCGCAGTCGGTGTTGGGGACGACCGACCTTTGTGGTCAGGGGAGTTGGGGTGGATAGCCGCCGGGAAGGAGTGGTGGTGGAGGCGGAAGAGGCGACGAGGGTGCTGGTTTGTGGTCAGGGAAGGGTGCGACCGGATGGCAGAGGAGTGGAAGCGGTGTAGCGGCGGAGGAGTGGAAGCGGCGGAGGGGCATTGGTTGTGGAGTGGATTTGGGCAATCACCATGGGAGAACGATTGAACGAAGAATGAGAGTCTTCCTGTAACCCTAGCCTGTAGGTTTAAAACAAAATTAAAAAAAAGGAGAGTCGCTGTTCTAAACAGCGACTCTCCACTATGTATTTTTTTCCTTTTGTTTTCAATTATTTTAGCAAAAAAACAAGATTTTTTAAAAATAAATAGGTAAGTCGCTGTTTCAAACAGCGACTTACATATTATATTATTATTTTTTTGAACCGGAACTACAGTTGCTGTTTGACCCCGTTTTGGGTAAATCCCAAAATAGTTTGAGCTTTTGGCTAGTTCCATAATTTTTTTTTTCCAGATTTTTGGCTAATTTAAAAAAAAAATCCTCGGAATTATCATATGGATTAGGGGTTACATATGACTTTTTCAGTGTTGTAGCACACCTAATTTTACAAGTAACGAATTTTAACGGTAAAATTAAAATGTGAACTAGATTAATTTTACAATTGATTACGTCCAAGTGTCCAACTATTTGCTTATGCTTGATCAACACAATACCAATAAGATAACTGGTATATAAGGTTTTTCTAACTTCTATCCTAAATAGTAAATACATAACTTAAAATTTTCGATTTGACAACATTTGGGTATGTTCAGCCTTACTAGCTTAGTTGATAAGGATGACGTGTAGTGACCAGTAGATCATGAGTTCGAATCCCCCCTCCCCCATATTGTAACTCTCGGAGAAGCCATTAGAGATGCCCGATGGCTATTAACGCCATCAAGGGGGTGTGGAGCCGCCCTTGAGATATTGAGATGACAGTGTCGGACACGCTTGTCATCGATCACTCCTTTGTTAGTGTGTCGTACTCCCATACACTTAGAGAGGGTAACTGAGTTGCTGATCGGCTCGCTCACTTTGGTCTGCTGCCGACTCCTTTGGATTGGAGATCAGATGTTGTTGTTGACGAGCTCGTCCGTAAGGACACACTTGGGTGGTGGCTCAACCGCAGTTGACCACTCTCAAATCTTCGCCTTGTATAAAAAAAAATGGAGATGGTCATAGCATGCTTATCTGTTGGACTTTGGAATGGGCTTATGGGATTAGTGGGCCGAACATTTGATCTGGCCCAATAGACCCAATTGTAGAACCTATTTGTGAGTAGTTGACCACTTAGCAACTAGGCATCAGCAAAGACAGCAATTGCCATACATACATAGCAATTGCCAATTAGCATACCAAATTGCAAATTGCAACACCACTTTTTACCGACATTGGGCCGTTTTTTAGTATTAACAAAACAATATTGCATAACTAATAAAATACTTTAAATCATTTGTCTTATTTATTTATACTCCGTATTTATTAATTTATTAGTTGGCCAAAATATTATTGTCACATAAAATCCTTCAATTTATTCAAACAAAAATTAAAATAACAAAATCAATCAAAATTCAACATAATCCTGCCGAGGTACAGATTTCAAACTTAAAGAGTTTTTCAAAGGCGATTTAAAATATTCAAAGAATTTAGTATGTACTACTCCGTATAGTTTTTTTTTAAGGCGAAACTAATTAAAATAACCCGACCTTTAAGGGTGTGTTAAAAATATATCCCAACCTTTTAAATGTAAGATAAATATTCCGACCTTTAAAGGGGTGTTAAAAATATATCTCAACCTTTCAAATGTAATATAAATATCTCGACCTTTATAGGTGATGTTAAAATAATATCTCAAAAAAATTTGTACAAAAAAAAAGCTAACAGGACATGCATATATGACAAAAAAAAATTAATAAAAAAAACTTTAAAAAATCTATATAAAAAAATTATAGATTTACATATTTTTCGTCTTTTATATTTTATACACACTATTTTCTTATAACTCTATATTAAAAACCTTGTTTTATTAAACCACTTTTTTTTTTATCAAGGGAAAGAAATAAATTAATAAAATATAAATATATATAAAAAATGATATATTTACAAGTATTTAATATTTTATTTAGATTATTTTATATTTGAGGGATAGCACCCATATTCGTATAATGGACCATTTAACTAATTTCGCATTTTTGATGAAAATTTAAAATAGAAAGAAGAATAGTAAGAATTTTAGTAAATAAATTATGTAAAAAAATGGGACAATTGAACAAAGAAGAATAATATGGAAAATTGAAATATTAATAAAGTGTCTTGAATTTTTTTTAAATAATAAATGAAAAAACTTGTTTTCTTAAACCCTTCTATTAATTTTTTATATAATTTTTTTTAAATTTTATTTTTTTATTAATTTAGTTTGCCACATATGTATGCCATGTTAGTTTTTTTTTTGGTAGAGAATTATTTTATATATTATTTGAACATCACTTATAAAGGTTGATATATTTATCTTACATTTGAAAGGTAGGGATATATTTTTAACATATCCTTAAAGGTCGGGATATTTATCTTACATTTGTAAGGTTGAGATATATTTTTAACACACCCTTAAAGGTCGGGTTATTTTAATTAATTTCGTCTTTTTTTAATTATTTATTTCGGTCAAAATACTTTTTTTTTTATAAAGTAAATTGTAAAGAAATTGAATAACGGACTCAAGTGGGAGTTTGAACGGGGAAAATCCAATTTAACACCCTGAATACGCAAAATGGCACGATGATTTGACCAAATTAGACAAATAATTTTAAAAGGTTTGACGGTACTTTTTAAAGTCCAAAGTGTGCGACTTTTAGAACAAAATCAATATGCTATCAAATCCACTTATAGCTTAATTAAGTTGGAATTAGGAATTTAAATAAATGATTTAAGACAAATTATCACCTTTTCCATTTCCCAAATTACGTACTGCCCGTACCAATGCCACATTGAAAAACAATTTGCCACCAAATCCACCTATAAAACCTTGTTCATTTTATAAAATTTCCTCAACTTGAAATTAAAAATCAAGGCTAAAATTTATTTAATTTTACTGAAATTATTATTGATTAATTACTAGTGCATTGATGAATTTATTTAATTCTCTTAAATTAACTTGGAAAGAAAAATATAAAAGTTAGGTGAGAAGTGAATGAGATTGAATAAGTCAGTCCATTCACGAGTGGGGAAAAAAAATTAGTTTCAAAGTTATAAAATTCCAATTCAAGAGTGGGAAATAGAAATTGAACATAGCATGCATCCTCAAATTTTGAAAATGAGCTAATTTATTTGCTCAAGTAATTGATCATGCTTGTACCTACCCTTATGGACTGAATTAGTTCACTAGGGTTCAAAAAAATCTTTGTTGGACAGTGAATAATATCACAAGGTAAGGTGAAGTCTAACTTGTGAAATATCCGACGGGCCGTTAACGGGAGACAAACACGTGTCGGGTTACATTGATTTATTATTATTATTTTTGCGATTATAAGGTCGGGATCCATCAACTTAACACAAAAGCTTAAGCTATTATGTAGAGTTTCACCCTTCCTTATAAGTTATAACCCATCATTTTTACTCTTTTATAGTTAATGTGGGAGGGACACTCCCATACCAGACCTCTCAACACGCCCCCCTCAAGTACGACTCGCACTTGACAACGAACCCATGCCGGATCTAGCCGAACCCGGCTCTGATACCATGTGAAAATTTTTTGAGTTTTTTTTTTTAGAATCTTAAATATTTTTTTGTTTAGTTTAACATATTCTCCATCCTATTCTTCAAAATATGGAAGCAACAAAAAATTTAAAGTGGATTCTCCAAATCCGTAATACTCTCCAAAATTAAAAATTTACCCAAATCTCCAAAAGAGGGAAACTGTTAAAGTTTAAGCAAAAATATTTTGCAGAGTATTTTTTTTTAATTAGTCCCCTATTTTGGCGAAGAAGAATTTAACCTTTTACAATACTCTCTTTGTTAGCCAAAACATGCATGTCATTTTACCTCAGTACACAGTTTTTTAAAAAAAACAATATATATATATATATATATATATATATATATATATATATATATATATATATATATATATATATATATTATTTTACCCTCACTATTACACTATTTTTTATTTTATCTAAAAATATAACTAACAATCTCATAATCATTACAAGAACATTTTTGTAAAGTTAATACCAAAATACAATTAATATCCTAAAATGATATATTTTTACTGAACAGATAGAATATTGCATAACTCTAGTGTATGGAAAGTGAAGAACCATGTTCACTTCATCGGGGTAATTCGGGTCATTATGTTTGCTTATTTATTTGATTTTTCTGGAATACTTAGAATTTAGAAACGTCATCTTAGTATAGTCGGGAAAAGAGTGCATAAAACTTTGCCTCACAAACACTATAAATATGAGAGGTAAATTTTTAAATTTATCTATTTTTTTAAATGCATATACATTTTTAAATGGATCTAAAGTATTTGATTTAGATGTAGAAAAATGCACATATCTTTTTTCTTGTCTTAAATTTTGTGTGAAATGTGAGAGTCGTGTGAGAACTATGTACAATGGCGGATCTGGGGGCTTGGGGTGGTTAAACATCCCCTAATCCGGAAGAAAACGTAAAAAAAATTATTTTTCATATGTACATATATGTGACAAAAATTTTCTCAATTTTTTTTTAGCCCCCCCCCCCTAGGAAATTAAAATTCCTAGATCAATATATTGTACAAAAAAGTTTAATCTATAACTAATACTCCATATTAGGACGTTGTAACTTATACGGAGTATATAATATATAGTCACCATTTAAACTAATTAAATAACTAATATATTAATGTATTTTTTTGGTCTAATATATTAATGTATTGATGTATTTTTAATTTTGAGGGACATCAAAACTTATGTAAAGCATGTATGACTTTCTCACAATCTCACGTACGGGTGCATGAGCCATGAGTCATTTGGTGAATAAAGTAAGGCGTTATAAAAACAATTATACTTATAGTCAGTCAACATTTTTTTTTTGGTTGGAAAATTGCGATGTTTGAGAGGGAAAATATAAAAGGTCAATAAAACAATGCTAATCCAGTCGTCAATATAACATTCATGATTGGAAAATTTGAAAATCAGATTTTTATATAAATTTTAGTTATATAACATGAATTAAAGTTATGTCATTTTTTTAAAATATAAGTACAACAAAAATAACCTTAATCTTAGTATAAATCGACTTGTGAGCTAAGCTACTAGCGTCTGTACACACGATCCCTAATGAATGTCATGTTAAACCTCTGCGTTGAAAGAGGTAAAGAGACTAAAAAATCACACATTAGTGTTATATATTTTTTAGGATGAATTTGTATATTACACTACTAACGCATTATATTAGATGATATATACACAACGAGTAGATTATGAAGGGTGGTAAGTTGCGAGGTGCGCAAATGGGTGTATGCGTTTTTTTGGTTGAAATTATAGTGTCTGCGTACTCATGGTGCGTTTACGGATGAGCACTTTTATGCGCACACTAGGTGTGTTTACAGAAGTGAGGATCCCCTGTCGCCTACAACTCCCTGTCTCTCTATCCCTCCTCACGCAAAACCTCCCCTTTATCATTTTTTCTTTTTTCTTCTAATTTTTTTTATTATTATTATGGAGTTGGAGGGGAGACCAATTCAGGGGCTGTGCCATTTGAGACAGCAGATCCCATCTGAGTTTACAGGTGTCCCTCGACGACCCGATTATGAACCTCAACAGTTCACACGTTAACCACGTACATGATGACCTAATTAATAAAGCTGCCACTATGGAGTTACTACTAGCCGGCCGTAACTTGAGGATGTACATATTGTACATAGGTAAAGTAGTGTGTGTATATATATTCAATTTAAATAAACAAAAATAATATAAAGTCAGATCGATGGACAACCATGTAGGAAGTAACAGGAACATTTAATTAAACCGTGTGATGAATAATATACAGCCTATAGCTTCGATCAAATATGTTTCTTCAGTTCATATTTGCATAGCCTTTAAACACCTCGGTGCTCAAATTGGTAAGGACGGAGCTACTGTATAGTAAAGGTTGTTTATAATTGTAGTTGGTAGGTGATTTGTAAGTGTTAATATGTTTTGAATTAGTCGTTGATCGGTAACATATCAGGGTGTTCAGGAGGCTGACACCCTAACCATATTAGGGTAGCTGATAGAAACTTGTGAATAGAAAACCAAAAGCTTCGAAAAGTATGGTCGAGTAACTGCTGAAAAAATTCGATTTCAAAAGCTAACTAAAACTAAAATCTTACATTAATTTCATTCAAAATTATATTCCCCCCGTTAATTAAAACTTGACGTTTTACTGCTCACGCACGCTTTTTTAGGTGTTAAAAGCTATATAAAATATATATTTTTTAATAATTTCATACTCATTACAATTAAAAATAAATTTATAAAACCAAATGTAAAAAAATGTTAATATTTTATATACTTTTTATCATTCTAAGAAAGCGTGCATGAATAGTAAACGACATGTTTAAATTAACAGAGGGAGTATAATATTAAAACCAAAATCTCCAAAAATTACCAGCTAATTATAAATAGAGTCTTAGGGCCTGTTTGGTGCACCAAGGATTAATCTAGCTTAAGATTAAAATTTTCGATGAAAATTTAGCCTTTATTGATAGATTAAAAGAGTAAATTCTTACAGTATTTGACATGACAAATTATAAAATTTTGTAAAACTATTTTTTTAAAACCATAAATTTTTTTTGCCACAACTCTTTAAAAAACTCCAATAAACTCGCTAAACACTCCTTAATCTTTCGTGTCCTATTTCATTTATTGGTCATATTTGACACTTGGTAACCAACCGCTTATGTTGAGAATAAGAGAGGTATGGTATCCTCCAAAGGGTGCACACACGTCATGCAAACGCACCATAGTTTTCATACGAAGGACCATAGAAAGTGTAGGCGCTCAATTTAGGGCCCAAAGTCAAAATCCCTTAATCCACCTCCACATCCGAGTGGACCCCACACCCACTCTATATATTTGGCCACTCTCACCTCAAATCCAAACATTCACTTCAAACCAAACACCACCAAGTCTTCACCTCCGTAGGAAAGCCTACATAAATATGAATCCCAGGGTTTGTTTGACGTACTGTGTTGTGGCGATCTTCATCGTCTTCATGATGCAAACGAGCATCGTGGAAAGCAGGGTGCTCCGACCAGACTGTGATCAAGATCCTGAGATGGTATCATTCTCGGGCGTTTTCAACGACACAGGGGTAAACGTTGGCTCTTTGATGAGGAGTTTGGGGTTCGTGTTGGCCTCCGGACCAAGCAAGAGGGGTGCTGGCCACTGATTCGCTTTCACACCGTTTTACGATATTAGATTTTTACCATTTTCGTTTCCATTTTAAGGTTGTTGCACAAATTACAAAAACAACTATATATCGATGGATTCTTTTATTGAGTTTTGTCTTTCTAAACCCATTTAATGTGCTAATTTGGTGTATATGTACAAAGCGTGAAGCAATGGAGTGGTTATTTTGTTCTATCTAATATTTACTTTCTATTTATCATAACGGTTTTTCCCTTAACAATCTCGAATTGAAGAATGTATGAAGTTTACAATAACAATTCCAAAACAATATCTCGCTCAAAACAGTGTCTGAGAGTCAAGTTGTACGCATCCTTTCCCTAACTGAGTCAACACGATGTTTCCTATATATCAAGTCTAAATCTCGTATCTATAAATAGGTCAAAAAGGAGAGTATCGTACATATCATAACACCAAGTAATCGGAGAATGATGTGAAACGTGTGAGATGCAAAGGCGGAAGCTAAGGAAAATCATTAACACATCTACCGTTATCTTTGCGATACACATGACGAAACTCCAAATTTCAACTTTTAAGGTTGATCTACAAAAGTTATCATTTGGAAAAGTCAATGCTTGGTGAGAAAGGACTAAAGGAGTATTTAGGTGCAAAAAACTAGTATGTTTTCCATAGTTGTATTGCAAGATAGTTGGGAAATCAACATTTTTGTAATCTCAAATTAATTTTTGGGTTTGTACTTTTGACCTTCATAATTTCATTCCACATATTAATTCCCTAAGAAATGCGTCAAAAGGTTGGATTTTTTTAAAGATTTATTTGGTCAAATTCAACGAACAAGAACGATGAATTTTAACTTCAAAGGCAGCTTAGAATACCAATAGTTATTCAACTATGTTTATTATTCTTCATTTAAAAGTTAAAACCTATTAAAAAGTAGGCGTATTATCAATGCAATTAACAATAAGGGAACCACACCTTGAGAGATTTTAATGGTCATAGAAGAAATCAAGGATATCAGCAACCAGTTGGAGACAGTTGATATTCAACATTGTTATAGCGAAGTAAATTCAGCTACAGATTTTATCGTTAGATATGATTGTAATTTTAGTCTTGTCTCTGTTTATAAGCATTAGAAAACTTATAAAATGAACTTAAGCAATGTCTCTATTGGGTGTCCCTATATACACCGTAAATCCATGGATTAGAGCGGCTAATCAACGCCGGATTCGACATTGGAATATTAATTATATTATAACGTCGGATCTAACGTTGCAATATGTGAAGTGAAGGATCGGATCGGGCCGAACCGGGCTAACAACGTCGGATCCGACGTTGCTAGGGTAAAAAAAAAATTCACACCCACCCACCCACACTAAAAAAAAAACGTCCTTTTGAACGTTGTAAATCAATTTTTTTTGTTTTTTTTAATATCTTATATTAGACCCAATCTGACCCGTATTAGCAACGTTCAATTTGACGTTTTAACAACATTACAACGTCTAATTCAACGTTGTTATAACATTCGATGAGTGAAATTAGCACACAATTAACAACATCGAATTGGACGTTGTAGCAATGTCTAATCCAATGTTGCTACAACGTTAGATCCGGCGAAGTATTTGCGGTGTATATAGGGAACGCGATCGACTATTTCTAAGCAATTTCTAAGCATTATGAAATTAATAATGCGGGTTAGCTGAATAAACGCAGGACAGTGATAGTTACATACGGAGGTGATGACGAAGTCTTGATTTGGAGCTGGTCAAAGAAGGTTGAATTTTTGACTGAGTGTTTGGCATGAGTGAATTGAAGATCGATCTAATTTCTTAAATGAGTTATCTAATTTCTGACGGTCGGAATCGGAATAGACTGGGATCTTAGTAGTATGTATGGGGCATCCTTGGAGGTTCGTCTTCACTGACCACAAAGATGTCGTTGGTCAACGGTGCTTTTTTCACGAAGGTGCTTGGCTTTGTCCGTAATCTACATCTCCAACCTGCTAGCTTTAGATTTACTGTGTTTTTATATGTTTTTTATCTTTCATTGTTTGTATTGTCCGATCTCTTGCACCTTTTCTTTAGTTGACGGTCCGCCTTATGCCGACCTAAGGTTTGTCTGAGCTCGAATTTTTACTTAATGAAAAAAAATGTGATTCTTGATATCGTTATTGTTTATGCCGTCGAGATTTCGACCGAAGCAACTCGAGCAAAAGCCCCACTGCCTGCAGCATAATCTCTCAATTGGAACAGCAATTCAAACACATTTAGTCGAGTATGCAGTTCAATCTGGAAATTTACAACCATGGCTATTAATATCACCTGGACTGCTGGATTGCTGATGAGCGATTCAGCAAAGAACAAGCATATATTGGCCAAGAAACACACAAACTGTCATGACATTTCAGAACGCAGAAGTTGGTCATCTGGGTAAGCAGATAAATACGTATTTAACCTTCAGTTTCTAGCACTATCATTACAAGTAATTGGATGAGATAAGGGAGGGTAGAACAACAATTGCTAGCAAGTTAGGAAGTAGGAACACAAATTTATTATCACCAAGCACAATAAAAATACAGTACTTATTGAATAACTCGCCCCGTGGTTACAGCGGTTCCAGGATGACAAACTAGACCACATACGACCTTAATAAAATGCAAGTGACAGGCCATAATACAGGTTTGAGGCACAACAAACTCGATTAAACAAAACCTGCCTACAGTATCAACAAACTCAGATGGAACGCAAAGTTACGCCAGTCATATGGAAGAAGAGTCTCCTGAGAAACAATTCAGTAAAAAACAACATCCCATTTCAGAGCACAGTTACTAACAAAATCTCCAGGGAGTATACAATCATATGGCTCACAGGCCGGAAAAATCAAACGCGAAGAAATTGGTAACTCAAGAGTGTAGCACATCAGGCTGCTGTTAAACACTGAAGTCCTATTAAACACATCGGCAACCCTATTATCGAAGAAAAGATATCTAGGACATTGTGGAATTTTACATGACAAGGATTTGGAAAACAGATTACGAATTTATGACAGACAGAAAGGTATTTCTCTATGCACAGACGACTGAAAACTTGTGAATGGATTGAAAATAAACTTTGAAGCCATAATAACAGTAATTGCATATGAATCGCAATGTATTCCAGACAGTAGAGAGCAACACTGAAACATGGTTGCATCTAAAGATAGTACAGAGTTTGGAAGTGTGCCTAAAGTGTAGCCTGTGGCGAACAAGAGGAGTCAGTTGTCATAGGCTCGTATAAACATGAATACAGGAAGCCATGATAACACAGGAAGGAAATTAGAACAAGCATGGTTGCTCGGCTAGATAGAAGAGGGTTGGAACTTTCTAAGATGCCTAAGATTCCAGACATTGTAGTTTACTTGCTTGAGCAAGCACTGAATACACTCTGAAAAAAAAATGTCATGTCCAAAAACATACTACACCATTTTCGCACTATTGCACTAACCATGTCTTCAACACAACTACGTTTTGATACGAACTGCAGACACTGAAATGCAATCAAAACAATGATTCCTCCGGCATGTATAAAAGACAGGATGAGTCAAGCAATGTGAAATCAAAGAACACATGTATAACCAATCAGGAAATTACCAAGATCAAGTGATAGTCAAGATAGACATCACTTCAAAATGCTGTATGCCTCAATGCGTCAAACACATACATAAGATAATCACAGCACTAAAGAACCACTCACGGATTGAACCAAAACTGCAATCAGCACAAACAATTTATTGAATTGAAGCAGCAGTAGTACTCATTAGGTTTTACTATATTGGCTTCCCTATATAGCAATCTGTAAACACAATACACGGAACCAGATCTCAATTTTGCCATAGGCAATTGCAAAATGATCGTTCAAAACCCTAACATAGTAAACCACACAATAGCATCAAAATCGCAGATCAAGGGGAGAAATAAACCTAATTTGCAGACTCATTATCAACGGGGGAAACTTCCTCAGTAGGAACAGTCTCGGCAGTGCCGGTGGCGGCCTCATCCGGAGACTTTACGGAAGCTCTCGATTTGACAGCGTCAAGCATGCGCTTACTGATCTCTTTGGAGTACATCTGCAGGATCTCGATGCCGTCATCAATAGAGGCGGAATCGGAGCCGGATCCACCGACGGCGCTGAACGCCTCCTCCTCAATTGAGCGCGCGGTGGCGGAGGCTTCCTCCGGATCCAGCGATCCGTAGCGCTTCGATAGAACCGAGGGAGTCGAGAGGGTCTCGACGAGGCGGTTGATGACAGCGTCGCGCGTGCGTTGGGACGGTGGCCAGATGTTGAAGGCGGATGAAATGTTCACCTTTTCTAGCTTCTTCGAGAGGTCCTCGGCCTCGGACGGTAGCTGTTTCTGCTGAGAATCTACCGCTTCCGCCATTGCTGGACTGGAGTGGGAGGGATCAGATCCGGCGGGTAGCTACAAGCTTCTACAAATTTTCAGAGATCAGAGATGAGATAGAGATGTAGGAAGAAGAAGAGTGAAGTTACTTTAATCTAAGAGTAAAAAAGGAAATATTGGATATAGGTAAGCTGTTAGAGAGAGAGAGAGATTTTAGTTGGTCTTCAAACACTGGGTTAAATTAACTTGGGCCACATGGACTGATTCAGATGTATGATTTGGCCCATTTGGGTCATTGGTTGATCCAAAACCACCATTTGCATCTGATTTTTTTGTTGGGTAAATAGCAAGAAACCACCCCTAAAATTAGGACTGTGCAGAAATATACGACACGGTTGACACGACACGAAACCGCAACAAAACGATACGAAAAAACACGAAACGATATTGATACGACACGATTATGACACGAAACGGTAAAACACGACTATAATCGTGTCGTGTTCGGATCGGCATTTTCCCCTTATCGGGTATCCGACACGACACGATAAGAATTTTTTTTTAAAATATTAATATATGGTTATAATACAAATATTACAATTGTCCTGAGGTAACACAAAACACCAGTTGCCCAGTTGGTAGCGCCTCTACCTCCATTTATTGGGAAACCTGTGGACCCAGGTTCGAATCCCAGCCGTGCTTTCTTTTTTACAATTGTTTTCAATTTGTTTTTTTTTTCTACAGACGGACGCTAAAGTGTTGAACATTGTTTTCAATTTGTAGTCTATTAATTGTACTGCATATTTTTTTTAACAGTAATTAGCAGCTTAAATTACAGTAAAATAGAGCCCTTGTACGGCTACATTAGGAAAAAAAAAAAATGGTTTTTGTACTAATCGTGTCGTGTCGTGTCGTGTTACACGGGTATCCGATACGAAACTGTGTCGTGTTATCGTGTCGGATACCCGGTAGTTATCGTGTCGTGTTCGGATCGACACTTTCCCCCTTATCGTGTCGTGTTTTTTGTCGTGTCGTGTCGTGTCGTGTCGTGTCGTGTCGTGTCGTGTCGGATACCCGGTTATGCACAACCCTACCTAAAATAAGCGACTTTGCTCAAAACCACCCCATATATTCGAAATTACAGTAAACCACCCACTAGATACACTCTGTTAGCGAAAAGCCACCTATCACTTAACTCCGTTAGGTTTTTGGTCAATTAGCTGTTAAATCTTGTAGAATTACCATTTTACCCTTAACTTAAATATAAGAATGGGTAGTTAATTCCTCTCTTTGAACAAGCTGTCAGTGCAAAGGAGGAAGGGAACCGAGTCGCTGTTGCCCCACCCACCACACATCGTCGCCGCCGCAGAGGTCACCGGTTCGTACCAACACTCACCTCCTTCTATGTGTATGTCTAAAAACCACCATTGTAGGCGTGGGAAAGCTTGGCTCGCTTACCAGTTGTCCGATTCCGTCGTTTGTCACCTTTATGGCTCCGCCGTGCTTCTCTAGTGTCGATCTACTAATTCTTCACCATCGCTTACTTCCTACACTCTTGTGAGTCGAGGTCGTCGAAATCACGGTCACCACTACCAGATTTGAGTTGGTGAGGATTTGAAGGAAATTTCGAAATTGTCACATCACTTGCTGCCGACATTTATGCCCAGATTCGAGCCCCTATGCCCTTCTTCCATTTTCGATTGAAATTGCCTCTCTGATTTGGTTTCGATTTGGAGTTGAAGAGAATCAGTAAACATGATTCTGGGGTTAGATTTGAATATGTTCAAAGTCATTGATTTAGGGCTTTTCGTTGTGGATTTAACATTTTTTATGGAATTTATGCTCAAGATTGTGGTCAAACTTGATTGAGATGGGGAAAGTTCCTCCTTAAAATAGAATTCATTCTTCTAATTTTCTGATTTTTATTTCTCTTTTAGTTTATGATTTCTATTGGCAATTTGATTGAGACATACATCTACAGTAGGTTCATGAAAAAGCTAATTTCTTTCATTATTTATTTTTTTAAAGAAGAATTCATGTAAAGATTATAGGATTGAAGTATTTTATTAAAAATAAGGGTAAAAGGGTATTTTCACAAGTTTGCTAACAAAATGGTGGCTTTGGGTGGTGTTTTGCTAACAGAGTGTATCTAGTGGGTGGTTTACTGCAATTTCGAATATAAGGGGTGGTTTTGAGCAAAGTCGCTTATTTTAGGGGTGGTTTCCAGCTATTTACCCTTTTTTGTTTGTTTAGTATAGGGTGAGTTTAAATTGTTTGGTTAAAAAAATTTACAATACCTTATAAATTATTGTATTAAGTTTATAAGGTAACTAGTACGATCCCCGCGCCATGACACGATATTTTATAAATAAAATCTTACTAATATATTAAATTAATATTGTACCATAATTGTAAAAGTTCAGATAATTAAATATTTTGAATTAAACTCATGGGTTGAGAAAACAATTAAAGTAGCATATATAGATATATATAGATATAGATTACTAATATTAATTTTATGTTTTCTTATTATTAATTTTATGTTTTGAATTAATCCCATTGTTTTTTTAGAAAAAAAATTACTAAAATTATAATTTAGGCTAAGATCAATATTTTGAATTAAGCCCAATAGTTAGTAAAATTAAATCAAAAAGATAATTAAAGGAAAAAGAAAAAGAACAAAATTAGAATTAAAGAAAATCAAAGAAAAATGGCAAAAAAAAAATGATTGGTCAAGACTCATAAAATTTCTCTAAGCTGGACATATCATCATAAACTCTTCTAAATTAAGATATTATATATATATAGATTTTTTTTTAGAAAAAAAAACTACTAAAACTATAATTTAGGCTAAGATCAATACTTTGAATTAAGCCCAATAGTTAGTAAAACTAAATCAAAAAGAGAATTAAAGGAAAAAGAAAAAGAACAAAATTAGAATTAAAGGAAATCAAAGAAAAATGGCAAAAAAAAAATGATTGGTCAAGACTCCTAAAATTCCTCTAAACATGACACATCATCATAAACTCTTCTAAATTAAGAGTTTATATAGATTGTTTTTTTAGAAAAAAAAATTACTAAAATTATAATTTAGGCTAAGATCAATATTTTGAATTAAGCCCAATAGTTAGTAAAATTAAATCAAAAAGATAATTAAAGGAAAAATAAAAAGAACAAAATTAGAATTAAAGAAAATCAAAGAAAAATGGCAAAAAAAAATGATTGGTCAAGACTCATAAAATTTCTCTAAGCTGGACATATCATCATAAACTCTTCTAAATTAAGATATTATATATATATATAGAACTAAAACTATAATTTAGGCTAAGATCAATACTTTGAATTAAGCCCAATAGTTAGTAAAACTAAATCAAAAAGAGAATTAAAGGAAAAAGAAAAAGAACAAAATTAGAATTAAAGGAAATCAAAGAAAAATGGCAAAAAAAAATGATTGGTCAAGACTCCTAAAATTCCTCTAAACATGACACATCATCATAAACTCTTCTAAATTAAGAGTTTATATAGATAGTTAGTAAAATTAAATCAAAAAGAGAATTAAAGGAAAAAGAAATAGAACAAAATTAGAATTAAAGAAAATCAAAGAAAAATGGCAAAAAAAAATGATTGGTCAAGACTCCTATAATTTCTCTAAGCTGGACATATCATCATAAACTCTTCTAAATTAAGATATTATATAGATATAGATTTTTTTTAGAAAAAAAACTACTAAAACTATAATTTAGGCTAAGATCAATATTTTGAATTAAGCTCAATAGTTAGTAAAACTAAATCAAAAAGAGAATTAAAGGAAAAAGAAAAAGAACAAAATTAGAATTAAAGGAAATCAAAGAAAAATGGCAAAAAAAAAAAATGATTGGTCAAGACTCCTAAAATTCCTCTAAACATGACACATCATCACAAACTCTTCTAAATTAAGAGTTTATATAGATATATAGTTAGTAAAATTAAATCAAAAAGAGAATTAAAGGAAAAAGAAAAAGAACAAAATTAGAATTAAAGAAAATCAAAGAAAAATGGCAAAAAAAATGATTGGTCAAGACTCCTAAAATTTCTCTAAACTTGACACATCATTATAAACTCTTATAAATTAAGAGTTTATATAGATATAGATTATTGACTCAACACAATTTTAAGATCATATATTATTTAAAACACATAAAAATTTAGTAAAACAAACTTTTCCAAAGTATGTTTTTAATACATAAATACTTGAAACTTATATAATTTCAGTAACATCATTCAAATTCTTATTTTGTAAGAGTTGTAAAGATTGGAACCATTAATAACTATTTTGACGGTTGTCACACTCTTTAGAAGCCTGTCGCATTATTTAGGAGTGGATTTTTAGTTCCTTTAGGATGATAATAACTATTTCGACAAAAATATTTCATTTACTATTTATATACATTTGTTTATTTAGAATGATAAAAAATTATATAAATATTCATCTTTCTCCGTCTATGTCAAAGTTGAGAGAGCACGTTGACCATACAACCACGAGGCTTACAAACCGCAAGAAGGTTGTGCCGCTTAGCCATGGTAATCCCACCTCCCACCTCCTCCATGTCCACCGCCCCGCCATTGACGCTCTCCCACTCGAAGCACTGTATCCACGTCGACAATACCAGCATCATTGTCTGCATCCCGAGCTTCGACCCGGGGCAAGCCCTCCTCCCGACCCCAAACGAGATGAACCGGAACCCTAGGGCGCCGGCCTCCCCGGCTCCGGCTCCGAACCTCTCGGGCTTGAAAGCGAGTGGGTCCTCCCACACAGCCGGGTCGCGGTGGAGGGCCCACGCGTTGATGAGGAGGACCGTGCCCTTGGGGACGCTGTAACCGGCCACGGTGGTGTCGGTGGAAGAGCAGTGTGGGACGAGGAGCGGGGCGACGGGGAAGAGGCGGAGCGTCTCGTTAAGGATGCAGCGGAGGAAGGGGAGGCTGGTGAGGTCGGAGTCGTCGACGAGGCGGGTGGTGCCGACCCGGGAGTCGATCTCGGCCCGGGCTTTATGGAGGGCGGCCGGGTGGTTGAGGAGGAGAGACATTGCCCACTCCATTGTGCGCGCGGATGTCCGTTCCGGCTGACAGCATCAACTATGGCACCCAAAAGACAATGGAGCAAATTATTTTTAAAAAGAACTGATGAGTATTTTTACATCTTATCTTACACACATGTCTATATTCTAATCAAAATCATTGTGGATGGTAGCATATACAATAGAGGCATCAACAACGAGTTTCTTAAAGTTTTTTAACAAAACAATAAATTAATATTGTATTCCCTCCGCTCACTTTTATTTGTAGTTTACTATTCTCTCCGTTCAGCAAAATTTGTCATTTTAGCTTCTTTCACAAGTTTTAAGACAATTAACAAATGTACAAATTTACCCTAAATTATTACCCTCCTTTTTTACTTTATCGAAAACTACAACTAACAAATCATCAATCATATCAAGAGCATTTTTATAAAGTGAAGTGCAAAATACCTAAAATGACAAGTTTTTTTTAACAAAAATCACACCTTAAAACGACAAATTTTGACGAACGGAGGGAGTATTTATACACGTTTTTTTAAGATGATAAAAATTATATAAAATATTAATTTTTTAATTAATTTATTTTAATAATCTCATACTTTTTAGTAATAATTATGATATTATTAAAAAAATACTAAAAAACTAAATATTTCATATAGTTTTTATTCTTTAAAAAGCTTTTGGCCAAAATAGAGCATTGGACTAATTAGAAAAGTCAATCATTGGTTAAAAAAAAGCAATCATATACTATACTACTGTGCTGCTTATTTAATTATTATTTTTTTCCTTAATTAAAACTTGTCTTGTTAAGAAAAATTTATCATTTTAGGTATTTTGTCATCTACTTTACGAAATTGCCCTTGTAGTGATTAGATAGTTGTTACTAGCTTGTAATTTTTGAAAAAGTAAAAAAGTAGAGTAATAATTAGGGGTATAACTGTATTTTTGTTTATTTTCTTAAAAAGTGTGTAGATTTTATGATATGTTTTAATTAACGGATGAAGTACATATATGATATATATATCCATTCGAAAATACACGTCTTTTTTTTACAACATTTTTATAAAAGATAAAAATTATGTAAAATATTATTTTTTAAATAATTACAAACTTGTTAAAAATAAGTTTATAATTATTTTTAAAAAATAAATTAAAAAATTATATTTTATATAAATTTTAACTCATAGAAAATGTTTTTAAAAAATCAAAAAAGATGTATTTCCCAATTTTGGGACTTAAAATGCTAAAACTCAGTTACTCACCAGCAGAATGCCTTTGAGAATATCGTCGGTGTAGTATTCCGGCTCCTTCTCCTGCAACACCACCAACTCTTCCACCATCGACGAAGACGACGTCGTTTTAGTCTCACCTCCCTTCTTACCATTCCGCGCCTCCTCCAACAAACTCGCCATGTATCGGTCCCTCTTCAGCCAAACGCCTCTCAGCCGCGTCTCCGTCCCTTTGAAGGCGCCCATCCACCTCAACGCCGGGAACAGATCACACAAATTCATGAGCTTCGGCGGATTGAAGAGATCGTCGCTAAGTCCACCACTTGGCCACCTCCTCCCCGCCACCATTCTCATCACCACATTCTTCGTCAGGCGAAAGAACGCCTCGTTCAAGTTAACTATATTATCTGTCTCACCCAACCCGATTATCAGCTCTCGGGTGACGAACCGGACCTCCTCCTGTCGCATCCTGTCACTCTGTTGGAGCCGATGGGAGGATAAGGCTTCGAGAGTTATCACACGTCGCAGGTTGCGCCAAAGGTCGCCGTACATCGCCCATGAGATGGCGGTGTAGTTGTAGAAGAGGAGCTCCCCGGCGGCGAACCTAGGGCGGTTAGCAAAAACGACGTCGTTTTGGGTGAAGCATTGCTCGATGGCCTCGGGCGAGGAGACCACGAGGAAAGGGCGTTGGCCAAGGCGGAGGCTGAAGACGTGGCCGTAGCGGCGGGAGAACGACTCCAGGGTGCGGTGGATCGGCTCCTTGATGCGGTGGAGGTGGCCCACCACCGGCGCAGCCGGTGCGCTCGGCGGGCTCCGACTAGTTGGGCGTGCCCTAGTGAGTAAGAAGACTAGGGTTGCAAGAAGAGCCAGAAAGAAGTAGAGTGTGATCATTGAAGTCTCCATAGATGATTTCATTGATAATATTTTGTGAGGATACAATTCATACACTCCATAACATATATAGATGGATACATAAACAGGGTACAAAATTGAATGAATGGATATCATTTGTGCAGTGGCGGGTCCTCTTTAGGGCTAGTGGTGGCAGTACATTTTCTTCCAAATCTAAAATAAAATTTAATTAGGGCGGTGAAAGGTAATTATAAACTTGGGTGATAGAAAAAATAAGGAAAAAACTAAATAAAATAACCCATCTTTTGGAGATGTGTTAAAAAAAATATATATGTTCACCTTTCAACGGTAAAAAGAAATTCCAATATTTTGAGAGGTGGTAACAAAGTATCTATATACCATTTTGGTGAATTTTAAATGATTATAACTTATTTTGATGAGAATAATATTATTTGACCAATTACATGTTATTATTTTGACTCAATTTATGATTAAGAAAAATGACATCACCGATGAGGTGGAGGTTGCCCACCACTGACGTCACCGATGGGGCTCGGCGGGTTACGAGGTGGGCGTGGCCTAGTGAATACGAAGACTAGGGTTGCAAGAAGAGCCAAGAAGAAGTAAATGGTGATCACTGAAGTCTCCATAGATGATTTAACTGTGAGGATACAATCACTGTCGGATCCTGAAGCGTTTAGTTGAGGGGGTGAATAATTAATCTCTAATTTTTTTTCGAAAAAATCATCAATATTTGAAGTTTTCAGGTTTAATTATAGTATTAAGTTATGAAGTTTAACAAATGATGGGTATGATAGAAGTGTATTAATTTGGTAAATGATGTGAAAAATAATTTATATCGCTTCAATCTTGAAACGTTTATAACTTTTTACTCAGTTATCGGATTTGAGCTTACAATATATCAAATCGAAGGTATCGACGAGAGGAATATGTATATTAAATTTCATTTTTGATTGGGGGGCGACTGCCACCTCCGGTCCTTTAAAGGATCCGCCCCTGGATACAATTCATATGCTCCGTAACATATATAGATGGATACATATGAAGGATACAAAACTGAATGAATGGATCTCATTTCTCCTCAATTTAAACGTTGGAGTTATAAGTTTACTCACCGTACCGTTGGATATGTGGCCAGAGGATTACCTTGCGCAAGTGATTAATTATGGGGAAAACGACTACAATTCCTACACAATACTCCGTAGTTTGTGTAATTAGACTAACTCCGATTGTATGTTAAAAAATGCATTTGATACAAACTGTGCTTCAATATATGGTTATTTTTGAGTTCAAAATGTGGATTATTTACATATATCAAAGTCCGACTCGAACAACTGATAACTCAGGCCAACCACTCAGATCCGATGACTAGGGGACTTGTGTACGAGCGCACAGGCGCTAGTAGCCAATACACAAGTCGAGTGAAGTTCCATTCTAAAACCAATTGGCAATACAAAAAGTAGCCCACCGACTTATATATTAAGTCTCTTTATGCTCAACTTTCAATGTGGGACTATTTGTGGTCTCATTCACATCTCAACATCTAGATTTGGTTGTTGGTGCTAATTTTTTAGTGTAGTGTTGATACCATGTGAGAAATCGAGAAACCCGAGCCGGATCGTATCAAATCGGAAGTCGTGTCGGGTTTATTATATTTTTGTTTATAAGATCAGGATCCACCACTTTACACAAAAGCTTAAGCCATTGTGTGCAACCCGCCTGGATCGGGTCGACACTTGAACAATTTTTTTTCCTTTCCGGGTCGAGACTCTCAATCACTTTATAGCTCGCCCGGTTTTTTGGTTTTTTATGACGGGTTTCGGCATCTCAATCGCCTACCCCGAAGTCAGGAAAATTGACCCGACTCGGACCTGCTCTGATACCATGTTGGATTCAAGAATTGCAGTTGAGTTTCTGGAAAAATACGAGGAGTATGAAGAAGGAGAGGTAAGCAATCAACTGATTTTCATTACTCAAACAAGTGTACAGAGCAAAGCTTTTATACAAACCAATCGATACAGAATATGGGCTAAGCCCAAACTATAACCAGCTAACCCAACTAGAAAATAGGCCCAATATCTAATGTCAATAGGATGCACTTCCGTTCCCAATACTCATTCATCCTCCTCATTATAAACGTTGGAGACCCATACCATACGGTTGGAGACCACTTCAACGACAATTATATTACATACGTCAGCTAGCTACTCTATATATACGTCATTTCTTATACAAAATCAGAAAGGCTATATGTACCGAATGCACTCAACATGAATGAATATAGGATCCATTTGATCCCTAGTAATTACATCTGACATTAAAAAAGTAATGAACGGATCTTTGATCCATTTAACATAACGAACGGATCAAATATCTGTTGATGCTTTTTTTTTTTAAAAACAACAAGTTTCTAAAATTTTGAAAAAAATTATTTACAAATCACAAATGGATCGCTTATAAGGATTGCGCTGACAATGTAACTGCTCTGGAATTGAGTTAGGTGGGCCTAAAGCCTATATAAGGCAAATAACATGTAAATCATGTAATGGTGAGGATATCCAATGAATTACAAAGTTTCCTCCTCAACTTATCATCTCTCTCCCTCTCTACGTCAGAACTCTAAACTCTCATTCTCATCTCCCTTCGCCTTCCTTTCACCCAAATCTCGACCCTAAATCACCTCAAATGGAGTTCGGTCCTGATATTATTATGGAGACGTCTTGCCATGACAACCCTTCCCGTAGAGCTAGGGCTTCAGCTCTAAGTGGGGTTTGTTTGCCTATAGAAGCATATCCAAAGTGAATGGGTTGTCCTTCCCAGCCTCGGATTATATAACCTAAGGTGTCGTCATCTATCAAAATGATAGATCCATCAAAATTTAATTTCATACCCTCGGCGGGGTCTCTTCCACCTAAACAAGCTACATTTTTTCTTATTTAGTTTCGGCGGTTTGGTTGGTGCCCTCGTGGGAAGGGTCTCCTCAAAAGTACAAGCGCAATGCCAGTTATTGAGTTGTGTTTATAAGAAGTGCCAATCTTGACACTTTTAGACGTAGAAATGGGTTCCTACTTCCTACATAATTTCACGTCGAAAATGGCAGATTGTCACTCATGACACAAAAAATGCTTATGCCTTCTTAAAGCGTCAAAATTGATTTTTTTTAATGTTTTATAATGTCGAAAATGGCCCGCTTTTCCTGTAGTGTCCTATTTGAGGTGCTCTAATATTTTCTCCTCGGCATATAGTATTTGTAAATAAAATGCTTCAATAAATCAAACAAAGGATCACTCTATAAACCAGGAATTATTTTATACACAAATGGACAAACTTTACTTCAATTGACGTAAGGTTAGAGCAACTCACTCTGATGTAAGTCTTGGTCAATGGATTTTTGAATCCAGTGTCATCAAGTTTGCAGATCTAAGTACCAAACCAAAAGGCCGGTGATTCATCAAGTTTAACAAACATAAAAAAATGACCTAGCAATCAAAGTTGTGCAAACACCATTAGAGTTGGTAGAAACAAACACCCAATTAAATTAGAACGGCTGAATCTAGACTAATTTCTCTGTGCATGGGATGGGATAAGATGAAACCGTCGTCGTCATCGTCTTTGAGCCATCCGCCCTCGAAGGAGGCAAGAAGTCGAAGGTATAACCTCTGATATATTGTCAATGGCCGCGGGGAATTGAGTTCCTAACCATTCTGAAATGGCTCACTGGAAAGGACTTGTGGGTAGTATTCATAGGTCTCCGATTCAAACCCCGGAATGACCGCTCTTTATTTACCAATTTAAGGGGAATTGAGTTCCTCTACGTACTTCTCTTTCGGATTTTTAATTTATTTTTTAAATTTAAAAAATAGCGGAATAACAATACTACCGTCAATATAAACTTCGTGTGGGTCCCTTTGTCTGTAAAGTTGGAAGACCACCTGCACTTTGTCATTTATCAAGATGAGGAAAGCGGGTAATATTGAGGCCTAGAAGACCCGAATGAAGAAACTGATCACGGATGATATTGAAAAGTGGAAAAGAGCTAGCAGATGTAACACGACTGATAAAGAGGTTTTACCAAAACAAAGGGGGAAAAGGTCTCGCTAAAAATAAAAAAAAGGTATATGTTGAGAGATTTGGTATGGGAGTGTCCCTCCCACATTGATTACAAAAGACTAAAAATGATGGGTTATAAGGAAGGGTGAAACTCTACACAATAGCTTAAGCTTTTGTGTTAAAGATTATGGATCTAATAATAGAAGGAGACTCAAAAATTATTACGGATTACCTAAGTAAAAAGGTTGGTTGTCCCTGGAAAATAAAAATGGTTATGTCCGATATCCAAGATCTTCTCCAAGGAGTAAAAAACGTCAGTACAACCCATATTCCCCGCATTGGTAACCGGGTAGCAGATAAGATTGCACACATTTGCTACTCTACTAGGGGGCCAGATTTATACCTTGCACACATTTGCTACTCTACTAGGGGGCCAGATTTATACCTTAATTCAGGTCTTCTAGGCCTCATTCGGTTGGATGCTTTCGGATAGGGTTTTTCCGTCCGAATCATCCGATAAAATGCTTTCGGATTGGGTTTTCTCATCCGAATTATTACCTAAAAAAAAAAAAAAAATCATGTGGGCACACATGAGGCGAAATTGGTATAAAACACAGGGATACTTGTAAATTGATAATTAAACTGTTGTACAATACGTGAGAAAGTCGATACATCGAGGGTAGGCGAAATTTCGGAAGTATTAATAAAGTCAAAGTTGAGAGAGCACATCGATCATACAAGAGCGAGGCTTACAAACGACGTTAAGGTGATTGCTTTTAGTAATGGTAACGCCACCGGCCGCGGCACCCATTTCCTCCATGTCCACCACCCCACCCGCCGCGCTCTCGAACTCGAAGCACTGAATCCACGTGGCCAGAGCCAGCATCATCGTCCGCATCGCGAGGTTCGAGCCGGGGCAAGCCCTCCTCCCCACGCCGAACGGGATGAACCGGAACCCGAGCCTAGACTCCCCGGCCTCGAACCTCTCGGGCCTGAAAGCGAGTGGGTCCTCCCACAGGTTCGGGTCCCGGTGGAGGGCCCACGCGTTGACTATAAGGATTGTGCCCTTGGGGACGTGGTAGCCCGCTATGGTGGTGTTCGCCGATGAGAAATGAGGGACCAGGAGTGGGGCCACCGGGAAGAGGCGGAGCGTCTCGTTGACCACGCACCGGAGGAAGGGGAGGCTGGTGAGGTCGGAGTCGTCGACGAGGCGGGCTGCGCCGATGCAGGCGTCGAGCTCGGCTCGAGCCTTGTAGAAGGCTGCCGGGTGGTTGAGGAGGAGGGACATTGCCCACTCCATTGTGCGCGCGGATGTGTCGGTTCCTGCCGTCAACATCACCTGCACGATTTTTTTTTTTTTTGGAAATCATCTAACTCAACAAACGATACACATGACCAACCAATATTTGAATCTATTTTTTCTAAATTATAGTAAAAAAAAATCAACAAAATTGCCAAAAACTTATGATATTCTTATTCGCACGACTAAAATTTCGTCAAATGCACGATCATTTTCACCGACTTTATGTGTTGATACGCGTTTTTTGTCTGAAAAAAGCTTGTCGATATGGGAAGTTAGATTCGACAAAAATGATTGTCATTTTGCCAACCCCGGCTTTTCGTGTCGGCAAACTTTTTTCATGCGAAAAACACTTGCCGACATCGGAAGTCGGTAAACCCATCGTGTGTTAAGCGAACGTAACCGTGCGAAGAACAAGCTGAAAACGTATTTAGAAAATAATCAAAACAAGATAAGTCATTGTTTTAAACGAGTCTATAAGCATATTTATTAAAAAGGAAATAAAATAATTAAGACCTACTTTTAATTTTTTTTAAAATATTTTTTAAAAATACATTATTATAATACAGTCTTATTATAATACAGTCTTGTTACAAACAATGAGTACTCTATTGTAAATGTTTTTTAAAATTGGAGAGATCGAGGAAGATTAATACAAGAGTCGATGTTATAAACAACGATTTTTTGTATTATATATATACCTCCAAATTTTTGTAAAAATATATTAAGACAATAGAAAATGCTAAAAAAATCCATCTAAGGGTCCGTTTGGTAATCCAAGTAGTTTTTCGGAGCTTTTGGTTTTAATAATTTATAGTTTTAAATAAGTTAAATATAAGATTTTAATTTAATTAGCTTTTGAAATTAGATTTTCAACAGCTACTAACCGCAAGCTTTTCAGAATTCTATTCATTTTCTCCTATCTGATCAGCTAGTTTGTATCAGCTATTCTATCAGCTGGGTTACCAAACACTTTACTAGCTTATGAAAACTCCAATTCAACATATATTTAACACACTTAATCCATCAGCTTCAGCTACCCTATCAGCTTCAGCTACCCCATCAGCTCCGTGTTACCAAACTGACCCTAAGTCACTATTTGTAACAATATCTATATTATTTTGTTATTTTTTTATAAATGCGTGAGAGACTTGTTGTCTCAATCAGTGATTTATCTCTATTTTAACTATCTTTCAAATAATTTTTTTTTACTGCAAAACCAAATGATCAATTAGTAATTAGCATCATCCAAACACAACAATTTTAGTTCATAGAGAATAAAAGCTAAATCCGAAAAGAAAACAGAATTGTTCTGTCTGATCTTTGCAAGCCAATCTGCCACCCAATTCGGTTGTCTCCGGATGTGACTCCATCGACATTCCTCAAACCTTCTCGTCAAATAAATTTCTAATATTTTGAGTATTTTTCTGTAAAAAAAATCTATTTAAAAATAAATCATTTTTCTTGAGCCACAAGTCGTTGGATTATCGGGAGTAAATTAATCAAGACATGTATAATGTGCAACCTTAAATATTACTTAGCTGAAGTATCGATCAAATATCTGTAGGCTCTTTCAAAGATTTTATTCTTCTCTTAGTATCTATCAAATATATTCTATTATTAGTTGCAGTTATATTAACAAGTACAAAATCATAACGTACAATAAATAAGAATATAATTATATATTTATATAATGTGAAAATTAGGCTGCCTAGCCTAATTTTGTGTATTTACTTTAGTATTAGTTAAATTTCGCAAATTTGAGTTTATGAGTAATATTATTGATTATTATTACAATATATGAATTATTAATGTGTGTAAAATTTTAAAATATATTAAAATAATGAAGATTTTTCTAAGTCCGCCTAGACGCTAGACAGTCACCTATCGCTTAGAACCTTTTAAAACATTAAATAGAGCCTAACATTGGCTATTTAATAAAATAAAATTCATCTAAATTTTAATCTTAAATTAGATTATAATTTTAAGGTAGATTAAGTTTTGACATATCCAACAGAGCCTAACATTGGCTATTTCGCTATTTTTTTAATTTTTTTCTATTTTAAAAAAAAGATCATTTTTCTTAGGTCGTGAGGCCAAAGTCGATCGGAAGTAAATTAATCAAGACATGTATAGTGTGCAAATTTAAATATTATTTAGCTAAGGGATCTATCAAATATTATACTCTTTTACCCAATTAGGATGCTCTTTCAAAAGATTTTATTCTTTTCTCAAAACTATATTTAATATATTATTAGTTGCTGTCATATTAACAAGTACAAAATCATAACGTAAAATAAATAAGAATATAATTATATAATGTGAAAACTAGTGCAATTCCCGCGCCATGTCATAGTTTTTTAAAACTAAAATATTAATAATATATAAAAATATATTATAAAATACTAATAAAAGTTAAGATAAATATCATAAAAAACATTACAATAAATGATTTTATAAGTCTCAAATAAAATTATTTTTTTAAATCTCATGTAAAGTATAATATATAAATGTAGATATTTTAAATCACCCAATAATAATAATAATAATATCAATATCATTGTAACTTTGTTTAAATGTGATGTGTCACAACCAATAATTATATTCAATGTTTTGAATTAAATTCAATAGTTAGTATATAAATTTGAGTTAAGCTCAATAGTTAGTAAATATGTTAAGAATAAAAGAAAAAAATGTAAATGGTTTAAAGAGATAAAGAAAATAATAAAAAATTAAAATTAATAAATAATTAAAAAGGCAAAAACGGGACTGGGATGAGAGGGGAAAAAATGAGTAGGATAAAACAGGACTGTTTGAAGTTGCTAAACTGGAAGGAGAATGTGACACCTAACGAAAGAAGTAGTATATAGATATAGATTAGGATAATTATTCTTTTTAAGTGGAGTGAATTATTGACAAACTCACCACAATGATGCCTTTGAGAATGTCGTCGGAGAAGCACTCGGGCTCCGCCTTCTGCAACACCAGCAGCTCCTCCGCCAACGATCTCGTCTCACCGCCTCCCACCCGCATCTCCTTCCTTACATGGTCGAGCAAGCTCTGCAAGAACCGGTCCCGGATCAGCCAAACCGCCCTCATTTGTTTCTCCGGCCGGCCGAACCGCCTCAGAACCGGGAAAAAATCGTACCGGGTCATAAACTTGGACGGAACGAACAGCTCGGCGGGGGCCTCGGCGGCGGCCCACCTCTTCCCGGCCACCATCCGCATCACAACGTTCTTGGTGAGCCCGAAGAAGGCCTCGTTCAAGTCCACCCGCGAGCCCGACCCGGCAAGCAGCCCGCGGGCGGCGAACCGGACCTCCTCGTTGCGGATCCGAGCGGTCAGGGCGAGGCGGTGGGAGGAGAAGGCGCCAACGGTCATGATGCGGCGGAGGGTGCGCCATAAGTCGCCGTAATTAGCCCATGCGACGGTGGTGTAGTTGTAGCCGAGGACCTCACCGGGGACGAACCTCGGGCGGTTGGCGAAAACGACGTCGTTTTGGGGGGTGAAGCATTCCTCGGCGGCGTCGGGGGAGGAAACGACTAGGAAGGGGCAGCAGCCGAGGCGGAGGCGGAAGACGGGGCCGTAGGTGCGGGAGAGGGACTCGAGGCGGCGGTGGAGCGGCTCCTGGAGGAGGTGGAGGTGGCCGAGCACCGGGAGTGCCGGTGGGGCCGGTGGGAGGGTTTGTTCTGAGTGGAGGTTGCGCTTTAGAAGCTTGGAGAGGAAGATTATGATTGTAAGGACAACCAAGAAATAGAGGATACTGGGATCCATTTTTTTTTTGTGTTTGTAAAATGCACATGGAATTGGAAGGAGTGATCAAAGTGATCCTATTTATAGAGGTTAATGTGAAGGAAAAATTGCAAAAACCTCCCCTTAAATATGTTCTTTTGTCTAAAATCACCCGTTAAAATAAAAAATTATAAAAACCACCCCTTAAATATGATCAAACATCAAGTGATCCTATTTATAGAGGTTAATGTGACATAGAATACCATAGTCGTTCTACTATGGTGGAACCTCCTCCCCCGTTGTCTATTAATATGCCATTGAATCATTGTTGACTGACGACACACCAAGATCTGCCCCCGACGGTGGTCTCACTGACCAATTAGCGAGTCGGGGCTCGAGGGTAACGCGCCCCTGACTCCTTTAATATAAAATCGGTTCTCTACCCGTGAACGTAGGTAACGTATTGTTGTCGAACCACGTTAAATCTCTGTGTCGTTCTTTAATCTCTTTCTAAGAAATCAAATCTGCTCGAGAATCTCCCACGAGGACATCTCCGACTGCCTTTATATTCGATAGATTCCATGAGCAATGTGTTTGCCTATTCATCATCGACGCCACCTTGAAAGATTGTTTGATCGACAATAGCACCTCACCCTTCTGCCTTTCCTCTTTCACTTGATTTTTCATCTATTTCTATGGCCCTTATCAAATCCAATTTATTCTCAATCAAAACAATTGTTTTTGGCTTTAGCTCCAATGGATAGCTCTTTAAATTCATCCATTAATTTTCCTTTCATAGTGGGATAAATTTACAGGTTTTCCAAATTGAATTGGAAAAAGGGTCATGTAATTTTATCTCTAAAAGGTTTGAAATTTTATTAAAAGGAGTTTGTGACCTCCATATGTACATGTTAAAAGCTTCAAAGGGGGATCGAAACATTAAATCTAAATCGATGATCTTTTCGAGCTGAAAAATATACCAATAAAGTCAAACGGAAAAGAGGGAGGGGTGGTGAAATGTTAACGGAGTATAAGGGGTGATTTTCTGCAATTTTTGTTTTAACGGGTGATTTAATGCAAAATGACATATTTAAAGGGTGGTTTTTGTAATTTCCCCTAATGTGAAAACAGTTAAATTGAATTTCGGGAATCTCGATCACACCGTCGGGTTAGGGTCGGGTGTTCGGGTCCATTACGGGTCGGTTCATTTCGAGTTACGGGTCATGAAATGCTCAACCCAGATCCATTCAGGTTGACCCAACGAGTCAAGAGTGTTACTCATCCATAATCTTTTAAATGTCATCCACGTAATTTAAGGATGATACAATATGTAAAATATCAATTTTTTTTAATTATTTGTTATAATATCATTCTTTTTAGTTTGAAGTATGAAATTATATATAGTATATAAATTGATATTTTATATAATTTTTATCATCCTTAAAATCATACATGAATAGTAAACAACATTTAAAAGTAAACAGATGGAATATTTTTTAATGGCTATTTACATAGTTCGTAAACCTAAAATTGTTATATTACCCTAATAATGGTTATATTATTGAAAAGAAGTAATTAATGTTGCTACGATTGACGAAACTCGTTCTGAAAATCTTGTGATGGCGGATTCTTGGATCAAGTTGGACGCGGGCGAGCTCAGACGATCGGGCTTACCTAAGACGCGCGACGAGATTACCGTCGGCGTACCAAAAACCTGTGCCGATCCGAGCTCAAGCCATCCGCGGACCACCGTCCTCCCAGGGCTTCATCAAACGTCAGCTCCCGCTGATCGAGACGAATCCCGCTCGGAAAGGCTCTTCGAGCCATCAAAACCGACCCCTAGTCTCAAGGTCTCGACCCATATTTATAGGTAGGGGTGTTATGTGAACACGAGTAGCTCGAATTCGACTCGTACTCGCTCGATAAAATCTCGACTCGAGTTCGTTTATTTTCTAAACGAGCCGAGTATGAGCACATTTTTAAGCTCGGTCCAAAGCTCGGCTCGTTCGAATCAAACTCGAATAGCTCGAATTTTATGGAATTTATAAAATTTCCTTTAAGTTATTGTATAATGAGTGAGTATAATTGCCTAAAGCTCGAAAAAAGCTCGGCTCGAGCTCGCTCATTTTCTAAACGAGCCGAATATGAGCACATTTTTAAGCTCGAATCAAAATTTAGGCTCGGCTCGAACTCGCTCATATTCTAAATGAACTGAATATGAACAAGCAATACTCGGCTCGTTCGGCTCGAATAACATCCCTATTTATAGGGCAACCTCATGAGCCTTTATCGACAAGTGTCCCGAGGTAGATGACAAATGTCGTGTTGTTCGGGACACGTGCCCTTAATGTGGACACTTTCACATGTAATAAGCTTTAGATGGAATTATCCATCATTTGGTTGATACATTATAATCATCCTAAAAACAGGTTTATTTATATAGCGGGAACCCGATTATTTACTTGTGATATCGTAAATATTATTTATTTTTTGGTGCATCGTCAATTCTCACCTGCAACGAGATTACCGTTGGACGTGGGTTCAGGTCCCACGGTGGGTACCAGTGATGAAACCCGTTCTGAAAATCCTGTGATGGCGGATTCTTGGATCAAGTTGGGCGCGGGCGAGCTCAGACGACCGGGCTTACCTGAGACGCGCGACGAGATTACCGCCGACGTACCAAAAACCTGTGCCGATCCGAGCTCAAGCCATCCGCGGACCACCGTCCTCCCAGGGCTTCATCAAACGTCGGCTCCCGCTGATCGAGATGAATCCCGCTCGGGAAGGCTCTTCGAGCCATCAAAAACCGACCCCTAGTCTCAAGGTCTCCACCCATATTTATAGGGCAACCTCATGAGCCTTTATCGACAAGTGTCCCGAGGTAGATGACAAATGTCGTGTTGTTCGGGACACATGTCCTTAATGTGGACACTTTCACATGTAATAAGCTTTAGGTGGAATTATCCATCATTTGGTTGATACATTATAATCATTCTAAAAGCGGGTTTATTTATATTGCGGGAACTCAATTATTTACTTGTGATATCGTAAATATTATTTATTTTTTGGTGCATCGTCAAGTCTCACCTGCAACGAGATTACCGTTGGACGTGGGTTCGGGCCCCACGGTGGGCGCCAGTGACGAAACCCGTTCTGAAAATCATGTGATGGCGGATTCTTGGATCAAGTTGGACGCGGACGAGCTCAGATGATCGGGCTTACCTGAGACGCGCGACGAGATTACCGTCGACGTACCAAAAACCTATACCGATCCGAGCTCAAGCCATCCGCGGACCACAGTCCTCCCAGGGCTTCATCAAACGTCCGCTCTCGCTGATCGAGATGAATCCCGCGCGGGAAGGCTCTTCAAGCCATCAAAAACCGACCCCTAGTCTCAAGGTCTCCACCCATATTTATAGGGCAACCTCATGAGCCTTTATCGATAAGTGTCCCGAGGTAGATGACAAATGTCATGTTGTTCGGGACACGTGTCCTTAATGTGGACACTTTCACATGTAATAAGCTTTAGGTGAAATTATCCATCATTTGGTTGATACATCCACCCCTTATACTTATAATTTTAAAAGCAATGTCTTCAAAAAAAAATTGAGCCACGTGTCAACCCTTTGAGCAGCCTAAGAAACTACTTTCTTTACCCATGTTCTTTCAACTGCACAAATCCCCTTCCCTCTCTCATCTCCTCCTCGCATCTGAAATTCTCCTGCCTCTGAATTGGCTAAATCATCTGAATTGGGAAATTCTCCTCTCCTCCCAAGTCACAACTGTAACGGTACTTCCAAACTTCTTAGTTCCTCGATTTTCCCTAATCGGCCCTCGCCATGGTTGTCGAAAGATCCAAGCAGGAAGATTCTTGGATCACCGAATCCCAGTTTTATCATGGCTAGCAAGGTCGTCGTTGCCCACATCGGCGGGATGAGGAGAGGACGCAGCCACCGGATCACCGAATCCCAGAAAATGGGTAAATTTGCTTCAGATTTGAGGGAGACACATCTGGCATAACCTTTATCGAAAGCAAACTTGCCCATTTTCTATCCGAAGTCGATGGAGAATCTATTTCTCCGATAAATCTTGTCCAGTCGATTCCAATACGTGTCATGTCGTTTTGCTTTGGGTGTCCAGTTAAAACTAACTGCTTACACGTCAACCTGCAAATAAATCCCCGCTCAATTGCTTCTTCTTCGAAGTGAAACGGCAACAATAAAGTTGCAGAGGAGAGAGGACTCTACCATCTCTCTGTCCTATCATCACTAATCTCTCTCTCATCTGCAACTTTACTTTTCTTTTTTCACTCCCCTCTCTCTCTCTCGCGCCATTGCTTTTTCTATCTCTCTCTGCCTTTCTCCTCTGCAGATGAGACTTGCTTTCCCCCCTCTCTCTCTCTCTCTCCCTCCCCTTATTTTTCTCGCCCTATCTGCCTCTCTCCTCTGAGGTGTCACACATTGGAAGGTTGCACCCCCCTCCCTTACCTGCTACCGGCTCCAAGGGTTGCCCAATTATCCAGTTTTACCCAATTAAAAACCGGGTTGGGTTAACCTTGCAATACTTTCGGTTTTTTGGGTTACTTTGTGCATTTCCCTCTAATTATTAGGTGAAACGTGGTTTGAAATCGCGTATTTGCTTTTAATCATAAAAATGCGGTTTTAACCCGCGTTTTTTAGGGTTAAATTTTCTCCACATTTTTCTTCAGTTTTAAATTTTAGAATTCGCAAAAGAAATGCGGTTTGTCAAATCTGCAAAAAATAAATATTTTGTAAATATTTTAAATGTGTCAATATTTTGATAAATAATTATTTTTTTAGTGAATATTTAGAAAAAAATTTCTCAACTCTCTAATCCTCAAAACAAATAAGGCTAAAAATAGCGGATAATCATGATACACGTACATTACACACGATCACAATCCCTTACATTTGAATTTTTTGTGTGTTGTTGAAATTGATCTTAAAATAATAATGACGATTTAGTAAATCCCGTCATGAAATAGGTTTTGAGGAGTTAACATATTGTAGGCATGATTATCAGAGAGAGAGAGAGAGTCAACATGGGCTTTTAAATTAAATTAAAATTGTAAGTGTTGTGTTAAACTTGTATATTGTATAGTAGGTTGATAGGTGGCATGAGCACTTAAACTTAAGTTAACTTTAGTACCATTTGGCTTATGAAACAATATGCACCTAAGTACCTTATAATATATGTGACATTACTCTAAGGGTTGCAAGAACCCCTAAATACTTTGGTGTTTAGGTTTGGATCACTTGGCCTAAAAGAGTGATGACTATATATCTATATCTAATATCTAATATAATACTAAAACAGCTGCGAAAGATACACATGACAGCCTCACATTAAAAGTGACACGTGACAGTCATTCGCTTCACATACCTCCATATATACTTCCATAAATATCCTTAGATTAAATATTAAGTATTGATATTATTTCGAAAAACCATACTTCATTTTTACCATCCCATCTCTAGAATTTAATAAAATTACAATATTTTCAACATAAAACACAACATGTACCATTTCCTGATTTATAAAACTTGCATTAACCAACTTTCCATTAAATTCATCAATCCTCGCAGCTCCTGACTCAAACATGTTTTGCAGTTCCTGCCCTTCGTCAAATACACTCGGCCAACTTCTATTTGGTTGAAAAACTGATCAGCAACAACATTTAAGAAGGTGACTCGAATCTCTCCTCCGTCAAAATCTATAAGCTCAAAGGAGAAAACTTTCCTATCCCCACGGGCTTGGTATAATGCCTCAAAACAGTCTTTGCAGTCATTTTGGCCTTAATTGTCCACCGACCTTGGTAAGAATTTAATGCAGCAATCGAAATTAGGAAGGCAATGAGGGACCCCTGTTCATGTACATGGGTGGAGGCTGTTGATTCCCAGGTTGAGAATTAGGAAGGCAATGAGGGACTTGAGTCCTAGAGTTGTTAAAAAAAATGGTAGAAATCATTTTCAATTAATGTTTGCTAACCTGACACTCAAAACTCCCTGCCACAGTAGCTGCACTTGGATCCATCGGCTGATGAAGGCCCTTCTTTCACTTCATGATTTTTTCTTGAGAAAATAAAAGCAAATGATAATAAGTGTCATTTAAACATTCAACATAGCAATAGATATTTGTTAAATTTAAAAACAAAAAAGATTGCAATTTGAAGAAAAATATTTGATTTTAGCCAATTGAGTTGTTTCTGCGGGAAGGATTTGTTAACAACTGGGTTTGATTTTTAAAATCCATTGTTTATCTATTGAAAAAACAAAAAAGATTGCAATGTACAACAAACACAATTGATTTTACCAGTGAGCTTGATTGTTTATTATTAAAATCCAATGTTTATCTGACGGTAAATTGATGGATAAAACAGAATTAATTTTACGCGTGTTTTATCTATTAAAATATAATATTTATCTGATAGTAAATTGATGGTTAATTATCTGTTGTAATTATTGGTTAAAACCCAATGCTTATCTATTAATTTAAACAGAATTGATTTTAACCATGAGTTTCTTTGGAATGTTTATCTATTAAAATCCAATGTTTTTCTGATGGTAAATTGATGGCTAATTACCTACGGAATTATTGGTTAAAACCTAATGTTTATCTATTAAAAAAATATAGCAATCTCGAATATTTTTTGGGATTTTTTACGGCTGGATTATTCACATTTATTCATCTCTATATATTGATAATGAAAGATAACAATTAAATCACCTATTTTCATCAATCTTCAGCGGGTTACATTCTGCTTCATCAATCAATGCTCTTCATTAGGGATACTTTCTAAGAAGGGATTGAAAGTATTGATATGTGGTGAGGAAGGTCGACTAAAGAATACAACCATCAATCAATGTTGTATATATAGAGGTTTTCCAAAACTTAAACTAAGGAGGTGGGTTTACCATATTTTATTTGTGTTGTTCTTTCTATTATTTATGGCTTGCTTTATTATTTTTTCTTTATTATTTTTCTTATTACTATGATTTATGGTTTACTGTATTTCATAAATTTTCCCTCCAGCGAAGCTTTCAATCACCGGGAAAGGTATACCTTCCTATATCTGTGCAAGCCAGCCGAGTTTCGTGCATGATGTATGAAGCGGAACCCACTAATGAATACCAACCAGCATGTACACCATTGATGAGCAATTGCTTGGAATTATAAGGTTCAACTATTTATAATCACAACAACATTCAAAGACATTACATTAAGACTGAATTTTTTGCATTATCTCTGTACTTTTTTTTAACTCAAATGCAGTACACTATTTATGAGCAGCTGTTTGGAATTTTTTCATTTAACGACATTACTACTTATAAACAGCTGTCTAGGCAAATATAGAGAACAAAAGAGAAAAAGGCTATCTCACTGTGATACGATCAGAATCAGATGTCATCAGATCTGCCAATAAGCACATCAAGCAGGAGATTATCCACCTGTAGAAAGTCATCACTTATAACCCATACTTATTTATTGGTACACGTATATAACCCAAAAATCACCACTTTAATTTGATCAATAAGCACTAATAAGTAAGAAGTGATAAGTAATAACTTGATTAGCTCAATGTAGAGAAGTTGCTTTGTCCTTCAGCACAACCCATGTGTTACTTAATTACTGATACATATTTGAATCCTATTCGTTGCATTACACTTATTGAATCCATAATTACCCTCCTCTTAAAATTAGCATAAACTTTCCAGAATAAGACACTAATTATACAATTGAACCAAGGAATAACCGTCTAACAGTCTAAGTCATTTATGTACAACATGCCAATTTGATAAAATATCCCTTATAACGAATAAAAGAGCATAAAACATGTGCAAGCAAAAAATTCAAGTACCATAAGCTCCGCCTATGATTGATTAGTAGCTAGATCCCACAAAACATTGCCACTTTCTTCCCAAGCAATTATCTCTTGCAGATAGTTCCAAGTAAAAGATAACAACTCCATCTCATTTTAGACTATTATGTTGAACAAAAATCATTTCTACTATTTTAGACTACTTTTACATATGATGAATACGAAGCCTATGCGGGATTTGAACCCACATCTTAACCACAACGCTTTTCCAATTTTGAGCTAATAGACTTAAACTCTATGTTCAGCATTTTGAGCTAAACTAAAGAATCACTGAGCAAGAAGTGAAACCAGCATCAAAGTTGAGGCAACACTTTGAAAAAGTTCCACCAGATTGGTTCTTTACAAAAAAAAAAAAGTATGAATTAAACCTAGCAAATCAAAATCTAGCGTTTAAACTAGAGATCACCCAAAGAAAAAAAAAAGCAGACATCAGCAGCAACAGCAACAGTAGTAGCAATTTGAAAAGGACAAAGTCATGCCTAAACGAAGCTTTCCTAAAAAAATCAGCCCTGTGAGTTTTCCCAAATCCCAAATCACTCAAAATCGGATCAAAGTGAGGGCACATTTGAGGGAAAAGAAGGGGCAAACCTCTTACTGCTTTTCAAGTTGCTGAAGCTCTTGATTCCCCGTCTTCAAGTCCTTTTTGGCCTTTTTTCATCCTCTTCTCAGCCTCCTCTCCCAACTGTCAAAAACACATGAGAGCCAACCAAAGTTAAACGAACACAGCAGGTCGGATTACATAAGTCAAGTTGAAATCCCAAATTACAAATCAACAGCCTTGGTTAAATTTTCGGATCCCAATTCGTCAAAATCAACCCAGAATTAAGGGAAAATTAAGGGAAAAGAAAGAGGGCAAACCTGGTGTTCTTTAGGTCGCAACATGTCCGTCTCTCTTTGATTTTTCAGATCGAACTCGAGGAAGGATCTTTTTCAACTCGAAATTGACAAAGGTTAATTGCAACAATAATGTCGAATCTCTGGAATTTATGAAAGCTTTTGGGGACAGACAATGGAAATTGATTTTAGGGGTTTCGAAAGGAAGAGGATGGCTCAATTGGGGCTGGGGAGAAAGGAGTCGTCTCTTTTTTATTCTTCCGATCGACATACTGGAGAAATTGATTTCAAATCACAATTGAGAGATCCTCTTTGAGGTTTTCAGATAGAAATTGAAACGAAAAAGATGAATAAATTTGGGATGGGAGAAAGGAGACGGGTTACGGGTATCTGCCTATGGTAAGGGTAAGGTATGTCGACTGCCAACCTATGTTTCCCCCTTTTCTTTCTTTCTTTCGTTTTGTTTTAAAAAAAAAATCAAAACCGGGTTTAGTTAGACATTTATTTTTTTGTCTTCAAATTGTTACTACAAAAATTAAAATTAAAATAAAATATTAAATGACCTTATATACTTTATAATCATAGTATAATTATAAGACCTATTTGCATGCGAACCAAAAAAATCACTTATTTATATAAATATGTTATTATTTTTAATAATATTTATAAAGTAATCATAATATTATTATTATTATTATTTCATTTAATTCAACATATTGATAATATCATTTAATTTTAATAATATTTTAATATTATTAAAACATCGACTTAAATAATATAATAATAAAATAAATAATTCTACGTAAAATATTTTGACATATTAATATTATAATTTAATTTTCATAATATTTTAATATTATACTAATATTTATATTGATATTATAATTTAATATTTTTATAAAGTCTATATTTCTTTTCAGTGTATTACAATCATATCGATTTATGGATACACTCGAATCAATCTAATAGATATATAGAATTATTTACGGATAGACTTTACCAAATTCGATAGATTAATCAATATTTATGAAACGTTATATTTTAATGGCATGCCTATACAAAGGACATATATCGTTTCAATCAAGTAAAACCTATTGGATTAAGATCAACTTTTTGCTTAAAAAAATAATAAAATAAAACTATCGAACGTGATAGATAGAAAAAACAAAACAATCCAAACAACCTTATACTTATCATATCAATTGTATCGTGGTAGATATCTACTACTACTAAAAAAAAATCATCATAAAAGCATCTAATCTAATATAATATATTTTACAAATCTCGTGCGTTACGCACGGGCACTGTGCTAGTAATAACTTAATTCAGAATACCCTACGCTTACGTGACAGCCTCTCCACGTTTCACTCCTTCTTGCCCAATCATATTTTTTTTCTTTTTATTTTTTTTCCCTCTTCACATTTTCAATTATTCCCTTTATCTCTTTAAACCAACCACATTTTTTCTTTTATTCTTAACATATTTACTAACTATTGGGCTTAATTCAAAATATTGAATTCAATCTAATATAACTATTGGACTTAATTCAAATTTATTTACTAATTAACTATTAGGTTTAATTCAAATTTATTTACTAACTATTGGGTTTAATTCAAAACATTGAATATAACGGTTGGTTATGACATATCACATTTGAACAAAGTTACAGTGATATTGATATTATTATTACTGAGTAATTTAAAATATCTATATTTATGTCTTATACAGTTATACTTTACATGAGATTGAAAAAAAAACTGAGAGAATTATTAGATAAATTTATTGTAAAGTTTTTTTATGATTTTTATTTTAACTTTTAGTTTTAAAAAACCGCGCCATGGCGCGGGAATTATACTAGTTATATGTGTTACGTGTATGTATTGTTTCATCAAAGAGTGGCTCAATCCGGTTATACAGAGTTGGGCCTATTTGTGTTGGGCCGGATCTGCTTGTTTGGTTTCTTCTGTATTGGGCCCTTCTCAGATGACCGTTGGAGATGCTCTTGTAACCCTAGCTCAGCTGAGGGCTATATAAACCTCCTCCGGTTACTGTAGCGCCTTGAGCCTCATTTTGTAAAAACCCTAGCAGAAAGAAAGAGAGAGAAAGAGAGAGTGATGAGCGGTTTTTAGTCGCATAAACCGTATCAAAATAAAACTCAAACCTACAAACTAGTATAGCAAGCAAGTAAGAGGTCGATCCCACAGAGAATCAAGTATTCCTTTGCAATATGTATTTACCAATTAGTAGAAAGGGGTTTTTTGAGTTGTTGAAATAAGAAAGAAAACAAAATAAACTATAAACAGATTAATGCAAAACAATTTAGAGAAGATCGCTCTACCTACAACTATCCACTTTATTTGGTTGAATTGATATTGTAACTTCCTCTTGTCCTTTTAGTCTTCCTATGAATGCCCTTGTCCCGACCTAATATAGTTACTAGTCCAACCAGTCCTAGCAACCCTTATCAATCGAACAGTCCCTAAAGAAGGATTTAACCCAATTGATAGCTTTAAGTTCAGAGATTAGCCAAGGTATTTGCAGTCCCTAAAGAGGGATTTAACAACACATTCAACTTCCTACTCATTCAAATAGTTCAACCAGCCCTAAAGGAACAAGTTTGCTACTTGGGTTAAGGTTCGCAACCAGGAATCTACAAAACCCTAGCAATTGAATTGATCTAACAAGTTGGCCAGACAAGATAGAACAAATCAATAAACAATCAAGCACAAAGAAGTTGAAGCATTCAATATAGGAAATAAGGAACAAGATTCAGAAACTCACAATCAATCCAAATAAAGCTTCAAATTGCAAGGAGAACGAAGAGAGTTTAGTCGCCCATGGCGAACATCGCTCTCTCTCTAATTGTCTGATAGAACGTAAGAATGGAATGGAAGTTATGAAAAATAACATAAAAGTCGGCCTAAAAGACACCCAAGTCGGCCCTCAAAACAAAATAGAACAACTAGGGTTTTTTTCTCAAAACGGCGCTGCGCTGATGACCCGTGCGGCGGGCGCCGCAAGTGTTGCGGCGGGCGCAGCAAACCATGCGGTGGGCGCAGCATGAATACCGCCCCTGGCGGCGGGCGCAGCAAACCATGCGGCGGGCGCAGCAAACCATGCGGCGGGCGCTGCATTGGTCTTTCACGGAAATTCCGTCTTGAATCAGCTCTCGACGTCAACATGAAAGTTGTAGCCCTCTGAAAGAGCTTTCCAATGCATGGTCATAATAGTCGATCGGACAACCGAGGCCTCCAGAAAGTGCAAAACAAGTTCAGCATGTCTGGCGACAACTTCTGCAGACTTGTTCTTCGTTTAGGTTCGCTTCTTCTTCTCAGGACCTCTTGAGATCTTCATGTAAGCTTCTTCGATCAACTAGACATTCTCATCCAATGCGTTATCAACCCATGTCTCCTCCTCGGATCCACGATTACCTGAAATAATCAATAAAAGCATGTAGATTCCGACTCCAACCACACAGAGAACAAATATGCAAATTATACTTAAACCATGCATGATATGCATCATAACTAAGCTAAATGCAACCTATTATAACTCTCTAAATGCATGCTATCAGAGAGCGGCGACAACAGCTCTGATGTGAGCTCCTCCAAGGAAGACGGTGGTCTGACGGGTGTCTCTAGTGTTTGACAACCCGATCTCCGTGAGGAACTTCTTCGAAGTTTCTCGGTTGCCTTTCAGGGGGCCTTCCTTTATCTCTTCTCCTTCGTTTCCGTACTTCTGCTTTGAGGTTCCTAGGTTGCTAGTTTTCGTGCTCTTGCCGCCATAGCCAAGCTTGTAACTTGCTTCTGATGCTTTGTGGATACTGGGATCGGATCTCCCCTCTTGAGATCCCGCAGAGTAGGGTTTAACTCGAACTGCGTCAACAAATCGTGTGTTTCCTTTCGTTATTCGTTGTTTACTTGTGTGTTATCGAGAATTACAAACTTCAAATTGGTATCAGAGCCAGGTTGGCTAGATTTAAGATTTGGGGTCTTTGAGCTAGGGTTTCAGATCTGGAAATCGCTTTGATTGCTTGTTTGTTGTTTCGCTTCCGCTTGTCCTTTGGTTTTCTGTTCTTACATAAAAACAAAACTGTTTTTCAACACAGATTTGTGGGTTTTGTGAAACCCTAGATCTCCCTTCGATCCACATCTGCCATTATTGTGTGTTGTCCTAATTACTTGTGTGTTCTAGGGTTTGTTCTAGTGTGTCTTCTTTTAAGCTTTTTCTTATTCCGTTTTCTAACCATGTGCTTTCCTACAGGTACAAAATGTCAGACAATGGAATGAGAATCAAACCATTCGATGTAACGATTGATTTCTCCATATGGCAGCTCAAGCTTAAGGCCATACTCATTAAGGAAAAGTGTTGGAAGACTGTTTTGGGAGAGTACCCAGAGGGAGCCACTGATGCAGTCAAGAGAGATCTGGATGAAACTGCTCATTCAGAAATCTTCATACGACTCTCTGACGACGTGGCTCGTCAGGTTGTAAGTATTTCTAACCCAAAAGATCTATGGGACACTTTAGAAACTCTTTACCTGGCAAAGTCCTTGCCTAGTCGTATTGTCATCTTGTGTCGTCTGTTTAACTTTAAAATGGACACAAATCACTATCTGCAGTCAAATCTGGATAAATTTTTAAGGATGACTCAGGATTTAGAGAGATGTGATAAAAAGGACACAATTAAAGATGAATATCTGGTTATTCTGTTGTTGAATTCTCTGCCTCCTAAGTTTGATGTGTTAAAGGATGTCATCCAGTATAGTCAGGAGTCTATAACTAAGGATAAGATTCTTGAGTCTATTGTGCAGAAGAATGAAAGCCTTAAAGTGTTTAAGACTAAATCTGACAACAAGGGTGAAACTAAAACTGAGGTTCTCATGGTTAAAGGTAAAAAGAAGAAGAACAACAAACAGAAAAACAAGGATAAGAAATCTGAAAATGAGGATAAATCTGTTGCTGCTTCTTCCAATTCTGATAAAAAGAACAAAAAGTGTCATTATTGTGGTATCTATGGTCATTATATTAAGGAATGTCATTAGAAACAAAGGGATGAAGCTGAGAAAAGTCAAACTCAATCTGCTGTTGTGCTTGAGTCTCATTATCCCTATGAATTGCTTGTTGCTAGTGATTGTCATACCTTTGATGATTCCTGGATCTTAGATTCAGGATGTACTGTGCACTCTACTCCTAACAAGTCTGATTTTAGCTCATTGCAGGTGTTCAATGGGGGTGAGGTCATGTTAGGTGATCACACCTCCCTTGAAATCAAAGGGGTTGGTAATGTGCCTCTATATATGTTTGATGGTAAGGTCAGGCTCCTCCAAAATGTTAAGTGGGTGCCACAACTGAGGAGGAGACTGCTTTCTGAATTTGTTTTTGATGATATGGGTTTTGACATAAAAATTAAAAATGGTGTTAGACAGGTCATCAAAGATGGAACCACAATTATTAGGAGCATTAAAAAGGGAGGGTTGTATTTTGTACAATCCTCATCTGAAGTTAATGTTGCTAGTAATAGTGGCTCCATGGATTTGCATCAAACTAAGCTGTTGCATAGTAGGCTAGGTGTTAGGAGGAAATAGTCAAGTATGAAATATATATTCCAAATCCGACTCCCTGATCTCCGCAAATTAATTACAAGACTTCCTCCCGCTGTAGTAGAAGGTAGTCAGGATCGATCCATGAGGAAGCGTGTCAGCGCCCGCCTTTTCAGTTCCAAACTTAGCAGAAAATCGACCAGAAAAAGCACTCGATATCGACCTTACCTAGTCAATATCGACCACTGTCGACAGTAAACAGTAAACACAGAAAAGCAGAAACAGAACAGAAACTGCAGACCGGTCAATTTCGACCCAAGTGACTCGATATCGACCTTAAAAATCGACCAACAGTGACTAAATTTCGACCAACTCAGAAACTGAAAATCGCAACCTTTCGCAGACAGAATTCGAAACTTGTGAAATAAATCAGTAAAATAAAAGACTTCCAAGATCGGGGTTTCAACACCTCAACGATAACCATGCAAAATAACACATAAAGGCATAAAAGATCATGCTTTTCATCAAATAACTTTTGTTATTAACAAATAGGAATATAGAGGCTTTCGCATAAACCCTAATTGTTACTAACCCTTTTCACATAATTAATCCAAGTTGTATTAAGATCAATTTCGCTTCAATAATACAAACAAGGATCACCTTCAACTTTCGCAAAAGAATCATGCTCATAGGGATAGAAGATGAAATCGCATCAAAAGCTTGTACCTTTACCGCATCACCTCACATGGCTACCGTCGGGCTCACCCCGACCCTAGAAGTTGGGTGACTACTCGCTCTTCATCAAGAATAAACACATTAAAGATTTCAAGAAAATAAATTGCATTAAATAAACTAAATAAGACTTACAACCGAACGAATCCAAAACGTCTCTCAACACCTTTGCTCATCTCGGCCTCTCTCTCTACTCGCTATTTCTCTCTCTCTACGTGGCTTGTAGCTTGGATTGATTGAATTCCCTAGAATCCAGCCCCTAAAGCCTTATTTATAGTATTCATTCCCTAGCTAATCTAGGAAAGAAATATCTATCTATATCTAAACTTTCTATCTAAAAACATTGAGATAAAACTTGAAAATAAAATAATTATATCTAAAAGGAAATAAAGCTAATGTGGATAAACTCTTCTTTGGCTTGATAGATCTTGATATCTCTTGATAGAATATCTCAAATCTTGGCTTGCAAGTAACTCTATCTTCTCGGCAAACTCGATCTCGGACTCGGACTGCTCAACTTGGCTACTCGACGTCGACCAAGTTACTCGACATCGATTAGGATTTTCTCTCTTCGGATCGTACTCGAGCTCGGCTATCTTCTAGACTCGACATGGTGTACTCGACATCGAGTACGTCTACTCGACGTCGACCAGCTTCGGGCTCTTCGAGTGGCTCCTGCTCGATTTCGTGTACTGCTGGCTTGTTGTACTCGACATCGACTAGAAGTAGTCGACTTGACTAAGCTGTGTTGAGTGCTCTTTCCTTGTTTCCAGCTCGATTTGTCCTGGTTCAGCTACTTCTTGACTTTGGACTTTCTGTAGTTGACTTCGAGCTTTTCATCCTTTCTCTGAATTGCTATAAAATGCTTCGATTTCTGCGAAATTAAACAGAAACTGGTGTAGACTCCATAATTTGGCAAATAAGCATAAACTACATAAATTTTGTACTATTCTAGCCCAAATGTATGAAATGCATACAAAAGTCGATATAAAAGATAGTATAAAACATGGTCATTTGAGCGCACATCACTAGGTCATATTGGAAATCATGGCATGCAATATCTATTTAAACATGGCTTAATTAATCATAAACCCATGCATCTTGACTTCTGTGAAACATGTGTGTTTGGTAAAAAGGTTAAGCATGTTTTTGGTACTTCTTCTTGTGTTGCTGAAAGGCCTTTAGAATATATACATTCTGATCTGTGGGGGCCTGCACAAGTTGAGACCATTGGAGGTAAAAGATATTTTATTACCTTTGTTGATCACTTTTCTAGGAAAGTTTGGCTTTATCTTTTGAGAACCAAAAATGAAGCATGTCAAACTTTCATGACTTGGAAAAACTTAGTTGAAAATCAAAATGGTAAGAAGATAAAATGTCTCAAAACTGACAATGGGCTTGAATATTGCAATGCTGAATTTGATTATTTCTGTAAGCAACATGGCATTAAAATACATCTTACTGTTCCTGGTACTCCACAACAAAATGGTACAGCTGAGAGAATGAATAGAACATTGTTAGAAACAGCTAGATGCATGCTTATTAGTTCTGGTTTGAAATACTCCTTGTGGGGAGAGGTTGTTACAACAACAGCCTATATCATCAACAAATCCCCATCTTCTGTGGTGCAATTCAAAAGACCACAGGAGATGTGGACTGGGAAGGTACCTAACATGACCTATCTTAGGTCATTTGGTTTTGCAGCTTACCCTCATGTCTCACAAGGTAAGCTGCACCCAAGGGCTCAAAAAGGGGTCATGTTAGGATACCCAGATGGTGTAAGAGGGTATAAGATCCTCCTTATTCAGCCTCATGGCTATAAGGTTATCATCTCTAGGAGTGTGACATTCAATGAGTCTGAATTTCCTTTCAAAACAGTACTAACTCCTTCTCTTGAGCATGTGGACACCAATGGAGATACTGAACAAGATGTCTCACCAACTAGACACTTCTAGAATTAGAATGACCTTCCACCAGTGGATGGTGAGGAAGAGTTTGATGTTGGACAATACAGTCCTGCAACAGCTAGCACTGATTCATCTTCTCAACCCCTCCAAGAGGGGACTGAACCAAATGAGAACATTGAGCCTGTTGTGGCTTCTGCAAGTTCCCAAGAAAAATCAAGTGAGGCAGGAAGCTCACATACTCAACAATTAAGGGAGGGAATTCAGCAAAGGGAGTTACATTCTAACCCTAGCTCTTCTTCTTCTGCTCATGAATTTATTACTGATGATATATGTGATTCTGGTGTGATTTCTATTCCTCAGCATGATAATTCTTACTATCAATTAACAAGAGATACATCCCCTAGGGTGAGAATCCCAAACAAAAAATTCCTGAACAATATTGTTGAGTATTGCTTGCTTGCTTCTGAGATTGTTTTACATCCTTTTGTGCCTGAGACTTATGAGCTTGCTGTTAAATGTGCTGAGTCTAAACACTGGTTTAAAGTTATGTGTGAAGAAATTTCATCTATGACAGCTAATGAAACCTGGATTCTTGTTAAGAAACCTGAAAAGGCTAGAGTCATTCAGTGCAGATGGATCTATAAGTTGAAAGAGGGTGTTAATTCTAGTGAACCTCCTAGGTATAAATCTAGACTTGTGGCTAAAGGGTTTACTCAAAAAGAGGGCATAGACTATAATGACATATTTGCTCCAATAGGTAAGTATAAAACTCTAAGGTTGTTGCTTGCCATGTTTGTTGTGTATGATTGGGAGTTGGAACAAATGGATGTTAAAACTGCCTTCTTGCATGGTGAACTGGATGAAACTATCTATATGTCTCAACCAAAAGGATTTGTAGATAAGTTTAAGCCTGAACATGTGTGTCTGCTGAAAAAGTCAATTTATGGGTTAAAACAGTCACCTAGGCAGTGGAACTTGAAATTTGATTCCTGCATGTCTAAGCTTGGTTTCCATAGAAGTGAGTTTGATACATGTCTTTATTTCAAAGGTATTGGTTCTAAGACTCCCTTATATGTGCTCCTGTATGTTGATGATATACTTATTATTTCTAATTCTAAGATTCTCATTGCTGGGGTTAAAAGGGATCTGAAAATGCACTTTGATATGAAAGATTTAGGACAAGCTCAGAAAATCCTTGGTATTAAGATCAACAGAGACAGGAAAAGAAAACTTATGTGGTTGTCCCAATCTGAATATGTTCATAAAGTTTTAGACAGGTTTCAAATGGTTAACTCTAAACCTGTTGTGGTCCCCTTAGGAGGGCATTTAGAGTTATCTAAGAAACAATGCCCTACATCCCAAACTGATATACAGAAGATGAGCAAAGTGCCTTATGATATTGCTGTTGGATCTGTCATGTATGCTATGCTTTGCACTAGGCCAAATCTTGCTTTTACTATCAGTGTTTTGAGCAGATTTATGTCTAATCCTGGTGAACCTCACTGGAATGCTATGAAATACTTGCTGAGATATCTTTGTGGCACTGAAAACAAATGCTTGATGTATACTGAACACATCTCTAGAGATAATTTGGTTGGATATGTGGATTCTGATTATGCTGGCAACAAAGATAATAGGAAATCTACTTCTGCTTATTATTTCACTTGGGCTGGTAATTGTGTGTCTTGGAAATCTCAACAGCAATCTACCGTAGCTCTCTCTTCCACTGAAGCTGAATACATGGTTGCTACAAAAGCAGGCAAAGAAGCTATTTGGCTCAGAGGTCTCTTTGAGGAGATTGAGAGAAAGACATATCTGCCTACTGTGTTTCTTGATAATCAAAGTGCTATCTATATGTGCAAAGATCCTCTTTAACATGAAAGAACAAAGCATATAGATGTCAGGTTCCACTATATTAGCTAGGAAGAAAGTCAAGCATAAAGTTCTTAATGTGTGCAAGCTAGATTAAGAGTGAATTGAATCCTTCTGATTTTGGCACCAAAATTGTCACAACTGACAAATTTGCTTACTGCAGGGATGCCCTGCACATTTGGGATGCCCCTTAGCACATGACACATACCATGTATCGAGGACGGACGGGAGATCCACACCAGTTTAAGAGGGAAATTTGTTGTGTTAAACTTGTATATTGTATAGTTAAGTTGATAGGTGGCATGAGCACGTACTTAAACTTAAGGTAACTTTAGGACCATTATACTTTGGTGTTTAGGTTTGGATCACTTGGCCTAAACAATATGCACCTAAGTACCTTATAATATATGTGACATTGCTCTAAGGTTGCAAGAAGCCCTAAATACTTTGGTGTTTAGGTTTGGATCACTTGGCCTAAAAGAGTGATGGTTATATATTATGTGTTATGTGTATGTATTGTTTCATCATAGAGTGGCTCAATCCGGTTATAAAGAGTTGGGCCTATTTGTGTTGGGCCGGATCTGCTTGTTTGGTTTCTTCTGTATTGGGCCCTTCTCAGATGACCGTTGGAGATGCTCTTGTAACCCTAGCTCAGCTGAGGGCTATATAAGCCTCCTCCGGTTACTGTAGCGCCTTGTGCCTCATTTTGTAAAAACCCTAGCAGAAAGAAAGAGAGAGAAAGAGAGAGCGGCAACAACAGCTCTGATGTGAGCTCCTCCAAGGAAGACGGTGGTCTGACGGGTGTCTCTGGTGTTTGACGACCCGATCTCCGTGAGGAACTTCTTTGAAGTTCCTCGGTTGCCTTTCAGGGGGCCTTCCTTTATCTCTTCTCCTCCATTTCCGTACTTCTGGTTTGAGGTTCCTAGGTTGCTAGTTTTCGTGCTCTTGCCGCCATAGCCAAACTTGTAACTTGCTTCTGATGCTTAGTGGATACTGGGATCAGATCTCCCCTCTTGAGATCCCGTAGAGTAGGGTTTAACCCAAACTGTGTCAACAAATCGTGTGTTTCCTTTCGTTATTCGTTGTTTACTTGTGTGTTATCGCGAATTACGAACTTCAGTAAGAAAGATGAAGTTCTAACACAATTGTTTATACTTTTGTGTTACAATGGTAATCGGATTTTACCCTTATAACTAACAATAAAATAAATTTGACACAACTCTCATATTTCTTGATAAAAATTTCATTAAAAGGGTAAACCCCGACCTTAAACCAAAAAACAAAATATAAGCACCCCACACAAAAACAAACAAAACATCAAACTGATTTATATAAAAAAAACAAAAAAAAAATCGACCCAACCCGGCCCGTGTAAAAAACAAGCACAAATTGATAATTTTTCCGTCCGTTGACTCATCGACGTATAGAAAATCAAGACAGCCTTGATCTCTCGATTATTTTCCTTAAAAAAAAACAAGCACAAATTATTAATGGACTCAAAGCTGAGAGAGCACATTGACCATACAAGAACGAGGCTTACAAACGACATTAAGGTGTGTCGTTTTAGTAATGGTAACCCCACCGGCGCCCATCTCCTCCATGTCCACCGCCGCACCATCCGCGCTCTCGAACTCGAAGCACTGGATCAGCGTGGCGAGCGCGAGCATCATCATCCGCATCGCGAGGTTCGAGCCAGGGCACGCCCTCCGCCCCACGCCAAACGGAATAAACCGGTAGCCGAGCCCGGACTCCCCGGCCTCGAACCGCTCGGGCTTGAAGGCGAGTGGGTCCTCCCACACGCTAGGGTCGCGGTGGAGGGCCCACACGTTGACTAGGAGGACGGAGCCCTTGGGGACGTGGTACCCCGCTACGGTGGTGTCCGCCGAGGAGCAGTGCGGGATCAGGAGTGGGGCCGTCGGGAAGAGGCGGAGCGTCTCGTTGAGGATGCAGCGGATGAAGGGGAGGTTGGGGAGGTCGGAGTCGTCGACGAGGCGGGCTGTGCCGATCCGGGCGTCGAGCTCGGCCCGAGCCTTGTGGAAGGCCGCCGGGTGGTTGAGGAGGAGCGACATTGCCCACTCCATGGTGCGCGCAGATGTGTCGGTTCCCGCCGTCAACATCATCTGCACACGTATATTTTTTTGGATACATGAAAATAAAATATATAGATCAAATTAAGTAATATAATATCTAGATTCAAAATCTCGAGTTGAATTATAATATCGAGTTGGATAAAATATAGAAGTATGGCAGTTCATTAAAGAAATATTTAAAGCATAAATTCGCATATAATTTTTAAACGTTCATAGATTTTAATTTGAATATCTGACTTATACTTATATATATTATATCAAAACAAAATAATCAATGAATATATATATATAAACTCATCCTACCCTTAATGTAAACATTTTTTATTTTTTCTTAAAAAAAAACAATTTTTTAGCAATAACTCAAACATCTCGAAGACTATTTGATGTTTTGTGGTTCATTATGTGAGAATTTTCTTCTATAAAAAAATTATCAAAACAGAATGTGGTCATAATTTATAGAAAGTCACCATATGCCACAATCTAGCTGCATGTAAGTATTTTAATTGTTATTTGTGTATACATATTATTAATTGCTATATAATTAAAAAAATATAAGGATTATCTCTTAATTATCGATAAAGTTTTTTGTAACAATTTTCGCAACTAATATATTATTCAAATACAAAAAATTAAATCCATAACAAAAAAAAATCTGAAAAACAAATTAAAAACTTTAAAAGATTAAGGGCTCGTTTGTTTCAATGTGGGAATTGAAATTCTCAGAAAGTTATTTCGTGGGAATTGAATTCCCGGAAAGTCGAATTGATGGGAAATGTAAAAATGTGTTTGGTTGATTTTTTTATTTTAGAGGATTAAAAAGAGGAATTGAAAATTTCCAATTATAAAAGGGTGAGAGTTGAACTTACCTAGGGGTGACTAGACAAGTGAACTTCCTCCAAATTGGAGGAATTTGACTTCCTGAGAAGTTAAAATTCCTGAGTTTTCATGTTTTAAAAAATATAAACCAAACATAAAAATTTCTCCAACTTCCTAAGAATTTTTACTTCCTGAATTTTTGACATATCAACCAAACACACTCTAAATTGTAAAAAAAAAAATGCAGTTTACGTCTACCTTACGGAGGATGAGACACATACACTTGGTGTATGTTGGTGTATTTTTTTTCCATGTGTAAAAATTTGTAAAATTTATCCACTACTTTTAAAATTGTAAAAATTAACCCTGAAATTTTTCTTTAAAACTCTATTATATTCATATTATAAAGAATAAACCCTAAAAATTTCAATAACCACTAATGATACCCTAAATTTTAAATGGTGAACCCTAGAAAAATAAATTTTCAAGAAAAAAAAATGGTGTATACATACACCAAGTGTATGTGTAGCCTTTTCCCTACCCCTTAGGAGGATGATACACATACACTTGGTGTATGTTGGTGTATCTTTTTTCCATGTGTATACATTCTTTTTCAAGTCAATTGACTCACGTGGTTCTAAAAAAAATTGACCCACGTGAAGAATAAGTAGATTTCAAGCTAAACCTATTGCCATATTTATGCAAAACAAAACGTGCACCAAAAGGCAAATAGGACCAACACAATTTAACATGCGTGTCCATTTTTTTTCTGTTGGGTCATGAAGCTGCTATCATCGCCGGCCTATTTATAATTTGGATGGACCATCGCAAATTAACAAACATATCTATATCTATGTACCTATAATAAAAATCCATACATAAAGTCTTGTAGTTATTTAAAAAAAATCAACAAAAAATTATTAAAATAATATGTTGTAATAATTTATAAAATATCTATCTATATTTTAGTTAATTGATAAAAATATAAATCAAATCAAAACTAATTCATAGTCATACTTACCAGATATATTTTAGTTAGTCGATAAAAAATATAAATCAAAACTAATTTATAGTCATACTTATCAAAAATATTAATAGATAAATATTTGATAGGTTTTGTTTTATTTATATCTATATTATTTTTTTGTTGGAAAGAACTATTTATATTAAAATTAATTATTTAATAGTTGTTATTTTATCTATATCTATATTATTTTTTAATAGAATGAAATTTATATTTAGATTTCATGCACATTTTGATCGCTATTAGTTAAATTCTCACAATGTAATTTATATTTTATTGTTTTGGCATAATTTTTTTATAGGTTCTTTTATAAATAATAGTTATAATTTTAAAATATTATGTTTACATATTCCCGTGCATGGGATGACGGGGCGAGACACACACCAGTGTATATATAAATAGTTTGAAACTTTAAATATTATTATTTAATTTGTTTTTAGACCATCTGCAATTTCGTATAACCTCTTTTCCTTTTTTTTCCCTTACTTTTAATAATAAAAATAATTTGATATCTCATTTTTTTCTTTAAATAAAATTTAACTTTATTTGAAACCTCTTTTTTCCCTTACAACCATGAGTTGACCTTATTACCTTCATTATATATGTACATCATATATTATTATCCATTATTTTTATTTATAATTTTATTAAAAAATTAATAAGTAATTAATATTAATTAATATATTTTATTCCATCTATATGAAAATTAACAAAATTAGAAACATTTTAAAAAGTTGGTAGGATTATGTGAATTATAAATTGGATACTTTGGAGATGGAGGATTGTTAAGTATTTTTAACATCACTTGAAATTGGAGATTTTTGAGAAATTTGGATCAAAAGAGATATTTGGGATAAGTGGATTATTTGAATTATTGTGATCTATAGATTAAAAAAAATGATAAGGGAGAAAATAAGTGCTAGCTAGCCTGTTTGGTAAAGATGTACGTGGATATACATAGGCTAAAATATTGGGCTCAAATTATAGAGAAAAAAAGAATTAAATGTATAATTTATTTGGATAAATAATGAAATGTATATATTTTTAATTCATTTTAATCATCATTAAAATAATATGATTATTTTTTATTAATCTTTTTTTAAAAAGGAAAAATTTACATATCTCTATCAAGGTAACATTTGTCCTCTTCTATCTCGTTACCTTAAAGTTTATATTTTTTTGATAAGGTAAGAATTCGAGGGTCAGACAGGTCTGACTCATCGAGTGGCCGACAAGTCTGCAGACGGCAAATCGTCGAACATACAACAAATTAAAAACACAAATTAACATAGATGAAAGAAAAATACAAATTACCTTAAAGTTTATATTACAATAAAGAGTTTACCTTTTGGATACGGTAAGTTAATAAAAACCCGTGGATGCTTTGATCGGCACATTGTTGATTAATTTTTCTTAAAGAAAAAGTCTGATTTAAATATAGTGAGTATAAAAAAATAATAAAATTTATGAATAGCGTGGATTGTTATATTGTTTTTTAAGGAAAAAAACACATTTTATGTTTTTTAAATAATTTATTTTATTTATTTTGTTATTTATCTTGATGACACTCACCCCTAAGATGCCTTTGAGAATGTCATCGGAGAAGGAATCGGGGTCCGCCTTCTGCAACGCCACCAGCTCCTCCGCCATCGATTTCCTCTCACCTCCTCCCATTTGCATCGCCTTCCTTACACCGTCGAGCAAGCCCTGCAAGAACCGGTCCCGGTTCAGCGAGACCGCCCTCAACTTCTTCTCCAACCCCCGGTAAAACCCGGTCCACCTCAGAACCGGGAAAAAATCATAAAGCGTCGCAAACTCGTAGGGAACGAACGAGTCGGGGGCGGCCCCGGCGGCGGCCCACCGCTTCCCAACCACCAACCGCATCACCACGTTCTTGGTGAGTTCAAAGAAGGCCTCGTTCAAGTCAACCCGCCGCGAGCCTCCCCCTTCAAGCAGCCCGCGGGCGGCGAACCGGACCTCCTCCTGCCGCACCCGGGCGCCGAGGGCAACGCGGTGGGAGGAGAGCGCCTCAACCGCCATCACGCGGCGGAGGGTGCGCCATAAGTCTCCATATCCGGCCCATGCGAGGACAGTGTAGTTGTAGCCAACGAGCTCGCCCGAGAGGAACCTCGGGCGGTTCGCGAAGACGACGTCGTTTTGCTCGGTGAAGCATTGCTCAGCCGCGTCTGGGGAGGACACCACGAGGATTGGCCACCGCCCGACGCGGAGGCCGAAGACAGGACCGTAAGTGTGAGAGAGGGACTCAAGGCTGCGGTGGAGCGGCTCCTTGAGGAGCTGGATGTGGCCGAGCACCGGGAGCGCCGGTGGGCCCGGCGGTTTGGCCTTTTTCTTGGTGGTTAGAATCTTGGAGAGGAAGATAATGGTTACAAGGAGAGCCAAGAAATAAACGGTACTGGAATAATCCATTTATTTAATTTATTTTGAAATGTGGGTCGAGGAATTTTAAGTACTTAAAATGGAAGATGGGCATGGAAGAAGGGAATGAAGTGATCCTTATATAGAGGTGATGAAGAAGGAATCGGCACATGAAATTGGTGTGTGTACAGCCCAAATTGCAGAGGGTGTGTGAGCAGCTCAAATCGGCTGATGTTGTTTAGAATATTCCAATGTACAGCGCGCCCAAATTGCAGTTTTTCAAATATAGGTGCTACAGGTGAACATTGGACGGGATTGGGGTAATCCCACGTCTTGTCCCTCGTAGTTTTTGTTAGACGGGATTGAATTATTTCTTTCAAATTCCACGTGATTGGGATGGGAGTAGGGCAATTATTCGAGTCGAAAGAGCCGAGTATTTGCTTGTTCATTTACGATATGAACGAGTTCGAGTCGAGCCTAATTTTTTACTCGAGCTTAAAAATATGCTCATATTCGGCATATTTAGGAAATGAACGAGCTTGAGCCGAGCTTTTTTCGAGCTTTAACTCGTTCTACTTGCTCATTATACAGTAACTTAAAGGAAATTTTAGAAATTCTATAAAATTCGAGCTATTTGAGCTTAATTTAAATGGGTCGAGCTTTGGACCGAGCTTAAAAATGCACTCATACTCGGCTCATTTAGAAAATGAGCGAACTCGAGCCGAGTTTTTATCGAGCAAGTACGAGTCGAGTTCACGCTACTCGTGTTCACATAACACCCCTTTATCCCTCGTTGGACGGGACTTATTGTTAGCAGACATTAGTTTATATTTGTCCATATCGTGTATAGTGACGATTGTACCCTCAGAGTTTTTACCCATTGATATATATATATATATATAGGAGTAGGCCTTTGAGATCCGTTAAAGACTCAGTTATCCAAACACTTACATGGTATCAACCTTTTTTGTGAAACCCTAAATTTTCGTTTCACAAATCGATCCGTCGCCGCCGTCGACCTATCGTTGCCGCCGCCGCCCCACCACCCTGTAGCCGCCGCCCCCACGGTTGCCGCCGCCGCTCTCTAGCCGACCTCGCACCCCTCTAGCCGCCGCCGCTCCTTCCCTTCTCCGATGGCTAAGGTTATTGACCCCCCGCCGCCGCCACCAAACCCCATACCGCAGCCCTAAAACCCTTTTCATTTCGCTCAATCCGTTACCAACATCAAAAAAACAAATTCCCCTAACCCTAAACCTCAAGAAGGTCCAATACCACACCTGGGCGGAACTCTTCACTACCGCATGTCGGGGCCATGACGTCATCGCCCACATCGACGTCTCTGACCGCCCCGATGATATCCCCGAGCCTCTATGGAACCAACTCGATTCCATCGTCCTTGGATGGATCTATGCTACCATATCCGAGGATGTTTTTATAACCGTCCTTAAATCCGGCTCCACCGCTCGCGATGTTTGGCTCCGCATCAAGGGCCTTTTTCATGACAATCAATCCGTTAGGGCAGCGGATCTTGATGGAAAGTTCATCAACACCCGTCAGGAGAGCTTCTCAACCATCTCCGACTATTGCCTCGCCATTAAGGTCATCGCCGATCAACTAGGCGACGTCGGACACAAGGTCAGTGAAGAGCGCCTTGTTCTTCAACTCATCAATGATCTCTCCACCAAATTTTACGTCGTCGGTGGTATGATCAGCAACACCTCGCCACTGCTGACTTTCATGGTGGCTCGCAGCATGCTCTCCAGGGAGGAAAGCTGTCATGGCCGCCCTCAGACACCGTCCCGTGTCTTTGTGTCTTCCAAGGACTTCCTGCCTACGGACCCCTACCCCCGACCCCCTCCTGCCAACCAACCCCGACCGACCCAGCAACACGGCGGTCGAGACCAACGTCGTGGCAACCGTCGCGGGCGCGGCACCAACGGCGGCGACCGTCGCTCCTCGCGTAGCCGCCATGGTACCCGCAGCCCTGGGTGCGCCGCACCGCCTCCCTGCCCATACCCAACGTGGGCCGACTACCCTCGTGCGTCGAGGCAGCACCCCTACCGCCCATCCCCGTCTTCGACTGCATCGCAGGCGTTCTACTCCCCCCAACAGTCGGCGACATCGCCTCAGCACACCGATCTCTCCGCGACTTTCTCCACCATGGGGCTTTAGCAACCGGACGACCACTGGTATATGGATATCGGGGCCTCTTCACACATGACAAACACGCAAGGTAACCTAAACATTGTTTTTAATTCTAGCACTTTACCTTCTGTCTATGTCGAAAATGGAGAACCTATTTCCATTGTCGGTTTGGGTCAAGCAACCCTACCCACTGGCCCCCCCTTTCGCCTTAATAACTTCCTACTTGCCCCAAACCATGTCAAAAACCTCATCTCTATTCGTCAATTTACCATCGATAATCATGTGGCCGTTCAATTTGACCATTTTGGTTTTCTTGTGAAGGATTGATCATGCACATTTAGGTAGTGTTAATATAGGCATTTAGATGAGTTTAGGTAGGGTAAAATGCATGAGTTTGAGTAGTTTTCATGTTTTCATTATGTTTCAATTAGAGTCGGAATCTACGAGGTTTATGCATGATTTCAGGTGATTGCAAAGAGGTGAAGCTATGCTCGACTCAGTGCTCGAAGATTGGACGAAAATAGAAGAGCATGAGAGCTGAGGAGAGGAGCTAAGCATGAAGAATTGTTGAGAGCTGTCCAAGCTGGCGACGCTGCACTAAAACGAGTCGTTCGAAGGATGTAGTTATCGGATCGGGGCGTACTTATACTTGTTGGAAAGAGGATTCGAAGACCTACAACTTTCGTGTTTACGACTTTTCCAAATTCGGCTTTGAAAACAGTGAAATCTGGACGTCAAGATGGATGCTGAAAAGAACTTGGGTGGAGCAAGACAAACTCGGCCAAGTTATGTGGAGTTGAGCCCGAGTTATTTTAGAGAGTCAAGACAGCTGTTAGTTTTGTTAATTTCTAAAAGATGTTAATTTTATGGTTTTGTTTTGGAATTAAAGAGAGGAGAGGAAACGGTGGTTTTGGGGGTAAGGAACAAAAAGTGAGTTTTTGGCCTTGTTTTGGGGGATCGAACAGAATTGACTACGTAGCAACCATGGTAGAGCTTTTGTTTTTGGATTTCTTTTCAACCGTGAACAACTATATAAAGGCTCGGATTTTTAAAATATTAATTTTCGGAAAAAGAAAATTAAAATGAATTTAAAATAAATTCCGGCCCAATCTTCCGATTTAAAAATCAATTTCGTCTTTCATTTCGGGTTTTGAACGATCAATCAGCGGAAATTTAAATTCCCGACCCGAGCTCTCAATTCCGTCATATTCCGAATCCTTATCCATCCAACTCACCCTATTCTAGTTCGGGAAAATCCTATCCTCTCCTTTCCTCCCTCCACTCTTTGACCCCCTTATTTTGGCAAACAAACAACACCTTTCTCTTCAAAAAAATTCAGACCACTTTTTACCATTTTGACCATTGAAAATTTGATTTTTGTTAAACCCACATACCCATTCCCCCCCTCTCCTTCCTCTCGGTACCCTCTCTGTTCAACAGACCCAAAACAGGCTCCCCCTTGAGCTCCATTTCCACCTCCACCACGCCACCTCCACCACCGCACCTCCTCCCCGGAGCGCCGCCTCCGTCACCAGCACCTCGGACCACCGCCGCCAACACCCCTCCCTGTTTCTCCGATCTAAAATCCGGTAGGCTCTTCTCCCTCCTTCCTCTTCCTTTCCACCTTTAAAATCGATAAGAGAGGAGCTTTAACTCTCCTTGCTCCGTCCCTAGGCTGAGCTGCGTGATTCCGACTCCGACGAGGCCGGACGAGCGCCAATCGAGCCCTCGGCGAGTTCTCCGACGAAGCTTCGAAGCCCTCTCGGTGAGCCTTCTCCCTTCCTTCTTCTCCCCTTTCTTTTTGTCTCGTGTGTGGGTGGGTCCGCGTCGGAGATGTCGGGTGGCCGGAGCCCGGAGCACCACCGGCGAGGCCTCCCCTCCTCCCTTCTCTTCTTCCGCCATTTTTGGGCACAAAAGGCCCTGTTTCATTTCTTGTTTCGGCAATTAGGGAGGGAGAAGAAGGAGACGTGGGCCCTCCCTTGGCCACGTCAGCCGTGCCCCACTCCTGGGCCCACCTCTTTGCCACCTCAGCTGGGTCCCCCCTTCTTTTAAAATGTGTCCGGTTTAAAGGGAGAAATAGAAGTGAGGCATGTGGGTCCCTTTTTTTTTTTTATGTTCCAGCTCTTCCATTTGAAGGGAAGAATGGGCTGTTGGCCTTAATCTAATTGGGCCTAATTTCCTTCTGGGCCGGGTTTGGTAGTAGAGGCTTGGGCCTAAATTTAGGGGTTCGGTTTGGGTTCATTTTAAATAGAGGTCCGGTTTGGGTGGGTTTATTTAACATGGGCCGGTTTTGGGGTTTTTATAAAATAAGGGTTTGGTTTGGTAAATTAAAGAGGAATGTTTGATTAAATGAATATTGTTGGGATCTTATAAATATTTTATAGAGATGTTAAAATAAAAGATGTTAGAAGTAGTATGTAAAATTAATGGGATTAAAATATAAAATGTTGTTTTGAGATTTAATATATAATATTGTGGTGATTTATTATTTGTGGTTAAATGTTATATGATTATGTTGAAGATGTGCAATTATATGCTAAGTAAGATTGTGAGATGATGGCATGCAAATTGGTTAAGTATGAACTGGAATTGTCTTAAGTTGATGAATTGGAGAATTATATTGAGTATGGTTGTGAGATATTGAGATGATAGATTATGAGATAAGGTTGACATTATGGAAATGATGATGTGACGGTTATTATGTTAAGTTGTGAAGTTGTGTGTGTGATAATTCTATGCTTTGTGTGCCTTAGAGATAGACTCATTGGTGTGCTTATACCTGTTAGGTGACCATCTGTGACGTGTCGGATTTCATATTGCCTGGTTGATTGCCTTTTGCTGTTCTACGATACCAGGTAAGTCTCTTCGGAGCTTACTCAGATTGAATAGAGCTATTCCCTGCTTTAGGTGCATGATATACTAGGTGTTGCATTCATGATCAGCATGCCATGTAGTACCATGCTAGGTTGCATCGACTGTTGAGCATTCTATTTCTTTATGCGTATGTAAACAGAACGGCCGTTATCTGTGAAGTAACTAGAGTCATTGTTAGGGTCATAGGACGACCTAGTCTCATCGGGTCCCGTCCTGAGTCAATCGAGTCATGCACTTCCTTATATTATGAGATGCCTGCGGGCTTTATTGTGGAGCGGGTTAGGCATGCGTGCCGCCCAATTATGAATGAATGCATTCACGAGCTGGCCAGTCTCCGCCCTATCGGAAGGGGGTGGAGGTAGGAGAGGGATATACCACTTGGTATTCTGTGCTAAGGCCTTATCATTATTATGTACTTGATCTTAGGAGCATGTTAGTGTGTTATTATTCCGCCATGCATCTAGAAGCATCTTTATTAGGTATAGCGTATATGTGTGCTTATGGTTGGGATGCAGAGCTAAAGTGGGCATCGATCTGATCCCGCCCCATATCAATTTTTTTAGGTATTATTTATGTTCATCCTATCGGTGCTGTTTGCTTATTGCGCGGGTCATTTTGTCGGCGGAGAGTGAGCGCTGGAGTATAGACTTCACCAGACTCTGATTATATTTTTGGATTTACACTTTAGACTCCGTTTTGACCCGGCTCTGCCGTGGCGCACTCTTGTATTACACTTGTTTTCGCTAGTCGCATGATTTCTGATTTCCACGCTTAGACTTACGACAGGTACAGGGGACTTCCCCGGGGATTCCAACGATCCCTTCGATTTTGGGTATGAAATCCCCCTTTGAAAACATTAAAGTAAGTTTTGAAACCTTCAACCTGTACTCGGGGCGCAAGGTCCTAACGAGGGGTTTAATCCCTCGAAACGTAACTCGGGAATCATAATCCCGGGCCGTTACAAACTAATCCTCTTTGCTTGGGAAAATTAATCGAAGCTTCAGGTTTGCAATTTCATTGTGAGATTTCTCTATCATAATACTCCTCTTTGAATATTATCAATTCTTTGCGCCGATTGTTTAGGGTTTTCGTGAATTTCCGTTAGTTTGATCAACTGATGCCTTTTCATGATAATCTATAGCTAGATATAGGTAATTACTGGTTGAGTTATCTATATCCTTGAGTAGCAAAGTATAAATCTCTGAAACTAGTTGATTTAGGGATTTGTATAGAGAATTGATTTGCAATTGATGCAATAACTGGTTGTGCGCGTCGATTGTCTTTGTTGATTTCCTTTAAGCTTAATCGATTATTGAATTGAATCTTGATAGTTTCAAGATTGTTTGATAATTAGGGTTTAATCCCTCGAAACGTAACTCGGGAATCATAATCCTGGGCCGTTACAAAGGGGTATCAGAGCTGAGGTTTTGCAATCCGAGTATGATAGGTTGAAGTGGTTTTGAAAATGGCCCAAGGTTTTCAAATTGTTTTCAAGTGGTTTTCAAATTGTTTTCAAGGGGCAAAATGAATTTAATTGGACATAAGCATAAATTAATCAATTATGAATGGCAATCTCGTGGGGTAGAGACTATGCGATAGGCATCCCTTATGGATGTAGAATTCGGGGAAGGTAGGCAAAATACTAGCTTCTTTTACAGATGGGTTGTGAAGACTCCAAAGGAACTCGAGGGTTGGAGTAAAATGGGTTAGGAGACCGTGAGGTATTTGCCCCTCCGGTTAGCCGTCCCCCGAAGGGTGGCATAGATCGTCTCTGTGCTTGTATGTCTTCAATTCAATTGGGCCTGAGGGCGATCCTCCTTGAAGAGGGTCATATTGAATCGTTGAGTGCTTCTGTGCTGAGTGATATAATTATTGTTATGTAGCAAGTATGGTCGACACGAGACGTGGCTTAGATGGGCGTGGGGGTAGGGCGCGTCGCGGCAGGGGACGCCCTCGTCGAGTTGCTGCTGAGAGCGCTGAGGAGCGAGTTTCGCCACCGCGAGCTGATGACCGGGTGCCAGCTTCCCCAGAGACTAGGATTGGGCAGCTAGAGGCAGCGCTTCATGATATTCTGAGCGAGCTACGTGGAGGGGCTCGATCTACGGCGCCGACGCCAGAGGTTCCAGTTTAGCAGCCAGCCGAGCCTGTGGCCGATGCGTGCCCTGAGAAGCGCATCGATTGGGTCAAGAGGTTTGCTCAGTGTAGCCCACCGACCTTCGCGGGAGGCGTCAGAGATGACGTGGAGAGATGGCTGCGTGATATGGAGGGGTCATTTGACCATGTTGATGTGCCTATCTCTGAGAGGCAGAGACTTGCTACAGGACTTCTACGGGAGGACGCGAATGCTAGGTGGTTTGTCTGCAAGAAGGAGCGTAGCGAGTGGACCTATGACGAGTTCAGATCCCTGATGATGAGAGAGTACTGCCCACCAGGGATACAGATGGCTAGGGAGGTATCTTTTATGCGCGGCACCTATGACCGGTCGGCTTCTGTAGCTGCTATCGTTCGCCAGTTCAAGAGCGAGTTGATATACTGCGATCACCTATGTCCATCAGACGAGAGTCGGATCCGTTTGCTGTCTATGAGATTGTCGCCTCCTGTACTTCTGCATGCGTCCAGCTTGGGAGCTGTCAGCTTTGACCGATTTCTGGAGGTCATCCTTATGTATGATCAGCAGAGGATTCTGTGTGAGACTTCCTACTCTACTGCTCGCCCTGAGGCGAAGAGGGCGCGTCCAGCTGACCCTCGTGGAGATGACAGATCTAGGAGAGGAGCGTTTAGAGGAGGGTATCACGGAGCTGCACAGAGAGCACCCCCAGTTCAGACTTCTTATGGAGGAGATGCCAGAGTGAGGACTTGCCATGGGTGTTTCGGGAGGGGCCACTTCATTGCTTCTTGCCCAGACCGCTCGACTGTATGCTACACCTGTGGTACTATGGGGCACCGAGCTGCTACATGCCCTCAGAGTCGTGGAGCTCCAGCTACTGCACAGCCACCGAGACTTCCTGTGGCTCCTCAGCCACCACTGCTGACATATCCCTAGGGCCAGGGTCAGGGCCAGGGACGAGGTGACCCTTCCGGCAGAGGCCGAGGCGGAGGTAGAGGAGTTAGAGGTTCTGGACGTGGAGGTAGAGGACCATCTGGGTCAGGTCAGGGTCGTGGATCATCTTCTGTAGGACCGTCAGGGTCAGGGTATGATCGTGGCCAGAGTTTGGGAGGTCGAGGACCAGGGTTACCCCCACCGCCCCGCGTATTTCAGATGCATGCTGATGACCGCTCAGCCCCGACTTCCGCAGGTACGATATTCTTCCATGATGAGTGCCTATCTATCTTGTTTGACACTGGTGCGACTCACTACTTTATAGCAGAGGCGTGCGTGGCCAGGCTGAGCCTGAGCTGCACGAGTGGTTCACCCCTTACTATTGGTCTGGCGGATGGGGCCAAGGTTAGGACGAATCGTGAGATTTTAGGGTGCCCCATTCGGATAGGTGAGCGAGAGTGGCCTACCGACCTTATAGTTATGCCATTGAGGATGGACGATCTCATCTTGGGTATGGACTTCATGGACTACTACGGGGCTATCATCAACTTGCGGACGAGGACAGTGTCGATTTTGGCATCTGACGGGACCGAGCACCAGGTTTGGGGGAGCGACCCCAAGAGGAATGGATCACTCATCAGCGTAGTCAGAGCCGCCAGACTTTTAGACCAGGGTTGCGTCGGGTATTGGTGTTATGCTTTAGAGGTGGATCGCACGCACCCCAGTATATCAGATGTTCCCGTTGTCAGAGACTTCGCAGATGTGTTTCCAGAGGAGCTGCCAGGACTTCCCCCGCCGAGAGAGGTCGACTTCGCGATTGAGTTAGAGCCAGGCACCAGACCTATCTCGCGAGTTCCTTATCGCATGGCAACGACGGAGATGGCCGAGCTGAAGGCTCAGCTAGAGGAGCTAGCTGAGAAGGGCTACATTCGACCTAGTGCATCGCCTTGGGGAGCGCCAGTGCTATTCGTCAAGAAGAAGGATGGGTCGCTGAGACTGTGCATCGATTATCGGGAGCTGAACCGGGCGACGGTGAAGAACCGTTATCCTCTTCCCCGGATTGACGATCTGATGGATCAGCTGCAAGGCGCCGTGGTCTTCTCGAAGATCGATTTGAGGTCGGGCTATCATCAGCTGAGGGTGAAGCCAGAGGATGTTCCGAAGACCGCTTTTCGGACCCGCTATGGTCACTACGAGTTCGTGGTCATGCCGTTTGGGCTGACCAATGCACCAGCCGCGTTCATGGAGCTCATGAACCGAGTGTTCATCGACTTCTTGGACAAGTTTGTCGTTGTCTTCATCGATGACATCTTAGTCTACTCGAGGAGTAGAGAGGAGCACGAGGAGCATTTGAGGATTGTGCTAGAGACGCTGAGGAAGCATCAGCTGTATGGGAAGTACAGCAAGTGTGAGTTCTGGCTCACAGAGGTGGCATTCTTAGGCCACGTTATTTCAGCTGAGGGAGTTGTCGTGGATCCGGCAAAGATTGATGCCATCGTTGCTTGGGAGGTGCCCAAGAACGTCAGAGATATCCGCTCATTCCTGGGATTGGCTAGTTACTACATGAGGTTCGTCCAGGGTTTCTCGAGTATTGCTAGACCGATGACGCAGCTGCTGAAGAAGGGCGTCCCCTTCGAGTGGAGTTCAGATTGTCAGGCCAGCTTTGAGCTTCTGAAGCAGAAGTTGACGACTGCTCCGGTGTTGGCTCTGCCAGATGGGACAGAGGACTTTGTTATCTACACAGATGCTTCGCATTCCGGCTTGGGTTGTGTTCTGCATCAGAGAGATCGGGTCATCGCTTATACTTCGCGTCAGCTGAAGCCTGCAGAGGTGTCTTACCCCATCCATGATTTGGAGTTGGCAGCCGTGATTCACGCTCTGAAGATCTGGAGGCATTATCTGTATGGTACTTCTTGCAAGGTGATGACGGATCACAAGAGCTTGAAGTACATTTTCACACAGAAGGAGCTCAACATGCGTCAGAGACGATGGTTGGAGCTTCTGAAGGACTATGACTTGGACATAGTCTACCATCCAGGGAAGGCCAATGTAGTGGCAGATGCGTTGAGTAGGAAGACTCATCATGAGGTGGCCGTTGAGAGGCTTACAGCTCAGCAAGACTTGCAGAGAGATCTGATGAGGTGCTGCTTTGAGGTGTGGATTCAGCGAGACCGCGGGCAGTTGTCGTTCTTAGAGGTGCAGGCAGAGTTGTCAGTAGAGATTCGGCAGGGTAAGGTAGATTGTCCAGAGATTGCAGTTCTGAGAGAGCGGATGGCTCAGGGCAGATTTAGAGAGCTTGCAGAGAGAGCAGACGGGATGCTGACCTTCCAGGGCAGAGTTGTAGTTTCCTCGACGTCAGATTTGAAGCAGAGGATCATGCAGGAGGCTCACTCCACCCCTTATTCTGTCCATCCAGGGACGAATAAGATGTATCAGGATCTGAGGAGGAGTTATTGGTGGCAGAGGATGAGAGCAGACATCACAGAGTTCGTGGCCAGATGTCAGGTTTGTAAGCAGGTTCGGATTGATCACCAGAGGCCGGGAGGACCCGTCCAGTCACTTCCAGTTCCCGAGTGGAAGTGGACGGATATCTCCATGGATTTCGTCACTGGGCTGAGGCGAGACGTCAGAGGATTTGACGCTATTTGGGTCGTAGTCGACAGGTTGACCAAGTCGGCCCATTTCATAGCTATTCAGGAGACATGGCCAGCATCGAAGTTAGCGGACGAGTTCATTCGCCAGATTGTGAGGCTTCATGGAGTACCAGAGAGGATCGTATCTGATCGAGATGGGCGCTTCACCTCGAGGTTTTGGCAGCAGGTTCAGGAGAGTTTGGGATCCAGATTGCATTTCAGTACGGCTTATCACCCGCAGACAGATGGCCAGAGCGAGAGGACGATTCAGACGTTGGAGGACATGTTGCGATCGTGCGTCTTGGATTGGGGTGACCATTGGGTCAAGCACCTACCACTAGTGGAGTTTTCCTACAACAACAGCTACCACATCCTTACTACGACCGATTGGGAGTATTATGATCATGACGACGGTACTGTGAGATCTCATGGGGGCACTTATGAGGTACTTACGGGATCGATGACGTGATCCTTGGACTCACCAATTTCAACTTCATCCCCACTTTAGAATGATTTTAGTCTCGGGGACGAGACTTGTTTTTAGAGGTGGATGATGTAAAGGCTCGGATTTTTAAAATATTAATTTTCGGAAAAAGAAAATCAAAATGAATTTAAAATAAATTCCGGTCCAATCTTCCGATTTAAAAATCAATTCCGTCTTTCATTTCGGGTTTTGAACGATCAATCAGCGGAAATTTAAATTCCCGACCCGAGCTCTCAATTCCGTCATATTCCGAATCCTTATCCATCCAACTCACCCTATTCTAGTTCGGGAAAATCCTATCCTCTCCTTTCCTCCCTCCACTCTTTGACCCCCTTATTTTGGCAAACAAACAACACCTTTCTCTTCAAAAAAATTCAGACCACTTTTTACCATTTTGACCATTGAAAATTTAATTTTTGTTAAACCCACATACCCATTCCCCCCCTCTCCTTCCTCTCGGTACCCTCTCTGTTCAACAGACCCAAAATAGGCTCCCCCTTGAGCTCCATTTCCACCTCCACCATGCCACCTCCACCACCGCACCTCCTCCCCGGAGCGCCGCCTCCGTCACCAGCACCTCGGACCACCGCCGCCAACACCCCTCCCTGTTTCTCCGATCTAAAATCCGGTAGGCTCTTCTCCCTCATTCCTCTTCCTTTCCACCTTTAAAATCGATAAGAGATGAGCTTTAACTCTCCTTGCTCCGTCCCTAGGCTGAGTTGCGTGATTCCGACTCCGACGAGGCCGGACGAGCGCCAATCGAGCCCTCGGCGAGTTCTCCGACGAAGCTTCGAAGCCCTCTCGGTGAGCCTTCTCCCTTCCTTCTTCTCCCCTTTCTTTTTGTCTCGTGTGTGGGTGGGTCCGCGTCGGAGATGTCGGGTGGCCGGAGCCCGGAGCACCACCGGCGAGGCCTCCCCTCCTCCCTTCTCTTCTTCCGCCATTTTTGGGCACAAAAGGCCCTGTTTCATTTCTTGTTTCGGCAATTAGGGAGGGAGAAGAAGGAGACGTGGGCCCTCCCTTGGCCACGTCAGCCGTGCCCCACTCCTGGGCCCACCTCTTTGCCACCTCAGCTGGGTCCCCCCTTCTTTTAAAATGTGTCCGGTTTAAAGGGAGAAATAGAAGTGAGGCATGTGGGTCCCTTTTTTTTTTTTATGTTCCAGCTCTTCCATTTGAAGGGAAGAATGGGCTGTTGGCCTTAATCTAATTGGGCCTAATTTCCTTCTGGGCCGGGTTTGGTAGTAGAGGCTTGGGCCTAAATTTAGGGGTTCGGTTTGGGTTCATTTTAAATAGAGGTCCGGTTTGGGTGGGTTTATTTAACATGGGCCGGTTTTGGGGTTTTTATAAAATAAGGGTTTGGTTTGGTAAATTAAAGAGGAATGTTTGATTAAATGAATATTGTTGGGATCTTATAAATATTTTATAGAGATGTTAAAATAAAAGATGTTAGAAGTAGTATGTAAAATTAATGGGATTAAAATATAAAATGTTGTTTTGAGATTTAATATATAATATTGTGGTGATTTATTATTTGTGGTTAAATGTTATATGATTATGTTGAAGATGTGCAATTATATGCTAAGTAAGATTGTGACATGATGGCATGCAAATTGGTTAAGTATGAACTGGAATTGTCTTAAGTTGATGAATTGGAGAATTATATTGAGTATGGTTGTGAGATATTGAGATGATAGATTATGAGATAAGGTTGACATTATGGAAATGATGATGTGACGGTTATTATGTTAAGTTGTGAAGTTGTGTGTGTGATAATTCTATGCTTTGTGTGCCTTAGAGATAGACTCATTGGTGTGCTTATACCTGTTAGGTGACCATCTGTGACGTGTCGGATTTCATATTGCCTGGTTGATTGCCTTTTGCTGTTCTACGATACCAGGTAAGTCTCTTCGGAGCTTACTCAGATTGAATAGAGCTATTCCCTGCTTTAGGTGCATGATATACTAGGTGTTGCATTCATGATCAGCATGCCATGTAGTACCATGCTAGGTTGCATCGACTGTTGAGCATTCTATTTCTTTATGCGTATGTAAACAGAACGGCCGTTATCTGTGAAGTAACTAGAGTCATTGTTAGGGTCATAGGACGACCTAGTCTCATCGGGTCCCGTCCTGAGTCAATCGAGTCATGCACTTCCTTATATTATGAGATGCCTGCGGGCTTTATTGTGGAGCGGGTTAGGCATGCGTGCCGCCCAATTATGAATGAATGCATTCACGAGCTGGCCAGTCTCCGCCCTATCGGAAGGGGGTGGAGGTAGGAGAGGGATATACCACTTGGTATTCTGTGCTAAGGCCTTATCATTATTATGTACTTGATCTTAGGAGCATGTTAGTGTGTTATTATTCCGCCATGCATCTAGAAGCATCTTTATTAGGTATAGCGTATATGTGTGCTTATGGTTGGGATGCAGAGCTAAAGTGGGCATCGATCTGATCCCGCCCCATATCAATTTTTTTAGGTATTATTTATGTTCATCCTATCGGTGCTGTTTGCTTATTGCGCGGGTCATTTTGTCGGCGGAGAGTGAGCGCTGGAGTATAGACTTCACCAGACTCTGATTATATTTTTGGATTTACACTTTAGACTCCGTTTTGACCCGGCTCTGTCGTGGCACACTCTTGTATTACACTTGTTTTCGCTAGTCGCATGATTTCTGATTTCCACGCTTAGACTTACGACAGGTACAGGGGACTTCCCCGGGGATTCCAACGATCCCTTCGATTTTGGGTATGAAATCCCCCTTTGAAAACATTAAAGTAAGTTTTGAAACCTTCAACCTGTACTCGGGGCGCAAGGTCCTAACGAGGGGTTTAATCCCTCGAAACGTAACTCGGGAATCATAATCCCGGGCCGTTACAAACTAATCCTCTTTGCTTGGGAAAATTAATCGAAGCTTCAGGTTTGCAATTTCATTGTGAGATTTCTCTATCATAATACTCCTCTTTGAATATTATCAATTCTTTGCGCCGATTGTTTAGGGTTTTCGTGAATTTCCGTTAGTTTGATCAACTGATGCCTTTTCATGATAATCTATAGCTAGATATAGGTAATTACTGGTTGAGTTATCTATATCCTTGAGTAGCAAAGTATAAATCTCTGAAACTAGTTGATTTAGGGATTTGTATAGAGAATTGATTTGCAATTGATGCAATAACTGGTTGTGCGCGTCGATTGTCTTTGTTGATTTCCTTTAAGCTTAATCGATTATTGAATTGAATCTTGATAGTTTCAAGATTGTTTGATAATTAGGGTTTTCAGGGTCTGATTGTCCTGTTAACTAGATTCGATAAGGAATTGGATTCAAAAGACCTAGTCTTTCCACAACAAAGTATTCTAGAGGAAGTTATCTGTTCGATATCAATGATCAATGAACAAACCTGATTGCTGAGATTGGTTGACCTAAGCTATTTCTCTCATATTTATTCACTTAATCTGTTTTACTTTATTGTTTTGCTTACTATTGTTTCTTAGTTAGTTAGTTCAAACCATCAAAATTCCCCCCTTTGTTTCTTGTTCTTGTTGACGCACTCTGACTTGCATACGAATCGTTGACTCTATGTGGGATCGACCCGTACTTGCCAAACTATATTAGTTAGGTTAGTCGGATATATTTGATAGGATTTAAGGCGACTGAAAATCCTCTATCAAATTTGGCGCCGTTGCCAGCTTGGACAGCTCCCATCAATTCTTCATGCTTAGCTCCTCTCCTCAGCTCTCATGCTCTTCTATTTTCGTCCAATCTTCGAGCACTGAGTCGAGCATAGCTTCACCTCTTTGCAATCACCTGAAATCATGCATAAACCTCGTAGATTCCGACTCTAATTGAAACATAATGAAAACTACTCAAACTCATGCATTTTACCCTACCTAAACTCATCTAAATGCCTATATTAACACTACCTAAATGTGCATGATCAAGGATCTACGTACGGGGACCCCAATCATGCGGTGCAATATTTCTGGCGACCTCTACCCTCTAGCCGCAGCCAAACCGCCGCCCCATGCAGCCCCGTCCATCAACATCACCCTAGGTTCCGACTTATGACATGTTCGTCTTGGCCACCCTGGCGTAGTGGCGATCACGTGCTACAAAGTCAACGCTCTAGCAATTTTATCTTGTGTAATAAAGCCTCGGCCGTTTGCACCTCGTGTGAAATCGCCAAGAGCAAAAGACTTCCTTTTAGGATTTCTCATTCCCTTACTTTTGCACCTTTTGACTTTATTCATTGCGATATGTGGACATCACATATTCTGAGTGCTAGTGTATTTCGTCATTATTTAATTGTTCTTGATGATTTCACCAATTTTGTTTGGGTCTTTCTCCTACGCCACAAATCGGAAACACAAGGCCATATTGTTACTTTTCACAAGTTTGTCCAAATCCAATTTAATTTGCCTATCAAATCCATTCAGTGTGACATGAGAGATGAGTTCGACAACAACATTGCCCGCTCCTTTTGTCAACAATAAAATATGAACTTTTTTAAGAAGTTTTTTTAACAATTACAAACTTATTATCAATAAGTTTATAATTATTAAAAAGTTTAATAAAAAAGTTAATATTTTATATAGTTTTTAACTACTAAAATAACGTCCATAAATAGTAAAAGTCCATGTATTTTTGGACGGAGGTGGTAATGATTAAATTTACTTACCAATTATGATAGAAGAGTGTATTTTATTTAACTACATATTATCTACATTCATAGAGTCTATATATATAAGTATAACTGAAAGGTGATGATCGACGCAAGTGCATGCTCTCGATCTGATGTGGATGTAATTTTGGAATTTAATTAGCTTCATTTTGGTAATACGTAGCTGGTTTGGTAATTAAAGATGGTAGGCTATGTGTTAAATATATATTAAATTTAATTGTTTATAAATTAGTAAGGTGTTTATTAAATACTTGAGGTGATCGATTAGTTAGTGGAAATCAAATTCTAAAAGATAATTAAGCTAAAATATTATAAGTCGTTTGACTTTGTAACACATTTTGTAAGGAATTAAAAACTACTATATAAAATATTAACTTTTTACTAAAATTTTAAAATGGTATTATACTTATTAATAAATACTATGTATAATATGAATAAATCAGTCATATTATTGACATTTTGACAAATGTTCTTGCTTTGGTGGTCATTTGTTACTAAATTGTATGTAACGAAAGTTCTTGTGTAATTTTAAGTTTAAAAGGTGGTTAATGAAAAACTCGATATTAAATGGGTGGTTTTATGTAGTTTAACCATTATAAAAATTATATAAATATAAATTTTTAATTTCATACTCCAGCCGATTATAAATGAAATTATATTAAAAAAATATTTTTTATATACTCTTTATCAATCTTAAAAAACATATGTGAATAGTAAATGAAAAATAAAAGTAAATGGATGGATTAATATCTTATTCAACAGATTGTGGTAAAAACCACGAGGACTACTTTGTACAGTCTGGTTCACCATATTTTTATCCCAGTTCTGACTAGAACCGAGCTATAAAGCCACAACTTTTTAGCCCGACCTTGAATAGAATTGAGCTATAAAGTTACTATGTACTTCAAAAACAAGGTTTTTAGCACGAGTTTCAAATGAACCGAGCTATATAAAGTAGTCCTCGCAATTTTTACCACAATTTGAAATTTTCACCAGAGTCAATTTGTATATATACACACATTTTGTATAAGCAACCCTTGCAATCAATATATATAATTAACTATGTAAACAAGAAAAGTATCCATATATAACACATAATTATCTATACTACTATTAAAAAAAAAGCATCTTCTTCATAGTAGCTAGCTTCACCAAAAGTCTCCATTCCACATGTTAATTCCATATAGCATCTCACCTCAACAACTTCTTCATCTTCTATATATGCATGGCATCTACATCACTACATGACATCTGAAAACAATTCAAAAAATAAAGAAAATTTTACCCCACTTACACACTAACTCAATTTCTCAAATTAATTAAAAATATTTATATCATTCTTCTTCTTTTTTTTAAAAAATTACATTATCTTCATTTCTTTACCATTACTTTTATCTTTTATATACACTTATCCTTTACTACCTATATTATAAAATATCATTTATTTATATAAAATAATAAATGTTATTCTATGTTTTTTAAGCACAATAATATTATGTCGGTAAAATATATGGGAAGATATATCCCATGTCATGACATCCACATTATTAAATCATTGTAAATAAATAAGAAATATGTCAAATTTTTTTTCAAAATATTCAAAGAAAAATAAAAATTTATGAAAAAATTCGCACTTTGAAAGTATTTACAAAAATATTCAAAATTTACAGAGAGGTCAGAGAAACGCGGTCTCAGACCGCGTCTTATTCATAAAACGCGATTTGAAGCCGCGTTTTACAATTAATTTTAAATAAAACGCGGTTTGAACCCGCGTTTTTATTACTAATTTTACGTCGGGATAAAATCTGTAATTGTTTAATTTTTTTACAATAGACACGCGGTTTCAATCTGCGTGTCTCTTTTTTTTTTAAAAAAAATGAAAAGTGAAAACAGGTTTGGGGAGGGACGTCGGAGGAGGAAGGAGGGACGGCAAGAGGAGAGGCCGGAGTCCGGAGGTCGTTGGGAAGGAGGAGAGTAGAGGCGATTTTCGATCAGCCTCGGATGCAACCTCCGACCTCTCGAGCGCCACCGGAGGAGGAGAGAGGAAGATAGCGTCGATCGATCGGATTTGTGGCCTTGCCTTCCTCTTTGATTTGAGACGGACTTCGATCGAAGATGGGCGGTATCGCGAGCCTCCATCTCCATCGCCCTGGTCCTCCTCCGCCCGCTGAGACACTCAAAATCGAGTCATGGCCTCCTTTCTCTCAATCACCTCGACTTGACATCTCCGGTTGCAATTGGCGCCTCAAACACCTGGACTTGGTTGCAATTGGTGGCGGGACGCTTCTCTGGTCTTCAAGTGCAGTTGACGGAGGAGAAGAAGGGTGGTTTGGGTCCCCGACGCCGACACAAGATAGAGGGAGGAGAGCGAGGATGGAGGGCGGGGTGCTCTCCTCTCAAGGCCATGGGAGGGGAGCATAGGGTTGCAAATGAAGCGCGGCTCCAAGCCGCGTTTCATTCATTCCTTTTCTTCTTTTTTTTTAATTTTTTAACTTAAAATACAAATTAAAATAAACGCGGTTCAAACCGCGTTTTACCCAAAATAAATTATAAAACGCGGTTTTCGTTTATTTTTTTCCCTCCCAAATTTCACTGCTTATAAATGAAACGCGGTCTCAGACCGCGTTTCTCTAACCTCTCTGTAAATTTTGAATATTTTTATAAATACTTTCAAATTGCGAATTTTTCCGTAAATTTTTATTTTTCTCTGAATATTTTAAAAAAAAATCAAATATGTCTCACATCATGTCACATATGCATGTCATCTGCATGCCAATGAGAAAAACGTTTATAAAAATACTTTGAATCTCCTTAAATTGTCAATTTCATGTTAAAATAATTCCATATGTTATTTTCACTTTTTACAAAAATAAGAACAATCAGTTTACATAATATCGATATAATTTTCTTACTAATAAATAATATTATATAATTTATTATCAGATTTACACATAATAATATAACTATACATTTTTAAATTAAAATGATCAAACCAAAAGTTAATAAAGCACACGCTCCTAAGGCACAGGCCTAAAACTAGTTTATACAAAAACAATATGAACAAGTGTTATTATCCATGCTACCTCCATTCAGAAATAAATGTCGTTTGATTTTTTGACACATTTTTTAATGAGCTAAAAACTATACAATAAAATATCAACTTTTTAATTATTTTTTATATAATTTTATACTTATTAGTTATAAGTTTAATTTTTTTTTAAAAAAAAAACTTAATATTTTATATAGTTTTTAGCTCTTACAAAACGTGTCGAAAAGTCAAACGACCCTTATTTTTTAATGGAGGGAGTATTTGACAACATAATATTCATCACTCTTTCTTAAAATTATCATACGTGCAAATCGGATCATTTGACGACTTTCTAAATGGGAAAAAGGACAAGGAAAAGGACTTTGCAAATGTTAAGTGCCTCTCGATCGATCGATGATATTATATAAGTTTAGGGCGTAAAAGTTTGAAGAGTGTGACCACCAAAATTAACACATATGGTTGCTGCCAGCACATGCCTGATTGTGGCCGGTAGACAAGGTGGACACGGTGGGCCTGGCCTGTGGGCTGGTGGCCATTGCGGAGCCTTACGTACTGTGTGTGACTAGTGGTGGATCTACCGCCTACGGGGGTTTGGGGTGACTGAACTAAAACCTCTATTTCAGAAGAAAAATCCGAGATTTTTTTTTTGTTTATAATTTTAACTAATTCTATAGATAAAAACTTCAAAAGACTAGTTCTTGCGTCATAGTGCGATTTTTAAAATAAAATAAAATATCCCTAATAAAATTAATTAATATTATACATTTAAATAAAGTATTAATAAAAATTAAAGGTATTTTAAAAATATTTTTGAAAACTATTTTTAAAAAATTATCTTATTTAAAGTAATAGTGTATGTTTAATAAAAATATTTTATATCACCCATATTGGTTAGTCAAATAAAGAAAAAAAATTAATATCACGGTAACTTTGTTTAAAATTTTTAAATTATATGTGTGTGTATTTATTTTAATTCAATGTTTTAAATTAAACTCATTGATTAGAAAATAAAAAATATTTTAAGGGTAAATAAAAAATTCATCTTATAATTTATTGGCTGAAAACCCTATAATTAATATTTTGATGGCAAATCATCAAAATGGTTATCATTTAAAGTATTATATAGATATATCGATTATTAGAAAATATAAGATATTTTAAGAAAATAAAAAAAAAATCTTACCATTTTAATCTTTGAAAATCCTATAATTAATATGGTGATGATAAATCATCAAAAAATGGTTCTCATTTAAAGTATTATATAGATATAGATAAATAATCATAAAGGAATAGGATTATTTTTTTCCTCACTTATTTTAACCTCACTTTTTAGCCTAACTTTTTTTATATAATTTTTTAGCTTAGATTCCTTCAACAAATAATGCCTAATTAAAATTTAAAAAATTACCTTTTTCCTCTAATATATTTAAATGAAAATATTATTTTCACATCCACATTAAAAAAAATTAAATAATAAATTAAATATTTTTTTAAAATTTTTTTAAAAAAAAACATGAAAAAAAATTCTCTAATTAAGCAACGGTGGGTCAATTATGGATCTCCGATGAGGAAATTTGCGTGAATGATTTGAGTTCTGCTAACATAGGAACAACATACAGTCAACAAGGTCCTTTTCTTCTTCAAGCTTTACATCCATATCAATTTAAACTTTGGCTTCTAACCAAAAAAAAAATTAAAACTTTTTGGCTACCGAAGTAAAAAACTTCGGCCAACTATGCCATATAAAGGCCCACCTTGCACCTCATATATCACCATCTCACCACCAATAAACAATGCCAAAAGCTTGGTGTATAAGTGTGTCTCCATCAGATCGGAAAAGCACGTCGTTTACTATTTATGTACGCTTTTTTATAATGATAAATCTATATAAGATATCTATTTTTTATAAAAAAAATTATAATTTCTTACTTATTAATAGTAACTGTGAAATTGTTAAAAGTTTTTTTATATAAAAAATAGATATTTTATATGGTTTTTTATATCATCATTAAAAAAAAGTGTGTGGATAATAAACGGCATCGAAATCAAATATTGGTAGTTGGAAAGCACGATATGGGAATCGCAACACACAACTAGTGTTCGTCGACTCGAATAGCACTCATCCACTGTGCTCTCTCTCGTGTCATCTCCTCAGTGAGTCCCAAAACGACTAGGTCGTGTCTAATCACTCATCTCAACTCTTCTTCAGACATCCTCTTCCCCTATGAACACTTCCATTAGTTAAGTTGTCATATCTACACACTGGGGCACTTGAGTCTCTCCTCTGCTCATGTCCATACCATCGGAGTCTCGATTCCCGTAACTTAGCCGGAATATTTATCACCCCTGCCCTTTATCGAATAATCTCGTTTTTGATTTTGTCGTGCAAGGTAAACCCACACATCCACTAAGCATCCTCATCTCAATCACCGTTAGTTTCTATTCTTGAGTCATTTTTTGTTGCCTGACACTATGCCCCACGCATCAAAACAATTTTCTTTTCAAAATAAATAGATAAATTAAATAAATAAATATATTAATTATCTACATGGGAAGTACGTTGTTAATACGTTAAGGTTGAATTATCATATGTTCGAGCTTAAAGATTAAACCTTAAAAAGGTTTAAATATTCAATTACAATGAATTAATCCTTCTATTAGTTATTTAGTTTTATGAATCTTTTACTAATAAGCATCGTTACTTAACACGCATCTCTTCAAGCCTAGTGAATTTTTAATATGTATTGTGGGCCTTGAAGCCTAGTGAATTTTTAAAAAAATAATTAAATTTTTTCAGAAAAAATATCAATCGATTTCCGTCATTGGTGGCATCGGTGAGTATATAGTTAGCAAATTGGACTAACAAAGATGGGAACTACTGTATTTTTTTTTAATGACGAGGAACCATCTTCAATAATAAACCCCGAGCATGTGACCCAACTAATAAGAGTCACGTATCAGGTAAATCGGTTTGCACTGATCGACTTAACCCGATAGTAGGGAGCGGAGGCTGCAGAGCAAACCTTTGATTTTCATCAAAGGAAAGGGGTGGAGGCAGACATCGAACCTGAGAGAGTCCGAGACCTCCATACCACCCCTCACTCCACACCACTAGCCTCTAGGCCACCCCGACTAAGGTGAAACTACTGGACTTTGATACCCATCAGAGCAATCATACATTTGTAGCCAGTACAATTACGAACCCAAAAAAAGGGTCCATGGGGAAAAATCAAAACTTTTGATTTTAGTCGGACTAATCTATTCTACATATGGATTGGGTATTCTATATTAATTTGAATCTTTTTGCATGCAACTCTATAATCAATGCGCCAACTTGTAATTGATAAGTGATCAAAACTTTGGTAGTCAAGCAAGTCGATAAAAAGACGAACAATGGTGGATAAACTAACTGAGTTATATACTACTACATATCATTTTCTTCCTTATATAACGCTTTTTTAAATCATGTCAACTTTACTTTTAAAAAACTAATATGAACAATAATAAGCATTTCCATAGAGCAATGAACAATACTCAAATATGCTTGTCAATTAGATGCATCAAATCAATGTTTTTTTTTTAGTTGGGACGCTTTAAAGCAACTACGTTCATGTAAGAAGGTCAAGTGCTTCATACTTCACGTCAATGTATGTCTCAATGTTTAGTGCGTTGCACAAACAATGTCTTAAAAGACGTTTGGTAGGTGCTCGGTAGTGGGGTGAGGTTAAGGATTTAGGTGGGGTTTAGGCGGGTTTCTTGGAGAATCTTGGTGGTATAGGCGAGTCTTTGTGACCTTTTTTTCCACATAAATCACCTTCAAAAGGGAGTCAGTAGGTAAATTCGATTAACGTGAAGGGTTTCGAAGAACCTAAAAGAATTGATCTACAAGCGACTTTAAGCTACTTGAAGACGACACGCATGTCTAGTCTCCCAAAGTAGGCAAGAAGCAAAATAAAAACGGAATGTTTAGGCAAGTACACATGCCTCTCGAAACATAGAAAGATGAATAACATCTAAGGGATCAGATGTGTTAATCAAGGCAAGCATGCCTAATGACACATATAAGACCACAAGACCAAGGGAAACCCTTAAGACATGCAGGCCTCAAGTCACGACCCTCGTCAACCAAAGCAAAACTCAAGTCAACCAAAGAGTTTCAACTCATTCTTTCCACTAATTTGAGCGGATAAAGGATTTGGAGGAGCCTAAAGAGATGAGTGTCCACTAATCGCCGAACCAACTCCAAATGCATTTGGTACCTTCAAACGCCAAACTATTCCGCGCATGCCATATGTAATAAACCGTGGTCACAAAAGCAATTACACCTTGCTTCTCACCAAGTGACCCCTTTCTCAAGTTATCCTTCTCAACCATCGGACGACTCTGGGCATGGGTTCATAGCAAGGGAAATCCCAAACTTCTCACAAACTCCTTCCCAAAGCTGCTTGGCAAAGTGGCAATCGAAGAATAGATGGCCATGGGTCTCGACCTCAGCATCACACAAGCGACATTTTAGATCAAATCTACGTAAGACAATCTATCATAGGTAGATAACTTACTAAGAATGACGAGCCAGAGGATGAAGGCATGGTTCGGGGTGCTGCCCATGTTCCACACCACTCTGCACCATCTGACCTTGGTGCTAAGCCTTCTAAGACTCTTGTAGGCTTTATCAACTTTGAACTTGTCTTCCGCATTCAAGCCGTCCAACATCCCCTTAGCCGCTATATCATCCCTAGCTTGGATTATGGCATTGATCAATGGGGAGCCCCTCTTATGAGCGACCCATGCATATGGATCTCCGATAAGGAAATTTGCGTGAATGATTTGAGTTCTGCTAACATAGGAACATCATACAGTCAACAAGGTCCCCTTCTTCTTCAAGCTTTACATCCATATCAATTAAAACTTTGGCTTCTGACCAAAAAAAAATTAAAACTTTTTGGCTACCGAAGTAAAAAACTTCGGCCAACGATGCCATATAAAGGCCCACCTTGCACCTCATATATCACCATCTCACCACCAATAAACAATGCCAAAAGCTTGGTGTATAAGTGTGTCTCCATCAGATCGGAAAAGCACGTCGTTTACTATTTATGTACGCTTTTTTATAATGATAAATCTATATAAAATATCTATTTTTTATAAAAAATAATAATAATTTCTTACTTCTTAAAAGTAACTGCGAAATTGTTAAAAGTTTTTTTTATATAAAAAATAGATATTTTATATGGTTTTTTTATATCATCATTAAAAAAACATGTGTCGATAATAAACGGCATCGAAATCAAATATTGGTAGTTGGAAAGCATGATATGGGAATCACAACACACAACTAGTGTTCGTCGACTCGAATAGCACTCATCCACTGTGCTCTGTCTCGTGTCATCTCCTCAGTGAATTCCAAAACGACCAGGTCGTGTCTAATCACTCATCCCAACTCTTCTTTAGACGTCCTCTTCCCCTATGAACACTTCCGTTAGTTAAGTTGTCATATCTACACACTGGGGCACTTGGGTCTCTCCTCTGCTCATGTCCATACCATCGGAGTCTCGATTCCTGTAACTTCGCCGAAATATTTATCACCCCTACCCTTTATCGAATACTCTCGTTTCTAATTTTGTCGTCCAAGGTAAACTAACACATCCACTAAGCATCCTCATCTCAATCACCGTTAGTTTCTATTACTGAGCCATTTTTTTTGTTGACTGACACTATGCCCCATGCATCAAAACAATTTTCTTTTCAAAATAAATAGATAAATAAAATAAATAAATATATTAATTATCTACATGGGAAGTACGTTGTTAATACGTTAAGGTTAAAATATTATATGTTCGAGCTTAAAGATTAAACCTTAAAAAGGTTTAAATATTCAATTACAATGAATTAATTCTTCTATTAGTTATTTAGTTTTATGAATCTTTTACTAATAAGCATCGTTACTTAACACGCATCTCTTCAAGACTTCAACCCAATTTCTTACAATGGCCCATGTCCAATAATATGTATTGTGGGCCTTGAACCCTAGTGAATTTTTTTAAAAATAATTAAATTTTTCAGAAAAAATATCAATGTGATTTCCGTCATTGGTGGCATCGGTGAGTATATAGTTAGCAAATTGGACTAACAAAGATGGGAACTACTGATTTTTTTTTTAATGACGAGGAACCACCTTCAATAATAAACCCCGAGCATGTGACCCAACTGATAAGAGTCACGTATCAGGTAAATCATTTTGCACTGATCGACTTAACCCAGTAGTAGAGAGCAGAACAAACCTTTGATTTTCATCAAAGGAAAGGGGTGGAGGCAGACATCGAACCCGAGAGAGCCCGAGACCTCCATACCACCCCTCACTCCTCACCACTAGCCACTAGGCCACCTCGACTGAGGCGAAACTACTGGACTTTGATACCCATCAGAGCAATCATACATTTGTAGCAAGTACAATTACAAACCCAAAAAAAAGGGTTCATGGGGAAAAATCAAAACTTTTGATTTTAGTCGGGCTAATCTAATCTACATATGGATTGGGTATTCTATATTAATTTGAATCTTTTTGCATGCAACTCTATAATCAATGTGCCAACTTGTAATTGATAAGTGGTCAAAACTTTGGTAGTCAAGCAAGTCGATAAAAAGATAAACACTGGTGGATAAACTAACTGAGTTATATACTACTACATATCATTTTCTTCCTTATATAACGCTTTTTTAAATCATGTCAACTTTACTTTTAAAAAACTAATATGAACAATAATAAGCATTTCCATAGAGCAATGAACAATACTCAAATATGCTTGTCAATTAGATGCATCAAATCAATGTTTTTTTTTTAGTTGGGACGCTTTAAAGCAACTACGTTCATGTAAGAAGGTCAAGTGCTTCATACTTCACGTCAATGTATGTCTCAATGTTTAGTGCGTTGCACAAACAATGTCTTAAAAGACGTTTGGTAGGTGCTCGGTAGTGGGGTGAGGTTAAGGATTTAGGTGGGGTTTAGGCGGGTTTCTTGGAGAATCTTGGTGGTATAGGCGAGTCTTTGTTACCTTTCTTTCCACATAAACCACCTTCAAAAGGGGGTCGGTAGGTAAATTCGATTAATGTGAAGGGTTTCGAAGAACCTAAAAGAATCGATCTACAAGTGACTTTAAGCTACTTGAAGACGACACGCATGTCTAGTATCCCAAAGTAGGCAAGAAGCAAAATAAAAAGGGAATGTTTAGGCAAGTACACATGCCTCTCGAAACATACAAAGATGAAAAATAACTAAGGGATCGGATGTGTTAATCAAGGCAAGCATGCCTAATGATACATATAAGACCACAAAACCAAGGGAAGCCCTTAAGACATGCAGGCCTCAAGTCACAACCCTCGTCAACCAAACCAAAACTCAAGTCAACCAAAGAGTTTCAACTCATTCTTTCCACTAATTCGAGCGGATAAAGGATATGGAGGAGCCTAAAGACATGAGTGTCCACTAATCGCCGAACCAACTCCAAATGCATTTGGTTACGTACCTTCAAGCGCCAAACTATTCCGCGCATGCCATATGTAATAAACCGTGGTCACAAAAGCAATTACACCTTGCTTCTCACCAAGTGACCCCTTTCTCTAGTTATCCTTCTCAACCATCGGATGGCTCTGGGTATGGGTTCACAGCAAGGGAAATCCCAAACTTCTCACAAACTCCTTCCCAAAGCTGCTTGGCAAAGTGGCAATCGAAGAATAGATGGCCATGGGTCTCGACCTCAGCATCACACAAGAGACATTTTAGATCAAATCTACGTAAGACAATCTATCATAGGTAGATAACTTACCAAGAATGACGAGCCAGAGGATGAAGGCATGGTTCGGGGTGCTGCCCATGTTCCACACCACTCCGCACCATCTGACCTTGGTGCTAAGCCTTCTAAGACTCTTGTAGGCTTTATCAACTTTGAACTTGTCTTCCGCATTCAAGCCGTCCAACATCCCCTTAGCTGCTATATCATCCCTAGCTTGGATTATGGCATTGATCAATGGGAAGTCCCTCCTATGAGCGACCCATATGAAGGTTCAACCACACTAAGGTACTTGTGGTGGACCCAACGGACCCATAAGCTATCCCTTCTCCGGTGAATGTAACTATAGGGGTAAGGTGGGGTAAGGTTAAAAGTTTAGACAAGGTCTAGGTGCCTGATCCTTAATGGAATTTTTTAGAATAGTGCATAAAATAAACTTTTTCAAACTTATTAGTAATTTATGTTTAGCTCAACAACAATTGGTATAGTGATATGTCAACCAAAAGTTAACACAAAAATCATTGCACACTTTAAATAACACAACTAAGTGACTAACTAACATTTAAGTTCGATTCAAAGCTCGACTCAACTCAATTCGAGCTCAAATAGCTAGAATATTGTGAAATTTATAAAATATAATTTAAGTTACTATATCATAAGCAAACAGCGTTGATAATACTCGAAAAAAGCTTGGCTCAATCTTGTTTGTTTATTAAACAAGCTAAGTCCGAGCACAATTTGAAGCTCGAGTTTAAATCTATACTCGGCTCAATTTTAAGCTTAGCTGAGCAAATCTTTATTGATGTATTTTAATTGAGTATTTTCTCCAAAAACTGATATTATATTTTATACTTGATGTCTCTTAAATTTATTGATGACAAAACATATACTATCACTTATGATTAGACCTAACATCAAACCACCATGTAACAAACAATTCTATCATCTTAAATAAGAAACTGTTATAATATTATTATTATTATTATGTGGATGTACAAAATATACACTTTACTTAGATAGAGTTTTGTCTATAGATAGATTTACTATTGCTTGGAGGCTAAGGAGTTTATCTCTATATATATTGTACCGGTGTAACACCAAGAGAGATCAGTTGAATACAATCTCATATTCTCCCATTTCTTTTGCCCTAGATTATAACACGTTATCAGCACGATAGTTTCTAAAAAGCTAAAAACCCTAATTGTTCTCCTCTCCCGCATACGCCGCCTAACTTATCACCAGTGTATGCCAGCAACCGCCCTTCTCCCTCTCCAAACCCTAATTCCCTCCCATGGCTCCTCTTCTGGCAGTGGATGGTCGCCGGCTCCATCTCCGGCTGCGTCGAGCACATGTCCATGTTCCCCGTAGACTCGTACACAGAGAAGTAGACGGCGTGTGCAGGGCCAGCGCCGAGCCCCATGGCGGCGATGCCGCGGTAAAGGCCGGCGATGTCGTCGGTCTGAAGGATGGATCGAAGGGTGCTCCATTCCGATTCCCTCAAGTGAATTAAATCAAAGCCGTTAGGTCAGCCAATTCACTTTCTACAGCCGCCGCCAATAATCCTTTGAAATACAAATTGAAGTACTCCATCGACACCAGATCATGGCCGCAGACGGGTCTACGGACTGCTCGATTAGCCTGAATGAGTACAAGAGCGACGAGGACGGAGTGAATCTGCAGCGGTGCGAAATGAACCACCACCCAAATCTCCCTCAAAGATGAGTCTCCTGTTCTTTTATTTGAAGTTTTCAATCTATTAGGTTTGTCTCCTTGGATTAATTAGTTGAGTTTGGTTCGGTTAAGGTCAATCAATTGAACGAAGAAGCCAGCGGAAACGCCTCACCGTCGCTGGCAGCGAAGGCCAGGACTTCTACGATGTCAGCCTCGTCGATGGCTACAACATCGGCGTCGGATTCAGGCCGTAAGTGGGGCGGGGAACTGCCAGTACGAGGAGATCGTAGGCGCCACGGCCCGGTAGCCTGCAGAAGCGCTTGCGTAGTTTCGGCGGCGAGTCTCTGCAAATACATAGAGGAGGAAGAAAGGATTTGGCGTTGAAGGTTATTTTTTATTAATCACGAAATCAGCCTGGAATTTCTTAAAAATCTCAGATCGGCTCGTATATCTTATATAATTATATAAAATGGCCTAAAACTTCCAGGGTTACATATTTTTGCCCTTGTGAAATATATGAACACATCCCGAAGATGTTGTGTAGCCATAAGTTATACGAAAATCAAAGTTGTGAATTTTATCCCTTGAAGTGGATAAAGAGATATATATATATATATCCCTTAAAGCAAATAAATTAATTACCAAACACATCCCCCGAAGAGGATGTATACATAAATTATATTAATCTCGAAGTGCGTCGTCGTGGAGGTAAGTTGAAGTAAGTGCAATTTGATTTTTTTTTTCTCTAATTTATTATTTTGTTTGTAAATAATTTAATTGGTCTCCTGAAGTAGAAAATATTAAATCCCACGAAGTGGATAAAAGTAAAGAAATTGATATTACAAATCACTTGATGTGATCGATAAAATTTATTCCCGTAGTGATGAAACAACAAATATCATCCATGTAGCGATGATTAATGATTATTATTTTGTTTGATTGTTTGTATATTATATTTTTATCATCATCTCCTGAAGTAGATGAAAAGTCATATCTCTCGAAGTAGATAGTGAATAAAATAGATTATCGCCAATTGGAAAGTTAATTAAAATAAGGCATTTTGATAATACTGTAAATCTGTTTCGGAGCTTGATTATCTACGTGTTGCTCACACAATAGGTACGTTGACCTTTTTTTTTTTTTGCTTGATTAATTAGAATTTCAAAAGGTTTAAGGCCTTATACATAAGGATGGATAGAATTACGTTATATGATATATATTTTAAATAAACCATGATTATAATTTATTAATATTTTGATTTGGTGATGGATTGTGTCATGTGAGTGGTTGGTGCATGGATCCACACTAGGATATCATGGTAAAAGAAGGCGAATCATAGAAGATTGAACTCTACTTGGTAGTGAGTCTATATGGGTTAAGCTCTACTTTAAGACTCGTGATGGAGCTGGACTGATTTTTCAATATTGGTATATGCGATAGAGCTTGCGGTCAGGTAAGCCTAAACATCATATATTTGAATTATGATTTTTGTGCATCTTGATCATGAATGATTATATATGTGTGTTATGAGTTCATCTCGTACATTAAATATGGATTACCATTTAGTTATTAATTGCAATATGACGTTATTGATTGCACATATAGGTTTTTATACCCTACATCATGCCATAGTGCTAATATACTTTGAGATAGAAGAATTTAGAGAATTGATAAATCATGTACGATTGGGGGTTAACGATGCATATAGATATGACTATTGGGTAAATTGACCATATATTGGACGTATACATGATAAATGATATCTAAATGAATTGATACATTGATAAGTTGATAAATAAATAACATCATCATGTATCGATTAAAATATTAGCCTCATCTTTGTGGTAACGAGCTAAGATGATATCGTTGATTCCATCTTGTACTTGTAAATTATTTCATATATAATTTGTTTCATAGAAGGTGAAATATAAACTTCTGAAGTGGTTAAACTTGTTTGTTTCATGGTCACCAGAAGTTGACATTATTTATGTATCAAGAAGTTGATTTGTAGTATATCCCCCAAAATAATTGCATACAAATAAGAAAAGACATTTTCTCTCATAGATGATGATGAAATTATTGAAATTGAAATTTGAGATAGTTATTGAACCTACAGTATTTGTGAATGATATTGTTTATTGAAACAAGTGATAAATATCATATTTGATATCCACCTGAAGTGGCCAAATAAATTTTAATTATGTTAAGTATATTTATTTTTATTGAGATTACTTGTGTTATTTACATGTGAGGTGTAATATAAATTCAAAACTCAAATTGTTTCCAGAAGAAACAACTTGTTAAGAGTTGGTATGTCGTAAACATATGTGGTTTTATATTATATATATTGTTTGTGTTAATAAAAGTTATCTCTTGAAGTAGATAAACTTACCTCTACATATGAAAGATTATCAACGAAAGAGCCTAGATGATCCAGCACATTTGATTCTGCAAACTTGGTCGTATTTGGTTTGTTATTAGTATAATTTGGCTATTTGAAGCTACATGGAATCTATGTTTCATTTATCTATTTGATTTGATTTGCATTTTATGTATATATATGCATTGGAAATGTTTCTTGAAGAAACCATTATGGGTAGATGATGCCAATTTTATTCAACTATTGGTGATTTGGGAGAAGAGTTTGAAGCAAATCCGTGTTAAATTGTGTGAAATCGATAAATTTATTCTTGAAAGCTCGGAGACTCTTTATTTTAGGATCTTGTTCTTAATCTACTTGGGTATGGTAGAACTCAAATAAATAGCTAGCTAAATGACCAATGGTTCATAACAACCTCTTTTATTGCCAGATGCAATATATATTGTTACCTCTAGCAGAGGACATAAAGAGGATACGGTGCGCGCGACTGTTGTTAGGATACTGGTTATAATTTTGAAAATGATTACAGATAATCATGTATGAGTCGACTCACACATCAAGGAGAATGTGGAAGAACAAGTCAAAGATGATGGTTTACCTATTGGATTTGTAATCTCCCAAACTGTGAATGAATCATCGCATGAAAATGTTAGAATGGTTTAGAGCTTGGTACTTGATGATATGGAAAACCTGAAGTTTTCAGGATGAAATAACTAATGAGTATTTGTATAAAGTCTATACTTGGCATAATTAAACATTATACAGAAGAGCGTCAAAATTAGTCCTCGAAGGACTGTTGATATAATCAAGCAATAAATTCATATGAGAAAATGGCTCTAGAAGAGCGTCAAAACACTCTAAAGAGAAGGAGTGATGACAGATAAATTGGGATTGTGAAAGACGATCATTGCCAGAAGCGTGATTTTCCTCTAGTCGAGGATGTCAAAAGAAGATCCAATACATAATAAATAGAATACCCATGTTGGCAATATGGAAATGCTATCAATAAAATTGATATGTTGGATAAATGAGCATTGAGAAGCTGACGGTTAAATCAACCAAATGAAGCCGTTACTTATGAGATTATCGTTCAGGATAATGCTAATGCATATAATGACCCAGTAGAGTCGTCAATAATAGCTAAAAAGTAGGGTTGTGCAGAAATATACGACACGGTTGACACGACACGAAACCGCAACAAAACGATACGAAAAAACACGAAACGATATTGATACGACACGATTATGACACGAAACGGTAAAACACGACAATAATCGTGTCGTGTTCGGATCGGCATTTTCCCCTTATCGGGTATCCGACACGACGCGATAAGAATTTTTTTTTTTTAAAATATTAATATATGGTTATAATAAATATATTACAATTGTCCTCATATAACATAAAACGCAGGTTAGCCTGTTGGTAGAGCGCTCCTACATCATTCCTTGTGAAACCGGAGAACCCGAGGTTCGAATCCCAGTATGCGCTTTTTTACATTCGTTTTCACTTTTTTTTTTCTACAGTACAGGCGCGCTTCCACTACTGTCTAGGTTCGCCATTCTCACAGTATGCGATGTTTGAACTGTGAACTTTGAACTATTGTACGACATTTTTTTTAAAACAGTAATAATTTAAAGCTTAAATTACACTAATCTCAAATCTGTACGGCTACTACCTACTGGCTACATTAGGGGAAAAAAAAGGTGGTTTATGACTTTTTGTACAAATCGTGTCGTGTCGTGTTATACGGGTATCCGACACGAAACCGTGTCATGTTATCGTGTCGGATACCCGGTAGTTATCGTGTCGTGTTCGGATCGGCACTTTTCCCCTTATCGGTTTCGTGTTTTTATCGTGTCGTGTCGTGTCGTGTCGGATACCCGGTTATGCACAGCCCTACTAAAAAGCAGGCATGAACATCAAGAGATTGATTCGATTTCAGTCAACAATAGAATAAATTCCCCTTTGTAATTTATCTCCAGAAGAGAGTTTTATATTTATAAGGTTTTAAATGTTTGGTATAGGTACCGAAATCTCCCCAGATTACACTAAATTATTGTAAACCAAGAAAGATGATGTATATGGAGGATTGGGTCCCCATAGATGATCAAATACCTAGAGTTTATCACGGATGATAAAATACTCGGTATTTAGGGGGAGAGGAAAAGGATATCAAGAAGGAATATGTTGCATGAACTAGAAGGGAACCAGACGTTCAATAAACTATATAGCAAACAAGCTAGTAAAGACATTATAGTAAATGCAAAAGATGGTGACAAAAGTCACATTTACAACAAATAATGCACTAGCATGATTTAGATCGAGGTTCTAGTAGTAACTTCAAACAATGGTGATATGTCCACTGGTATAAAACTTCTGAAGAGATTTTATGAACGTTGACAGTGTTAGAATTGATTATGAGTTGTCTTGAATTGACCAGATCCTTGATTATCGTTGATGACACATATCTAAGTTTGCACTTGATTAGATTGTGAAAGGATATTAAGAGTCCAGAAGTACCACGTCTTTAGAAAATTGGTGATTTATATGAGGGGGAGAAAATTTGTACTCTTTTCCTTAACTTTGGTTTTTGTCCCATTTGGGTTTTTCCAAAGCAAGGTTTTTAACGAGGCAACTCTCCTCATAGGGATACATGGTATATCCTAAATTTCAGAAAGAAATAATTCATGTAAAGATGGATTATTTAAGCATGAAGTTCTTGGACCTGTAGCTCCAACATTGAAAAGTGTAGTATTAATTGGTTTTAAGTGGGTGTTCGTACAAAGAAAAATATAAAGCCAAATTGATTGCACACAAGCCTATTAAAGGTTACATGAATTACATGAGAATGCATTCACTAGGAGTGAATATAATTTTGGCTCAAAATGTAAATGACGTACATATACATATAAATGAAAAGAATCGATTGAAAATGCCCGAAGCATTATTATCAAAGTCCCGTCACATACAATTAATTAAAGATCCTTAGAGTACCAGAAGTACATATAATTGTAAAAATGGTGACACTACATTAGGTCCCGAAGTACCGTACAATGTTGTACTCTTTTCCTTAATCTTGATTTTTATCCCATTGGGTTTTTCCAAGTTAAGGTTTTTAATACATCAGATCCCCAGATCAACAATTAAAGGCACACTAGGTCCTGAAGTACCTTATATTTGTGCATCCAAAGCAGCTCAACACCAATACATGCAAGTCAGGCACGTCAGAGTTAATCAAGAAGACATTCCATCTGATGCACATCAAAGACAATGTTGAGATTCGACCATAAGCTCATGAAGACGACGACATTAAGAAGAATGAGAAGACTTCGGGAAGGATGTTGAATTCAGGGGAGCATATACGCACTGCACTCTTTTTTCCTTCGATCAGGTTTTGTCCCACTGGGTTTTCCTGACAAGGTTTTTAACGAGGCAGTACAACAAGAGCGTACGTGGAAGGCTGCACTCTTTTTCCCTAAGCTATGGTTTTTTCCCATTGGGTTTTCCTAGCTAGGTTTTTAACGAGGCAGCTGGAGGAACAAAGAATGTACATCCAACGGGGAGTGTTATAATATTATTATTATTATTACGTGGATGTACAAAATATACACTTTACTTAGATAGAGTTTTGTCTATAGATAGATTTACTATTGCTTGGAGGCTAAGGAGTTTATCTCTATATATATTGTACCGGTGTAACACCAAGAGAGATCAATTGAATACAATCTCATATTCTCCCATTTCTTTTGCCCTAGATTATAACAGAAACATTATATTTATAGTAATCTTCAAAAATTTGGATCAGCAATTTCACATTGATAAATAAGACCTGAGAAAAGAAATAATAAAAAATGAAAGTAAAGGAGAAAAAAAATAAGATGAAAAAGGAGGAGAGAAGAAAACGCTTCCAAAATCCAAACTGTTCGATTTCTGCCTTCTCCTCCGAAAGGCCCCAACGGCTCAACCTCTCGTCGTCCAGATCCTCTCTCTCCTTCCGCTCTCCCAGCGGTTGATTCGACTCCGCCATCGCCGCCATGTTCGCAATCTAAACTCCGACCGCCGAATCGTCCTATTTCGTCGCAACTCCGGCCGGCGAAGATGGTCTCCATCACTTCTACCGAACTGAACTACCTCGTTTTCCGGTACCTCCACGAATCAGGTCGAGTCCCTCTCCGCATCTCTATTTCTATGTTATTCGTTTCCTTTTCGGCTTCCCTTGGATTTCGCATGTTAAATTTCCAATTGTTGGCTCGCATTCCTTGCCTTTTCGTTGCGGAGGAGGAGCTAGGGTTTTAGAATTAGAGTTGTACTTGCGGCGTTCTATCTTCCCCAATTAGATTTTGGCTTATGTGTTATACTGTTATTGTGAATACATGTGAATTGAGAGCGTTTCCCCTTCTCGGTATTGTTTGGGGCCTTGCGTGCTCATTTTATGTGGAAGAGTGAACAGAAAATTGAAGTGGCTATAAATTTGAGTCTGTTTATGTGGAAATGTATTAGTGATGGTTGGCACTTTGTTCGATAATGTATTAGTTATGTAAGACCTCTGTTATATGGCTTAGATTTGACCTGGTCCTCTATTTAGCAATTAGCAGGAGAGTGAGTTTGAACCTCTTCTAATCTTCTGTGCAATTATAGATAACTGAAGACTAGATTCATGCAAATGCTTTTGATATTTGCTGCTGGGAATACCACATACGAGTGTTACTCTATTGGGTGTTTGGACCACCCCAAACACCATGGGTATCAATCTTGTGGAGTTGTAAAACCGTTGAGTTTTATTTGATTAGAAGTAAATATCGATAGCAGAGTAATGAAGAGCCAAATATTGGAAGCAATGTAAAGTTTTCATGAACAGATTTCCACATTAAGGAAATTCTTCAGGGTGGACTTGTTTTTGGATCCGGACCCCTGAACAATTTCATCTGTCCATTGAATTGTTAAGAAATTGTTCTTGCATTTTTTCTCGTATTTGCATTCAATTATTCTGTTGCCTTGCCAACAATGAATTCTTCTTGTTCATGATTTAATTTGTTTTAGGTACTTGTGAACATATGTCTTTATCCTGCATTCAATATTTAAGTAGTTTTAGCTTCTTTCAGGTTTCACACATGCAGCGTTTACCCTTGGTTACGAGGCAGGGATCAATAATAGCACAATTGATGGCAACTTAGTTCCACCCGGTGCTCTTATTAAATTTGTACAGAAGGGGGTACAGTACCTTGAACTGGAGGCGAATCTTAGCAGTGTAAGAGCATGAGTTGATTGTATAAGTTGATAGATACTACTTGATGAATTCTTAAACAATCCCTTAAATGCTTATTTGATTATTTATCTGTTAGGATTTCCAGAATGATGCAGACATGGATGATGATTTTTCCTTTATACAACCCATGGATCTTATTACTAAAGATGTAGACGAGTTACAAAAGATTATAAAGGAGAAGAAGAGCATGATCAAAGAAAAGCATAAGGAAAAGGAGAAGAAAAAGGATAAGGAGCTTCAACGCAATCCAGAGACTGATAGAGAACATGTGAGGGAAAGGGAAAACCAACTGAAAGAAAGGAGTGAACCAGAGAAGGAGAGAGTGGAAAGGGATGGGGAGAAAGGTAAGGAAAAGGAGAAGGAAGATCCACCTGTAAATCATACAGAATTGAAGCCCTTAAAAGAAAAGGAGTCTGTTCCAAATGAAGGAAATGAAAATAGCGAAGGTATTTTTCCGTTGTTACCATTTCGTGATCCTTTTTATTATTTTAATCATTCTATTATCTCTACACTACCTACATTAAAATATTTAAACTTATTTCTGCTATTTAGAGGATAGGTTCTGCCATAAATGGCAAAATCAAAATTTCTACAGACTTTTTCCTTAGAGAAAAAACTGTAAATGTTAGCAAACTACTTTTTAAATATAACGTTGAATAGTTAAGATCATAATGAAATTGGTGTTATGTAATGAAGATACAAAATCTGGGTCTAGATGATTGTCCAACGGTCTAATCCTTTTCCCATTCCCAGCCTCACATATAATATGTAGCATCGACTCATGCTTTTATTAAATAAATAAAGATGAATTATGTGAGTGATTAAAAAAGCCAAGCCCAGGTGCGCTTAAGCCCAAGGCGCACCTGCCACCGCCCAAGGCTCATCAAGGTTGGAAAAGCCTACCCAAAGCGCAGCCTCAGCTTAAGCCACAGGCGCATCAAAGCTCAAAGCTATGGGCTTTTCTGATTTTTCCTCATTTTTGTTGATTAGGATATACTTACAATCTTTCTTTCATATTGATACAATCTTTCCATATATTTTTTAAGTTGGAAAATAGTTTGCTGATTTTTTTTTAAAGATTTCAGCAACTTTCTGATTTTTTTGAAGATTTTTCTATTTTAGCCCTCTATTTGTCACTTCATGCCTGCCTGCTATTCTCCCTTTCTTCTCTGCTTCTCTCCCTCCTTCCCCTGCCCTTCTTCCTTTTGTGGAGTTGCTATTGTGCTGCTGAGTCATTGCTGTCAGGTTTTTCCTTCTGAAACAGGTACCGTTCATTATTTTTTTCCACCTTTCCCTTACTTGGTAGTTGCTGCTACCTACTGTAACATTCATTACTAGCTGCTAGTTGCTAGTTTTGATTGACCCATTCCCTAACCATCCATCCTTCCCATTCAGCTTGGATTTCTTTTTATTCTTTAATCTTCTATTGTTAGACTTATATTTAGTACCTTGTGATGCCTCGGATATGGATTTTTTTTACTTGCTTACTACCTAAAACTTGATTTTAGTACAATAATATGTTTTCAATCTGATTTTATTTCATCAAGGATGGTTTTTATAGCATTCAATTTGAATTTTAAGATGTTTTGAGATTTTTTATGAAAAAGCCATCGCCTTAGCTTCTAAAGCCCGCTTAAGCTATTGGTATGCCTATCGGCTTGTGTTGCCTCTAGCTTTTTAAACACTGCTATATACCTAACTCTCCAACAATCCAACACCTCATGTTTACCAAACTCTCCAACAATGGTGTTTTCAGCTCTATATAAAGAATGAACTCAAATGCACCCAATATTTTTTTGGTTCATAGGTAGGCACTAGGCCTATTACAATATGGGGGAGGGGGGATTCGAACTTGTGACATGCCAGTCACTACACGTCATCCTTACCAACTAAGCTCAAATGCACACAATATTGATGTTACAAAAATGTGCCCTGGATGCATCATCTTACTTTGTGTTTATTACAATTGTAACCCGCTTATTATGACTTTATAACCATATTTTGTTATTGGATGCAATTCAGGACCTGAGCCAATGGATATATCAGTAGATGCTGTATCTCTTCTTCCACTTGAAATTCCTAGTAGTGATATTATAGTTTTGCAGGGCCATTCCTCTGAGGTTTGTTTTGTTTCTCATATGATTAGTTATTCAATTGCCCCCTTTCATATAAGCACCTTCAACATAAGAGCAGTAACATTTTTCAGGTTTTTGCTTGTGCATGGAGTCCTGCTGGGTCACTTCTTGCATCAGGGTGAGTGCAGTCTTATCATCGGAGTGTTTAATTTGGATCTTTATTGGTTAATCGTGAGCTTTATCCTGATGAGAAGAACATATATGCTTAGTATGGAAAGCCCCATTCGACCAAATTTATTGCATGCATGATTTAGTCATGGCATGACATATGTGCTACTTTGCTTTGCCCTTCTCCTCTGTGTCATGTAAGGACTTTATTTTCCATTGTGTATAGGATGGATTTTTGCATATAACTCTGTAAGTATTTGGCACTAGATTGCATATTATAGATTCTGATGCATAAAATTTCTGATCTATGAGCAAGAGATGTGTCTATAAATCTTTTTAGATGATAAAAGCGTAGTTGTCATTATCTGATTCTTGCTTGCAACATGCTCGCAATATTTAGGTCTGGAGATTCAACGGCCCGCATTTGGACAATTGCAGATGGACTACCTGTCTCTGGAATGCAAAGCAGGCAGCCAAATGTTGTTGTATTGAGGCACCTTAAGGGGCGAATAAATGAGAAAAGCAAGGATGTTACTACACTTGATTGGAATGTGAGGCTCTTATGTGGTGCATAAAATTCCAAGCATTAGCTTTTGCTCTCTATGAGTGTTATCTTTGTTTCTGATTCACTACTCTTTTGTGCTTTGATGAATTAATGGTTCTTGTTCTTTAGAAACTGAGGGTGATTTGGAAGTGTTGGTGTCTTTTAGACGAAACATTTTTTGTCATACCGTTTTTGGTAGTGGGAATATATATCCTATAACATTGAAAAGTCAACTATGTGTATGTTCCCCTTGAGCAAAATAATGGAGGGTGATATATTCAAGTCTTTAAAGATCACTAGGGGATTGTATCCTGTAAAGCTCAGAAATTCCGATCTTCTCTACCGATCTTATTCTGAAATTTTGTTGTTGCAGTGTGATGGGACGCTACTTGCAACAGGTTCTTATGACGGGCAAGCAAGAATATGGAGCAAGGATGGTAATCAGTTACCTACTTTTCTCTGTTATTGTTGGGATAGTACTAAGATAGTGATAGTTTATGGACAACCGATACTAATGACCCTCTCTTCCATTAGTTGGATTTTCTACTTTTCCTTTTTTGGGATTTCATCTTATGTCATATTTTGGAGCCCAAATTAAGAGGACACCCAAATAGAGTTGGAACAAGGGACAAAAAACATGGATCTAAGGCACATATTGGTGACTCTTCCTGTATAATTGTGCAATTTATTTATCTTATGATTTTCTCTTTGTCCTCCTATTCTTAGGGGAGTTGAAGAGTACATTAAACAAACACAAGGGACCAGTTTTCTCTTTGAAGTGGAATAAGAAAGGTGATTATCTTCTCAGTGGCAGTGTTGACACAACTGCTATTGTTTGGGATGTGAAGACTGGGGAGTGGAAGCAGCAATTTGAGTTTCATACAGGTGACAGGGGGCCCTTAAGTTATTTTTTGGGTCATAAAAAATATACATGTTTTGGGTTATTTTTTTTTCCCCTTATTTGTCAATAATGTGCTAGTTTATGCATTCCTCATATTCTTTATAGACTCTGTTCTAGCGTCTTTGAGTTTAAAATCATTGTGTCTGCTGATTGAAGTGTGTTTGGCATCCTACAGCTCCTACCCTCGATGTTGATTGGAGAAACAATACTTCTTTTGCAACATGCTCAACTGATTATAAGATTTATGTTTGCAAGATTGGCGAGAACCGGCCCATTAAAACCTTTTCTGGCCATGAGGTATGATGTTAACGATCTTATAATGTATAAGTTACAGTGTTACACTTCTGTTGCTTAAGTGAGGGCCCCAGCTGCCCAGCACAACTTCCTTCTCCGAGCGTCATCTCCAATGACTTATTCGAGTTTCTGTCCTCAATTTTGACTGGGAACAATCTTATATGATTAAGTATTCTGATCACTTCACATTGTTTGAGTTCTTAATGTTGTTGTTTTAAAGGCTACTTGTTCCTTGTGTCGTCCTTCTGTGGTTATCCAGAATGTTTAATTAACAATTCTTCCTTCTGGAATATCATTTCCAATATTGTTCAGTGAAGCAACCTTTGATCTTCAATCTTTCTCTGCTTGTTTTCGCTGTTTTGAAGCTAGATATATCTCTTATAAGTTATACTTATGTTTACCTCTGTCCACATTTTCGGCAATTTGCATGGTTGCAAGTTGAACATGGCGAACATTGAAAACTAATAAACACGAATGTGTATAGTGAACGACTAACTTGTTTTGAGAATTTTGATTTCTCAGGGGGAAGTTAATGCTATAAAGTGGGATCCAACTGGCTCGCTTTTGGCTTCTTGCTCTGATGACTGCACTGCAAAGGTGAGAGCATTATCAGCTTTTCTGTAGAGTCTGTGTTCCCCCTTTTCATTAATTTTGAAGATTTTGGTCTTTGTTTATCACGGCGTAACTTTGCAAAAACTATTAGATATGGAGCATGAAGCATGACAAGCCGGTTTTTGACTTCAAAGAGCATATTAAGGTAGTTGATCTCTTAGCCTTATTTGCCTAAATTTGTACTTGGTTTTAATATCAACAAATTATCATGTCAGGAAATATATACTATAAGATGGAGTCCGACCGGCCCAGGGACAAACAATCCTAATCAACCACTGATGCTGGCCAGGTATGGATGAATCGGATCTTTCCCTTCTTACCTGATGCTCCCTGGTCAAAATCATACCTTACTCTTTGCTAATTGGGATTGTTGTATGTGGTTAATACCACACACACCTATCTACCCGGTGTGTAAACCTCCCCCAAAATACAGAAGTGTGCTCTACAATGAATCCCCCAAAGCACCTAAACCTTCCTATACCTCAACCTAGCTCCACTATAGACTTGAGGTTTTTTTTTTCTGATGAAGGTAGTTGATAATGTCATAGGGAAAACATGGTTCTTTGTTCCAGTACTGATGTTTTGACCTTTCCAAGCACCTATAGACTATAGTTTTTTCCATGGCATCTTGATTATTTTCTGAAAACCATGGGTGAATTTATGAACAGTGCCTCATTTGACTCTACAATAAAGCTCTGGGACTCAGAATCTGGACGTCTCCTCTCCAGCTTGAATGGACACAGGTACAAGTCACTTGCTCAGTTGCTCCTATCCTCTTTTGTGTTTTGGCATGTCATTCTGATGTTTTGACTTTTGAGCTCTTTTTTCACGCAACTTCAGGGAGCCTGTATACTCTGTCGCATTTAGCCCGAACGGAGAGTATATAGCTAGTGGATCGCTCGATAAGTGCGTGCATGTATGGTCTGTGAAAGAAGGTCGAATCATAAAGACTTACAACGGCAGTGGGGGCATTTTTGAAGTTTGCTGGAACAAGGATGGTGACAAGATTGCTGCTTGTTTTGCTAATAACGTTGTTTCTGTGTTGGATATCCGTCGATAGGAAAACAGAGTTTCTGTTTTTTTAATCCTTGAAGGCCTATTTTATTATCACATTTAGTAGGGCATTTTAATATTATCAGGCAATGGAGATATAAGCTGCAGTTTTTTTGTATTTTTTGATGAAATTTAGAGCTGTGTTAGAACTTAGAAGTGTGTACAATGGTAGATGTTGACTGTTTACACAATTGTACAGCTAATATATAATCTGCAAACTGGAAACCTTGCTGGGTGGTAAGTGGTGAAATATATAATTATGTAATTTATGACAGCTTATATACTTGGTGCCCATAATTCATTTGCTTTAAATGATGAAAGGCTTGTCAAGGTTTCCAACAGTATTTTAATGGATTCTATCTCCTAATTTTAGGTTTTTATTATTATTTTAATGGGGTATGTCAAGGTTTTGAATGTCAATGTAATACATGAAAGAAACTAGTTCCTAGGAATCTTGTCTCCTGTGACCTTTTTCATGTGGCTTTGGATTGGAGTTGCCATTTGCCAATGACTTTACCATGTATGTTTACTGAACATTTAGGTCCCGTTTGGTATAAGGGTGGTAATCGGAATGGGAATGGGAATGAGAATAAAAAACTGGAATAAGTCATTAACGAGCGAGGCATGTTGTTTTGTATAATACTGGAATGAAAAATTAACAAAAAGGAGAGAGAGACGGAGAGGACGATCTTGATAGATGACAGCAAAGGCGGCGGCGGCCGTTGTCCTCCGTCTCCCCGTTCAGATCTGCCACCACGAAGAGAGAGAGAGATGAAGGCGGCAACGACCACGGGAAGGGAAGGCTGTGATGGCGGTGGTCGATTGAGGCTCGGAGGGCGGGTGTATGCAACATGCTCTAAGAGAGAGAGACGGAGAGGACGGTGGCAGATCTGGACGAAGAGGGCGGGTGGACAACGACGACGGCCATGGAGGCAGCGACGGTGGCAGATCTGCGTTTTTAGGGATGGTAGGATCCCATAACTTTTGAGGAGGGATGAAATTGGGCTTGAAAATGGAAATAGTTGATTACCGGTAATCATTCCGATTATCAATTTTGAGTATGCCAAACATTAAAAACTGCAATCCTTCATTCCGATTACCGATTTCTGATTACCAGTAAATCAGTAATCATACTAAACAGGCCCTTAAAGGGTACAAGTCTCTTGTCGACTGAGTCACGTGTTGGGGTTTACAGCCGAAAACAAAAAAAGGGTTTAAAATGCAACTATTCTCGAAAGTTTGGATATTTGCGTCAATTTATTCTACTCCCAAAAATAACTCTTGCTATGAACCTGTTTTTTACCCATCTTTGGCCAAACACATAAGTTGTCTTCTATTGGCTGATGGATCTCATCAATCCCAAACTGTTTCTGAAGTGATATTTTGTGATTATATGTGGTTCTTGCTAGGTGCTCCACTCTTTTTTCCTAATGCTCTAAAACTATTCCTGTTAAAACACAGAAAAAATAAAGAGGGAAACAAAAGTGATTGGCTAGTTATGTCCTATCAAACTTGTCGTTTAGCATCAGAAGTGATTACCCAACAACACAAAATCTTGCTCAAATTAGGTCTGTCTCATGAAGCTCAGGTTATCACATGAAGAAAGGCCCTTACTTTCCTTCAAATCTATTAGATGAATCACTCATATCTCACCTTCATAATTGTTCCATATTTGTCTGTCTTGATATGCCTTAAATCTAAAAAACATATATTTTTGACAAAATTACATGGGCTAAAAAAGACATGCATTTTGAAATGAAGGGAGTATTTTTTTTAAAAAAATTCGGTGGTGACCGATGAGGATGGACATTCAGGGACGGTTGGTTTTGGAATATGTGATCTCATTCGCTGTAACTCTCCATAAACACATTAACTGGCAATAGAGGTGTTATATGAGCTGAGTACCTCAAGCTCGGCTCGGGTTCGACTCAATAAAAGGTCGGCTCGAGCTTTCGGATTAGTTCGAATTGGATGTCCTCCATCAACTTATACAGCAAAATTAAATGTCCTTGTCACCAGCTGTCATTAAGTATCAGCAGTCCCTTGCACCAGGGACTATATTCCTGGGCCCATGACTCTAGTGATGCAGGTGCTTGTGCCTCAAAAGTGGGCCCAGTTGCAACTCCCATGGTGGGCCATGCTCTTAAAGCCAAAGCTATAGTCTTTTTAAGTAACACATTCTCTCAAGTGAAGAAGAGCACACAAACAAGTTAAGGTAAGTTTTAGGCATTATCCAGCAATGGAAAATGGCAGTTTTGTTGGCGAAAATATGACCAAAAGCTACACAAATCGATCCTCGAACAACGAGCTCGATCCGAGCCAGGCCACCAGCTCCAGCTTCAGCTACAGGCCATTCTTGGGCCCAATCAAGGTGTTTAGATGCAAGTACTGTGGCCGGAAGTTCCTCAACTCGAGAGCTCTAGGCGGCCACCAGAACGCGCACAAGAAGGAAAGGACGCTATGGGTGATGGGCCTGTCTTCGTCGCACCATAAGTCCCTCGGGATGGTTCCTCACGCCCTTCCGGATAATCCGGTCCAGGAGACTGGGAAGCCTAAAGAAAGCTTCAAGAGATTCCAAGATGCTTGGAGGCAGCAAATTTCAGTGCAGTCAGCTGATCAAGATGATCTAAGGTGGCCCGGTAGCTTCCAAGTAGACTCCACTGATTCGATCCATGGCTCGGTGGTTAGCCCTCCAAAACCCGATCAGTCCAACGTTCGCGCCTTAGATTTGGATCTTCGCCTTGGATGCCTATAAAAGTGCATTGTAAGACTCTGTATTGTTTCTAAGTGTATGAAAATAATCCTCATTTAAGTACTGCTTTTTCGATCAATTCGGCCTTATATAAGGAATTGAAATTTGCATTTTATGATTTTCATCATAGTTCTAAAGAATCTGCCTGTGTAAATCTTATGGTTTCGTTACATTCGTACATTGAAGAAGGCCAATGAAGACGACGGAGTTATAATTAAGTACTCTTTATATAATTGAATGATGGTGAACGATCTGTATGATGATGTAAAGAGTAGTGGTTCATGTTATACTTCCATTTTTTCGCGACTGTTATACTCGACAACTAGATCCCTTCACCTAACTGGTGTGGGACATTACATGCTTCAAAAATTATAAAAAAAAATGGCAATCAAAACTTGAGCATCCTCAGTTAAATCATATTTGCTTTCATAGGGTTCTGATTGATGGCACTGTCATTTCGCGACGAATCCTATGTTGAACTAACTCAACATTGTAGCAAGCTTGTTAGCTCATAAATTAGAAGCTATGTTGAGCTTACTGCGCATGTGCACCTATACACACGAACTCTAATTACTGATTCAATGGACTTTAAGACTAACTAACTAGTTTGTGACTCAATCTTACATTGATTTTCCACATCCATATATTTTTTGGACTCCAATGTTGATTTTCACCAGATATACCTGCTTATTTTCCACTCAAGTTTATCAGAATAATACATAGTACTATTGAAAGTGACCCCATATGTTTGCTTAAAAAGGTTGATTATTTTATTAGTTTTGGGATAACTTAGGTAATGTCTATTAATGTAGACTTCTTTAAATTTCTTGAATTTTGATCATTATTTTTTGTTTATTATTATTGCCGTTGTCTTTTCTTTGTGGACTCGACTAATCTCATGCGCCAGAACTTACAAGATTCTGTTACACGGATATCATGTTCTATTTCACGATGATAAGCCGATTGAGCCAATCAATGAAATTGACTGCCCAACAAAGAGAAATCCATTGTACTTTTATACAGATGCACTAACATCAACCAGACAACAGTTTGAACTCAGCTACATAGCCTACATGGAAATAGTGCAAAACTAATAACTCCCACTACCTAAAAATGCATCACAAAGCACAGTTGATTAAAAAGAAAGGTATACACATAGACCTAAAAAAAAACTTTTCTAGCCATTTTTTTTTATACCATAATGAGGTGTTCCTAGAATTGGTAAATAAAGAGCGGCCATTCCGGGGTTCAAATCGGGGACCTATGAGTACTACCCACAAGTTCTTTCCGGTAAGCCATTCCGGAATGGTTCATAATGAAGTGTTCCACATGTGCCACAAAATGGGACCAGCTAGTATAGGCCAATTTCAGTTTGTGTTTGGAAGCCAAATTTACCACATGAAAGATTATGGATTAGAGGATCCTCACCGGGACTAGTGGAGTAACATCTGAATCTCATCAGTTAATTTGTATCATCACATCATACCACATGAAGGCCTCACCATAGTTTTGATGAGGATGGATATGGTGTTTTAATTAGCTGCAGCTGCAGCCTGCAGGTTCATTGTCATGAGAATGCAGAAACAAAGTTACTCTTAATAGTCTTATCAATATAATTGTCATGTTTATTGGTGATTTAAATCTTATGGCCCAATTTAGGTGAATTGTGTGAGGTTTGACATGGGAAGGTTTAATTGTGTAAAATGTTTGGTGGGATTAAAAAGAATATGTGTCAAAAAAAATTAGTTTGTTTTGACAATCAAGACATCACATAAGCCGAGCGAAATTCAATCATAAAACCAATTGACAACAGAAAGAATAACGCACCCACTAGTTTATATACTAAAACTTGTTATGCTCAACTTTAGATGTGAGACTCTTTTGGTCTCATTCAAATCAACATTATATACCCATTTTTTTTTTTAATTATAACCTATTTATAAACAAGGTTTTTATTTTCATTTCATCAAACAATGTTTCATATAGTTTTTTTTTTAAATATAAAAATTCACCTACTTCTATCTAAGAAGTAAGAACCTTCTATTTACCAAACATTATCTATATAGATTAATTTTTTTTTTTTTTTTTTTTTTGATTAGGAAAAAATTCGAGGGAGACCAAGCTCTACCCGAAGACATCCTTTCGGATGAGGTCAAGAAGATCGGGATTATTCTGAATATTCGTACCCCAGGCAGAGTGGCAAAGGTGTGCAACCTAGCCACTCTATTGCCTAATCGGGATACATGGAGGAAAGAAACTCTTTCTAGATTTGTTAACATAGTTGTAATATCTGATAAAATAAGTTCAATTTCTCATGGACATTTAGTTTTCCTGTTGAGATAGTCAATAATAATTTTTGAGTCTCCCTCGATATGAAGCTTGGTGATCCGTAGACTTAGTGCAGTTTGAACCCCGAGTTTTAATGCAAAAGCCTCAGCTTTTAATGGACTTTGATTACCGAGTTTCTTATATCTTATGTTTATTGGCCGACCTTCCCAGTCGCGTATTATAATCCCAGCTGTGCTGGTCATATTAGAGAGGGAAGAACCGTCGAAGTTTAATTTTAGACATCCTCTGGGCGGCTTACGCCATCTAATGTTTGTGCGGTACGTTTTCCATTGTCTGTCACGATTGGGTTGTTGCTGCCTATCAGGGACAACCCCAATATAGATTAAATTAGCCCAATCGAACAGGACTAAAACTGAAAAAACAAAATTAATTTAAAAACATACTACAAAAGTACGTACAAACAGGCAAAGTATTAAGTATTAACCACTGCTAAGGAATTAATTTAAAAAAAAAGAGTAATTATTATATATTTATAATTATATTATATACTAGTAATATTATATTGTTGCTCGAGAAGTGCTGGTCCATCGGTTGCCTGTGATGCCGAGAAACTGCTACTACTGTCTGACCCTGCCCATCATATACATATTTTAATTAATATATTAATTTATTATAAAAATTCACTCAATAAAATATTCTATCGGAAAGTTTTTTTAAAAGGATAAAAATTATATAAAATATCAACTATTTTATTATTTTATTTTATAATTTCATATTTAATAGCTATCGGGTAATATGTACCATGAAATTAGAATTTTTTTAAAGTTAAATATTTTATATAGTTTTTAGCTCAAAGTTTGCCGAAAAATAAAATCACCTGTAGGGTAAAAATCAGAAGTAGGCAAGGGAGAGAGGTTGACATCAACCGGCGGAGGTGGGATTCCAAAGAGGTGGCGGTGGGAGGCGGCGTTGGTCTCGCCGACGACGTCCAAACCGCTGTTGGGGCTCATGTTGTCCCGTTGTTGCATCAACACTTGGCGATCATGGCAATGATGATGACGATGATGATGATGATGTTGATTAAGGAGCGACATTGCCGCGGTTGGGGATGCCATCATCTCGACCAAACTCTGCGTTTCGTCCCTATTACGTACCCACATCATATTGTACATCAATGGCTAAGTGTATAGATGCAAATTGTTATCACAAAAGTTTCATAAAGAGTCGGATTACCGACTGTTTGATCCAAACAACAGAGTGTACAAACATTCCTTAAGTTGATTTGCAATTTTTTATGTGATCGAATTCGAAGGTAAGTTTCCTAGGGTCAGATTTGAGGGGAGGCCTAACAAGCCTGTGTTTCGGGTCCAAATATTAAAGCGAGTTCAGATTTTTTTAAAAAAATTTCTTAGCTATATGGATTTTTTTATTAATAAAATGAAATCAAATCATTATAGTTTATTGCTTGAAATAATATAGGCAAAATGATAAAGAAAATTTCCCGAAACAATACTAGTAGAGGACTAGGGCTGTATCTGAGCCAAACAGCTCGAGTTCGGCTTGGGCTCGACTCAGATAGCGATTGTTATCCGGAGTCTTCTTAGAGAACCTCATTTTTCCATTTCAAATCTTAGATCCGACTAGACTATATCACACATCAGGAAAAAAAAACATATTGAAAATTTGTACAAGTATATATACCTTGGTTGAAGGATGTGATTGGAGCCCATAAAATTGAGGATATGGATTTGAGGCTCTCTCTGCGATGGTTGCCACTCCAACATTACGTCGCTTTGGTAATTCGCTGCATTTGCACAAGTTGCACCACCTATGAGGTTGTTCATATTTGCTGTTTCTGGACAACAATCTACCACCTACTAGCCCAATCAATTCAAGGAATTAATCACGAATTACATACATACATATATACATATATGATCGATCACTAAGTACAACAGAACTTGCCTGTTGTGCTGCTTTATGTGCATCTTCACAATTGTACTCCAATATTTTCTGTTCATAAAGCATATATGTACATTGATTTTAGAATGTGAAAGTAGCTAATTTATAAGCAAATTTTGGTTAAACTATGTCTTAAAGTAACTTAATTTCTAAGACCATCCAACAACTTCTCTCTAAGACTATCTCCAACAGTTTTCCTAAAATTTTTCAAAAATACGAAAATTTGGAGAATCATTTAATTTTAGAGAATGGTGCAGATTTTGGTAAAGTTTTTCTATTTTTTCTGCTACTTTTTCATTCTGGATAATGGAAAAGCTGTTATGGTGTTCCAAGAGACATCCTAGCTAGCAAGCTACCTTGCGTAGACGAACGTGTTCCAAAGCCTCGATGAGAGCGTATTCACGGTGTTCAGCTTCGCATAACGTTGTGATCTCGCCTTCGAAAATCCTGCAGTTGTTTCCCACAACAAGATTACTTCCAATAATGTTGGTGATATACATTCGAAATAATGCTTAATTTATATATTTTCGTTAAATTCCGGTGGACTATATATAGTGATCACCTTAGCCTTCTTTCCATGTCTTCCATTATGGACTTGCACTTGATAATCTCCTGCTGAACTACCTGATCAGCAATTGATAAGCACTTCAATTGATCATTGATCGATGAGATCGATAATCGATCTCTCCATACGAACAGAAGCATAAATCGAAAGAGATCGAGCTTATATATATATACCTTAATCTGAGAATCAATACCAGCCGGGCTGCATATAATTATAAATCGAGTTAATCAAAATGATTACAAAAAAAAAAAAAAAAAAAAAAGCAAGCCAAGTTAGATATATAATTGTTATGTATATTACATAATTAAACAAATTTACAAATAAAAAGTATGTAGTAAATTGAACCTTGTTGCTGGAAATGCAATTTTTCCTTTGCTCTTTGACATACCCAATACCCTTTGCAGAACCTGCTCAACATGTATATCAACCAAAGTTTTAACACTTAAAAACTCCATATTGAATCAATAATTTGAGTGATTATAAAGAGGGATACCTCTTGATTGTGCAGCCTCCAGTTTTAGATGATCATATGAAGTTAAATGCATATACAACAACACAAAACCATCAGTTAAATATCATATATATAGAGTACGAAAATCGCGTAAATATTACATAGGCTCCTTCCTAGCTATCAACAATATTTGTTTTATTATAACTCTACCCTGTATATAAGAGCATCTCTAACAGATTCTCCATTTTTGAGATTTTGGAGTTTTTAAAGAATTTTAAGAAATTAATTTTTTGTTCAACCGATTTTTCATCACATTCTCTAAAATGAGGAAGCAACAAAAAGAAAAAATAGAAAGGCTTTCCTAAATTTGTTGCATTCTAAGAAACTAAATGATTATCCAAATAATCGAAATGGAAAAGTTGTTGGAGTTGAAACAAAAATAATTTAAATAATGTGCATTTTATTTTCCCATTTTGGAGAAATTTTGAGAAAATTGTCGGAGATGGTCTAATAGATTACAGGTACACAACTCTTATAGCCTTATAGGGTATCATGTTAACGAATGAGATTAAAAGTCGTACATTCTGATTATTCGGGATCGAATACTGGGTGATTATTCGTTTGAATGAAATTAGAGTGAAACTGAAATGAATCATAGTGTAGACGCACTTACCTTCCTCTCTCAGTCTCAGGAAGCCTAAGATATCTTTCAACAACATCTTCAACACTTGAAAGAGAGGTAAAGTTGCAATACACACAAAGAAGCAACAAAAAGGGATAAGATATATATTTAATCAGTCTAATTACATATATAATTAAAATCAACATAATTAATAAGACCCATAAATGATTAGTTTAGAATTAGAAAATGAAGAAAACCTGGTTTTGCCGGAGAAAACACTGAGCCTACCGGAAGGGGAAAACATGAGGAGAGCGATGTCGACATCGCAGAGAACCGAGAGCTCGTAGGCTTTCTTGATCAAGCCGGTCCTCCTTTTGGAGAAGGTGACTTGCCTGTTTGTTGTGTTCTCTATCTTCTTTATCTGAAGCTTCACCCTCCCCATCTTCCTCCTCCTCTTCTTCGATCTCCGATCTTAGATCGAAATCGAACTATGTAGAATGGGTATTATAAGGAGAGAGCGCCGTATGGATTCAGGGCAACCGAATGCAATAACTAATGTAAGGGGATGACAGGGAAGCGCAGGAGAAAATAGGGGCTGATGGACACATATATGCATGCATACGTAATCACGCTGACCTTGTCAGCGTGGAGAAGTCGGTGAGTAGGTGTGACAATTTGGATATCGGAAGTGTCCGTCGGGACAGAGGGCGTCCTAATAAGAGTTGAGAAGAGGTGATTAGATAAGATCTGGCTGTTTTAGGACTCATTGAGGAGTTGACTCGTGACAGATTGCAGTAGATGAGTGCTATCCGAGTCGACGAACACTAGTCGGGTGCAGTGTTTTCAGCATCATGCTTTCCTGGCAACACAACTTGCTTACACGTATTTTAGAGGCTAGAGTGTGTGTCATATTTAGGGATGGCAATGGGGCGGGGACTCCCCGTTCCCCGCGGGGAATCCCCGTGGCGGGGACGGGGACGGGGATTTTAAACGGGGATGGGGGCAAAGTGATTCCCCGCGCGGGGACGGGGATGAGAACGGGGATAGTAGTCCCCACCCCGATCCCCGCCCCGCCCCGTCCCCGTTGGGGACCCCCGCGGTGATCCCCGATGGGGAGTATGAAATCCCCGTTGTTGTTTATATTTTACCCAAGTTTAAATAATTTTTCTTTTAATTTTTAACTTTTACATTATAATTTACATTTATAAGATATTATATGTAATATTTATGTCATAGTTTTTACATAACTTTAATAATATCTTATAGTTTTCTATTAAATGAGGGGAACTCATGATTTTCAAATGGGGAAACCCGCGGGGAATGCAAATGAGGAAAATTTAGCGGGGACGGAGATTCCCCGATGGGGATGGGGACCCGACGGGGATGGGGACGGGGGACATTTTTTATCCCCGTGCGGGGACGAGGACGGGGGAATTTTCACAAAAGGGGACGGGGACGGGGAGGGTACTCCCCGCCCCGTTGCCATCCCTAGTCATATTCTTTATCCTTTCATTCCTTGTATGTTGCTTGTTGTTGTGGAGACTGGTCCGTCTGTGATTTACTTGACCTGGGTGGCTGGGTCGTTGGGAAACACCCAGGGTACGCACAACTCGATCTCCCTGATCCTGCTCTAAGAGGGATATTGAAACGGGTTTTGGCAATACACGGCAAATGGTGACGGAACAAGAGGTGGGAAAAAGAGAGGGTTAGGGCGGTGTGCCATGGACTGTCATGTATGCTGTATATGCGATGTGATATCACCTTTGTTTATTTGGTCACCGCCACAATAAACTCTTTTCTGATCTGATTCGTATCAAAGGCGTTTTTCTCCTAATCAAATAATTAGAATAATTTTTTATTATAATATCGGAATCTACCCTTTTAACATAAGAGCTCAAGTCATTTTATACCAGAGTTGATCCTCTTTTTTTTTTTTATATTTATTCTCAGCAAAGTGGACTAACAATTAATGCAATATTTTTAGCTGGTGGAGATGATCACTGTGTGACTAACTCTGATAGAGTCAGAGAGGTTGAAACTGGTTAAGTTAAGTGTTTGAGGTTGAAGGTCATGAAAACAAGTTCCAAACTCCGATCCCTTCCCGAGGACGATACCTGTTCCATCCCATCAAACTGCTGATTTAAATATTACTCGCCGTGTTTTTTTCTGTCTTCACAAACTTTCCTACTCTTTGTTTTCAGTGCAATTCCATTATTTGCCCATCACCTCTACTCTCCATCATGCTCCGGGATCGCTCTGTTTGTGGCGACTTCTCCTATTGTCAATTGGTTTTCTGTAGTCGAATTGATTTTACATTTGAGTACGTAGTCCACCTAACGGTCCATAAAAAAAAACCAGCCAGATGATGATCAGTTGAGGCCCAGCTACTAGTCCACTCTTAACCAACACTCAACAAAATGTGACCCCTTTTGTACGAATGCCGTCGGTTTGAACCATTCAACCTCTCTCGCTTCGAGTCTTGGATCGATCCTTGATCGAGAGAGATCGGACATGTTCAGACCCGGGTTCGATACAGCCAGCCACGCCCACCGATGGAAGGAGTCGTGGGCGCGCCTTCTTGCGCCGCTAACTCTTTGGATTTGTGGCATGTAATCCTTTCCCCTTGCTTCTTTTCTTTCTTGCTCCAAACCCAATTCATTGATCTTCTTTTTTTGTGTTTTAATTTGATCTCCTCCAATTTGACAATGAAATTGCAGTTTCCATTAGCCTAAGGTATGGTTACTTTGGAAGCTTCCAGATGGTTCTTGGGCCTAGCTCCTCTAGGTTGGTTACTGCTAGCCCCATCTTTGTTAAACAGATTGAGTTCAAAGAGGCAGCTCAAAAAGGGGTCTTGATTTACGGGTTCGATCAAAAACCCGAACTCAGCTCTGATACCATCTGGCAGGTCTCCAAGTATATGATCGTCGGATCCTACAGTCATCAGGTGAATCCATATCTCAATTGTCCTGTTTACACTGGATCCATCCTCTATACATATCTTTGTATTGATTCCTGTTGTGTTCGTCGGATTTCGGATAGGGCTTTTCTTTGTGGCTGAACAAGGGCTCCAAGATTCATCTGACATGGGAAGCTCCGAAAACAAGCTTAGATAATCTACAGATAGTGGTTGTCAAAGGTCTCACTTTAGATGGTTTAGTTGTAAGATTGAATTGTGCAAGTTAAAGCTGTGATGCAAATTTGGCCAATTTTTTCCTTAGGTGAGCAAGATTTCGAGACATTGTCGCCCAATCCGAGTGCTTCTAGCTCGTCGAACCAACGAACCGGTGGTCAAGCTGATTATGTTATACTAGAGGATGACAAGTACTATGTTAATGTCATAAACTTGAATCCCAGAAGCGTAGTCCTGACGATGAATGCGAATGTGTCATCGAAGATGTATGATACCGCGAATGCAAGTAGCGTGTGCTCTACGATGAGCGGCTCCTGCAAGCTCAACCTCCTCTTCGCGAGCACTAGATTTGTGATCCTCACTACACCAAACAATGTACACAGCCTCCTTACCTCTTGTCTTGTTTTAGTAGCCCGAAAGACGAATCACTGACATGATTTACGAGTGCAGGCAGATCTTGGTGGATGGTACATTGAGCTCTCATTCGTGTCACGGATTGTGACTTATGTCGCAATTTTAGGAGTGATTCTGATCATCATTTTACTGATACTGAAGTATCTTGGGGCCTGCAATGGCGAAAACGATACAGACGAATTTCGTACTACAGCAGCAACAAATGAAGTGTTTATGCCAACAAGAGCTGAACAAACCGAGAGTGATCCTCTATTGCCCGAAAAGCCAGCAAGACTTACATACGGGACAGGTGACGAAGATCCGGAGATAGGGTCATCTAGCAGCTCCTCGGACGAGCTGTATGATGGGAAGATTTGCATCATATGCTACGAAGAAGCTCGCGATTGCTTCTTCGTTCCCTGTGGCCATTGCGCCACCTGCTATGACTGCGCCCTGAGGTAAGATCAGCAGCTTGGATAAGATCATAGAGATGTTTGCGTCGCGAAGTCTTAGTCTTTTGTTTTCGTTGTTGCAGGATAATCGAAGGGGAGACGAGAACTTGTCCGATTTGTAGGAGGCTGATTCACAAAGTCCGAAGATTGTTCACTTCTTAGGCGAGTGCTCGTCGATTGTGTTAAGATCTCGGTTCATGTAATGTCGGATTTTCGATTGAAGATGGTTGTGTTGTATTCTCAAATATCTCATTGTGAATAATCGAACATTCAACACACAGATTCAGTGTCCATGAATTCGGATATGATCCATATTGACTGACATCATCAATTTTCAAGAATATTTCCTGTGATTTCAGATTGTTGTGATGAAATCTATGGTGCCTTTGAAGAGGTCAAAGCAACCAAGATTTGTTGAAATTGACAAACGCATCAAATATATTTCCTCCGTCATTCGAAATCCGATTTCATATCAATCACACAGAGTCGTAATTTGATCCCAAAATCACAAATCGCGATCAATTTCTGTTCCTAATTAACCGATCCTATAAATAGAGAGTTCAAATTCATAAGCTTTCACCAACAAATTCAATTTCAAAATCAAAGGAAAAATTAGCGATGGAGATCAATCAGCTTTACTACTTGATAGCGACTCTTGCAGCTCTGTTTCTGATAACCAAGTTCTGGATTCGCCGGGCCCGAAACCTGCCGCCGAGCCCGTTCCCGGTGCTGCCTATTGTGGGGCACCTCCACCTCCTGAAGCTCCCGCTCCCACAAACCCTAGCCGGGCTCTCGGCCCGGTACGGGCCCGTGCTGACCCTCTGGCTGGGCCACAGGAGGGTGCTATTAGTCTCGTCCCCGTCCGCCGCCGAGGACTGCCTCCAGAAAAACGACGTCGTTTTCGCCAACCGCCCTCGCTTGCTCGCCGGCAAGATCTTCGGTTACAACTACAATACACTCATCTGGGCCTCTTACGGTGACCTCTGGCGTAGCCTCCGCCGCGTGTCCTCCTCGGAGCTCCTTTCCACCCACCGTCTCCAGCTCCTCGCCGGCGTCCGCGCCGATGAGGTCCGATCGATGGTTCGCCGGATTCTCCAGAGCTCCACCGAAGATGAATATCCGACTGTGGATGTCAATTTGGCCTTCTTTGAGCTCACGCACAATGTCATGATGCGGGTAAATAAATCCCCAAATCTTCATCATAAACCCTAAAAATCCTTCCTTTTTAACAAATTCATCCCCTCTGATCACATCTGTATCGTTTTCCGAATTCAAATTAGGTGATCGCGGGAAAAAGATACTACGGCGAAAAGGCGGAAACCGATCAAGGTAAGAGGTACAAGCAGATCCTCCAAGATCTGAAGAAAGGAGTCCTGAATCCTGGAGATTTCTGGCCAGTTTTGAACTATTTCGGTGTCGAAAATTGGTCGGCGAACAAGTGCAGATCCGTCCACGAGAACACAGACAGGTTTATGCAAGATTTGGTCGACGAGCACCGCTCGATCATGGCGAAGGAATCATCCAACTCCCACACTCAAAAGAAGAACAAAAGCATGGTTGAAGTTCTGCTTTCGTTGCAGAAATCGGACCCCGAATTTTACACCGACGAGACGATCAAAGGCCTTATGTTGGTACTTCTGGTGGCGGGAACGGATACTTCAGCAGCGACGATGGAGTGGGCAGTGTCGCTTCTGGTCAATCATCCGAGCATCCTCGAGAAGGCACGGGGAGAAGTCGATGCAATAGTCGGAGATGAGCGTCTGGTGGAGGAATCGGACTTGATTCGGCTTCCATATCTTAACAGCATTATGAAGGAGGCGATGCGAATGTACCCGGTTGGGCCATTGTTGATGCCTCATGAGTCGTCGGATGAGTGTGTCGTGGGAGGCTACCGAGTTCCTAAAGGGACTATGCTTCTCGTCAACGTTTGGGCGATACAGAATGACCCAGACGTTTGGGAGAGCCCTAAGGAGTTCAAACCCGAGAGGTTTATGGACGCTGCTGGAGGCGATGGAAGCGGGAAACTAGGGCAGAAGTTGCTGGCCTTCGGGCTAGGGAGGAGGGCGTGTCCCGGTGAAGGGCTAGCCATGAGGATTTTCGGGCTGACCTTGGCTTCATTGCTCCAGTGTTTCGAGTTGGAGAGGGTCGGGGACGAGTTGGAGGACATGGAGTTGAAAGGAGGCCTTGCCATGCCCAAGGCTAAGCCGTTGCACGCCAAGTTTCGACCTCGACAATCCATGATGAAGCTGCTTTCTTCAATCTGATTTATGTGTTTATGAATGTTGCCATATGTGATCAGTTTGTTAATTGTGAGTTGTGGTTCTTTCTTTTGTTGAAGTTTGTAAGTATTTGGATGGTTAAGATTTAAGAAGTTTCAAGTGTGATGCAAATTAAATACCCTCAACATTCAGGGGCATTTTGCAAAATAGCCACGAAATAGGACATAATTTGCGAAATAGCCACGTTTTGGGACAATTTAGTGAAATAGACACAATATAAACACACACTTTCTCTCTCCTAACCTAATTCTCTCCCGTCTCTCCCCGGAACCTCTCTCCCCGGAACCTCCCCGGAAGCTTGGAACGATTGCAATCGGCGCATCCAACAATTAATTGGATCTGTGTGTGCTTGGAACGATTGCAATCAATCTCAATTGCAAAATCGAGGCCGGATCTAGTCGACATCTTCGGAGGCGGTTGCGGAGGTGGTGAGCGAGCCGGATCCGAGATCTCCTCCAGCGAGATCTGGACTCAAATTGTCGGCGTCGAGGAGGAGAGGCCGAGCTCGGAGATTGATTCCTCTGGCTCGCCGGATCCATGGCGATCGAGGAAGGTCGAGCGAGGGCGGATCTCAGATCTGAGCCGAGGTCGAGCAAGGCGGAGCGAGCAAGCGAGAGAGGGAGGCAGTGGTTAGCGAGCGACGGAGCGAGGGAGGGAGCGAGCGACGATGGAGCGAAGGAGGCCGGAGCGAGCCATGCCGGAGCGAGGGAGGGAGCGAGCGACGATGGAGCGAAGGAGGCCGGAGCGAGCCATGCCGGAGCGAGGGAGGGAGCGAGCGACGATGGAGCGAAGGAGGCCGGAGCGAGCCTGCGGCGGGCCGGGGTGCGCATCCTCCACTTCGCAGAAATCGGGAGGAAGAAGAAGAACTTTTGATGAAATTACAAAAATTACCCTACAAATATGAGAAATTAAAAAAACTAGCTATATTTTATTATGTGATCCATAATATATATTTTTATTTTTATTTTTGCACAAAAAAATGTTATACTTGCACAACATATGATTATATTTGCACAAGCACAACATACAGTTATATTTGCACGAAAAAATGTAAAATAAAATTAAAAAAAAAAAACTAAACTCGGGTCATATTTGCACAACTTACGGATATATTTGCATAACATACTCTTATATTTGCATGACGAAATGTTAAAGAAATAAAAAAAATAGATTATGGATCGTTTACAGTTTATTGAGAAAGTCTGAAATTATATTAAGATAAAATAAGATCATGTTGAGAATAATTTCACAAGTCTCGATTGTCGTGCAACTCTTAAAACAGAGTCGTGCAACTCTTAAAACAGAGTCGTGCAACTCTTACAACAGAGTCGTGCAACTCTTAAAATAAGAGTCGTACAACTCTTAAAACAGAGTCGTGCAACTCTTACAAAAAAGTCGTGCAACTCTTAAAACAGAGTCGTGCAACTCTTAAAACAGAGTCGTGCAACTCTTAAAACAGAGTCGTGCAACTCTTAAAACAAGAGTCGTGCAACTGTTACAGCAGAGTCGTGCAACTCTCAAAACAGAGTCGTGCAAAAATAAGAGCGTGTTGAGCAATAATTTATTGAGAAAGTATGAAATTATATTGAGATAAAATAAGATCATGTTGAGTATAAATTCACACTTCTCGATTGTTGTGCAAAAATAACATATAGTTGAGCAAAAATAAGATGATGTTGAGCAAATATGACCAAAGTCTAGTTTTTTTTTTATATATTTTTTTAACATTTTGTCGTGCAAATATAAGAGTACGATGTGCAAATATAACCGTATGTTGTGCAAATATAACATTTTATTGTGCAAAATGTAATATATTTTTTTCCGCTTTTTTTTTTCCGTCTCAACACTTTTTGTTGTGCGAAAATAACTTTACGTTGTGCACATATAACAATTTGTTGTGCAAATATAACTTTTGTGGAAATGTACAAATAAAAATATGGTAGATGTGAATCACATAATAAAATATAGATGTTTTTTGTAATTCCCATATTTATGGGGTAGTTTTTGTAATTAATTAAAAGTTCTTCTTCAACCTCAACCTCCCCCGTCGTCCCCCGATCTGGAATGTCTGAGACACCAGACCCGCCGCTCCTTCGCTCCGGCCTCACTCCGACCTCGCTCGCCACCACCTCCCTTACTCGATCGCTCGCTCGCTCGTTCCGGCCTCCGCCTCGCCGCTGAGATCTCGAATCCCGGCCTCCTTCGCTCCGTCCCTCGCTCGCGCCGCTTCAAATCTGGACCGGAGAAGGAACGACTGCGGAATTCAACTTCAGATCTGCCCGGAGGAGGAGCTGCGGTGGCGGCGGCGAACTGGAGGAGAGGAGGAGCGGCGGCGGGGCGGGGAACTGGACAAATCGAGAGAGCCGAGATATGTAATTGGGGATTTGGGGGTGAATTAGTATATAAGGTGGACATTTTCCTAAATTGTCCAAAAACGAGGGCATTTTGCAAATACGTCCAAAAAAAGGTCCTATTTTGCAAATTTTTTCCAACATTTATCCAAAGTTATACTATCACTACATGAGTACTTTACCAACCATCAAATCTGCTGAAACACTTGTGAATCTCACGTCGAAAGTGAAAGGATTCTGAACTTGATATATAAGTAGATGAGCTACTCCACCTAATGTCAATTGGTTTGGGGATGGTGCCCCAATATAGGATTTGAACTCTTAACCTCTGGTGAAGGACACCTTAGAGTAAGAGATAATTGTGTTATTTTTGGTAACGTTTGGTTTGATTTTGATTAGTACTACCTATTTTTACCATTTTGCTTATGGCTGCTTGAAAAATCCAATGATTCACCTACCCACTCTCACTTTGTTCATTTTGGAAAAGAAGAGTTGATGATACAAATTCAACACCCTCATGTGCAATATCATTAAATAAGTGTCATGTCCAATGAATCTGTTTTACGTCGGATAGATTTAAACATAATTCAAGACGCGATCTAATTTTAAATCTTATCGATTTTTTTAGTATATGGTACTTGACCAATCTTAGCACAGTATCATTAAATCTGTTTGACGTCGGATAGATTAAACATAATTTAAGACGCGATCAGATTTTAAATTTTATCGAATTTTTTGGTATATAAGTACTTGACCAATCTTACCACAGTATCATTAAATCTGTTTGACATCGGATAGATTTAAATATAATTTAAGATGCGATCTCATTTTAAATCTTATCGAATTTTTTGGTATATAAGTACTTGACCAATCTTAGCATAATAAAATAGGAAGGACCAAGCATGAGCTCATCAATGGAGGAAATCACAATCTCAATCGGAGCCTTCATAATCTTATACTACCTCCGTCCAAAAATACATTGCCTTTACTATTCACGCACGCTTTTTTAAGAAGGTAAAAACTATATAAAATATTAACTTTTTTATTAATTTTTTTTAATAATTACAAACTTATTGATAATAAGTTTGTAATTATTAAAAAAATTTAATAAAAAAGTTAATATTTTATATAGTTTTTAGCTCCTAAAAAAGCGTACATGAATAGTAAAATTCCATATATTTTTGAACGGAGGGAGTACATCTTAACCAAACACTTCCTTAACAAGCTTCAAAACTTCCCGCCAACGCCTTTCCCCTCCCTCCCCGTCGTCGGCCACCTCCACCTATTCAAATCCCCCGTCCACCGCTCCTTAGCCGCCCTTTCCGACCACCACGGACACGTCATCCTCCTTCAGCTCGGCATCCGCCGCCTCCTCGTCGTCTCCTCCCCCTCCGCCGCCGAAGACTGCCTCTCCAAAAACGACGTCGCCTTCGCCAACCGCCCCCGCCTCCTCCCCGGCGAGCTCTTCGGCTACCGCTTCACAAACATGCTGTGGGCCCCCTACGGCGACACGTGGCGCCGCCTCCGTCGGATCGCTTCCACCGAGATCCTCTCCGCCCACCGCCTCAACCTCCGATCCCGAATCCGTGCAGAAGAAATCATCTCCTTGCTCCGGCGAGTCCGCCGGTCATCGGCCACCGGCAGCGGCGCGGTGGACTTGAAGGTGGCGTTTTACGAGACCACAAACAACGTGATGATGAGGATGATTGCCGGGAAGCGGTACTTCGATGAGAGCTCGGGGTCGGAGGAGGGGAGGAAGTTCATCGAATTACTCGAACGGGAGGCGGACGGAGTGATAACGATCGGCGACTTCTTGCCGGTGATAAGGCTCGCCGGAGTCACGTTGGGACAGGAAAACATGTTTAGGGACTTATTCAAGGATTTGGATGCCTTCATTCAGAATCTGGTTGATCAGCACCGGCAAAGATTATCGGATTCCGAATCGGGTACCGACTCCGGTGACCATAGTACCATGATCGAGGTTCTTCTTTCTCTCCAAAAGGACGATCCCCAATTTTTCACCGATGAAATTGTCAGAGGCATGACATTGGTAAGTCAACTTTTTTTTTTTTTTTTTTAAATCGAAACTAGGACAGTTATTCGAGTTGAATAAGCCGAGTATTTATGGTTCATATTAAGCTCATTTAGAAATGAGTCGAGAATCGAGATCGAGCTGAACCTAAATTTGGACTCGGGCTTAAAAATGTGCTCATACTCGCTCGTTTAGAAAATGAACGAGTTCGAGCCGAACTTTTTTCGAGCATTAAGCAGCCTTAGCCTTATTTGCTCAAAACATAGTAGCTTAAAAGAAATTTTAGAAATCTTAAGAATTCGATCTATTGGAGCTTAATCGAGCGAGCTGAGCTTTTAACTGAATTTAAATATGTGCCCATACTCGACTTGTTTAACAAATAAATGAGCTCGAGCTAGCCGAGCTTTTATTGAGTCGAGCTTGATTCGACTTGAACTATTCAACTCATATATAACAGCTCTAATCAAAACTTAATTAGCAATGTGACTTTAATCGTTTCTAATTTAACACAAGTATGTATCATTTTGACTTAGGTTTTGTTAACAGCGGGAACGGATACATCAGCGGGGACGATGGAGTGGGCAATGTCGTTACTACTCAACAATCCGACGATCCTCAAGAAAGCGCAAGCAGAGATCGACGCTCAAGTAGGCAACAAGCGCCTCATCAATGAATCGGACTTGAGCCACCTACCGTATCTCCATTGCATCATTAACGAGACACTTTGAATGTACCCGGTGGTGCCATTATTAGTGCCTCATGAGTCCTCAGACGAGTGCCTCGTGGGAGGCTACAAGGTCCCACGAGGCACAATGTTGATGGTCAACGTGTGGGCGATCCACAATGACCCGGGTCTATGGGATGAGCCCAAGAAGTTCAAGCCGGAGAGGTTTGATGGAGTTGGAGGGGACAGAGTAGGGTTCAAGTTGATGCCATTTGGGTCTGGGAGGAGGGCTTGCCACGGAGAAGGCCTGGCAATGCGCGTGGTTGGGTTGGCTCTGGGATCGTTGTTGCAGTGTTTCGAGTGGGAGAGGGTCGATGAGGGATCCGTTGATATGGAGGAAGGTAAGGGAAAGCTCACCTTGCCGAAAGCCAAGCCATTGGTTGCTAAGTGTCGCATTCGAGATCATATGAACAAGCTGGTTTAATTTCTCTACAGGTAAAAAAATGTAACAACTTATGTTCTTCAATTTGGTAACCTTATTTCATAAAAATGTGCACTTACTAATGTAAACCTCATAGATCTGATATAGAAAGGGCAACTCACCGACTTTATATATTAGATTTGACTTTCACTCCTTAGCAACGTGGACTTAGGCTCCGTATGGCAAAAGCAAGCAGCTTTTCAGAGCTTATAGTTTTGATATTATATAGTATTAAATGAAATAAATATAAAATTTTAGTTTAATTAGCTTTTCAACAACTATTCACCCAAGCTTTTCGGAGCTTTTAGTTTTTTATTCACAGGGTTTAATCAGCTATCCTAACAGCTAGGGTTACCAAATGTATACTAGCTTATTAACTTATATTTAACACAAACAATCCAACAGCTTCAGCTACTTCAACAACTACCATTTTTGCCAAACGCACCCTTCATCAGAACTAATTTACAGAAAAACTCCAAAATTGATCATGAAATACCAAATGCACTTAGATTCATCAAAGAATACCATAGGCCATTACCATTGCTAGCATGAAGAAGGTAACAAAACCTTTTTATTACAAAATATGCACTCAAAGACAAATTGGGCTAGCTAGATATAAACCCAATTTTCATTTATTTTAACAAACGCAAACGGACACTTGTACAAAATGACTAGTACAAATATATTTAGGCAAGAAGAAAATAAAATATTATAATAATAATAAAAATTAAGGGCACTTGGGCTTGCCCTTGGAGTTCTTCTTGTCACGGTAGCAAGGGCACTCATGCTTGTTGCCAAAGGTGCCAGAGGGCACACACTTGCACTCCCTACAGCATATCCCACAGTACTTTATGCACCTGTCCTTAAGCCCTGCCTTTGCACACCTCCTTGCACACTTCAACCCACATAGCCCTACAAATGACCCTTTTTTTCATACCAATTTATTTGGTTAGTTGGTTTTACAAATATATACACCAGATCTGTACTGTTGAGAATATGAAATATGAAGTGGGTTAGTATTCCATATGAAAAATATAGTGAATCCAACCCTTGTACATAAGTGGGTGGACTACGCTTCCTAAAACCAATTGGTTTGTGTGCTTGGCTCAGCTTGTGTGCTATCTATCTATAAACAATTGACCCTCTAAAAGTGGTTTGATATTCAAAGATGATTGAATGATAGTGACTACCTAGTGAGGAATTGAGAAATTAGACATGCATGCAACTTACTTGGAGCAGCCATGGTAGACTCAGACTGGATGATTGAGGAGCTAAGGATGAGTGACAAGAACAACAGAGCTGCAAACACACCCTTCATCTTCTCCTCTCTCTCTCTCTCTCTCAAATGCAATGAGCTTCAAGATAAGTGTAAGATGGGTACTATCATGTATGAGTGGTGTCCAGAAGTAGCTATGAAGAGTATTATTTAAAGGGAAGAAGGTATGGCAGTAACAAGGGTGGGGACAACAATGTGGAATGATCTAGCTGATTTCAATAGCTAGGGAAGTGTAACGACAATCGTAATTTTAGATTAGTCGGATCTGCAAAGTGTTTTTTAAATATTTATGTATGTTACAAAACACTATTGTTAAAGTTCGGGAGAGCTAAACTGATCAATAAAAAAAAAATTCTATTGTGATAAAATTTTACAAATAATATAATTTTTTTTTTGTTAAAACATTAATTTTGAATTTAAATCATTTCACCAAACATTGGATAGGACAAATAATTTGTACCATACCTCTATGCCAGGGAACATGGGAGGTAAATTTATATTTGTGGGGGAGGGTATGCTAGGTGACCACTAATTGTTACATAAAAATATACAGTAGTACTTACTCTTATAATGATTTTTTTTCCTTTGAAACAATTGGTTATAGAATACTCCAAGATTTTTATTTTAATTAGAATATGTTTGTTGATACTATATAAGTTTTTAAGCTACTTGAAACCAATGTTGTTAGGATCGAGATTATAGATCGGATCGGTGGGGGTGGAGCAGAATCGGATCGTATGATCGTAAGATCCTGCTGCATGTTTAAATTTTTTGATAAAGTAATTAAAAAATATTACATATCACTTATATGTAAAGTTAAATCAATGCTCAATAGTTATAACCACTTTATTTGTCTATTTATATATGAAAAATCTACACATGTGTATATAACAACCCAAAAAATGCGAGCAGTAAGTCATAGTTCTATATTTTTTTATATCCCTAATAGAGAGTGAATCAATACATTATTAAAAAAAATCAAGATAACTATATCAATCAACATATTAATTCAAATTACCTAAAAAAATATTTAAAAAAATCAAATTACCAAAAAAAAAAACGAAATCAACATATTAATTCATGCAGTAGGATCTCGATTCTGATCACGATCCTGCTACGATCCTACGGCCCCGTACGATCCTGCTACATACGACTCTGTGTGTGCGATCCAGATCGATTATGCCACTTTGGGTCGTAGAATCGTACGATCCCACGATCCGGATCTAGATTTTAACAACCATGCTTGAAACTAGTTGGATAGCCAAATTTTTTAAAATAGAGAATGAGCTATTTATTTTAAGCCTTTTGTTTATTGCGCGGTAGATAGGGACGAACCAAGGGGTAGATTCACTAGATTGGGGTCTGCTCCATCCTGTCCCATTTTTTTAAAAATAAAATAATATGTAAAAATTAAAAGAAATGAATAAAAATTGTATATTTATTTATTAAATTAATGGGTTTTTTTAGTAAAAATTATACGTATAAGAAATTTTTGACCTACCTAACCCACTCGAATTTTAATTTATAATTCTGTGTCTCCAATTAGAACTAATATAATGTCACTTAAATGTGTGGATATATAGTTTATGAAAAGCTCTTGAATTGTTATAGATGTGTGGATATATAGTTTATGAAAAGCTCTTCATCCATCAACTTCAACTCCACAAAAGCTAGCAATTACCAAGCCATCTAAATATCTGATTTCTCCCATAACTTGTAACATGCAATTCATAAAACTGTCAAAAAAAAAAAAAAAAAAACTACTACTTAAATGTCTTACCAAACATAACCTTATAACATAATACATGCAGGTTATATATCGTGATGCATAAAATCTACATCATAGTTGATCGATCTTGATCATGCTATCAACCCGAACCCTAGCCTGCAAACAAGAACGAACGAGATCGGGGCGGGGCTTGTCTCCCCATAGGACCCTCCGACGCTCAAGTCAGTCCTCCAAAACAAGAATTTTCTCAAGGTATTTATATTAGTTCAGCCTAAAAAAACGGCCGATACATTTAATTAAAGGAATTGGAAAGGTTACCTCGTTAAGAAACGGTCGTCGTATTAAATAAAGGAAACGGTTTCTCCCTCATTTATGCTGGTCAAGGTGTGATTAATGTTTGGATCGATTTGCATACCACAAAATAATAGATGTAGTTTTTATTCGTTATTTGGGATAAGCTCGGATTTTTCCTATTACATATATATTAACAAATAAAATTCGGCATATATCATGGCTCTAAAAAATCTGATTTGCTGACAATTTTTTATTTTTATTTTTTTGGTAGAGGAATGGAGAAAAGTCAAAATTGAATGCATATGAATTGGGTGAGTAAACGCCAAGTGTATTGTAGTGTTATTTATGAGAGTATGAATGTATGAGCAGAAAACAGGCTGTATGTGATCAGGTGGTTTTACTGTAGTTTGTTCTCTTCTTTCGTCGCCTTTATGATGCATACCTACGCCGGTAATCAAAGTTTTATCGGTAAGAAAGCCCTCGATAAATTAAATTTTGTATGAAAAATGAAGATAGAAAAATGGCTATAATTAATAGACATATAGTTACCTTATATTAATTGAGGAAAAAAAATAGATCTTAACTTAAATATAAACTAGATTCGTGATGTTAATCATTATATTTTCCTATTTAAAAAATAAAAGAGGGGTAAATTTGATTTAATTAGTTAAAAAAAAAATTGGTATAAAGCTTTGGTTTTGTAGGTTTATATTGACTTGTGTCAAGAAGGAGCAACACTTGCATTGTAATTGGTAATGTAGCAACCAACTATTCCGGAATGGCTCACCGGAAAAGACTTGTGGGTAGTACCCATAGGTCTTCGGTTCGAACCCCGGAATGGCCGCTCTTTATTTACCTATTCAAGGTAATGTAGCAATCTTCCATATAATAGGATCCACTTAGCAATGCATGAACACTGTAATTTAACGTATAATTAATATACTTAATCCATTAATTACAGGTATCTTATCAGCTTCATGTATCACTCTCCTTATTAGCCACAGTAAAAAGTAAGATATTGTCCACACTCCACACATTGACAACAAATAGTAAAACTAGAATCGAAGAATTCTGCCCCAGTTGGGGTGGCTTAGTGGTAAGGAGCAAGGGGGTGGGAAGGTTTGCCTTGCTCCTTACCAATGGGTCGAGCCAGTCGGCGCATGCCGGTTTACCTGGTACGTGACTCTTGCCGGCTGGGTCACGTGCTCGGAGTATACCGTCAAATGTGGGTTCCTCGTCATAAAAATAAAAAAAAAAAAAAAAAAAATCGAAGAATTCTTGTTCCATTGCCCTCTAGCGTTATAAAAGCAACAAGTTGACATTTGATCTCTATTACCATTAGCACAAATAAAGAGTGGTCCATGAAATCGATAATGGGCTTAAGTGGGCCGATATTTTCATCAGGCCCAATAACTTAATGGTGCACGAGGCACTAAGTATTGGCCCACAATAGGAACAAGACTCATGAATTATTCAAAACAACTAACCAAAGGTGGACATTACAAGTTGATGGAAAAAACACACATTTTAAACCACCTAGTGTTCACAAGTAGATAGGACCAAATTTATGCATGACCCAAGAATAAAAATTAAAAAAACCAATTTTATTTCTATTTCTTAAAAAGATGTAGTGTCCCATTCTTAAACAACTAGCTAGTGACTACTTTATATCTACAATTCCTACTTTTGATCCACTGCTTATATGTCCCATTCTGTAAGGTATATGAATGTGACACTGCTTATATATCACATTCATATACCTTACAGATAATGGCATGGGGAAAAAAACATTTTACCTAATAGCTTCAAAATTTTATTTGTTTTATATCTATTTGTAATAATAGTATGGTAAAAAAAAACAGGTTCTAATCATATATTCCAGGGCTCATATAGCCTTGTTTTATTTGATAAGAGGGACTAAATCACTACTAACATGTATATATGAGTAAATGACCCACCATGTGTGTGTGTATATATGAATTAATAATTGATCATCATGAATTAATATAGCAACACTATCAAAGTATAATATGTAGGACTAGTTGTAAGATGCAAAGATCAACATGTTGAATAAATTCTATCAATCATATATAAGATGTTATTCAGTTAGGGAAAGAGGTCGGATTAATACGCCAGAAAATCCATTACACAAGTCTAGTGATGTTTCATTTTAAAACCGAGTACATATTATTTTTCACTTTTAAAAAATAAGTTTAGGTCCATATTGATGGTCATTTTTTTCCCTCTTTTTATAATTTGGTCATTGTGGAAAATAAGGTACCATGTTAATTATTCTAAGGTGTATAATCATGGATTAGGTGTGATTATAGATGCCAATTAGGTTAATTTAGATATTGGAAGATAAGAGTGTGTGTATATGCTTTTTATTTTTTTAATTATTATTGGGTTTTTTTTAAATAGAATTATTATTGGGTTTTATTGACCAAGAATTTGCTAATTATATTAATTTGGTTATATATACTTTTGGATGAGATCATGTTTAATCATTATCAAGTTAAGCCAGCTTATATTTTAATTTTTTAAATTTTGTAATCATCAAAGTTATATGCCTGATTTTTTAAATTGACTTATTGGACAAATGTATGATTATATACAATCATAATATAATTATAAACATGTAAATGCATCTACACGCATTAGTATTTGTTAATAAGCAATTACTAGAGCATTCAACAACTTGCTATTAAATTTGAATGTTGTGTGCATAAGCAAAGTGAGGCATGTTCTAAGCATTGAATGGTTTTCATTAGCACCTTGTCATTTTATATACAAAGTGTCATGTTTTGAGTATAAAATTAAAAAAAAATGATAATTGTACCAAGTTAGTTAGATTAGATCACCAAAAAAAGATGAAGCATTACCTCATTGATCCAAATTAATCAATTAACTAATAAGCTAGTCATTTATAGTTTTAGTAGAGGTTTGAATTGATATAAACTATATACTAAATTAGCTAGGCTAATTAGTAGACAAGTAGAGGAGATAAATTTGTTTTGATGGGGAAATTGGATGAAAATCATCAAACACTACCTAATGTTAGCACGTTGGAAGCACGTGATTGTGAGAACCTTCTTGATTTTGATTTTAATTTTAATTTTATTTTGTTGAAGGACAATAAAAAAAAAAGGAAGACCGCGTGATCTTGGTCTTCGAAGTTCACTCATTAGGTGGGGAACGTCGGTGGTCCGTACTTTCTAAACGTCGTTCTTTTCCGGTGGTAGATTACTGTTTTCTGTCTTTTTGGTGTTGAGAATTCGTGTAAGTCTCCACACTTTATTCGTAGTTCGTTTAATTTGGGTTTCCTACACCTCTTTGTTGACTGATGGCTTTTTTATGGGGTGTTGAGTTTTTCTTTCAGCTTTGTGATTTGTGTTGTATGTTGATGGATAGTCCGTCTATCGATTCGTATTAACATATTTTAAATTTGTGGGGGAGATTATTGCATTGAGATAGTATTAACCATATTTTTTATAAACTCATCATCATTGTCTGTGAATAATACATGGATCGATTCGCAAGCGATGGATAGTAGGGCTGTTATATGAGTTGAGTAGCTCATACTCGACTTGAATAAAGTTGAGCTCGGACTCGTTTATTTACTAAATGAGTTGAGTATGAAAATATTTTTAAATTCGATTCAAATTGAGGTCCACTCAAACTCGAATAATTCGAGTTTTGTGAAAATTACAATATGTCTCATAAAGTTATTACTCCATCCGTCTCGCAAAACTTGTAGTTTTAGAGTAGTAAATTTGTATCAAAAAACTTGTTGTTTTAGCTATAGTTATTAACTTTGTAGGTAATGATTGCTTTTTTTATAGGTAATAATTAGTGCTTTTAGGTATTTTATCCTATAAAAGTAAATAAAATATAGGTATTATTAATAAGTGTGCATAAAAGCTAATACTACAAGTTTTGCGAGACGAATAGAGTATATCATAAGTCAAAAAAGTTGTTCTATGAGCTGAATAACACGAGCTTGGTTTGGTCTCAATTAAAAAAAATGTTTGGCTCAAGCTCGTCTATTTACTAAACGAGCCCAATATTAACACATTTTAAAGCTCAAAAATCTAAATTTAGGCAAATTTGCCTAAAATCCCACAATTCCATAGAGATTCATTTTATTTTTATTTTAAAAACAATGAAGCTGAGTTGGTGATTGTGTCTGCACATTTTCCATTTGGATGTTGAAGTTAGAGGAGGTTGTGGTTTGGTGGCTGAAGTTGGATCGCTGGTGCCGTAATTTGCGCACCGATTGGGCCCTATTGGACCTAAATGGGCCCTATTTGTATATTCGTTGCCAATTAGCTCAGGTTTTATTTTACATATATTTTTTTAAAATATTATAAAAATAATTCAAAATTCAATTTTGGATTTTTATTTAGGACAAATAATCTCGATGATAACGATTAGGGATTAGCTACTGAGTCAAAGTCTGAAAAGGGTTGATTAACCAAAACCAAACCCATAAGGTGGGTCCAACCATACATTATCTTGGTTGAATATCGTTATAAAGATATTCACACTGTTAAATTATACATTTAACAAAGAATCGGTGTTGACCAATATTGACAATAAGTTAATAATAAAAACTGAATGGCATCCAAAATTGGAGCTTTGGAAGTCCAAACTTCACTTTGAAACTCGAACTACACAATGTGCTATTGCTCTCCAGCACGAAATGATTCAACTTTGCCTGAAAATGACTTGGAACCTAAAAAAAGAAAAAAAAAGAAAAAAATTACTTTTGAGGATAACTTTTGAAAATTTTTAAAGAAAATCAGTCGAATTTGAAAAATTAATTACCCAGAATTTGATACAATTTCTTATTTATTTACATTCTTAGATCGAAAAATATAAGAGGGATTGCCAAGTCTCCAAATATATTTTGGATCCCATGGAGTTGCTAAAATAACTACCAACTCCACGGAGTTCAACTCCATGGGATCCTGACCGCTCCAAATACTGTCTTTTCTCCTATTATCTCTCACAAAATCTTTGATTTTTATTTAGTCTTTGAACTCTTTTTTTTTTTTTTTAATTTAGTTTTATTTAAAAAATATATAATAAAAACAGATACAATCTTTTAGGAGAAGTGAAGACTGGAATTTAATCACACCTAAAGAGAAATGTCAGAAATATACAAATTACAATAAAAAGCCCTACAATTAACCACATTGAAAATCTATATTTCTGGAGGCGTTTATAGCATTTGTAGATAGATTAAAAGAGTAAATTCCTACTATTTGAAAAAGCTCCAGTAAGCTTGTGCCAAACAGAACCAGTGATCTTCTTCTCAACTCAAACAAGAGCGTTGGAAATGAGGACAAGATGGGAGTGGGATGTCTGCATAAACAAGTTTAATCTATTAGGGTAATCTGGATCATATATAGATTCTAGCAATGGCAGTGCATATTTTGGTTGTTTTGCTTTGTTTTATCGTTTTGTTGTATGGGTTTCTCTTTGTTTGTTTTCATTTGTTTTATGATTAGGAAGGCAAAACTAGGAATCATCAATTTAATTGTCTCATACAAAAGCAATGGTTGCAAGTTAATTAACTATAGTATTAGACTAATACTTAGCTTTTAGTCTATTTATTAAATTTAAACAAGTTTGTTTGATTTCTCTGTTTTTTTAAATGATACAAGTAGTAAATATAAATATATTATTATTTTATATTTTAATAAAATTGGAGGGAAATTATTCTAAAATTCACCAATTCTAACCCAAAAGTTTAAACTATTGTGTAGAGCTTCACCTACCCTTATATTTTGTGTATTTTTACCAACTACAGCCAACGTGGAATACCCTCCTCGTCATTTACAAACCTTTAACTTACAAAAAAAAAATGTTATAATTATTCCATAAAATAGTTGTGAAATGCACAAAATGTGTGTGAAAATTGGATAAATTTTGGGGGTGAACTATGCATGAATTTAGTGGGTTAGGTGTTTAAATCCACTGTAGTCTCATGCACTCTCTCACATTCACACTAACCAAACTCCGAACCTTTTGCATACCTTTTTTTACCTTAATCAATATACCGAGTATTAGGGATGATGAAGAGATCATGGTCATTAAAATTTGATTTAATCCCCTTTTATTTTTTAAGGTAAAAAACATGTTCATTTGATTTAACCCCTTTTATTTTTTAGGTAAAAATCATGTTCATTTTATGTGAACGCTTTCATTCAGAATATATAAGAAAGATTGTAACAAAATAAATTATTCATCTCATTTCGGGTTTCGGATCACATAGATCAACCACCGGCGCTGCTCTCTCCGTCCGCCGTCGCCGTCGTCGTCCCCACCTGTGTACTGGTTTTCCTCTATACAGTATAAAAAAAATCAACAAAAAAGCAAAAGCACTGACCAAGAAATAATAATTTAATTTCCTTTTTTTTTAAAAAGGAAAATCGCATAGCTTCTCGAAAACGGCATTCCCTGATCCCTCCCTACTTCTTCACAACCCTCCTCCCTCCTCCTCCTCTGTTTACTCTCTCTGTCAGTGCTTTTCGGGTCGGGTCGGGTCGGGGTTTTCCTGCTCCGAGTAATTTGAGTTTCAGACTCAGTCTCTCTCTCTCTCTCTCTCTCTCTCTCTCCGCCGTCGCTTTCACTTCACCTTCCGAATTTCCTCTTTTTTAATTTTGGAGAAAAAAGAGAAATCCCCACACACTCACATTCAGAGAGTCACAGGCATGCCATTTTAGCGATCTCTGTCGCTCCAAATCCCCTCGATTCCTTCCAATTTGAAAAAAGGGTTTACTGTTTGTTATCTATGGAGAGAAAGCAAGGTTTCTTCACTTCGCTCAAGGAGGAGGTAGTTCGGGGGCTGTCGCCGGCGAAATCCAGGTCCGCAAGCCCAGGGCGGAGCCGGTCTCCGATGTCCGGTATCCTCCGCCGCCGCAAGAGCCACAACGTCGCCGTTCCCGAGCTTCTCGTAGCCAGATCGGGGAGTTTGAGGCCTCCCGAGGCGCTCTCGCCGCTCCGGGAGGGTCCCGATCAGGGAGGCTCCGGCGAGGCTAGGCCGGAGGGAGGCGGAGGTGGCGGCTGGCCTAACTGGATGAAGCGCAACCCCTCCGTTTCCTCCGCTGCTTCTTCTTCCGCCGCGTGTAGTAAGCGCTCCGATCTTCGGCTTTTGCTTGGTGTCTTGGGTGCGCCGCTCGCCCCCGTGCACGTTAGCGCCAATGACCCTCTGCCTCATCTCAGCATCAAAGATACTCCCATTGTGAGCCCCTATTTCACTCTATTTCTGCTTTGATTTGATATTTGCTGGTTTGATTTTGCTTGTGTTCTGGAAAAGGGGGGAATCGCCATTGTTGACCTAACTACAGACATTTAGTATGAATGAGTTTTAGTTGCTAAAATTATTTATGGTTTACTATTTGCTATTGAGCTTGCTATAAGCTGAAGTTCAGCTTTCCATTTCTTCAAATGGAAGGTGTTCTGTTTTGCTTGTTGTGTTCCTTTACCCTTGCTGCTGGGCAACATCAGAAGTAGCAATTTTGACAATTGTTAATTTGTGCAAAATGAGAGTTGTTCAAATAGGGAAAAATCTGAGGATGGTGTTTGTTTTTTTCCCATTGTCTGAAGCAAAGTCAATGCAGTGGAAACTGGAAATGCACCCAACATAGAAGTGGGTTTGGTTCCTTCTTAAATTGTTGCTGCTGTAGTCCCTAATTGGAGGGATGGTTTTTGCATGTCGCCTTCTTAGGGGTCGCTGGATTCGTAGTTTTGAAGTCGTTGTTATGAATTTTGTGTGTATGTGAAATGTTTGAGTTAACTCATGATGTCTTGATTCTATTCTTCCTTTCCATAGCCACCTAGTTGTGTTCATATCTAGATCTTTAACTGGTGGAAACCAACTTCAGGAAACGTCGTCTGCCCAGTACATATTGCAGCAATACATGGCTGCATGTGGAGGGGCAAAGATCCAAGGCACTATCCATAATGCTTATGCAATGGGGAAGTTGAAGATGCTGGCTTCGGATATTGAAACACCTGATAAGGTCGTAAAGAACAGAACCTCCTCCAGGGCTGCGGAATCTGGTGGGTTTGTTCTATGGCAGATGAACCCTGATATGTGGTACGTTGAGCTTGCACTTGGGGGTAGTAAGGTCCATGCTGGTTGTAATGGGAAACTTGTTTGGAGGCACACTCCTTGGCTTGGTGCACATGCTGCAAAGGGTCCAGTTAGGCCCTTACGTCGTGCACTCCAGGTAAGTTTGTTTACAGTTAAGTTTGATTGTCTGTATGCAATAGTTGCAGTATTATGAAACCGGATATTGCAATCCAGTTTTGCGAGATCGGGTTGTTGGTTTCTTATAATTGAGCACTTCTGTTATGTTTATGCTACAGGGACTTGATCCAAAGACAACAGCAAGCATGTTTGCAAATGCACGATGCATTGGGGAAAAGAACATAAACGGAGAGGATTGTTTCATCCTCAAGCTCTGCGCTGACCCACAGACGCTAAAGGCCAGAAGTGAAGGGCCAGCTGAAATTATAAGGCACGTTCTGTTCGGCTATTTCAGTCAGAAGACAGGTTTTCTCGTCGTATTGGAGGACTCCCATCTGACCCGAATTCAGACAAATGGAGGCGATGCTGTGTACTGGGAGACCACAATAAATTCTTATTTGGATGACTACCGGCCTGTTGAAGGAATCATGATCGCTCACTCCGGCCGTTCAGTGGTGACCCTATTCAGGTTTGGGGAAACGGCAATGAGCCACACTAAGACACGGATGGAAGAAGCATGGACCATAGAGGAAGTAGCCTTCAATGTCCCTGGTCTCTCCTTGGACTGCTTCATCCCACCTGCTGAGTTGAGATATGGCCCAGGTGGTGATGCTTGCGATCTTTCTCAAGGCGAGCGTGTGAAGAGCGTGGCAGCCATGGCAGCTGCCTATCGTGCTAAAGTTGCCACAGTGGAGAAATCATATGACTGCAATGTGAACAACATCACCTGGCAAATGGATGATATGCACGTTTGAGGAGACGAGCAGTTGCATTGTTATACAGGTTAGCTGAGTAGCTGGATTGGTAGACAACAAGAAAGCTTAGTAATTTAAGTACTATGTGTAGGAGCTTAGTTTCTGCTGGGAAATTTCGGTTTTTTTGCTCATCTTTTTCTCAACAGGGATCGCCCTCGCCCCCCATTGGATCCTTAGCCTTATTGGAATCTGTAAATAGAGCACAGTGATTCACAAAAGGGAAGGTCTCTTTTCACATTGCTAATGCAGATCCGCATCTAACAGTTTTTATCCGAGTTCGTTCACCTTCCCTGCATAGGTTTTAGAAGGATCATCTTGTGTCTTGTGTAACTTTTGCAGCACTTTCATGATCCCACCGAAGAGACCTACAAATCTCTTCATAAACTTATATGCATCCCTGTTTTATCCCCTCTATTTCAGGCATTCAGCAACCGATTGCCTTTGAAATAGGGATTGTAAGTTATCTTTGAATGCCATGAGAGTGATTTGTTTTGATTCCTTGGATCCATTTAGTGACCCCATTCTAACAGTAGGGGGTGGCCACTGACTGATACTCACTGATCAATAGGGTATTGATTGAGGTGGGCTCATTTATTGAGCAAAGTCCCCAATTCAGATTTGCCCACATCAATCATAGTTTCCTTTGTCTAGGTGATGTTTCTGCATTCATTGCTTCAAGTTTACATCAGGTGTCTCTATTTTTCACCCTTGTACTATACTGAGTATGTATGATGTATCATGCTCTTGCAATTTGATTGGTAACTTTGGTAGCAAGTAGCAACAATCCCCTGGTGTTAAGGGAATGTAACCACCACTGAAATGAGTACTGTGTGACATAAATTTGGTCATTCAGCATGAATTTCTGGGTGATGTTCTGTTCATTGCGTCACGCATAATGCATCGGTTTATCCGAGTAGCATAACAGAAAGAACCCTAGAAAGCAAACTCTAAAGTTTGTGAAAGACAATTTGCCCAATTGCTTTCTGAACAATACAGCCATTATCCAACTGGTAAAGTGTTACTACATACACAGCAAGCACTCTAAAAGCACATGTGGAGTAAAAACTATTGCAATCGGCGACATGGTTCGCTACTATTTGGAGTCTGTTTGACACAATGTGTTGATTGCCGATAAGAAGCGTAAAACTGACAAGGATGTGCCAATGAAACCTTCTTTTCTCCATATGTTAGTGCTTTTCCTTTCACCTCTTCATATGTGCTCGTGGCCTCTTTATCCGACCACGCCAATTCAGACTTGTAAAAGTTAAAGTGGTCACTGGTCAGGGTCAAAAAGCCACTGTCTCTTGCTTTTTTTTTTTTTATATTGCTGCATACCAACTGTTCACAGTTTTCATCCCTACTTGTGTTTGCTTCTGTGCAGAGGGAATGTAAAAATGGGCCCAATTTTGGGCTTCTCGTATGGGCTTTGATGGGCTCTATTGGGCCTAAAGCCTTTCAGGCCCAACAGACAAAAACATCAGTTGGAGCATCATATGTACATATGCCTTCCTTGCTATATAGCTTCTCAAAGGTAGATCATCTATCTTGAAACTTGATATTCATCAATCATCATACTATTTGTATGTCATTGCATCAATGATCATATTCTAGATGGAGGGTTGGTCATGGTTAGTTAGATAAGTGTGTTTCTTTTCGGCTTGTTGTGGGGAGCGGACGAGTTCACATCAAAGAACAAACCTATATGTTTCCAGTAGGCTGGTGCTGTCTAGAATGATTGATTCCCAGATCTTTGACATCATGATAGAATGTTAGCAAACCAATACCAGTTAGCTTCCACGCGGCCGCATAAGAAAGCAGTCTTATGCACACGCATCTATACAATCAAGGGTTCGGCCAAGGGAAGACAAGCCCTTCTACATCGCGCAAAAAAAGCGCTTAGGACCACTCCTTTAAGGCAGAAGTACAACTGTGGCCTTTAACAATAGATCTTTTAGGAATGATGGTGAATTAACAAGTAGGCAAAGGCATGCTTTTCAGGCTGGTTATATTTACTTATATATATAGTACATTCATGTAATAGCTGCATATATGCTCACTTTTTCAGTAGTTTAAGCTTATTTAATCCAGTTTGCTTAGTGTTAATTGCATACCCAGATGAAGGGACCACTTTTCCACACCCTTAATCCCATACTGTGGTCCCTCATCTGCTTAATCAGCACACTTAATTTGACCCTTAATCTCAGTTTTCCTTTTCTGGGTTACATTGATGTCTTATGTGCAGTAGTGGAACAGTACATCAGTTTAAATTATTCAACTTTTTTATGGCAAACCAATACCAAAAAAAAAAAAAAAAGACATTAACTTGGAATTTTTTGTCATCAGGAAGTTGAAAAACTTGCACATATATTGATCTAGGTTTAAAGTGGCTTTTAAGTAGAGGGAATTAGACCTTTTGACAAATTGATTCCAGACAGTATGATTGATATTGAAATTCAAGCTTTCTTATCCCATAGAAATGTTCAAAGTCACATTGATCTTGATTACTGATTAGTACAGTAAGTCTTTTTTTGTTTGGATTTGATGTGAATTGTTTTTGATGAAAGTTGTTGTTGCTTGAAAACTCTATCTAGGAAACCAGTTGGCTATTTCTTCCATTCTTCAGATTTGATTTAATGAAAAAGTGAGACTCTTTATGGTAAACACTAGTACTGCTAATTTATGGAGTGTTTTGAGTCTGTTTGGCGCAACGAGTTGATTGCTGATAAGAAACTTATAAAGAGCTTATAGCAAACTTATTGTTGATAACGAGTCTATACGCCAAACAGATTCATATGCAAAATCATTGATAGTTTTCAGGCATATACTTAGATGGTAACAAATTCAGTTGAAAAACTCAAAAGCTAAAATGTGAATTGGTAGTTCTCACTTCTCAGCACCCTTGCATGCTTACTTGCATACTATATTTAGGCCCTGATTGTTTGAGGAGTATGGAATAGAAGGGAAATGAATCAAATTTTCTGTGTAAAATGTATCTGAATCTGATCATCATTTTTTTGTGAGTTTGGAGAAAGGGTAATCAAACGGATGGAAAGAAAATGAATTTTGTATGAAAAATGAGAAGAGGGTAATAGTTAGAACATTGATCAATGAATCTCAACTTAAATATTGACCAGATTCGTGAGGTTAACCATCTTTCCTTACCTAAAAACAAACGAGGAGTAAAATCGTGATCATTAACCCACTAACCAATTTCTTAATGAAAATCAACCCTGGTAAAAAAGGGTGTGATTACTGATTAGATACACCGCAAATCCAGATTAGTAAATGCACGTCCTTCTTGACGTGATGCCATATCCTTATTAACATCCAAGTGGAAATTAGAAATTAAAGGCAAATCAGGGTTTAGGTACCACGTTCATAATGACGTGGTACTTTAAACTCTGATTTACGGTGTATTTAGTTAATTTCCATATAAAAAAGGGCAGCTTAGCTTCTACTTAAAAAATTACCTTATTTAGGGCTGCACTTGCCTATCATTATGATTAAAGAGCTGCTTTATTTGGCACTATACAACAAAAGCATCTGCCCAACTTTCTATTTCTAATCCAAATCTTTTATATTATTTCCCATTACCACACCTGCAAACCCTAATTCTGAACCCTTAGTTTGCTACTCAGATATGGATTTCCATAAGAAAACAAAGAATTACATGAGTCCCACTAACACCACTAGCACAAGCATCAGCCCATGTACAAACACATCATGCACTAACCCTTCTTGCTTCTTTTGCATTTTGAAGGAGCCCCGACCGCCGATCCGGAGGGCGAAAATTTCCCTCTTTCTCCATGACTTGCCTTTGGTGGACAGCCAAGATCATGTCAATGTGCTTAGTGGGCTATGGAACATAGCCATGACGCACCCAGATGAGCCGGAGTTCCCCTCTCTCGGCGTGTTTGAGTGCATGGCGAGTCTCATAATGAAAGGAGTTTGTGACAAGGAGTGGCTCCTTAGAGGCCAAAACATATACATACCCTACTATGCAGCTCATGTTATAGGCTCGTACACCATGAATAGCGCCGAGTTTGCTCAGAAAGCCATTGAAGGCGGCGTCATTCCATCTCTTTTGGAGCTCTTGAAGGGCGGAATCAGCTGGGTCGAGCAAAGGGTAGCGGTTAGAGCACTTGGTCATATAGCAAGCTATGAGACCACCTTTGAAGCATTGGCCGAATACGAGGATGAGGTAGTCACATTAGCCATGGATCTGGCTTCTTCTTGCCTTGATGTGGTCTATAACATGTTTGTAGCGGTACAAGATAGACGGAAGCGAATGACCTACCATTGTGATCTCCTCACAAGAGGCATAGGAGGGACTGAAATGGAAAACCGAAAGGCGGAGGAATGGGCCAGCCAACTCCAATGCTGGTCCCTTTACCTTTTGAATTGCTTTGCCTACAAAAGGAGATCTCTTGATCTCATATGTTGTAGGCAGGACTTCTTGAAGGGCTTGTGTGGAATGTGGGGAGGGTTGGTCAATGACATATCACCAGCTGGGTTTGGCCTCATCCGAATCCTTTGTTACAGTAAAATCGGAAGAAAAAGTATTGCGGAGCTAGGAGATGTTATAGAGAGCTTAACCAACCTCTCAAGATCATCCGATGATTGGCAGTATATCGGCATAGATTGCCTCCTTTTACTTCTCAAAGACTCGGGAACTAGACACAAGATCATTGATACCGCAATTTTGTCTCTATCTGATCTAATAGAGCTGAAAAGCCTGGGAGAAAGATCAAATGTAGGCGAAGCAATCATAAACATCCTTGTTTCAGACCATAAACAAAGCACGCCGAAGATGAGCAAGAAGGCTGAAGCAACACAAGAGGAAGTACTGGCTTTCGTGGACCGAAGAAGGCAAGAGAAGATGATGTCTAAACACAAGATCAAGGAGCGAATGGCATCGGTTGATTCAATCAAACAGCAAGGAAATGAGTGCTTCTGGTCAGGTGAGGTAAAGGAAGCACTGATCAAGTACTCGGAAGCGTTGGATATGTGTCCTCTAAAGGCGAGGAAGGAAAGGATAGTGCTCTATAGCAACAGAGCTCAATGCCATCTGCTAATGAGAGACGCGGAAGCAGTCATTCGAGACACGACAAGAGCTCTTTGCCTGACGACACCGCCCAATTCCCATGGCAAGAGCCTATGGAGGAGGTCACAGGCTTATGACATCAAAGGCTTGGCTAGAGAGAGCTTCTTAGACTGCATAATGTTTGTGAACTTCTGCATAAAGTCGAAGCCCGGTAAGTATGTCAAGATCCCACACTATGCAGCTCGGATGATCAGCAAGCAAATGGAGGCTACATGGCTCTTCAGAGAAGCCGAAGTGAACTCTTCCTCGAGCAAAACCGGGATCACAAGGCAAGAGAGGAACTGCATATCAGGTTGGTTTGAACTTCTAACAGTTAAGAACATTTGGTTGTTTTCTTACAGCTGATGATAACTTTTTCTTACAGGGCTATCCACCATTTTGGAGGAACCTTTAGTAGGAAAGACGGGCAGCACGAGAAAGACGAAGAAAGGTAGCCGAAGGTATGAACTTGGAGATGTGGCTGGTAGCATGGAAATGGGGAGGTCAGGTAGGTTTTCTTAGAGATTAACAACAAGCTTCCATAGATTAGTGATGAGTTTAGGCGTATTCCGGATCAGTTTACTTCATGTCTTTCCATTTGATGCATCTTGTAGGATCGATTTTCGGTGGTAAACACACAACCTTTTCTTGTTCAGCAATAGGGAATGGAAAGTTTGCCCTTTTTTGTGTTTTGTTGTGATCATTTTCCCCCTTTTGAATTCGATCAATTCCTAATTAGGGCTTGAATGATCGCGTTCTAGACTACGAACGACTTGCTCGGTCACTTGCTGATCTGCTAAGCACTGTCGACTCAAACACTACTTCGTAGTTTGTAGTTTTGTACCACTTATATCACCACCTCAAATGCTCCTTGTAAGAGGCCTTAACACCAATCTTGCTTGGGGTCTAAAGTAAACTCTCATGAGGTTGAGATAAATTAGCGGTAAATCACTATATAGTATATTCCCTGTCATTTGGGCCACCTAATTAACGGCCCAGCCCATTTTTCCTTGCTCCCAATATTGGGCCCGCTGATATGAAGAAGTGGCAGCCTACTGTGCCATTAAATTTTGGCCAAATTCTAAAACCCACCGTTTAAATGGTTAAATCACGGTGGGTCACACGATGTGGGGGGCCACGCACGCCCAAGCGCAAACGCGTTAACCAAGTCGAGCACACAAGCCGAGTGGGGTTCCATCCTAAAACCAATTGGTGTTATGTGGGTTAGTCCACCGGCTTATGCAAGGCTTGGATTCATTTTCTAACCAATGTGGGACACTCCCACAAATCATATTCTCCACATAAATAAACCATTTGTACAAAATCACCTTTTAAATTAAAAAATTTAGGAAACCACTCTTAGATACTTGTAAAAGACCACTCATCTCACTATTTCCGTTAAAATTACTGTTAAATGTGTGAAATTATCAATTTGCCGTTATACTTTTCCATATCCATTTAAGGCATAGGTAAAGTTTTTTTTTGTTTGTCTTTTTACCACAAAAATGTTTTTCACGCCTTATAACTATCAAACATCTTTCAAACCTTATAACTATGAAGCATCACTACATCTCTATAATAATATAAAAAAAGACCCTTTGCTATTTGCCAAACATATAATGCATGGAGGTATGGGAGATTTCACTTAGCACCCGTTTGTTTTTTGGTAGGGAAAAGTAATGATTACCCTCATGAATATAGTCCATATTTAAGTTAAGATTCATTTATCACTATTCTAATCATTTCCCTCATTCTCCCATTTTCCATACAAATGTGTTACCCTTCTATTCCCTAATTTTTAGGGGGGTAACTAATACCTTTAGGATGGGCTAATATTCCCCCTCATCCTCTCCTCCAAGCTCACAAAAATTGATGATCATATACATTTTATGTGTAAAATTTAATACCTTACCTTTCCTTTCCCTAGTTATCTAAACAAACGAGCCCTAAATTTCTACCAACGATTTGCACCAAAAGTACTCCCTCCGATCATAATTAATGTAAAACTTTTTTTTGATAACCTAATGTAAAACTTTTTATTTTGTGTATATAGTTTAAAAAGTTAAAAACTATATAAAATATTATTATTTTTAATTAATTTTGTTTACAATATAATACTCATTAATATAATAAGTATTGTATTGTAAATTTTTTTTAAAAAATTAATACTATTTTATATAGGTTTTAACTCTTTAATTTAATTGTACAAATTATGATCCGAGAGAGTAGTAAATTAGTCAATGGGAATTAATTTGATTTGATGGTTTTTACACATGGAGTAGTTGTTTCTATGCTCTCCTTTTAAAAAGGTTGTTTCTTGAACAATCTCCATGGCCGCATGGGAGATACTACGTATTGAATTACTATATGAAATCCGAAGAAGAAAACAATACAGAGTTTGTTACAGAAAACTAGTTGGTTACCGGAAGAAGATGTTTCCAGCTTCTACGGGTATACTGCTAATCAGCGGTGCTATCGTTAATAGTAATTGACTTGGTTATTCATTTGCTTCTTTTACTTGATAGTTTTAGTTTCAAAGCTTCACTTTGAGTTTCGTGGTTCAGTTTGTCGTTGCCTTTTATTTTTAGAATTTGTGGATTTGAGAAATAAATTTGTGGTTTGTGATTTGAAATTGTTTTGTGTGATTGTGATTTGGACTTTCGAATTGTGATTTTGGCTTAGTAAGTAATTAAATACAAGTTGTAGGACTCAATGGTTGGTTGGAAGGAACAAGAATTAGCAAAAGATTGCAAATTTTGAAACTGCAAGATTGTTTGACATTCATCAAACTTGTTCAGATACAACAAGAAACAACCCGTTCAGACACAACAAGAAGCAACAAAATATTGAACTTCTCCACTAAGACGGATGTGTACAACTTCGCGATATTGTGTGTCGTAAACTCTGAAAATCTGGTAAGTAAAACATGTCTAAGGGACCTTTTTTCATGTTCATTATCATGAACCCGCCTGAGCCTAGTTTTCAGCCCCTCTCGACTAAAATCCTAGATCCACCACTGATTTACGAGACGAGTAAGCTTTCAAAACCCTAAGATGCAAAATTAATACTAACAACAAAATCCTAGATCTATTTGTGATTCTAATTCAAATATAAAGTTTAAAATATTATAATATCATATATATATTTGACAAAACCCTTATAGAAATAGACAACGGGTGATCATTTGTTAACAAAATCATTTAATGAGTGATTTTCTATAATTTCATATTTAATGAGTAGTTAAGTATAAAAACATATATTTAACGGGTGGTTTTCCGTAAATTTTCCATATAAATATGAGTTATTCATCCTTTTCATTTAGCATCATCAACATCCCATTCGAGCATTACTTACACATAAATCCAATTCGAATTCCTTCCTTCAATCCATCTGTCGCCTATTCAAGATGAATGTAGCCCTCATCATCGGCGTCACTGGTCTCGTCGGGAACAGCCTCGCCCAAATCCTCCCGCTCCCCGCCACTCCAGGCGGCCCATGGAAGGTCGTCTTTATAATATAGTTCAAACTCGATTTTTTTTATAAAGTAAAAATTCGAAATCAGACTGATTGTTGTTTATTTTTGACAATTTTTTTTTAAAAAAAAAGGTTTATGGAGTGGCCCGACGGGCACGCCCCATTTGGAACGCGGACCACCCGATCGAGTACGTCCAGTGCGACGTGTCCGACGAGGCCGACACCTCCGCCAAGTTGTCGGTCCTCACCGACGTCACCCACGTCTTCTACGCCACGTGGGTCAACAAGGAAAAAGAGATCGCCAACTGCGAAGCCAACGGGAAGATGATCTCCAACGTGTTGGACGCCATCATCCCTAACGCCCCAAACCTCCGCCACATATGCCTGCAGACCGGCGTTAAGCACTACAGCGGCTCGTTCGAGTACCGGGGCAAGGCCCCGCCACACGAAACTCCATGGACGGAGGACTTGCCCCGGTTGAACTCCCCCAACTTCTACTACACCATGGAAGATATACTCTTCCGGGAGAGTGCAAAAAAGGAGGGTTTGACTTGGTCAATCCACCGTCCTAATATTATTCATGGTTTCTCCCCCTATAGCATGATGAACATTTTAGGTAACAATTACCTTCTTTTTTAATCTAGTTTGATTTTTGCATAAGGTGAAATTTTCGTCAAATACACGATTTTGATATCACCTTTCGGAGTTGATAGAAGTTTTTATTTAACAGACCGCTGACGATATTAATTTTCTGAGTTGATAAATATTTATCGACTTAGAAAGTCGGTGTCGATAAAACGACTTAAATATGTTACATTAGTAATAAATATTAAATTGAGAATTGAGAACACTTTAATATATAGCTCAAGTTTCATACGACTTAATGGGATTTCTCAGATGTTATATATTAGTAAAATATGTTGCAATATCATAACATTTAAGAATAAGTATAAGATTGATAATTTAAAAGTAACTCAACTGGTTAGATTTATGCATAGCATATATATATATGTGCTTATTTATATATCTCAACTATATGTTTATTTATATATTTAATAATGATGTATCTAATATATTAATATGTATTTTCCACTGAAATACATATGCAGATTTATGAGGAGTGAGGATCACATATTATATTTGATGCAACATTCGGTTATATGTAAAATTATTTTAACTAAAAATCATTGGTAATTTTTTTTAAAAAAATTATAACTATATTATAATTATAATTCATACACCTTTGAAAAAAAATATTTTTAAAAAATAATTTGTAAAAAAATATTTCTATTTTAGTGATTTCTACTCATTTTTTTAAAATATATTGTCATGATTTCTTAAAATATTTTTTCCCACATGTAAATGAATTATCAATTTTATAATTTAATTTTTTTTTTATCAATAATTGTGATATAAAATAAATTTGTGTAATACCAATTATTACACGAAAGTGTAATAGGTCATCTTCCCTCGACACGATGCACCGAATTAAAGTATTATTAGTGTTTTGATAGGTACTTTATGTGTATACGCTGCAATATGTAAGCACGAGGGAACCCCACTGAGGTTCCCTGGCACAAAGAATGCATGGGAGGGCTTTCAGACTGCATCAGATGCGGATCTCATAGCCGAGCATCAAATATGGGTTGCAGTTGATCCCAACGCGAAAAACGAAGCGTTCAATTGCAGCAATGGAGATGTAATCAAGTGGAAGCAACTATGGAAGGTGTTGGCCGAGAAGTTCGAGATGGAGTATGTGGGATGCGATGAGATCGGCCAGGGGAGAATTCCCCTGGCCGAGGCCATGAAGGATAAAGGTCGAGTGTGGGAGGAAATCGTGAAGGAAAATGGGTTGTTGCCGACGAAATTGGAGGAGTCGGCAAATTGGTGGTTTTTGGATATGGTTCTTGCGGTTGATGGGACCGTGGATGTAATGAACAAGAGCAAAGAGCATGGGTTCATGGGGTTTCGAAACACCCCGAAATCGGTCGTTTCTTGGGTTGATAAGATGAAGGCCTATAAGTTTATTCCTTAAGAGTCAAAATGAGATCACTATATATGAGTTTGTTCCTTGGATCCAATCGGTTACATATGTATCGATTTAGAGTTTAGTTTCATAACATCTTATATGCCTGTTTAAGTACGCAGAGAAATAATTTAGGAAAGACGTTACCGCCTAAAGCATCTTTATGGATAAAAATAATATTGTACACGAGAATGATGATGCAGCTAATATGGTGCTTATGAATAACATCACAACATGAGAGATCGATGAGACAATTCGATCTATCTGCAATGGTATTAGCTTTTTAGAAAAAATTTCTATACCTCTAGTGCTTAAGTACTGCTTATGAATAACATCATCAATGAATATGATGATGCAATGAATAGTGTACGTAATAGTTTACTAATGGACACTTCATGAGTCATATCTGGCTGGTAAAAAAAAAAAAACTAGTTTCTATATCACGGTTTTATATTGTCAAGTGTATGCCAGTTTTATCGACTTGAAAATAACTTGTTGACACCAAATTACCATATCGGGAAAATGTCTGTCGATTTTGCCAACACAGAAAGTCGGTGTCAACAAGCTATTTTCAGAAGAAAAAAATTACCGATACTGAAAACCGCTAAAAGATCGTGCATTTGATGAAAAATTAACCACGTAGTAGCTCCTACAAAGTTCATGTCAAGATTGATTTCATTTCTTATGCTTGATTTGGCAAACAAGTGTTTGATCCGATTTGCTCTTTACAAAAACCATAAAGTAAATTCATTTTGAATGTAATGGAAAAAGGTAGAGATTGGCGGGTAGTAAATAGGAACCGTTAAGCTGTAACCATCAAGACCCAAAAACAGTGCTTTGAATTGGTTTAGACTTTAGAGAGTTGCGAATTACTTATTGCCTGCTGAATTCAATCAAATGAAAAGTACACTAGATTAGGTGAAATAGGGCAAGGATTCATTGAGCTTCATATAGTCATGCATCTAGATACAATAATGTGATCTTGTTATTCGTACTCCTTCGAGGCCGCGAAGGCTTAGCTAGTTCGACCCACGAAGTGAAACCGGATATCCATTTTGTTGTTTTTATGGTGTTCAAACATTTTGATCTTGTTGTATTGTGTTGTGAATTGTGATAGAATATAGATTGGTAATTAGATCCCTAGGCTTCATCATAATCAGGGTAAAAGTTAAAGACTACTAGCTGCATCATAATCAAATTTGACTTTTTGATGGGTAATTTTCTTGTTAGTTCTTACTAAAGTTCACTTACCTACTTGTTTTTTTTCCATCTTAGGTTAAATAATACTCCTATTCAAGACGTAATAACATATGGTATAGACTGGTCAATCATACGTCGCACATCTCCAACAGCACCTCTAAAATAAAGAAAAGTGAAGAATTTGAAAAAAAAAAGATGGTGTCTTTTGCTTCTCCTCTAAAATAGAGAAATGATGAGAGAGATGAAAAAATTCTCTATATTTGTAGCAATGTAATTTTTTTTCTTCTAAAAACTACATTGAAGATTAGCACAAAATTCAATGGAATTCAACCATAGAGAATTAAGGAGCGCAAATAAACTATTTTATATATTTTTTTTAAATAGATAAAAGTAGAAATATTTAAAGTATCTATTAAATGTAAAAATATGTTAAATAGAGAAATTGCTGGAGTTTTATCACATTTCTTTAAAGATTTTTGTATTTTCTTCTCCGTTTTAGAGATTTTTTACAAAATCTGTTGGAGATGCTCTAATCTATAATGGATGTTAAAATATATTTCCAATCTATAATGGATGCTCTAAATATGCAAAAAAAAAAAACGATGACTCGCTGTCTCCGCTTCAAAGATAAAAATATCCACATTTATATCCGAAAAAATACCATTGATTGGTGAACTAACAAGACTTAAAAGTGAGCAAAACAAAAGAAAGAAAGGATGTGGATCGGTGATATAAATAGGATGTGGTTATATACATCACAAATCCAAAGGCTGAAAAATACGGACGTGTAAGCTTTGTGACTAATTAACTTTTGAAAAAAATTAATTAACTTCTTTTAACCATGCACGTCCAAAGACGTGCATGATTTGGGGTGTATATAGCCAACACGCAGAAATAATATCTCAAAGTTAACCATCGAATTACCGACGCGTCAATATCGGAGGCATCGGATACCAACTACCAAACCTCCTCCATCTCTGCCACGTTTCACAAAATAAGCCTTATTTTTGTGGGAAATTATATCCACAGTACACTCAACCACCAAATCTATGAAACAAATTGGATAATTTTTTCCCACCCCCCCAAAAAAAAATTGGATAAACTTTTGTTTAAGATTATGCAACGACATTAAATCATATATCTTGGTTAAAACAGATCAAATTATAGACCCTTTTTTTATTATGACTATATTGAAATTCCTCGGTTCAACAGAATATATCATTTATTATTTATGATAAAAACTATATAAAATATCTATTTTAAATAGATATTTTATTTAATTTTTGTTATTCTAAAAAAGCGTGTATGAATAGTAAATAATATTTTTTTTCCGAACGGACTTAATGGTATCATAAAAATAATAAAATAAATATAAAGACCAGACTTTTAAAAAAGGCAAGAAATAAAAATAAAAACTATAACTATAAGTGATAAAACTCCAAACACCCTAAGATAACATACCTACAAAATTAACCAATCACCTGTTTTTTAATGAACTCATATGGTTAAGAATTAAGATATGGATAACTTATTCAATTTTGAAAAAATGAAAATAAAGAAAGATTTAGCATTAATATTAGAAAAAATTTGCAAAACAGGCACTTTATTTGGACGTATTTGCAAAATAGCCACGGGTTTGGACAATTTAGCAAAATAGCCGCTATATATACTTATTCTCGGATTGTACGGACATTTTTTTTCTCTCTCCCAAATCCTCTCGCCCTCTCGATCTGTTCTCTCTCTCCGGCGGATCCGGCTCCGATGGCGGCGAGTCTCCTCCTTTTCGCTGCCGCTGCCGCCGCACGCTCCTCCTCTCCCGTGCTTGACGAGGACGACGTCGTCGCTCATCTCTTCCCTCCCTCTCGCCGCCTCTTCCTTGCCGTCCATCTTCCTCCGCCTCTGGAGGTCGTCCTCCTGTGCTCGACGAGGATGACGCAATCGATCCGGCTTGATTCGTCGTGCGTTTTCCGGCTTGGTTCGGTCGATTGTTCTTCCTTGCTTCGCTAAAGTTCGGAGTTTTCGTCGTTTGCTTCAATATCGTCATCCAGCAGCTCAGGTATCAATTTCGTTTCTTTTTGCGAACTTTGTCGTGCTAGGGTTTTGGATTAAGTTTGTTTATGTTGATTTTATTGTCCATTTCGCCTTAGGTTTTGTCCATTTCGTTCGATTTCATTCGCCCTAGGTTACAATTGGATTTCTGAATAGTCGATGGTGTAAAAAATTGAGCGATGTCGAGTTTCCTTCAATGCTTTCTATATTGAATTGTTTCTAATTGCTCACTGATATGCCTTTGTTGCTCACTGATATACATACACTGTTATACTGAATTTGATCTGCAACTCTTTGATTTTCATACACTGTTAATTTAGGAACTTGGAACTTTGTTTATTTTGAAATTAATTTAGGAAGAAGCATACACTGTTATACACATAAATCAGGTACTGACATTGAAGCACCTTGTATCCATGTATGCTAAATGTGGATTTTTTGCCCAAAGAGTGGCTGTTTTTCACATAATGAAGCACAAAGATATAGTTAGCAATGCTTTGATTCATGAAAGCAAGTGAGGTTTTAGGAAATCTGTTTTACAGAAAACAGATTTTTGATTCATGAAAGTTCCAATTTGATTAAAGATTTTGGAATGCTTTGATTCATGAAAGTTCCAATTTGAATTACAGATTTTGGAAATCTGTTTTACAGAAAACAGATTTTTGGAAATATGTTTTACAGAAATCTGTTTTTACAGAAAACAGATTTTTGGAAATTTGTTTTACAGAAAACAGATTTTTGGAAATCTGTTTTACAGAAATCTGTTTTTACAGAAAATAGATTTTTGGAAATCTGTTTTACAGAAATCAGTTTTACAGAAAACAGATTTCTGGAAATCTGTTTTTACAGAAATCTGTTTTTACAGATTTCTTATCGGCCGGACTGATCTGTTTGATTGTGCTGAATGAAGGGTCCGGTTGGTGGTGTTATTGGTGGAGTCGTAATTGAGATGGATTTGTGCACTGGTGGTGCTGTCATGAACCATGGAGATATGCCATGGGCTGTATTTTTGTAGTGTCATACTTTCTGCTGTCACAAATCTGCTTGCTTGGGAGCGTGTCTTCTGGCTGCTGTTGCTAATTGGATTTTGTCTCTCACTTGGGCTCTTCTTGGAGGCTTAATTTTATTAAAATTCATATGAGCTTTTTTCTTGATATTTTCGCTTGTGTAAAGAGAACTATCATAATTACAAAGTGTTATATCATCCCTTTTGAATGCCTTTGTTTTGGAGCTATTCATTTGGTTGTGGAGTTATTGAGTTTCCTAGTCGAATGCTTTTAGCCTATTAGCTCAAATGGGAGAGCATTGTGCTAATGCACAAAGATGGGGGTTCGAATCCCATGTAGGCAAATTGAATTGTGATTAAAATGTGCAATTTTAGTTTGAATTTTATTTTTTAGTGTTTGAATTGTGATTTTTTCTTGAATTGGTTTTGTACACTAGAGGAATGTGTTTTTTTATTTTGAAGTGTATGTGGTGACACTAGGTGATTAAGGTCCAAAGTAGTGCTGACACTGATATTAGTTACAAGTAGTGGTGACACTAGCTTTTTATTTATTTATTTTGAAGTGTATGTGGTGACACTATGTGGTTAAGCCCCAAAGTAGTGCTGACACTAATATTAGTTACAAGTAGTGGTGACACTAGCCTTGTGTTTTCTGATATTGAAGTGTATGTGGTGACGTTTTCTGTTATTGAAGTTTATGTGGTGACACTAGGTGGTTAGTCTCAAAGTAGTGCTGACATTGATATTAGTTACAAGTAGTGGTGACACTAGCCTTGTATTTTTCTATTTTGAAGTGTTATGTTGCACAACATTGTCTTATTTTTGTTCAATAATAGATTATATTTGCACAACAATCGAAGAGTTTTGAAATTGTGCTCAATAAACTATGATTGTAGAACATGGGGAATTAATGGATTTTTTGCTAAACATGTTCTTATTTTTGCTCAACAATTCTTTATTTTTACACAACAATCGAGACTTGTGAAATCGTGTCTCAACATGATCTTATTTTTTGTAAATATAATTTTATACTTTTTTAATAGATTATTGCACAACACGGTCTTATTTTTGCTCACCAATAGAGTAAAATTGCACAGCATGGAGGGATTGGTGAAATTTTGCTCAACATCATCTTGTTTTTGCTCAACAATAGGTTATTTTTGCACAGCAATCGAGACTTGAGAATTTGTTATCAATATGATTTTTTTTCTCTCAATATAATTTCATACTTTCTCAATAAATTATTGCACAACATGCTCTTATTTTTGCTCATTAATACTTTATTTTTGCACAACATTCGAGACTTGTGAAATTGTGTCTCAACATGATCTTACTTTTTGTAAATATAATTTTATACTTTTTTAATAGATTATTGCACAACATGGTCTTATTTTTGCTCATCAATAGACAATAATTGCACAACATGGGGGATTGGTGAAATTTTGCTCAACATCATCTTAATTTTGCTCAACTATAGGTTATTTTTGCACAACATGGTCTTATTTTCTCTCAATATAATTTCATATTTTCTCAATAAATTATTGCACAACATGCTCTTATTTTTGCTCATCGATACTTTATTTTTGCACAACATTCAAGACTTGTGAAATCGTGTCTCAACATGATCTTACTTTTTGTAAATATAATTTTATACTTTTTTAATAGATTATTGTACAACATGGTCTTATTTTTGCTCATCAATAGACAATAATTGCACAACATGGGGGATTGGTGAAATTTTGCTCAACATCATCTTATTTTTGCTCAACTATAGGTTATTTTTGCACAACATGGTCTTATTTTCTCTCAATATAATTTCATATTTTCTCAATAAATTATTGCACAACATGCTCTTATTTTTGCTCATCAATACTTTATTTTTGTACAACATTTGAGACTTGTGAAATTGTGTCTCAACATGATCTTACTTTTTGTAAATATAATTTTATATTTTTGCTCATCAATACTTTATTCTTGCACAACTAGTGATGAAAATTAGTGTTGACACTAATATTAGTTACAATTAGTGCTGACACTGATATTAGTTAAATTAGTGGTGAAAATTTGCTCAACATGGTAAGAATATCATGTTGAGAAGCAATACCATGTTGTTTCTTAACATGGTATTGTTTTTTTAAGTAAACAATAATGATAAAATCTAAAATTTGATGAGTACCGATGACAGAATTGTGCTGACATATAAAAAAGAATACACAAACTTGTCTTATTACATGATAAAACATAAATGTGAATAACACAAAATGATGCGGGTTCAAATCCCGCACAATGATGGGGTGAAAAGGGGGATAAAGAACTTCGTAATCAAATATAGACAAAATCAAAATCTAGACCAAAAGAAAAGAAAAGATGATGCACACAATAATTCAAAGGAAGAAATAAACAAATATAGCACAAGCAATTAGTGCTGACACTGATATTTTGTGCTGACACTGATGTTAGTTACAAATATAGCACTAACAATTAGCGCTGACACTGATATTAGTTACAAATTTTCAGGCTCCTTGAAGAATCCACAGGCAAAGTTCAAAATTGCTCAGTAGTGCCCCATCTCCTTGAAGTATGCAAAGACGCTGCTTGAAGAATTGCTCAACAGAAAAAAGATCGAAACCTCGACTCATAAAAATTGATCGACAGTGATCTTGCAAGCAAAGAATTGTGCTAACAGCCTTATTTTGAATGCTTTATCCTTCTCTTGAACTCTCCTATTGAAATCTTTCTATTGCAGGGTGGTCTTCCTGGTCTCAAAAATCAGTAGGCAGTCCCTCTGTCGAGCAAAGAAGAAATCCAATTACACCATTGAAAATCAAGGCAAATGAAGAAAAGGAATGAACTAAAATAGGGATGTCAGACATACTAATAAGCTATCAAATATGAATTTTAGTTTCAAAGACCAAACAGAATTAACTTACCTCTGCACAAAGAAGGAAATAACAGTGATGACAACATCAATAGTTCAAATACAAGAATAGTGAATATGTAAATACAAGATGGAAGTGAGGGCAAATACAAGAAGAGAAAATTTGTGCCGAAGGCACAAATTTTCAGCAGCAACAAACATGATCATTATATTAGCTAGACGAATAAAATACACCATTTATGAACACAATACTACAAAATTTGCACCTCCGGTGCAAATTTTCTATGATTCAAGTGCAATGATGACATCAGCAATGAAAGTGTAATAAGAAATGAGTACTTCATTATATTGTCAAATCCAATAATGTATGCAACAGTGAGGAATACATATCATTAAATCAACTAGATGAATAGAATACACCATTTACGAACACAATCCTACAAAATTTGCACCTACGGTGCAAATTTTCTATGACTCAAGTGCAGTGATGACAAGAGCAATCAACTATATGAATAAAATACACCAGTTATAAACACAATCTATCAAAATTTGTACCTCCGATGCAAATTTTTTATGATTCAAATGCAGTGCTGACATAGAGTAATCAGAGTGTAATAAGGAATGTGGAGTTCATTTTATTGTCAAATGCAATAATGGATGCAACGGTGAGGAATGCATATCATTAAATCAACTAGATCAATAGAGTAAGCACATTGCTCGGGATGTATTTGATCTAGATATAGAAATGTTACATTTAAAGTGCAAGCACGTTATTCGAATGAGCATAAAGAAGCATGGATTCAAAAGGAGACTTCAAAATCTCATCCAATACATCAAAAATGAAATAAAATTTACCAATGTAACATATTAACGAGCATACATAAGCATAAACAAGCACATATATATATTCAATTGGAGACTTGAAAATCACACACATATAGCAAAAAACGATTATAATTAGTAATTGATGCTTCAAAAATCAATCAAAATTTGCGCCAAAGGCGCAAATTTTGAGGCATTCCATAACAGTAATCACTTGATTTGACTGTATTTCATAGAGATATAGAATAAATAAGCATAAACAAGCACATATTCAATTGCAGACTTGAAAATCACACACATATAGCAAAAAACGATCAAAACCAGTAATTGATGCTTAAAATACAGGTTATGTGCAAAACATAAAACAACATATCAATCACAAACATAAAACAACAAGGACAAGATTTCAGATTTCATTCAGCAATTGCAGCCATCACAAACAAAATCGAGTTCCTTATCAATCGATCTTCGATCGATTGATAAGGAAAACAGTCGGAAGCAAAGATCGATCAGTCGGAAGCAAAAATCGAGTTCCTTGGATCGATTGATAAGGAAACCTCGGCTCGTAAAAATACAATCACTCGACCTATTGGAGCATTTCATCAAACAGGTTATGTGCAAAACATAAAACAACATATCAATCACAAACGTACAACAACAAGGACAAGATTTCATATTTCGTTCAGCAATTGCAGCCATCACAAACAAAATCGAGTTCGTTATCAATCAATCTTCGATCGATTGATAAGAAAAACAATCGGAAGCAAAAATCGAGTTACTTATCAATCGATCTTCGATCGATTGATAAGGCGCGGGATGAGGAACTGCAACAAATTCGGAGAGAGAAAGGGAGATGTACCTCAAGCCGGAGCCATCTCAATCAATCGCTTTGATGATGTCGGAGTGGTAATCCGTCGGAAATCCTAGCAATCGCCGGCGAGCAGGTCGGGAGGGAGAAAGAGAGAGCGTCCGGAGATGGAAAGCTGGAGGAGAGAGAAAAGCGCTTGTGGAGAGACGGTGGAGCCTTTTATTGCGTCCATTTTACAAAAATGTCCCAAAACGCGGCTATTTCGCAAAATCAACCCATTTTCGTGGCTATTTTGCAAAATCGTCCTTAATATTATCATCGTCGGTTAGTTAGTGAGTCACCTTTTTGGGTCTATTAAATTCCTCGTATATAAATTTGATCGGACGTTTCAGTGTGCAGAGAGAGAGGGGGAATTAGTTGGGGAAGCACAGTACAGAGAGGAGGGCGGCTGGGCGGTGGCGGAAAGCGATGAAATGGTGGCGGAATATGATTCATCCCCTGCAAACCCTCTGCTCCGGCGTCACTTCCCGCTTCCGATTCCGTAAAACCGGCAAGTGCTAATTTTAACAATTTCTTCCTCAGATTTTCTTTCTACTGTTACATTATCGAAAGTTCCATGCTTTTCGTGTCAAGGTGCAATTTTTATGATTTTGTTTGATCATTCGTTGCTGTCTGACTGATTACTGAACGAAATGTCTGTAAATCGGACTTCAATTTTGCAAGTATGAGTTCGCAATTGACTGTCGATCGGCTAAATTGAATCCCTAATGGAACCCTAATTTCAGTAATCCATCAATTTCCAGGCTTTGGTAGTTGAAACTTCAAATGCAGAACAAAGATGTGATTTTTATTTAGATTTGTTAAAGCGGTAGGTAGAGGAGATGATGTCGGTAGCTGTTATTTTAATATCTCCACTGTGATGGGTAAACTTCGGCCATGGTTTGTGGCTACCCAGTTACATTAGCTGTTCAGTCTCTCTTCATTTGAAATCCAATACATATGAGAGTTGAGATGTCTCTATCACAAGCTGATTTGTCTATTCAATTTCAGTCACTGTTCTTCAATTTAAGTATCTACTTCATTTGGAGGACATGTTTGATTTGGTCTTGCCCTTGTTTTGTTGGTATATGGGAATGGACATGAACTCATACTGATTTTCGTCTTTCGGATTGGGTGATTCGGAAATTAGAAGGTTAAACATCAATCACACCTAAAGTTATATATGAAAACGGTCGCGTGTTTCAGGGCTCTTGATCTTACACCGGGAGGTTAAGGCTTGCGAATACGAAGACGTGCAGATCATGTGGGAGATGCTGAAGAAATCGGAGCCAGGGCTGGTGCAATACCCGGCAAGAGCCAAGAAAAAGCCCTTTTGCAACATCTTTCATTGGGCAAGATTCGCCCCATGTCTAGGCGCGCCCTTCCAAATGAGCAGAAATTCACAAGGCTAGAGGAACATGTGAATGTACCAAGCTCAACCATACTCGTCGTCTGGATGGATTCCGCTTCCTCCACCCCCTTGAACCGGTGCCCACCTAGAAAGCTCAGCTATCCTTGTTCTCCATGATATGTGTGTTTATGTGTATATGTGTGTTGGCTATGTGTGTGTTTTGCCATCATAGATGGTTGAACTTGATTATACTACACAATAATATTGAAGTATACAAATAACCCTTGTGGGTATTTACTTGGAGGGTGGATTTTTACTTTAGATGAGACACTAAACTAGTGCAGCTAATTGTATGGTTTAGGTGATGTTGATGATTGAGTTTGAATGTGGACTTCATTGGGTTTATTCAGCAATCACTACTTAGTGCTTGAAATCAATTAGTGGGTTCATTGTCTAGTAAAAAAACATGGGTTGTGTCTTGTTTTTTTATCCCAATGGCCCATTGAAATAATTGATACCTAATCACAAATCTGCAGTAACTCCTTTAGTGATCAGCTTTAGTTTACTTGTGTGATGTGATCTGATTTGTGGTGGTTGATAATAGAGTTACTCCTTTAATGTAACAAGAGCATAGGAAAGGACAAGGAGTTTGGTCTCCAAAGGCCTCTTGTGCAGGTCATGAAAAAATGATGGAAGGTTTTGTTAACTCGTTTGCGTCGATACGAATATGTTGGACGCACAGTGTGCTAAATCTTGTATGAAGTTATGACTTATGAGAGAATCATTCTTAGGTAAACAAGTGAATTGCAACAACATCAAGTTTAATGTTATTCACTCAAAACCTTATCAAGTTTTTGAGATAGATTCTTTGACCACTAACATGGGAATACAATAGAAATATAAAGGTTGCTAGTTGCTACTATATACAATGAGCCAAGTGCAGGTGCTAAACGCATTCATACTTATGGATCTAGGATCTGTTTGATTCAGAAGTTGACATGTGTTCAACAATTATTATGAAAAAATTGAAAAATAATGCAAATTGATCTTAAATCCTTTCGATTTTGTAAAATAAAACAAACTTTAAAGTTGAAGCCTTAAAGAAAAAAGTGAACAACGGACGAATCTTCCGTGTATATCTATCTATTCAAAAATTTCTAACATTGTTTTTTTTTTCAAAAAAATTAAGTGAACGGACTAAGGATCTGCCCGTTACTTTTTTCTTGACACACGCATTTATTATTGAACATGTATCACAATATGGTTCAAAGTTCAAACGGATCCTGAATCTGCACGTATGAGTGGATTGCTCGAATATAAAAGGAGGTTTTCAAAATCATCCCTTGGCTTATTTTGAACAAACCTATCCTTCATTTAAAAAATCACATTTAACCATTATTTATGTATGTTTTATTCACAATTCGCCATCACACTCATTTTTTAAGCTTATTAATTTAAACATTACAAGAATCATTAAGCCCCCGTTTATTTTTTGGTAGGGAAAAGTAATGATTACCCTCATGAATATAGTCTATATTTAAGTTAAGATTCATTGATCCCTATTCTAATCATTCCCTCATTCTCCCATTTTTCATACAAATGTGTTACCCTTCTATTCCCTAATTTTGAGGGGGGTAACTAATACCTCTAGGATGAGCTAATATTCTCCTCCATCCTCTCCTCCAAGCTCGCAAAAATTGGTGATCATATACATTTTATATGTAAAATTTAATACCTTACCTTTCCTTTCCCTAGTTATCTAAATAAACGAGCCCTAAATTTTATATTCTTAATAGTGAGATAACCTAGACATTTCATTCCTTTTAAAGTGTGGTCAAATGCAGTTTTCAAAATAAAGTGTGTTTTTTTTAAAAAAAAATCCCAAATTTAAATACTTCAGAGCAATAATTAGGGGTTTTATTCGAGCCGAGCGAGCCGAGTACCTAGATGCTCATGTTCAGCTCATTTTTTATCGAGCTGAGCCTCATTTTTTTTTGAGCCTAAGATTCTACTCGTATTCGGCTCGTGAGCTTTACAAGTTAAAGTTTACATGGACTCGAGCTCGAGCTTGAATTACCCGTTTTTTGCTCGAGCTCGTGAGCTCGTATTAAGCTCATGAGCTACATTTTGTTTGTAGCTACATAAATATAGACAGGCCAAAACGAGCTATAAGAGGTACTCGAGCTCGGCTCGGGCTCGTCTCAAGCTTGGGAACCTGCTCGAACTCGGCTCGTTTTTTTAATATGAATGAGCTCGAGCCGAATCCAAGTCGAACTCGAATAGCTCCGGTTCATATAACACTTAGAGCATGAGCAACCATGAGTTTTGCTTACCTTAAGGTTGCTAAATGGTAATCTCATGGTTGTAGGCAAAACCTTAAGGTAGAGAGTGGAAAGGGGTTACCTTGTTGTGGAGAGGTAGGAAGTGCATTGGACCATGTGCAAAAGCATGTGCTTTATTTATTTTTATGTTTTTATATTTAACTAATAATATTATGATTGGTGGAAATCATATAGTGGGTATAAATAAATGGGAAAAAGAGAAGAATGAGGTAAACTCATGGTTGTGGAGTAAAAATATGAAAACTTTAAAGAAAGAGGTTGATAAAGTAGAAAATTATTTAAAAGAAAAAATACATGAGGTGTCAAAATATTACAGGGAGAAAGGAAAAAAATTGAATAAGAGGTAACCTTATGGTTGCGGATGGTCTTAGCAATAATCTCTAGCAAACTGTACAACTGATAGTCTGATACTGAGAAAACGATGCATGTTGAAAAGGTTCGGTTGAAAACGATGAGTTGCGATTGTTCAGGCTTTTGACCTATGAAGTATGAACAGATCCCCCATATAAAATCCTTCCGGTCCCGCTAGGGTTTTCCACATCGGCGTACTGCGCAGAGGCTTTGAGTTTGAAGGTGAGATCTCGAGAGCTTTCAATCGCCGCCAGAAAAGGGGGAAAATGGGACACTCAAACGTCTGGAATTCGCACCCCAAGAGCTATGGCCCCGGATCCCGCACTTGGTACGTTCTCCATCGTCATTTCCCTTTCTCTGGCTACTGTTTTGTGAGATGAAAATTGAATTTGAAATCAATTGAGCCTGAAAAAATGTTTAATTGGCAGCCGTGTATGCGGTAACTCTCACGGATTGATCCGCAAGTACGCGCTCATGTGCTGCAGGCAGTGCTTCCGCAGCAACGCCAAGGAGATTGGCTTCATCAAGGTCACTGCTTTTCCATTTCCTCTTCGATTCGCCTTTTCATTGTAGATTTTGATTCCTGATCACCTTATGGTCGCATTTGGATTGCTATTTCAAAAGCTTATTGATTCTTATAATAGTTTAATTTGCTGTTCTGGATGGGGTGCTAATTCAGAGATGGAAATTGTTCATATCTGTTACAAATGAAGTTATTCATATTATCCAGTTGGGCATGCCGAAAAGAGAGGAATCAGTTATGATTAGTTTTCATGGCCTGGTTTTCATCCATTTGGCTTGAAAGAATTTGGAAAAAAGAGTGCACAGTTGAACTATTATCTAATACCCCATATCCGCTATATCCATGGCTAGTCACTGGTGAATGTCCTTCACTTCAGTTTAGCCATTGACATCTTGGTTTTGTGTTGTTATCATTTGTTTTTGCCCGACGTTGAAAGCCATGTAAATTGGGAGAGATGTAGATATGCTGGTCACAGTAGTTTTGTGACGGTTTTGTGATATATAATAGCTGCCTATTCTGGTTGAGTTAATGCTTATTGTTCTCATGCAATGCAAAGTATTGATGTGGTGTTGTTTTTGATCCAGTACCGCTGATTTGCTGAACGATACCGAAGTGAGCTGATGGGCATTGGGAGAGGTGTTTGAAGACCGGCTCTTAAACCTTGTAATAGTTCCGAGAAGAAGGTAGATTAGGCTAATTGAATGCAATGCTATTTTCTTCGAATTTGGGACTTAGTTCTAGATACAGTAGTTACGCTTGACAAACAAATTGCCACAACTAGTTTTTTGCTTGAGAGAACCGAGTTTGCTCTTCTGTTGGTTCAATCACAAGTTTTTGTTGTCCATTTCAATACTTTGCCTTTTCTACTCCATGCACTTCCATTATTGAAAATGCAGGTGGATAAAACACTTCATGTCTTGATAAGCAGCTTTTAAGCCTCATACAGTTATGGCTACATTGGCTAGGATGCCCACTTTTGTTTGCATCATGAACATCTGAAACACCAGGTAGTGGTTTAGTTGGCGGTCTAGCTGCAGCAGATGGGCATGGCCCCTTGTTTGAGTCGATTTGAATTCTTGATCCTTCAGCAAGAATCTTAACTTGAAACTCATTTCGTGGTATATATTGCGTATGCATATCCAACTGCCATGTAATAGCAGTTAGCGACTCTGGCTGGTTAACACCACCAATCTGTACAACATTCAAATTCCGCAATCACTCCTGCCTCTCCCACTCCCTCGTCTACCACTCTATGTCGAGTGGCCTTCAGCTATTTGTGCAAATGCAAACTCCTGATCATTGAAGATGCTTCATTTTGTTTTAATGTCTCATCTTCTGCTATAAATTTGCTCATATATGTTTTAGCGTCTCATCTTCTCCTACCTTGGTGATCATTCAACGAAAAGGAAGTAAATTGTTTCCTAAGTTATGGTGCTTAAGCATTCATATAGTAGCCCAAACCACCTGTTCCAAAACTTTGGAAATACATCCTGACCCATATTTTATAATCAAGTTAAAAACTTTATGACTTTATCCATGAGAATTGCAAAGAGCAACAACTGAAAATGAAATTGATAATTCAAATTCAGAAATGATCAAGCCAAAGAGACCAAACCTGAATGGGGAGAGGTCTCCCATACTTGAATCCCTTCCAGATTGTGCCGGGAAACAAACAACCTGTTCCCACCGCCTTCCATCCTCCTTATCATCCCTCCTTCCTTATCTTCCACCTTGTCCACATAATTCCTTCTGTAGTTGTGTGCCCCACCAGCCATGGAGCTCGACCACACCTCCAACCCCTTCTCTGTCCCGACGAACACTTGCCTCCTGTAGCAGTGCACCACGCTACTCCCGTACCCTCCCATGGATCCTCCTTCGTCCCTCATTTTCGGGTTCGGATCTTCCAGGTACACCCATGGATCCTCCTTCAAGTACCTCATATCCGCCAACCCTATGTCGCCTGACTTTGAACAAACCTTTGCCAGCGTTGACTGCTCAATGTCTACATCGGCGTCCGCCAACGCATCCCCGAATCGGCTACTCCTCCCGGACCCCGGCTCGCTCATCTCCCACACCATCTCTCCCGACCGCGGGTCCCAGATCCGGATGTATCCCGCACACCCGAACCCGCTGGAGGTCACCGAGCTCCCGACCAGTAGGTTCACGGACGGCGTCCACCTCAGCTTCCCGGGGGCGGCGTACTTGGACGAGTTCCCGGACTGTCGACCGATCTCGGAGACAATTTTGAGAGTCGACTTGTCGATCACGAGGACCGCGTTTTCCCCGTGCCGGCACTCGAACGAGGCAAACACCGCGGAATCCGGTGAATCGGCGAGGGCTGCGACGCTGGATTTGTAGATTCGCGGATCGGACGGATCCGTCCAGAAAGCAGATCCGGCAAGGCGGCCGCTGACCGTGTCGTAGAAGTGGACTCCGGCGGAGCTTTCAGTTCCAACGGCCGCGATCTTAGGTGAGACTGGGCAGATGGAGGAGATCAAGTCCAGGTGAGTTCTGACGGTGGAGGAATGGACCAAAATGGAGTCGAAGGCGGAGATCTGGCCGCCGTGGGCCATCCAGAGTGATCCGTCGTCGTCGTAGGCGGTGAAGGCAGAAACGAATCCATCAGAGGCGGGGACAACGGTCGAAGAGAGAGACGCGTCGATGCCGGAGAGAGGGGGAGCGGAGAGGGCAGACCGAAGCGACGATTCCAGGCCATAGAAGGAGGATTCGAGGAGGAGCTCCTGGCGGGAGAAGGAGGAGGAAGGGAGGCGGGAGGAGCGGAGGACCGATAGGAGGACGGAGAAGATGTCGGGGTCGCGGTCGATGAAGACCGGCTGGTGGCGATCGGAGTTTGAGAGGGTGACGAGGAGGTTGTCCGGGCCGGCGGAGTGGGCGGTGGAGACGGTGGTTTCGAAGAGGCGGCCGCCGACGTTGAGCTTGATGCGGTCGGAAGGCTGGGGTTGATTCCGCTTGCCCCTCGGCGATATTGGTTTCTCCATTAATGTTCTCTCTCGTTACTGCTACTGCCTTCTTTTTCTTTTTTCTTTTCTTGAAGCCTAATAATTCAATCTGGACCGTTCAATCAAATGAGTGGCTAAGATTGCATCTTTTTTAATTAATCCCAAATTATCACAAGTAGGGGACTGTAGCTTTGGCCGCCTTTCAGGTAATGCTTCCAAGGAGATTGGCTTCATCAAGGTGAGTGCTTTTCCATTTCCTCTTCGATTCGCCTTTTCATTGTAGTTTTTGATTCCTAGATCACCTTATGGATCGCATTTGGAATTGCTATTAGTCCTGACATTCAATTTTGGAATCCGTATTCATGTTTATAGGATTTGATACAGTGTGATTTATGTATCATGATCTCACAGTGGTTTATCTTACTGTCATAATTGAAAATCAAGTTCCATTAATGTTAGATCGATACATTTGCAATATGATATAATTGTGCTTCTTCTTTTCAAAAACTGGCTGTTATAGTAGTTTAATTTCGAATTAGTTGAATTGGTTTCCCTTGCATCAATTGCTGTTCTGAATGGGTTGCTAATTTGGAGATGAACATTGTTCAGGTCTGTTACCATTTAAGTTATTCATATTATCATATTGGGCATTCTGAAAAGAGAGGGTAGATTATGAATAGTTTTTGTGGCCTGGTTTTCTTCCACTTGGCTTGAAAGAATTTGGAATGGGTACATGGTTGAACTCTCATCTAATTACTTCATCCGCGTTATCTCTGGCTGGTCACTGGCGAATGTTTGAAGTGAGCTGATGGACATTGGGAGAGGTGTTTGAAGCTTGTGGTGAATAACACCAGCTCTTAAATGTTGCAATAGTTTCAAGAAGAAGGTAGATTAGGTTATTTGAATGCAATGCTATTTTCTTTGAATTTGGGACTTAGCTCTAGATACAGTAGTTACTTTTGACAAACAAATTGCCACAACTAGTTTTTTTGCTTGAGAGAACTTGCTCTTCTGTTGGTTCAGTCACAATTTTTTGCTGTCCATCTCAGTACTTTGCCTTTTCTACTCCATGCACTTCCATTATTGAAAATGCAGGTGGATAAAACACTTCATGTCTTGATAAGCAGCTTTTAACCCTTGTACAGTTATGGCTACATTGCCTAGGATGCCCACATTTGTTTGCATCATGAACACCTGAAACACCAGATGGACATGGTCCCTTTGTTTGAGTCGATTTGAATTCTTAGTCTGTCATAAAAATAAATGTACGCACTCTTTCCCTGAATGATTCGGAAGAGTGTTTCCGAAAGACCTAGAACGAAAGGAGATAGGAACCACATGGAAACAGGTCATACAGCACGAAAAGGAGCCAGTATAGATGCATTAAAACGAGTTTCAAGTAGATTTAAACAGCTTTATGTAGATGAAAACTCCTGATCATTGAAGGTTCTTCATTTTGTCATAATGTCTCATCTTCTGCTATAAATTTGCTTATATATATACATATGCTTGTATACCTGAGTTGCGCTAAGTGGCATGGCATGACGCTCTCTGGAGCGAGTGTAGCCTTAGAGCTAAAAAGGGAAGTGTGATGCCTTGATTCTCAAGGTAATTTTGTGGCAAGTTGAAGATAAGACCTCTAGTTGCCTAGCTAGTTCCTACCTTGGTGATCATTCAACAAAAAGGAAGTAAATTGTTTCCAAAGTTATGGTGCTTTTGCATTTTTAACCACCACATATATGTGGTAAAAAGCATGATCAATTTAACTCTTACCTAACTACTTAATTACCCGGTGATGAGTTGCGTGATGTTGGCAAGACAAGGGCCAAACCACTTTCATGAACAAGTGTTGGGACAAATCAATTAGCCCAAATATAGGTGAGTGTTTAGTTGCACCCTTTTTCATACAAGGGTTGATCTTCTCTAATAAAAACACTTGCGGAAAAGTGTATCTACTAGGGGTGTTATGTGAACATGAGTAGCTCGAATTCGACTCGTACTTGCTCGATAAAAACTCGATTCGAGCTCGTTCATTTTTTTAACGAGCCGAGTATGACTACATTTTTAAGCTTAGCTCGTTCGAATTAAACTCGAATACCTCGAATTTTATGAAATTTCTAAAATTTCCTTTAAGTTACTGTATAATGAGCAAGTAGAACTGCTTAAAGCTCGAAAAAAGCTCGGCTCGAACTCGTTCATTTCTTAAACGGACCGAATATGAGCATAACTCGAGTCAAAATTTAGGCTCGGCTCGAACTCGTTCATATCCTAAATGAACTGAATATGAACAAGCAATACTCGGCTCGTTCGGCTCGAATAACAGCCCTATATCTACATATCCTACATTGCGCAAACGCACACACAATATGATTTCTTATCACCCTCACCGAGGTTTCGAGCTTCTCCGGCCAGTGTAGCCAACAATGTTTGCAAGGAGAGACTTGGTGTTGAACACACAAGTTTGTTTTGTAGCATTTCTTGTTACTAGCAAGGAAGATGTGAGCTTTATTGTAAAATGAAAAAAAAGAGACCATTTCCTTCTGTATCATGTGATGATATTGACACAAGGACCTTTGCACACAAAAGTTCTTACCTGTGACTTGTCTTTTATAAACTGTCTCATTGCTTATGAACTAATCAAAAAAGGTAACTTACAACTAAGGCAATTAATTATGATTCCTTCCTTGAAATGTTTGGTGCTTCCTCTCCTACCTACCATTAGTTTGCTGTTTGGGCATTGTCTTTTATCTTAGAATTCATCTATATTAGAATTTTAGAACATGGAATCGATACTACGAATGGAAGATATATAACTACTCGCATATACGTTTTCTTTTCTTAGGAAAGAAAACGTATACGAGTTGAATGTAACGGTTAAGGCATCGCATCCTAATGACACTCTCGTAGTTAGAAGGGTTTGAGACAGAGAGTCCTCTTCCGCCTTTAAACTTTTCTTGGTTTGAAAACAACTTCGAATTTGTGTATGATCATGTGAAATCGACACTTGATTTGCTTGTCTTTTTCTCTAGTGTCAATTGAAAGGTAGGGATAGATAGATATAACTTGTGATGAACTATTGAGGTTTAAAGTGTATAACTCGTAAGATGTTCTATTGTGCTATATATAGGTTTGTTTCTATATCAAGGATAAAGGATATAGGAGAGGCAATGGATAACACCAAGATTCATCTAGCTATTATATATAAACTAAACAACAGCACAACAAGCCCTATATCCCACTCAGAGTAGAGTCTGGGGTGTCGAGTTATACGCACCTTTGTCCCGACTGGGTCGAGATGGTGTTTCCTAATGACTCAGGACAGGACCTCAAAGAAAGAGGATAACACACCCTCTATAAATTGAAAATTTAAAAGAATAAAATACAAAAAGGAATAAAGATGAAAAGGATACACGTAAGGAAGTTGTGATAGAAGGGAAGAATGATGCGAGAAACGTTGCACCTAACTAGTGTTCGTCAACTCAAATAGCACTCCTTCACTGAATCCTATCGGGTGTCATCTCCTCAGTTAGTCACAGAGCGGTCAGGTCATGTCTAAATATCATTTCACCTCAACTCTTCTTTAGACGCCCTCTGCCCGTCGAACGCTTTCGATAGCAAGTTGTCACACCTACATACACCGGCGCACTTGGATCTCTCCTCTAAACAGAAGGAGTATAAATTAACCATTCCGGAATGGCTCACCGGAAAGGACTTGTGGATAATAGTCACAGGTCCCCGGTTCGAACCCCGGAATGGCCGCTTTTTATTTACCAATTCAAGAAGGAGTATAAATTTAATATAATTTTCAGACCAAAAAAAAAATTAATATAATTTTATTCTTATTTATTTTTTTTAACAGAAGGAGTATATAAATTTAAGAATGGGTTTAAAGAAAGTTCACAGTCAATATGATCATGAATCATGATATTAAAATTCGAGTTACTCACACCATAGTAAAATTAATAAATATTAATTATAATAATTTTTCAAACAGGATTTTTTACAATAGAAGTATACAAATATATAAGATTATAGAGGGATTTTGTTCAAATGTACCTTTAAGCATATTTGGTTAGCTAGATAGGCCCATCAATTATTTTTTTAGCATGCTTAGCCCATTAATTTTTTTTTAGCATGCTTAGCCCTCTTAAACGGTCAATGGTCAACCCATTTTGATGCCAACTTTTTTTTTTTTTTTTTTTGATGCCAACTTTTTTTTTTTAGTGATGCCATATTTTACCGTTTTGATGCCAAAATTTTATGGTGACAATTTTATATAATTGATGGCATAAGAGCTTAAAACGTGGAATCAAAATATTGTCACCTTATTGTCACTTTTCTAATGAAATGATTGGATGACTTTTTTTTAATGCCACTTTTTTAAAACATTGATGACATTTTTTGTGATGTCATATTTTACCGTTTTGATGCCAAAATTTTATTACATTTTATTTTCACTCTGATGCCACTTTTCTAATTAAATTATTGGATGACACTTTTTGTAAAATTTGATGACATTTTTTGTTTACTCTAATGTCACGTTGACCATTGATGCCATTTTGAAAAATTTGTATCACATTAAAGAAAAAAATGTCATCAAAAATACTACTTTGAAAAAATATCATCAAAAATATGGCATCATGGTAAAAAAAATATTATCAAAAAATTGACATAAAAAAGTGGCATCAAAGTGAAAATAAAATATAGTAAAATTTTGGCATCAAAACGGTAAAATATGGCATCACTAAAAAAAAAATAAAAAAAAAGTTGGCATCAAAATGGGTTGGTCAACGTTGACCGGTCAATGGTCAACCGTTAACCGGTCAATGGTCAAACAGTTGACCATTGACCAACCCACCCTATTGGGAAGGGGGCTAAGGCAAAACTAATTAAATTGATTTAGGGGCTAAGTGACTAATTGAATATTCAAAAAAGGCCTCTTACAAAATCACCCCAAGATTATACCACATAAATATATATATATATATATATATTTTTTTTAAAAAAATCTTGGATATATAATTTAAATAATTAAATGTGGATATATTTAGGAATTAGGAGTGAGTTGGCGCGTATCACGTTTACCTCCAATTAAAGACGGTTAGGACTCCATTCAACGATCGCCTCCCCTCGCCGTTCATCTCTCTCCTCCGGCGCCGATCTCTGTAACGGTCTACTCTTTCCCTACTTGCTTACAGTAGAGCTTCTCCCTCGTCCTCTTTCCATTTCTCCGCAATCTCGCATTTCATAATTTAGGTGTCCAGCAGTCTCCGATCACTACATCCGTTGAACAAACCGATCATTTTGAATTTTGATGAAACTGATGTCTCTTCGTAATTCCTTTCGTTGAGATTTGCATCTGAGGAGTCGATAATGATGGCGGCTGTCTCCACAACGCCGAATCTGAACACAAGCTCGTCGCAGGGGAGGTCGTGGCAAAACCCTAGCGCTCCGCCGTTGCTCCCGACGGAGACCGGTAGCAATGTCGCGGCTCTGCGGTGCCTGAAGCCGAGCGTACGAGAAGTGAATTCTCGCTACATGTCTACCTCGTCTTCTTTCTCCTCCACTTCCACTTCTACTTCCTACCGGCGAAGTGCGTCGCCGCTTCCGTCCAGAACCGTGGCAGCGGCGTCCGGATCGGTAAACAAGCGATCGCAATCGGCGGAACGGCGGCGCCCTGCGTCGCCGACGCCTGGCAAACCTGCGTTTGGAGCGCAGATGTCCGCGGCGGCCAAGGCGTTGATGTCAGCTTCCAAGCGAAGTTTGTCCGCCTCCTTCCAAGGGGAGTCGATATTGACGCCGATCGGCAAGACGAAGCCAGCTTCACCGCTGAATTCCCGAAAATCGGCGTCGGCGGCGATGACTCCGAGAAACGGAGAACACTCAGAAAATGCCAGATCGGCGAGATCAAGACTGGTAAGTACCGAAAAGCCGCTGAGTAAGAGTGTGGATTTAGGCAGTGATAGGAAGAAATTGGTTACTAGATCTGGAAATGTGGTTAGGTCTCTGCAACAATCTCTGGTTGAAAGAACCGACCAGATTCCATCTAAGGACAAATTGCAAGATATTACGAGCAATTCTGCATTGCTGAATGCTAATTTACTGAATCTGTCCATCTCTGCTTCGGAATCAGCAGCCTCAGATACTGAAAGCATTTGCTCTCAAAACAATTCTGGATCAAAAGATAATGGAAATAAGCCCCAAATCAGAGCTGGAGCTCGAGGTGTAATTGTTCCTGCTATGTTTTGGGAAGAAACGAATTCTCGGTTAAGGCGCCTCGCTGAACCCACCCCTGCTTTATCTAGAAGCAGATCACTAAAAGCAACTGCTTCATCATCTCCAAGTGTGACTCTTACAAGTAGGGGATTGTCTCCGATTCGAGGCGGTGTGAGGCCGGCATCACCTAGTAGGCTCAATGCCGCAACTATGCCCTTGGAGAAGTCGTCTTCATCAAGGACAATGGCCAGTCCTGGTAGAGTAAGGAGCGGAGTATTAGGCACATCTGGCAATACTGTGTGCAGTGTGCCTTCAGTCTTGTGTTTTGCTGCTGATGTTCGGAGGGGGAAATTGGGGGAGAGTAAGATCAGTGATGCTCACTTGCTTCGGCTTATGTACAATCGGAATTTACAGTGGCGCTTCGCCAATTGCAAACTGGAAGCCGCTCTGTCGTTCCAAAGGCTCAATGCGGAGGTATGATCTGCTATAGCTTGTCCAGGAGATGAACTTCAATAATTTTCAGTTGTCTGAATCCTTATATTTATGACAGAAAAACCTCTATAACACATGGAAAGCAATGTCAGATTTCCGCTTATCTGTTTATAATTGGAGACTGGAGATAACGAGAATGAGTCTGAAGCTAAAGCTTCTTTCCATCATCAAGGAACAAGTAAGGCTTAATGCTCCATCAAACACTTCACGATTTCTGTGTTTTACTTCTTTTTTTCCCAATTTGTTGCCATGTTCTTTTCTGCCTGATTATCATTGAGTAGATTGGGTTAAAAGTTTTTTTGACAGTAGCCATAAGCTTGGTATGATAAGATACACTGCTGAGCTATGAGTAGTTCATACCACTTTGTTAATTCTGTAACAATTTAGCTAAACTGGTGGATGATTTAAAGATATTCATTTGCCATTGAAATGTAAATAACTTGAATATTTTGAACTGATATCTTATTCCAAAATTATTGCAGATGATATATTTGGAGAAATGGTCTCTGTTGGAGAAAGATTTTGTTAGTTCCCTTTTAGGCGCTACTGAATCCTTCAGAGCCAGCACTGTCCAGCTTCCAATTGTTTGTGGTGCCACGGTAGGCATATGACTTTGTCAAATGACAATTAGTTTCGATCCATAGCTTGATTTGGTGTTCCATCTTGTTGTTTATCAGGCAAATATTATGAATTTGAAGGGTGCTATATGCTCAGCAGTTGATGTGTTGCAAGCAATGGCATCCTCAATATGCTCTTTGATGTCTGAGGTAATATCTGCATGATTTTATATGATGCGCCCTTGTGATAGATGCCCTTGTGCATTTTTTTCTTCTGAATCCTTTGATGAACAGGTTGAGAAAGTAAATGCTTTGTTGGATGAGGTACTTAGCGTAGCCACCAGTGAACATGCGCTGCTCGATGAATGCAAAGACTTGCTCTCAGCTTTGGCCGCCTTTCAGGTAATACAAGAAAATAGATAAGAATCATACATATGAAGCTGCATAAAGAATGAATATTTTTCTCATTTTTCAACTACAAAACTAAAACAGGTGAAAGATTGTACACTTAGAGCACACCTCTCACAGCTGAAAAGAGCGCCACCAAGCTTAACTAGCGAAGCATAAGTACCATCATTCCTCCTAACTCTAGCAGTAAAGACGCAAACATCGCCTTAAAGTCCCCAAACGTTCAGAATCTTGATTCGATGGCGAAGGCTGATGATATATGTCACACAAAACAGGACCCTTAGGGCAGTGGTCATGGGAGCATTTTGTGTACAGGGATTCTCCTTACTGTATGCTGGTTAACGTTTGTTTTCACAAGGGTGGTCCCTCATGTACTGATCACCGCCAAACTGTAAAGAGATGTCTCCAAGTTCGACAAGGGCGTGGAGCTCCCTTTAGTTCTCAACGTTGGGCTCGATCTCTTGGCAGCTTTCAAGAGGGAAACATAACCTCCTGTCACCAATTCAACCATGTTGACTGACATTTACAAGGATCCATTATTCGGATTTCTTTGATCGTCTTTTTCTTCAAGTCGTTGTATTGATCTTGTTAGGGGTGGGCGCGGGACGGGACGGGACGGGATTGGGGTCGTCCCGCGTCCCGTCCCGCGTAATTTTTGCGGGACAGAGCGGGCCCGGGACGGGACGGGCTTTGTCCCTCAAATAATAAATATTTAAAAAAAATCTAAAATTAGTATATATTTTACGGTTTTCAAATGCGTAACACATATATATAATATTTTTATATCTTACGATATTTGTCATATATACACATTTGATACATTATAGTATTATATATATAATTACACAATATATATTATATATAGACACATACTAGTATAATTTAGAGTATAATACAGTGAGTATATATTATAACATATATATGCACAGTGAGTTGTATAACGTGAGTATATGTATACATAATACACCAATATATATATACATTACATACTGTGAATTTATGTGTGTATATATACACTGTAGGTACATATATTTGTAGAATATATAGTGAATAAATATATTATATTAAATTATATATATAATATGCGGGACGGGACAGGATTTGCGGGATGCGAAATTCTCGTCCCGCGTCCCGTCCCGCATAATTTTTGCGGGACGGGCCCGGGACGGGACCGGGATTTGCGGGATTTGTGCCCACCCCTAGATCTTGTAGATTGGAAAATATTTCAAAATGACAGTTAACGTCAATCAAATCTCACCATTTAGCATATGAAACTAGAACTAAATCCACATACTAAATCAAAACTGTGTCCACTACTTTGAGAATGTATGAAACTAGAACTAAATCCACAGACTAAATCAAAACTTTGTCCACTACTTTGAGAATGTATGAAACTAGAACTAAATCCACAACCGGACACATCTTACTGGAACTGCAAGGGGATCCAACAAATCGGGCAGTACACGTCAGTCCTCGACACTGGTGACGAACATGTGTGGTTGGGGCAGTAGCGGAGGTCTTCGGGTGCAATTGAAGCCACCCGGAACAACTCGACTGTAAGCTCCATATCTTCAGGGGAAAGATCAATGCAGAGATCCTGATCCATCCTCTCACTGCAATGTGGACATTTCGGGATCCGTCCTTCGCTCAACTGAACCTTGCAGTGCTGCTGTAAACAAGGTGTGCAGAACACGAACCCCTCGGGCAAAAAAAGGTAGGTGCTGATGGATTCATAGCAAATCCCACAGGTGGCAAGTGCGCTGAAGGAGCTGATCTTCGTCGGGGTGGCGACCACCAAGGGGGCCTCTCGATCATCCAGGCAAAACCGGTCGCTCATGAAGCGGGTCTCGACGATTATATCAGCTTTGAGGACAGTCCTGTAGCAGTAGCAGGTCCGAAGGCCTCTCTGGTTCTGATAACACCCATGAGAACTGTCCTTGATCCGGTGGAGATTCCATATAACGGCGAATTTCCCCACCGTAGCAACCAGGTAATCTCGGCCACGGGTCCGACCCGCCGAGTCGACAGGTCGGACCCGCCGGGTCGACAACCCGGGGAGGGTGACCCTAACCCTGACCCGGGGTTGGGATGGGTCGGCGGGTTGGGTGACCCGGCGGGTCGGACTGCCGGGTCAGCCACGTGGCACCAAATCGGGTACCCAACGAGTTTTGCGGGTCGACCCGCCGGGTCAACCATTTTTTTTTAAAAAAAAAATGTTTTAAACCCAAAATAAAACTCAACTCAAGTCTTTCACCACACTTTCGAAATGGAAAGATTTAAGGTTTACAAAACATGGTATGTGGGAAGATATATATAGATATCTTCATTCCACTCCCATTATTTCATCACACTTTAGATGTGGGAAAGAAAAGGTTGGATTGTGGGAATGACAAGTAGGGTATGAGGATCTATATATAGAGAAAATAGAGGTATGTAGCCCACTTTCGATGTGGGACAGAAATATGAGATATGAAAGAAAATGTAAGAAATTGATATTTAAGTATATGATGTAAAATGTAATGTAATTAAAGTTTTTGGATTATATGGTGGAATATAATGTAATTTAAGTATTTGGATTATATGATGTAACATATAATAATATAATTAAAGTGTTTACCTCTTAAGATTTAATGAAATGAATAACACATGGTGATGAAACATCGTGATACAATATATCAAGTTATGTTGGATTAATCTTTCTATTTAACTTAATTGATAGTTGTGTTGATCCATTAATCAATCATAAGTATTTTATTTTACTTGCATTATTATGTTAATTTCTTGATCAATGATTTCAAATCTAGGTTATTCTTCATATAGATATGTTAAGCTTTCTCGTTTAATGTTGAATTAGCCACATGTTGTGTATACACTTAATGATGATGTTATTAGAATTATATACTTGGGTTGCTTGTTATGACGTACATGAAAAGACACATTGAAAAAGTATTCCCAATATTATATTTCATTCTTGTGTTTGAAAATCCGAAGTTCTATATCATTTTGAAAATAAACGAAAACTCGACATTAAGGATACTATACAAGTGTAACGGCTTTATCAATAACAATATTTGTATTATATCATAAAGACTCCTAACTTAGTATCATATAGAATGATTTATAAGTATGGATTGACATTAAAAACCGAATGATAGAGATTGAAGACATGGTGTAGTTTCTAGTTTCTACCATTGTTCTTGTCCCACATTGAAAACTAGAGGAAAATGGGGTGCTAAGTCTATAAAAGGAGAAGCATGGGGTGTTAAGTCTCACATTGCCATTGCATATTACATTATGTAATATTATGAATTATTCTAATAATAATTTATATAATTTACATAATAATTATAAATTTATTTTATTAAAAATAATTTTTTTCAAAAAAAATATATTTTAAAATGGCGGGTTGACCCGGCGGGTCGAACCGGGTCGGACCCGCCGGGTCACGGGTTATCTTTTCCCCGACCCTAACCCTGACCCTCAACTCGAGCTGACCCTTGGACCCGTGGACCCTGACCCGGCGGGTCACCAACCCGACGGGTCACGGGTCGACCCGCCCGACCCGTGGCCATGTCTACAACCAGGTGATGTTCTTGCTCACCTTGCGTTGTTACCTATGAAGTTTTTAAATTCTAACAGAATCGCTTTGTCATACAGTTTATGAAAGCTGCTGGTACCCAAGAGACTAATAAACAATAAACAATAGAAAAGTACTGTATCGATGTAATACCTAATCACTAGTCCAAGAAAATCTCAGCATAAAAAGATTGACAATAGCAACAGCACATTACAAACATCAAATTTACTGAAATCGGAGAAATTTTTTTAAAGACATTGATATTGAATCATGAATGACGTTTGTTTAGTTCACTCTATCAATCAGAGAAACATGTAATATGAGATCAAATTTTGGCACTTTATTATCCAATAAAACAATAACACAGGTAGACCTGTCAAACGGGTCATTCCGGTCGGGTTCGGGTCGGGTCACTCCGGGTCTCGGGGAAAACGGGTTCCGGGTTTTTCGGGTTGACTAGAACCCGGGTTTGACCGGGTTTCGGGCGGGTTCGGGTCGATTTCGGGTTTGTCAATTTTTTCTTTTTTAAATTAAAAAAAATCATAATTTGATAATTTTACGATAAATTTTAATTAAATTTAAAAAAAATTAATTATATTTAATTATAAATCAACCGGGTCAATCGGGTAAATCGGGTCAAAATTATCGGGTCAATCGGGTCACCGGGTCGAAACCCAGATTACCCGGAAAATTTCCGGGTTTTCGGGTTCGGATCGAAAAAAATTTCCGGGTCAAAATTTCCGGGTCTTGACCCAAAAAATTTCGGCCGGTCGGGTCGGGTCACCGGGTCGGGTTGTGTTTTGACAGGTCTAAACGCAGGCTATATTAGATTAAAAGGAAACTAAAAATGCCAAGTTCAAACCAAGTCACAGTGGAAATCACCAACACAGCCAGAGAAACAAGAAGTATAGTGTAAAAGAGAATGGCTTCTTAATCGAAGAACAAATAAGACTGAAGACCATACCCACGAGAAGCGCGCATCACTGAAGTTGTTGGCACCAGCCATATGCGCATCCAACGGACTCAGTTTCAACAGCCTAGGAGCGGAAGTCCGACCATCAAGCAAAGCGCAAATCAGGATCAAGTAAGTATCAGTAGTCCCCAAAATCCACTTGCCATCATAAGTAACATCCACATGAGTGATGGGCGAGCCAAGACCAGGAAAAACAGCAACCGCCCGGATCATTGAATGGATGGAATACAACCTAATCTTCCCATCGAGTGACCCAACCACAATGGAACCATCACCAGTGGTTGCAAAGCACTGGAAATTCAAATTCAAGACTGGAGCAGTCTCAGCAGCAAGATTCTGGATAATCCCAGGCTTATCCCTCACATCCCCACGGTAAAGCCGATTGCCATCCAACCCTAAAAATGTTGATCCATGAGCATCTAGTTGGGCCCCCTTGCTGTCATTTATGATATCCTTCATGGTAATATCAGACTTCCACTCTCCAACTACCTTCCCTGACTCAACATCAAGCTGGTGCAACCCAGCTGCGTGATCATTCATGGGGAACATAAGCAACATGTTCGTCTCTGCCCTCATCAGCAGCCCCTTCTTGGGATTCGAAATCGAATGCTTCAAGGTGGGACAGGCCAGTTGTGTGATCCCATCTTCGAAATTCCTCACCACCTGAATCCTTGACTCACCAACTAAGAAACTGTGGTCCAATGCGCCTAGTGCCAAGCTCCGGATCTCACCGCCATCCGCCTCCTCCTCGATCTCATCCAGGCTAAGCTGATCGTTGGCCCAAAGCAGAATTGTTGGGCTCTCGGAATCGTCCTCCCACAACGAATCATCCCCCATCTGTGGATTTGACCACCCCATGAACTCCTTTCCGTAAACGCTAACCTTATTCTTATCTGTAGCCTCGCATCCGTAAGTGTTCTCAAACATACATTCTTGAAACCTCTACATAAACTCCTTGTGACCCTCTCCATCAAAGAATTTCACCGTCCAAACACCGTTGGCCACAAAATCATCGCGAAGCGGGTCACTGAAGCTCTTCATCCGAATCCCGTCACAAACCATAACCCTAATTTTCGACCCAACCATAAGAACCCAAATTGAATTCGAATTCTCACTCGATTCCGGTTCTTTGTCATCTTCGGTGTCCGAAGCAGCTTCCTTGCTCTTCACAAATGCGTAGGGTTAACAACCCCACGAAGCTTTACCGTCACACAGACGCCGGATAGATTTCTTCTGCGAAACTGACCTCCTACGCATTTGTGAAGAGCAAGAAAGCTGCTTCGAACACCGACGATAACAAAGAACCGGAATCGAGTGAGAATTCGAATTCAATTTGGATTCTTACAATTGGGTCGAAAATTAGGATTAGGGTTTGTGATGGGATTCGGATGAAGAGCTACAGTGACCAGCTTCGCGTTGATTTTGTGGCCAACGGTGTTTGGGCGGTGAAATTCTTTGATGGAGAGGGTCACAGGGAGTTTATGCAGAGGTTTCAAAAATGTATGTTTGAGAACACTTACGGATGCGAGGCTACAAATAAGAATAAGGTTAGCGTTTACGGAGAGGAGTTCATGGGGTGGTCAAATCCACAGATGGGGGATGATTCAATGTGGGAGGACGATTCCGAGAGCCCCACAATTCCATTTCCGCTTTGGGCCAACGATCAGCTTAGCCTGGATAAGAAAGGTTAGCATCATTTCTTCTTGCTTCAGCCAGCTGCCAATCACAAACCCTGCCAGCAGAAGTGCCTGCAACCGCTCAGGTTAATGAAATTATCTTGACAATTAATACACGTGCTGATTTGACACACAAACATGTGGCATAATCTACTTTCTCATCATCAGCTAAATGGGATAGCAAATCATCTATTAATTCTCATTCACTTGAATTATTGCTTCACAAAACAGCTTAGGTTGAGGATAAAGGGAATCACCTGCCAATATTCTACGTGAGTTGGTGTTTCCCTGTCCAAGTGAAGGTGCATTTTTATGTCCTCATGAAAAAAGAGAAGGTAATAGAAAAAGGTAGGAACTGGTGGTTACCTTGAAAACTACATAAGGTTCATCTAATTCAACAAATTCATCCGAATCTTCAAGATATGTGGTAAGAACATCAATAGGCTTTGTATGTCCTTCACACAATCTGATAAGAGACCTAAATTTGCTTTGAGCAAAATGAAACTGCAGAAAAGCAGATATTCAATTGTCCATAAGCAAGGGGAAAGGATATCAGGTTGTGCAACAAATTGTAAAGGCAGGGACCTTAATTAAATTAAGAACCTAATAAGTGAGAAATATCCATTTCATACCTCCTCTTCTTTCTTTTCAAAATCATCAGCTTCAGCCCGAGCCCGCTCCCTAGCCAAAAGTGCATGTTTAATAATTTAAAGTTAAATGATTAAGGAATACATAAACAGCTTACTGCAACCTGTTTGAAAGCATAAACCGGCAGGCACATAAAATTGAGAGGCTTGGTCTTTAAATTAACGGTGCAACGCACAACATATGTATATAGCCCACTTGCATGCTAACAAACCTTATTAAAAACATCCATGAAATTTTATTCCACAATCGGAAAAAAAACTACCTTGGCAAGTTAATAAACATTTACAATTACAAGTATACATGAAAGGATTACAGTAAAAAGAAATAAACCACTTATTAAAAAGACAGCAATTTGAGGTTGAATGAATACAATAAACACAAAATTTAACAGACTTACTCGAAGCAACTGAATCAATCCCGGTGACGGAGCGGATCATTTTTACCAAATTCCCTGTTCCCGAATCCGTCAACCAGGCAAACCCTAAAATTTAATTTAGGGATTTCAAAATTGTAGGGTTTGAGCAGTACCAAAGAACCAGAACGTGACGAGAACGATGAGGCAATACCAGACGGCGGCACTCGTGTCGGCAGGGGTCAAGTCGGAAATGGAGATGTTAACCCTGCGATTCAAGAGGCGTCGGGGTGCGATTCAGGGGCGTCGGGGACTGATGGCAGGAGGAGGAGAAGTCGGAGGAAGAGAGAGCGGCGGGGGAGGAGAGAGGTGAAGAAGAAGGGGCGAAGGAGATGGAATCTAGAGATCTGTCCGAGGAGCAGGGAGAAGGAGACTCCGACACAGGGAGGCGCGAGAGAAGGGATGAGAACGCAGTGATTTGGAAGAGACGGAGTTAATTAACAGTGTTAGTTTACTGTTCATTCGGAAGTTGGGGCTTTTATAGTAGTACTAGTGGTTCGCACGCCAGTTTGTGTTACTAAGTTTTGAATATTTTTTTGTAATAAACTTGTGAAACTGACATACAAAGTAATTGACTAAATCAAAGAAGGGAGGAAATCTGATGGAACTTAACAACATATTTCATATTTGAGCATCAAATTTAGTATCTTGCTCATAGCCTGTGTCGAGTCTATTATGGTAGCTCCTGTATGCAAATGGAAAAAAAAAATTGGTACATGCTATGGGAAGAAATTAGGAGTTTAAGTTTAACAGAAGATTCTAACATATACTAAAAGTCAAGAAAGTTATTGTTGATTTCTCAAAGTATAAGAGTTCAAACTTCAAACCAAAACAAAAAAAATTACAATTTTAACAAATTTATAGCATAGGACTCTGAAGCAACTCTTATCCCAGAGTTAAATGAAATCAAACAGGCAACTTCTTTGTCAACTACCTTGAAGCTCATAAACCCATCAAATTGCCTTTTATTATCTATTCCAAGTTGTTGCTCATTGTCATTATATGTCAATCTACAAGTTCGGTGTTTTCTACCACTACTATCTTTCTTTTTCAAGCTTGTTATATCCTCATCTGTCATATGTTATTTTTTCTATAATTCTAATGCATGATGGATTCTCATAATATTTGAATAGCACATTTCTAAAATGCGAATTAACCCACCTAAGGTAGGCTAGTTCTTTAACCTCATTCAATCTACTTAACTTTAAGCTTTGCATCTGCTAACACAAATCCTCATTTGTGTGCTTTAACATGAAATCGGGTGATTATGTAAGGGGTGGAAACTGTATTATACTTATTACGTGATTTTTTTTTTAAAGAATTAGACGAAACCATACCTCAGAGGCTCAGAGGCTTGTGCTTGGCTTCCTCAATGGGACTTCATGGAAGCAAATTTGTTATCGAGATCTCTAGTGTAGTCTGAAGCTCCTTATTTGAGACACATTAATTTGACAACTGTCATCTCTAGCCCGTGAGGTTCCTTTATCGAATTTTCGTCATCTGAACAGGACCTCAAAGATGAAGCTAGATCATTTCCGTTGATACTTCATTTAATCAAATAAGCTTTATCATACCAAAATGGAGAAATTTGGCACCAAATCTAAACATTATTGATAAATTTAAATTTACCACTTGTAAAAAATACATACCAAAATTTATACCTTATTTTTAACTTGCACATCTAAATTGAAATATAAATAGACAAAATTAAGCCCAAAAATTTCTACTAAACACCTAAGCTGTAGGATGGGGAATTAGATCAAATTGAGAGATGAATATATACCTAAACCTTAGAGATAAAAGAGAATGCTTTTTTGCTTTGTTTACGCATTTGCTTAAATATTATAATGGTTATTGAACAACAATTAAATCCCTTTCCCAACCAATTATCTCTGATTTTCTCATCTTTCACTATTTACAAATCCAGATATATTAAACAAATCTATAACCCTGAAATAATTAGGAGGATCATTAGGAAGATAATTTCTTAATAATCAAATATAAGACAAATTTATTTTAAAGAAGTGGTTCGGAGAATATCATAGATGCATGTTTTTGCAAGAGAGTCAATGGCTTTGAGGGACAATTAAACAGTATGGATGAAAACTGAATTTTTTTACATAAAAAAAGGTGTGCTTCAATCCCTGATTAAAAAACAAGCAAGTTTTTCAATCAAGCAATAACTGATCTATTTCATAATTCTGTTTTATAGACCACATAACCTTGGATTTGGCTCTCTGAGTAGGAGTTGAGGATCCAAGGGAGAGATATGGAGGAATTGAATTCTTACTGAAGAAGATGGATGAAAGAGGAAGGAGGGCTAAGTGCTGAATAGGGCAGTCGACAATAGGATAAAGGAGAGAGACACGCACCTCGAGTAGTCAAGTTCTAGTCCCCTCCCGCATCTCTATAATCAACCAAACTGAGCCTAATCTTTAGTACTCCGCTGTCATAACTCATACGTCATTGCTGAGAGACAAACATCTCTAATTGCATCAAACCTTGACAAAAACCTGAATTTGGAATCCTTGAAATAGGGGTATCAACAAATGAAAGAGAAAGCAATTAATAAAATAGAAATTATTGAGGAGATTGATTTTTTATGATTTGGAAATTTGAGAAAAGACCAAACTCAAAACAAATATCCAAACACTAAACTCCTAGAAACTATCAGTATTCACATGAACTCCTAGAAATGCAAGTCTAACACTAATCTAATGCAAATTTGTATAGCATTGCACCACCTACATTGTATCCCAACACCATTAAGGGACTATCTCAGTACAATTGTATCCCAATAACCCTAAACTCCCTTCCTTTTCACAAATTTTTTCCAAAAACCCCTAAATCCCTAAACCCTAAATCAATAGCCGAAATCGAGACGGAGAACTTACCACTACAGCAGTCGCAGTCTTCTAGATCGGAATTGCCGGTGTCGGAATCCTCTCTCTTGGCGTATGTGGCTCCACACACGAAATCACTGTGTGATGTTGCTTGACCTGAGTCCTAAGATGAAAGCCTTCAACCGTAGAAGAAACTTACGACTAAAGAAGAGATCGAGAATGGAGAGGTGAAAGAGGCGGTTTGAGAAGCCCAGAAGCGTTTTTGCAATTTGTTATAATCTCAGGGGTAAAATCGGAAAATAATTGTGACTGACTGTTCACGGAGCAACTGTGAAAGAGGCGGTTTGAGAAGCCCGGAAGCGTTTTTGCAATTTGTTATAATCTCAGGGGTAAAATCGGAAAATAATTGTGACTGACTGTTCACGGAGCAACTGTGAAAGAGGCGGTTTGAGAAGCCCGGAAGCATTTTTGCAATTTGTTATAATCTCAGGGGTAAAATCGGAAAATAATTGTGACTATTCACGGAGCAACTCTCGCTTTTATATAACTAAAGAAAAGATAGATATAGTGATAAACTAGTTTAGTCACATTTGTACGAATGTTATTTATAAAATAATTTTATACATATGTAAATCATTTATATAAGTTAAAATAGAATTATCATGAATTCTTAAAATATCGTTTGGTTCAAACAAATTAAAACTAAATATGATAATAAAAGGAGAAGATATCACTTTATCTAAATTCTTGTTTGAATTTAAATAAATGTCATATAAACACATGTTCAATTAATAATTTTATTTTAATATAGTTGCATTAATTCAATAATATATTATAAATCTAAAAATCTATTATATTTTAAAACTAAGCAAAAATAAACTAAGTATTTTTATTTTTAAATCTAATAAAGTAATTTATTGTCTGATTACTTCAAAATATTCGATATATTTTTAATCAATTATTGAAATAAATTTATTAGAAAGGGTGAGGAGAAGGGTAGGTGGCAAGGCATCAAAATTGCTCCGTCAGCTCCGACTGTATCTCATTTGGTCTTTGCGGATGATAGTATTCTGTTTGCAAAGGCTAACTGTGAACATGCTCCGTCTATATGGAGAAGCGTCGGGTCAACAGGTAAACTTTGCAAAGTCGGGATTATTATTTAGTAAGAGTGTGAGTGCAGAGGTGCGGGAGGAGATCCAGGGGTTAGTAGGGGTGATTGAGGTCGATAAACATGAGAAATATTTGGGACTCCCCACGATGATTGATAGGTCAAAGAAAGTCATTTGTAGCGGGGTGAGAGATAGAATCTGGAAAAAGATAAAAGGATGGAAAGACAGAACTTTATCAAGGGCAGGGAAGGAAGTCTTACTCAAGTCAGTTTTACAATCGATCCCCATGTATACCATGTCTTGTTTCCTTATGCCGAGTTACATGTGCCATGAGATTGAGAAGATGATGTGTGATTTTTGGCAGGGCGATGGAGAAGGTAGTAGGAAATTGCATTAGCTTTCTTGGAAGATAATGTGTTATTCGAAGGGATATGGAGTTGTTTAATCTCGCGCTTTTGGTTAAGATGGCCTGGAGGATCATGACGGAGCCGGATGCTTTACTTTCTAGGATCCTCAAAGCTCGGTATTTCCCCCATTCGACATTCCTTGAGGCTAGAATGGGTGGAAACCGAGTTATGTATGGTGAAGCCTCCTTAGTGGTAGAAAGGTGTTGGAATTAGGAGCATATTGGACGGTTGGAAAATGGTGCAAATCTTTATGTGTGGGGAGATAGGAGGATCCCGAGACCCACTTCGTTCAAACCAATCGCAAATGTGAGAGGTATGGCCGTATGGGTGAGTTCACAAGAGTTATAGACTTTATAGATTGGGAGGTGTGTGCTTGGGACGAGGAAGCGGTCCAGGAGGCTTTTTTGCCTTGTGAATTGAAGTGGAGAATATCCTCAAAATCCATTTGGTCGACCCAACAAATGAGGACTCCTTGGCTTGGTACCATACTAAAGACGGCAATTATACGGTCCGGTCAGCCTACCATTTATTGGTAGAGGAGAGGCGCCAGGTGAGAGGAGGGGGCGAGCCTTCAATGGGATATGGGGGAAGAGAGTTATGGAGGAAGTTGTGGACGATGCTGGTGGTGCCACGAGTTCGCAACTTGGTCTGGAGAGCCTGCAGAGGAATACTACCGAGCCGTGAAGCACTCATGAGGAGAGGTGTCCAAATGGAACCATGGTGCGAGACCCGCGGGAAGGAAGAAACAACATGGCACACACTGTGGGAATGCAGGATGGCTCGTGAGGTGTGGCACCTATTGCCGGAGATCAAAATGAAAGGCAAGTGTGCTACTGATTTTAGCTCATGGGCGGAGTGGATGCTGCAAAGCAGGAATTGGGAGGCGATTTGTCTTTGGGCCTATGCAATTGAGGGAATTTGGCAAGTGCGGAACAAGTTATACTTTGAGAAGATTTCTACGCCTGCGGAATCCATCATCGAGAATGCCTTGGACAAACTGACTCAGGACAAGGAGAGGTCTAATCGTGTGCTGCTGCAGCTGGGGACACCGGACAACAATCGAAATGGAGCTCGTTGGCTCCTTCCTGGTGAGGGCTTTGTTAAGGTTAATTGTGATGCATCGGCGGAAGCTACCAAGGGCTGCGGGGTGGGTGCGATAGCGCGAGATGCTAATGGGGCTGTGTGTTGGGCATTGTCGGAAAGGATTCAAAGAGGAACAGAACCGCTCGTGGCCGAGCTTGAAGCAGTGGTGAGGGCGATGCAAGTAGCAGCGGGGAAGGGGATGCCGAACATCATCGTAGAGACGGATTGCGCCCACGCTATACGCCTGGTGCAAGGTACTGCCTCGTTTCGTGGAGTTGCCGGTCGGCTAGGCCTTAAGGCGAGGAGCCTTGCTCGCCAGTTCCAGTGCTGCCGGTGGAACTTGGTCAGCCGAGACATCAACCGAGCGGCACACCACCTTGCACAGATTCGTCCTGATTCACCTATTGTTTATGTTTCTGACATTGATCTTCCTGATAGACTATTAGACATTGTTTTTACTAATTTACGATTTGAATAAATGTTGGAGTTTTCATCCAAAAATAAAAAAAATTCCTTACCCATTAAAAAATTCAATTTTTATCCTATTTTTTTCCCTTTAAATTCATTGTTCATCACATTTTGCATAATAATAATAATAACAACAACAACAATAATAGCTTTGTTTATTTAAAGAAAAAAGAAAATAGATTTAAAAAAAAAAAGTTCAAAGTCCGAGACGAAACTCACCAACAATTTACTGAAAAAGTGAAAAGCTGAATTGAAACTCATAAGATGATGTGGTAGTTAAAAAAGTAAGTTATGAGTCCGGAACGGAGCTCACTGATAAACATGCTCTCATGAGTCTGTCTCGTAACTAATTGATATACCAAACTCAAAAAACCAAAATGGTAATCCGGAATGTAAATACTTCACTTTTATAACCTTGAACAAAACACAAAATCAATTAAAAGGGGACGGACATATTGGCCCATAAACTGTAGAAAGGAGGATACTCTGCTGGAAAGCCCAAATCCGGAATGCAGACTTCATGTGATCTGCAGTCTAAAGATTCACCTTCAACATTCAACCAAATTTCACCCTTTTTCAGACTTTCACGCCTTGATGGTGATGGTGATCATACTCAAGAAGACAAGCAAGCCTTTACCGGCACCTTGGCTCAGGAGAGATAGTCTTATAGTGCAAGAGTCCTGGATGTGTTTTTGGCGACCACATCAAGCTCCCTTCTTCCCGCCCTTTGCTGGTTTGATATCTTTAGTCAGCATTCTCGGTGCTATAGCCATCGACATCAGCTCCTGGAAGAGAAGCTTACATGCGTAGGGGATGTAAACCTGCATCATACAGTTGATAAGGAGGAAATGTCATCTTGGAGGCTTGACAGTAGTGAGATGTGGCTATTTAAGAATCTTAAATGTAGACAAGTCACCTGAACAATATCGGTTTTATTCTTGCAACCTCTGCATTCAAAAGAGCTCTTCTTAAGGTTAGCAATTGCGATTAAACCACAGCGTTCACAGACGTGCACCCTATACGCATCACTCTGATCAAATAGCCTCTCTTTGAGGAAGTGTGCAGCACCATGAGCAATCATGCAGTCTCTTTCCATCTCACCAAACCGCAGTCCTCCATCACGAGACCGACCTTCAGCAGGCTGCCTGGTGAGGATCTGCACAGGCCCACGTCCACGGGAATGGATCTTGTCATCCACCATGTGCTTTAGCCTCTGGTAGTAAGTCGGTCCCAAGAATATCATTGCAGTTAGTTTTCGCCCTGTATGGCCATTGTACATGGTCTCATAACCGCGCATCTGATATCCACATTTATGAAGAGCCTTGCTAATGTTATCCACCTGTTAAGCCGCAAGGAAAATTCATCACATACAATTGGGATAAGATAAACTCGTGACAGCAAGAAATATGACTTGCAGCAAATAGTCCAAGTATAATTTCACAAAAAAGCTTGATTGATTCAGTAAATCTTATAACAACCAAAGTAATTGATAGTAGAAAACCTCTAAGAAGAACATCCTCTGCCTCTAACACAACTTTTATATACCCACACACTTCTTTTAATCATTTCATTGTCATTCTATAAGAGATTGGATATAGAGAGAACAAGTGTCACAAGATAAATGAAAACCAAAAAAACAATTTTACAACAGATAACAGTAAAACCTTGCATGAATTTTGAAGCGGCTTTGGAAAAAGGGAGCACTCCATAATATCATCAAGTGACTTACAGTGACGTCGGTAAAAGGAGTAGCATCTCCTTCCTTTCCAACATGAGCAGCCACCTTTCCCATAATACACTCAATAAGCTGACCAATGGTCATACGGGAGGGAATAGCATGTGGGTTCACAATAATATCAGGAGTGATTCCTTCAACAGTCCAAGGCATATCCTCCTGCGTGTAAGTCATTCCGACTGTTCCCTTCTGACCGTGCCTACTACTGAATTTGTCCCCAATTTGAGGAATCCGAACAGACCTCACCCTTACTTTCACAAACCTCAACCCATCAGCATTTGTAGTGAGCAGAACCTACAGAGCCAAACAATTAGTTAAGAGGGTGACACAAGAAAAGGTTCAGAATTCCCCAAGACAGAAAAAAAAAAGAACATCCAGTGAAGTGAATTTTAATACTTGATCCACAATCCCATTTTCACTGTGCCGTAAGCTGATACTGTGATCACGTCTTGTATAACGTGCAGCATTAGGACCCTGAGCTTCATCTGGAGCTAGGGGGGTGGTCTTCCCAATTATAACATCCTCTCCTGAAACTTTAGTGCCCTGAAATATTTTTAACGATTAGAAAGATAAACTAGTAGAAATTCCCTGCAACTATGTCAACAGAAAATAAATATATCTGTGGAGCTAGCATTATACTCACAGGAGGTGCAAGTCCATCGTCGTCCAATTTATCGTAGGAACCATGCCGCATACCCTACAGAAGCAACAGGTTCAATACCAATCTAGAATGCAGAGAAAGCCTAGTGTAAAATTCAATTCTGGATTCTTACCATTGTATTAGATCTGTCTGGACGGCCAAAATCCTCCTTAACCAGGGTACCCATCTTCTTCTCCTCATCCCTAAAATTGAAAGGAAAAAGTAAACAAAAAAAAAAGGAATTAATAACCAGGCAGAACATTTATAATAAAACAACCAAGCATATGTACAAAGATTTATGCACCTGTAGGAACGGAAGAATAATGATCTGAAAAACCCACGATCTATGGAAGATTGGTTCATGATAACAGAATCTTCTTGATTGTATCCAGAGTAGCAGGCAATGGCAACAATGGCATTCTACAGCATAAAACGATAAATAAAATGTCAACAGAAAATCAACTTATGGCAATAGATGGCATGCTACGATACAAGGAAAGAATGGTTACAATTCCAGCTGGAAGCTGCCTGAAATGCAGATGTTCCATGGCTCTTGTAGTAACAAGAGGCTTCTGTGGATAGTATAAAACATAGGCCAATGTATCCTGAAGAAGTAAAATGAGTCCAATAGAAGGACCAAAAAATGATAAGATTACAAAATAGAGATACACTGATGATAGAAAAGATGCCAAAGTGATGAGCATTATGTATCTACATATCAAAAGGAAGAGAAATACCATGCGGAACTGATAGTTTGTCACATAAATACCCATGGCCTGTTTGCCCATAGCTGATTGATATGTATTACGGGGAGACTGAAGGCAAGAAGCAGGTTAGTATTGAGTAGGATGAAAAACAAGTGATTTTTAAATCACAAAACACATGAACCAGAGACATTGAATACCTGGTTATGGTCAGGGAATGGAATAATAGAGGCGCAGACACCCAGTATCAGAGATGGGTGGATCTCACAATGAGTGTATGTTTCAGAATATGCTTCATCAGGATTCATCCTTGCAGAAATAAGGTCCTGAAAAGGTTTAATTTTTAATCAGATCTTAATTCTCTGTCAACATGTTTTCCCACGTCAATATGATTGGCAGTAAAACCAGCCCCAACCATAGAGTTACTCACATTAATGGTCATAGAAATCATAGTGGTTTCTTCTTCTTCAGTATCAATGTACTCTATGTATCCCTTAGCAACAAGCTCATGCCATCCACCATCTTCAGGGGATTCCTGGAAGGATACAAAGGGTGAAATTGTAAAATATAGTTATTATAGCAAGCATGTAACACCAACATCAGTGTTCACATAACATTTCTACACTCACCCGTTGCTGCAACCCTCTGATATCCCTTTTCTTGATGAGCAACCTTTGTTTCTCAACAATGAACAGTGGCCGACTACACCGACCATAGTCAGTGTATATACGCAGCTCTTTCAAGCGGATATCTCGTACAACACCAACCTCAGTGTTCACATCAACCTGCCCATGACATTTGGCAAATTAAATTGTGTGAAAAGTACAAGGAAGCATATGAAACCTAATGAAAAAATGATCATGCAAAAAGCAAAGACAACAATTCTTGACAAACAGATTTTGCCATCAGCGGCTACAAAGGAAACTAGAATTTAAATAGGGAAACCTCCATTCACATCAAAGCAAGCAAATGTAACAGATGATATAATAACCAACAGCCACATTCACAGATTGCCAGAGATGACTGTGTTTCATCAGTAGTGATGCCATAACTAAACTATTTTCTTGGCTTTCATATCCCAAATTATGCAGAAGATTTCAGTTTCAGCAGTGGCGGATAGGTGAAAAGAATGTTGCATAGTATGCAATAGAATTCTAAGGCCAGGCTTGGTAATAGTTACTCTAGTGGTGCATCCAGTGAAATATTTTAGCCATGCAATAACTAATAACAAGTGGAAGTTGTCTAATAGGTGGCAAGGAACAAGAGCACTCACCCTCCTCCTCAATTGTCTCAGCGTCTTCACCAATAAATCAGGATCTCTATGAATGCCAACCCAGCAACCATTGACAAAAATCTTGGTAGATTGAGGAATAACAGCAGGAGATATTTCCTCAAAATTTTCAGTACTCCATTCTTCCAAAAATTCCAGGATAGGATAGGCTGCTGAACCCACAGTGATGTACACCATTAATGCAAGATTTTTCACAAGTCCACAAGCTTGCCCTTCAGGGGTTTCGGCAGGACACATCATTCCCCACTGAGAATTGTGTAGCTGCCTAGGCTTTGCCAATTTTCCCTCACGGCCAATAGGAGAATTTAATCGTCGCAAGTGTGACAAAGTGGAGGCATAGGTAAGACGATTCAGCACCTGCGAAACTCCAGCTCTTGTTCCTGCTGCATTTGCTTGTCCCCAGTTCCCAGTAGCAAGGGAATATTTAAGGCCACTCGTAATCGTTTTCGCCTTTATTGCAAATTGGAGGTTCACATCCTTTCCCTGGTCTACGCATTTCTGCACATATCCTCTCACATCCCTCGTCAACTTTCTGAATAACATCCGGAATAAACCTCCAAGTAAAGGACCAGCAAGGTCCAGCCTCTTGTTTCCATAGTGATCCCTATCATCTTCAGGCCTTCGCCCAATGGCACATAAGAGAAGCCGGTGAATTATATAGCCAAAATAGTAAGCCTTTTTAGTCTCACAATATTCACCGACACCAACATGTGGAAGCATTTCCTTTTGCAGAATCTCTCTAGCATACTTGATTCTTTTCTCACGTGTAACACCAACAGTAGCCCCTCTTTTCCCGATGTAGTCTAGTGCAACTTGTTGGTTTTGAATCACAAATGCCTCTTCCAATGATGGTCGGAGCAACTCCATCATTTGTGTGTCGGAGAAGTCATAGCAAATATGTTCTAAGATGTCTTTATCTGCAACAAATCCCAATGCTCGAAAGACGATGATTATAGGAATTTCTGTGCGAATGTATGGAAGTGTCGCACGTATGTACTGCCCAGAGGAACCCTGGGGTTACAAAAGTAGAGAGCAATAAGATAATAAATCATGGGAGAAACAAGAATGCTTGTTTGAAATTTCAGGGAACCTAAAGGTTTCATTACCCCCTTGGCACCAGCCCTAGAGAGCATTCGCACAAACATGGTACTTGGTGGTCTGTTCTGATTCTCAGCCATGGACCTCACTTCTGCAACATATGCATATTTGTTTGGCTGCCTTTTCTTAAAGACATAAACATGATTTGTGCTCATCTTCTCCTGAGCAATTAAAACTTTCTCACTGCCATTGATGATGAAGTACCCTCCTTGATCAAGAGGGCACTCTCCTAGCTCTGTAAGATCCTTCTCTGAATTGTGGTACAATGTACAGTAACTAGAACGAAGCATTATAGGAACCTGATCACAGAAATTTCTGTTATTCACAAAATCCCATACATATTCCATGTCTTAGACACAAGATATCCAGTTAAAAAGAAGTAATTACCTTCCCAATGAAAACTTTGGTGAAGTCTTGTGTTTCTGTAACCTCTTCACCATCGTGCCCTTTCTTTATAACTCTCTTTGTGACATCAACGTACAAAGGTGCTGAATATGTAAGATTTCTTAACCTAGCTGCTTTTGGGAACAAAGTGGCTGTCTCGCCGTCAGACTCTGTCATCATAGGCTTACTCAAGTAAATTTGTCCGAAGCTTATTTTGTATATAGTCTGCAATAAAAGTGTCATGTTAACAAAAACATTGATGCTAAATCAAAAGAAACAAGATTTCACTTTCATATGATCTTAAAGAAATGCAAAACAATATAAATGATCATGTGTATTCATTGCAGACGTAACAAACACATCGAGCCATCACTTGATCGTTTAAAACTGATGTCAAAGCAATTATATCAAAAGAAGCCTAATTGAGAAAGTGATGGAGCTAAATTGTTGCAACCCTAGGAAACCTTTTTTTTCCTGAATCATAACATAGACATATATCTAAGGAACTCGGAACCATATTATTATATAAGCTTTAAACTCAGAACCACAATATCATATACTCTTTCAAGTTTTAGAGTCATCTCATAATGAAGTTCTGGAACTCTGTAAGCTTCATAGAAGCTGTATGATTGAATACAATCTCTCCATTAAATTTGTGCTTCCGAGAACATATAAATTCCAACTAATTTGAAAATAACTAGTTTCAGCAATGCATTTACTCTCCATGGATTTTTTTTACTGGCTTCAATTACCAAAACCACAAATCCTAACATGCCTAACTCCAGATTTTCAACATTTACTATCAATCCACTAAAATTAAGGAACGAATAGTCCAGACCTGCTACGCAACCGGTACAATAACTAGGGTTTTTGAAAATCAATTCCGAACCTCAGCAAAATCGGATTGCTGGCCGGGATTATGCTGGCTCTCGGGGCGAATCTCTATGTCTGCAGACTCATCTACAATCTCCTGCATAGTGTTTTGGATGAACTCGTCGAACGAGTCGAGTTGCTGGCGAACCAAACCCTTGTCTTCAAAGTAGGCGCTAATAACCGCCCAGGCGTCTTCCTGGGTGATTTCTTCCTCCTCGTCCTCCATACCTTGATCCTCCTGGTCATCATACTCGTACTCCCCATTCATATTTCTCCCCGGCGATTTGTCTTACAGAGAGATCGAGACAGAGGGAGGACCGGAGGAATGGAGAGCGCCAGGGAAAGTGTGAGAATTGGGGAGTGGGAGTCTGAAGTGGGTTTTTGTCGTATAGGCCTTAGACTTGGGCCGAGCCAAGGATTATGATAGGTAAGGCCCAATTGATGTGATTATGATAGGTAAGGCCCAATTGATGTAATAGCCTTATAAAGACTAAGCTCAGTAGTTGAGCTGATTATCGAAAATCATATACAAAATTCCTTTTCCTTTCTCTATCTCCTATCTCTCTCTTTATCTCTACTCGGAGAGCATCTCCGACGACCTACCGACCTTCGGGTCATGACAGTTTTATAGTAGGGGCCGCAGAGCTAGACCTGAGGGGAGGCAAAACAGGCCTCCGTATTGAGTCTAAAATTTAAAGGGGTCCAATTTTTTTTTTGGTATATGTATTTTTGTATTAGTTAAAAACCTTGCTCTTTCTCATTAATTAGTCCAATGTTTAATTCTCTTTGTCACCTATTAATTTTGTTGCATTTTTTCCTCCAAAATTTCATTTAGTAATCACTAAAAAATACCAATAAAATATAAATTATCCATTATATATGGTTATGAAAAATGAACAAAATTTTTCTTAATATTTTGTACTCGGTATTAAATTTTATTGTTTTTCTATTGTGTCAATATATATATATATATATAATAACTTAAAAAAAAAAAATTAATAACTTAAAAATTAATGCATTAAAATTAAAAAAAAAAACATTCAAAAATTCCTAAATTTTATTATCAAAGCTTTGGTGTGAATCATGTGTTGGAAGCTACCTCGATTAGTGCCGACTATTGCAAGTTGGACCTCTAGTTTGGTTACATTACATCAAATACTAATTAATTATTATGAGGAAAAAAAGCTAATATTTAATTTATTTTAATCTAGTTCGATCAACTTAGCTTGGATCGGATATTGTGTAGCCTATTTTGATCCTTCCATTGACAAGCAACTTCAAGTTTTCAAAGAGATTCAAACTTTGAACCTATTGATATGGGATTTAAAGTTTAAACCCACAACCACTACATGTACTACACCAATGTCTTATCACAGGAGCTCTACAGCTAGTTTGACAAGATTGTAGAGCATAAAAATATATTATGATTAATTTAAGGCCTATAAATTGATTGAAAATCTCAAAATAAATCGAAAAGAGCAAATTCGAGTACATCACCCAAGCGGCCAAGCCATTATCATCCATAAGTGTAACTAGATAAAAACTCATTGACATAAAACATAAAGCATATGGGGATTATGACGGTGATGCGACTCGAGTGTCCAACTTGAGTTTACATTGCGAGGGCTTTTTAGTTCGCAATAGATGTGGCCGGCATCGAAAGGTAGATCGGAAATCGTCCAAAAACGAGAAAGATTCAAGTAACAATGTGAATCCAAAATTCATATATACAAACGATCAAAGATCCGAGTAAAAGAAACAGACAACGAAACACCGAGAAATCGACAACTTAGTGAAACAACCATGAAATTGCACCATTTTCCACATATAGAACCCAACCAGGTATTTATCGTACATCAAAAGTACAAACAATGAAGTTCTATTTAGTTCGTCAAATTAAAATATGAACTAAACAAATTTAATATATAAGTCAATACCCTTTCATTTTTCATACCGTCACACTTAAAAAAAGAGTATATAACGACTTCCACACGTTAATATAAAAATTGATAAAACCCCCCAAAATGGAATTAGTCAATCAATCAACCACAGATAAATGCCTAAAAACTCACAGAATGATTCAATTGAACCAAATCAACCAAATTACTAATCTCAATTACAAATTCAGAGCACCTGTAAATTAAAATTCCTTATCATATGAAATCAAGATATATATTTACAGACCCAAATCCAAAATTGTACTAAATCAAGCAATTAATTAAACTAATTAAATCCAAAACATATCAATTTTCAAATAACAATCGGGGCTTCTTGAGAGGGTGGGGGCTCTCCACTTCGTCCTCCCCGTAAAACTGACTGTCCTTCTTCTTGACCAAGTCAACGCCGGAGGCCGGCGTCAAATCGGGCACCGCCGGCAGGTTCAAGTCGAATCCCCGGTGTGTCACAGTCGATCCTACACCTTCCGATGTAGTAGTAGTAGTCGTGGTGGTGGTGGCGGCGGGGGCGCTCTTGCCGTTGCCGATGACGCCTTCGTAGTGGCAGCGCTTGTGGCCTCCCAAAGCCTGCCCCGTCGGGAAGCACCGGTGGCAGATCGAGCACTCGTGCCTCTTCCCGCCGCCCGTTATTGACCCGCCAGACTTTAATACTTCGCAACTGGACGGTTTTTCGGCATCGGTGGCTTGGCGGTGGCTGGCCTTGTGGCCGCCGAGAGCCTGGTAGGAGCCGAAGGCCTTGTGGCAGACGCTGCACTCGTGAGCCGCCGGCGGCGGCGGCGGGAGGGGAGACATGGATTTCTTGAGGCCGGTGTCGCCGCGGGCGAGCATGATGAGGCAGAGAGCGAGGTACTCCTCCTCGTCCTCGGCGGGGTCGCGGCGGTCGGAGGGGGCGGGGCGTTTGGAGCGCTTCTTCTTGACCCAATTGTGGGAGGAGGAATCCTCTAATTCCAAGATTGGAGAGGTGAGGACTCTTTCAACTGCCATGGTTGAATTTGTTTGATTCTTGATAGAGTGAATTGCTTCTTCTTGAATTGAAATCTTGAGAGAGAGGTTAGAGAGAGTGGGAAGGAGGAGGAGGTTTGGTGAATTAAGGTGGAGAGGGAGAGAGTGAAGGTAGTGAAGGGTGTGGGGCGGTTGAAGGCTATATAAAGCGGTGGTGAGTTGAGGAAGTTGCGTGACAAGTGGTAGGAAAAGTAGCTCCAACACCACACTCACTCTTGTAATTTGTATCCAACTTCAACCTAATTGGTGCTCATTTGACCCAATTTGTATGTTGCAACTCGTGATCTGAGTCGTGTGCACATCTATTAATTTATCATACAAGATGTGTAAGATTTCATCCGAGCTTAAAAAAAATGAGGTTTCATTTTAAAATCAAAGTGCAGAAAATTAAATCCAATCGTCCATAGATAAAAAGTTGTGAATCTAAGTGTGTTGTAAAAATGCTAAGAACTTAGGGACAAATCGGACAATCAAGCAGTATTGTTATATGAGTTGATTAGCTCAAATTCAGCTCGAAAAATACTCGATTCAAGCTCGGCCATTACTAATGAATAGAGCTGCTCTAGGTTGAAATAAAGCTAAGTTTAAACTCGACTCGTTTATAAATGAGATGAATATGAACAAATTAACACTGCTCGACTAGTTCGAGCCTTACAATTAAGTTTATAATAAAATTTTGTAATCAACCACCCCATGGGTACAGTGAGTGAGACTTAGTATTTGGTACATGCTTGGGGACCAAGACTAAATATATACCCAAGGGCTAAAAAGAGGGAAATGGAGTGGGACGTGGACGGTGGCTCTACACATCCAAGACCTTTTCCAAGTCCAGAAATCAACCCGCGTTGTCCTTTACTTGCTTCCCAAGGACCAGTCTCTGGTGGCACTTTCGTAATATTCCACGGCCGGTGAGGGCATTTCCGTAACTTGACCTTTGATTCGTCCACTCTTCACTACATACTCTGTATGGTTTTAGCTAAATCCTAAGCGTAAGGGGTAGGAGTGATTAGTCAGATATAATGCACCTTTAATATAATATGTTAAGTGCACCTGCTATTTGAAGTTGTCTACATTAGTTGGGTCAAGTTGGGACATTTGCATATATTTTATGTGAGTAGACCATGGATAAGTCATAAGATATGAAGAGTCATCAATCAAGTGCATTTTATGTGGCTTTTCTGGAAGCTGATCTCTTAGGTAATGCCTTTGCCACTTGATTTGTGTCCACATATATAATCCTATTTAGTTTTCACCTAATTACACATTCATGGTTTTGGCCGGCTTAATCCCATATTACATACATGGTTTGGTCTTTCTAAACTTTTGATTTTTTCTTTAATTACGGAAACAAAAGAGTTTGTTTAATGTAAATTCAGTGTTGGAATAAAGTTTTCATTGACACTGAAATAAATTAAGGGTTATTATATTTACGGTCAATTTCTCGTCAAGTATATATAGGCCTATGGTTATGACTTTTGAAACCGTGAGTGCATGATCACGACTTCCAAAACTGTGGAGACCTCGCCATGGCCCTACCCCAACTTCGAAATTAAATCACTAAAGGTTATCACGACTTGGAAAATTGTGGACGGTTAAGAGATACTATTACGATTTTGAAAATCATAATCATGTTAATTTATGTGCCGTTAGGAGATCAATTCAGAAAATTATTTACATTATCTTAATTTTTTTTTATCTTCTTTGATCAAAGTGTCTCTTTTTTCTTTGATTTTCTTTACTTATTTGTAATTATTTTTTTCCATAACATTTACTCGTTTGATCATTTTTCGACCTCTCAATATATTAGACAGATTCAATAAATTGAATAATTTTCCTGTGTAAAATACTTAGATTTTTTTTTTTTGGAAAAAAAAAACATTCGAGAGATTCAGACTAGTGGAAGGTTTTTTTTTTTTTTTTTTTTTTTTTTAATATAGACTAGTGGAAGTTGAGAGTTAATACTTAATAAAGCAAACCCTACCACATTTAATTGTGTATCCAAGAAATTTCCAGCAAAGAAATTAAGGCGAAGGAGGCGGCAGGATGGAGTGATGACCTGTCACACACGTGGAGCCACGTGTACTTCCCTAGGAGAAGAAAGTTTCAAAGCTGGAATTTTACTCCCATATATATATATATATAGTAATTAATTAACACTGTAAATGTTTAATTACTCATCAAATTAATTACTTATCTTTCTTTTATTCATTTCCCCTCTTCTTTTTCGCCACGTAAGTTAAAAGTGTGATATGTATATAGTCAGTTTGTTCTTGACAAGTGTATAAGATAAGTATATATTATTCATAATTATCGCCTTTTTTTTATTTAATTAATTTGTTGGTGAGTTGATAGAACACTAATTTTATGGTTGTTGGTGACACATCGAACTTCTATTATCCGATGGCGCGAGAGAGATGAGAGGCTTCACATAAGCTTAGCTAGATCCCACCAAAAAAAAAGCATTGTGGATTGGTGCCACGTTGCACCTCGATCAACTTGCGGAAACTAAATACACCCCAAATTAGGGTCGTATTCGATTTTCAATGTTTACTTCCACGTAAACTCAGACGTGCAGTGTATCTAACAACACCCATCAATTGTTAAGTTACACGTCTAAACACCAACACGTCAATTAAACTGAACATATATAAGATCGATGGATGATGAAGTTTCATTCTAATACCAATTAACATTAGAAGAATTAGCTCTTCCACTTACCATTTCACATCTTCCCTCATAAACCCAATGCAATTTCATTTTAAGTTTTTATAAGTTTGTAATTAAAATTGGGTATTAGATTCAATTTGATGTGTGGACCAATAGGTGGTTGCCAAATAAGTAAATAATTAGTGATGAGTTGTTGGCTTATTTGTGGCATGGGATGGTTGCATATACTGTACAGTAGTACTTTGTAAAGTCAACGAGTTGTGCATATTAAATAAACTCTAATTTATTTGAGAGTTTATTTATATTTTTGATAAAAGAAATACATTCATAATAATTTTTAATATTAAAAATAAAATTTATTTCAATTTACTAATCATATTTCATATAGTAATGACTAATGAGTTTGATTGCTATAATAAACGCATTCAGTGACGGATTTTGAAGCGATTAGTTGAGTGGACAGAAAATTATACTCTAATTTTTTTTTAAAAAAATATCAATATTATGAATGTGTAATTAGGGAAAAAAACATAAATTGTGCATACTTTATTTCATGATTTTCAAATATTTTAATATAACATACTAATTTAAAGTTTTCGGTTTTAATTTAGTACTCCCTCCGTTAATTAAAACTTGACGTTTTACTATTCACGCACACATTTTTAGGTGTTAAAAACTAGTATATTAACTTTTTTAATAGTTTTTTTAAATAATATCATACTTATCTCTTAACTATGAATTCATAAAAACAAATGTAAAAAAGTTAATATTTTATAAAAAAATTATCGTTCTAAAAAAATGTGCATGAATAGTAAACGACAAGTTTTAATTAAAAGAGGGAGTATTAAGTTATGAAGTTTAACAGATGATAATTATGATAGAACTATATTAATTTGGTAAATGATTTGAAAAATAATTTATATCGGTTCAGTCTTGAAACGTTTATAACTTTTTACTAAAATGTCATATTTGAGTTTATAATATATCAAATCGAAGCTATCGATGAGATAAATATGTATATTAAAAAAAAATTGATTAGGGGGCGACTGCCACCCCTGGCTCCAAAGAGAATCCGATCTTGAACACATTAATTATATGGATTAGAAAGATCAAGTCAAAGCAGTGACTTGCATTGTTATTAGAATCCCGATTCGGGTCTTTAGAATCTTAAGACCCTACGATCCTACCTAGGGGCCCGATCCGGATCTATGCATAGGATCTTTTTTGTGTAGGATCTACAATGGGATCTTTAGAATCTTAATGGATCGATAGGATCTTACGATCCCACACGATCCTGAAGATCCTATTTTTATTAACAATATGTATTTTTTAAACATTTTTTTTTGTTTCCTTGGTTGATTTTAGGGTGTTTAAATGTACACATTCATGTAAGGAACGTGAAAAATAGCTTAGAGACAATTGTTTTCGAGTCTTTTAACCAATATGACAATGTCTAAGGTCGTAAATTTAGATTTTTATGTCTTAAAATCAAAATATATTGTGTAACTAACATTTTTTCCCTTATTCTCAAACTTTAAATTAAGCAACTTTGTTATATATATTTTTATTTTATTATTTAATTATATATTTCGAGGATCTTACGATCCGATTCACGGACCCTATTGGAATTCGATCCTCGAATCCCGATCCTAATAACCTTGGTGACTTGGGTAGTTCACTAACCGCTTTAATTTAGTTACATACAGGCTAGTATATAGTTTAGTCCAAATCTCATTACATATATATTCACATGCGATTTCACAACCGAATTTTCTTTTATAAAAAATACTTTACAAATCCGTGGCCAACATATTTCGTATATATATTGGGCATCCATTCCTTAAAGGTTACCCGTTATTGGAGATCACATTCATGATTCATCAACTAAAATTGAGGAGTGAGGACCAATTTGGTAAGTTTGGTAAGGTTGGCAAGGTGCTTGTAATGCTAATATTGCAATTGCTAACTATATATATGTCCACATCTATATTATAATACTAAGGAGAAGTCGCCTACGACATGTGGCGACTTCTCCTTTAATGTAGCCCCCTTTTTTTTTAATTAATGGATTTTTTTAATTATTTTAGTTGATTAGATAAGTATTAATGTAGCCCCCTTTTTTTTAATTAATGAATTTATTTTAATATTTTTAATCGATTAGATAAGTGTTAATTTAACAAACTATTCAAACAAACTAAAAACGAAAATTATCTAAATTAGTTGATGATTTGGATCCCTAAAATCTCTCATCCGGCTAGTTATTACTTTATTTATGTTAATTTATTGTTAATTTTTAATAATACTAACCAACCATCCGACCTTCTTCATTTTTAAAGATTTTGTAACTAGATTAGTTGAGATCTTTGTATCTTTGTATATATGATTGATGATGATTTGGTTCCTTCATAAATCCGGCGTAGCTATTTTTTTTTTTTAAGATTAAATTGTTTATTTGTTTATTTTAATTTTGAGTTGAAGATTAAACCCGCTAGCTTTAATTTTTTTGTTAAATTAAAGCTTATCCAATTTAGTTGAGATCCTAACCAATTCTTTAATAGTCAATTTGATGTAAATATATTCTGATTTGGTTACAATTTTGAATTTTGAAATTTAAAAAATAAAAGTATTCACATCGCCAAAATCGTAGTACTACTGTTATAAATACTACGTACCCTAACTCTTCCTGATTCAATTGTTCACATTTTTACGGAGTATATTCATTTGCTTTTGTACTGCTGTGTTGCTTTTACATCTGAATCTAGCATAATCATATTTGCAGATGCAGGTTATTGATTCTACCCTAATTTACTTGATTTTAATCTCACCCCAACTTCCCTCTCTTATTGTCCTTCTCAGTTTATCAGATTAATTACGATTCCATGCATTGATTCTACTTGGAATTATGTCCAGTTGTGCTTAACTACTACTAGGAAAATTGATGTGAAATCGATCGACTTTGTGTTGCTACGTGGAATCCTTAGTCAAGATGTACGTGAAATCATTCAACGTAACACTAAATACTTCCAATTCGATTTGATTTGAAGTTATCTAATTAATCTTTTGATTTCATCTTATAAATATAGGGGCAAGCTAATGCGGAATTCATTTATTTTATTTATGGTTTTAGTTAGCTGCATTCGTTCAAACATACTCCGTATATTCTCATGGTTGTATAATTAAATTTATGGAAGATTTTGCTAATTAATCTTTTGAACCACTTTTTAGTCAATAAATTTTAGATTTTCAATTATAATTTAGTCATGGTTATATAATTAAATTTATGGAAGATTTTGCTAAACAAATCAGTTAAGATATGATTTGTTTGTTAGTTTAGATATTCACTAGATAAGATCAAATAAAATCATATTTATCTCAAAAAATCAAATTTGATTACATTATAACTTGCCATTTGTTCAAGAAAATATTTGATTCTATTTTTTTGTTATATTTTTTATTCCACAAATTACTATAGAATATTTCGGTTTTAGTTTTATTTTCTATTTTTTTAGATAAATAACTCAAAATTGATTCATTCATTTAATTTTGAATCATATGTATGTTAATTAAAAGATAAAATCAAATCTCATAGGTTCTATTGTTTAGGTAATGTATCTTTAATTATTTTTATTTATTTCTTCTTCTTATCAGTTTGCTAGAGAAAATATATATGTGAATCTTTTTTATACGGATGTTTTCCACCACATGTTATATACAAGAATTCAAATCCCTATTCATTTTTGTATGCAAGATTATTATCTCCATATGTATGTTGGATGGTTACAAGTAATGCTTACAAGTTTTGGTATCGATGAAGAAATGATAAATGAAATTATATAAACATATATTTTTAAACAAAGATCCGTGCATTGCACGGGGTACTAAGCTAGTATTACATATAGCATATGCTTTACTCTCTATTATTAGTGTACGTATCTCGTTCACGTCATGAGTCATGACCATTATTAATTCGCATCCGATGCTTTGATTCTTTGTTGCTCATTCAGGATTTCGAAAAGTGCATCACCAGCCACTATATAACATATCTTCCCATAACTTCAATCTTATATGATGAAGTCATTGCATGCATAAACAAATTCCACCTTTTTTCCCCTTCTTACCATTGACAAATTCAATTGGAGTGTTTTTTTGTGTGTGTGTGGAATAAATATATTTTATTGAAAAAATTCAGAAATTTGACTTTCCCCATTTTAACTTTCAAAAATTGAGTTAATAAAAATTAAAATTTAAGATTACACTTCTCATGTTAAACTAAATGAGTTATTTGATTTATGTCTCACTAAAACTCAAACAACAACCTTGTTATCTTTGATTTGGTGGAGCTTATAGACAATAAGGAATAAAATAGTATTCATGGATCAAAACTAGCTACATGAACAATCAATAACGTGAAAGATATATAAGATTCCGGCTATAAAATTGTAACCAATAAAAAACACTTCATTGGCAAGAATTGAAAAAAACGAACCTTGTGTAGTGTACCCTAAATAAGGGAGAAAAAAAATCTTCCTTGGAAGAAACCCGCGGAGGATATTTCAAGATCCTTTGATGGATCAAAACTATCCACAGGAGAAGCTGCTGCAGGTTTTGTTATTTGAGGTCGTCATGGTAGTATCTAGACTTGCAATGCTTCGTTGTGTGGATCTGTTTCAGCACTGATGGCATAAGCTTTGGCTCTTCATCTAGGACTAGTTCTACATTAGAGATGGAGATTTTGAAGATTGAAGTGGAAGGGAATAGTCTTACGATTATCAACTCAATCAAAGAGAGTTGGAAGTGCCTTTGAGAGATTGATTTGTTGTCCTTTGAGTTATTTTTTGTCACCCATGTCTTCCGATAAGTCAACCAAGTGGCGGACAAAGCAGCGCATTTCAGACTGCAACATATTCACTGCTCGATTACTTCTCAGTTCTCAACCAGAACTTCTTACTCTCGTCCAAAAGGACGCTATTGGGTGGTGAGTCGATATAATCTGACACCGCTAAAATCTTGCCTTGTATTAAAAAAAAAAGGAGTTCTTTGATTATTACTCCCTCCGTTCGCGAAAACTTGTCATTTTAGCATCGGACACAAATTTTAAGGAATTTCTTAAACTACCAAAATTACCCCTAGTCTTCTCATTGCAACAAATCCTACAATTGGTAAGTACGATTCAAATTGTTTGGAATCCACTCCTCCATGACTCTTTACATTCTTACTAATCCTAAAACAAGTACAATTGTAAGACTAAAATTGGAGCCAAATTTTAAATTAGTTAAGACCAATTCAAATGCTAAACCCCAACATATATTGGAGCCAAATTTCACAATTGTCATTGTATCACCATTGGAAAATTGCTGCAGTTCTATCCATTAAATCATGAATCCTCTGTCAACGGAAAGTTCGATTCAACACCCTCATTCAATGGAAAGTTCATACTTGAATCACGCTTCACATTTAACTCAATATCCTCGTTCAATTGAAAGTTGAGAATGGAATCCCGCTCTTCATCGAACGGTGAGAGGTCGAAATCGAGAGCATCGTCAACTTGGGTAATTGATAATTCCATGATCCTCACCCGATGAATATGTAGTTGGGCCTAAAAGAAAATTTAATAAAGCCAAAAAAATGCTAATATGAGAGATTTGAAATATCACACATCAATAAAAAAAAAAAAAGATAAAGATCGGATCGAAATGATAAATAGATTCACGTATATATGAGGACCTACTTACCTTTGTCCCATAAATGGAGTATTCTTGTTGCTTTGACGGTTCGTAGTTAAGGGGGAGGAGAGCTAGTAGAGGTTTTAGTTTGCAAATTCAATGTAAATAGAATAATTAGGATTCAAATTGTTTTTGGCGGGGGGAGATGAGAGGTTATTGTGTGCACTGTGCAATTGTGTACGTACCCAGCCACTGTCCTTGTTTCCATCACATTAAGACAAAATAACTAAGGACAATTTAGGAAACAATGGAGGGTAATGTCTAAAACGACAAGTTTTTTCGAATAAAATTCCGAGGCTAAAATGACAGGTTTTCGCGAACAGAGAGAGTAGTTTTTAGTATGCAAATATTTTGGTATTATTACATTACATGTCTTTCTTTATTACATTGATTATTAGTTTTATGACCTCAAATAAATATAGATGTGATACCCACTTATATGGAGTTATGGCAACGAAGCATAAAAAAGAGGTAATGAGGCATCAAAAAGAAGTCAATCTTGTCCACTCTTTACGATGAGTATGAATTTGAAAGCAAATGCACTTTCCATATGCCTGCTTTCAATATTTTTGACCCCTCTTTTTTCCCTTTTAAGTAATTCAACGTATTTAAACAAAATCAAGAAATTTGGGTAAAGGCTTCAAAATAATTAGTGGCTAGTGTTTATGCTCTTTTTTAGGGTCTACTTTTCAACTTCTTTCTTGCATAAGAAAGAAATCATGAATTGCCATAACGGGTGGCTCAATGGTGAGAGTTAGGAGGTTCCGAGTTCGATTCCTATCTCCGAATCACTTGCTTGAAGTTTGCCACCAAATGTTCGATTTCCTGGTCATCAAAATAAAAGAAAGAATTCATAAATTGTTATTTTTTATGATCACAAAATCAATTTATCGAAATGAAGCAAGTAATTATTATTAAAAAGAAAAAGAAAAAGAACATATAGTTTAGTAAATGTCTTATAAAATTATAAGAGGTATTATAATCATGACCTATAAAAATAATCATTCATATTCTCACAACCCATTATTTATAATCTTCTTATTATTTTTTTAAAGATCCATATCGATACGACTCTAATACTATGTTGAAATCCGTTTAAAATGATGGAACTAACACACTAAAAGAATCATAAAGGGATGCAGACTACACGGTTATTAGTTATAGCCTCTTTTAACAGTGAATAAGCTTTGTTTTAGGTCATATGATACAATTCGATATATTTTTTTTTTGATAAGATAAGAATTCGAGGAGATACAATTGGAGATGCATTGTAGTATGGAGTAGTAAATAAGTTGTGACAAAATGTCTCAATTTTTTTAATAAAAAGCAATCAATAAACCAAGCCGAATAATGAACTGATAAACGTATTGGGCTAAAAGGGCCAGCCCATATACAGTATCGGCCCATAGGTTATGTTAGCCCATAAACTAGCTCCTCTATTTTTATTTTTTTTGATAAGTTAAAATTTTGGGTGGTATTAAGATCTACTTCATTACAATCAAATGTGTCATTACGATAAGTTAAAACGGGTTGTGTTTAGACCATGTCATAAGGATATAAATTAAGAAGTTGAATTGAAAAATTATTTATCTTATAGATAGATAACCCTTATAATCTATTTTTAAAAATAAATAAATATGTTTATTTAGAGAAATTATTTTTCTTTAACTTATAACGTTAACTTATATATACAGTAGTATTAGGTTAGGAAAAAAAAAAGAAGCACTCGGTAGGATATTATTTTCATTTTTCAAGATGAATTTGGTAGCTTAATTGACAAGTGTATATAAAGCTGTATTATTTATATTTATATATTTATTAAAATGTAACGTAGAGATTAAATTGACAGCTCTTGGGTGATAAAATCCTGATGGAACAGACCCAGTTGTGCATTACAATTTACAAAACGCCGGCTACGAAAATATATAACTACTCGGTTGAGGACGGCAACCGACATATATTAGCTAGTTCGAACCATTTAATTTTCTGATTTTTCTCATAGGTAAATTAATTAATGGGAAAATTATAATTAGGGGTAACAAGTTATTTTATTTTTATTTTAAATCTATACTTTAAAAAACAGGGAGGGAGCCAATGATATATATATATATATATATATATATATATATATATATATATATATATATATATATATATATATATATATATATATATATATATATATATATATATATATATATATATATATATATATATGTGTGTGTGTGTTCGTGGCTGGGTTCAGGTTATCGAAAAGGGGATATTTGGATGTCTTAGGTATCTTCTCCCGTAGGTCAAATTGGTCATGAAAAATAGCATACTAAAAAGGAATATTTTATAGAATATTCTCTTTTAACCTACCATCTATTATTTTGGTTCTCCTCATAAGCCAATTTTAGCATGCTAAAATTGTTAAAATTATCTATAAATTGATGCATATTCATTGATTATATACATCACCTAGTACATTTGGTTGTGCTAACTTTAACTAATTTCAAAGTGAATCACAAGGCGTATGTCATTGTGAAAATTTTGATATATATTCAAAATTTCCTAGTAGCTTTGGAACAATCCATTAAAAATTCACATGAAGACAATTAGAGTAATGACCTTGAAATAAGGAATGATTTTGGAGAGAGTGATATTAATTTGCAATCATATTCGATATTACTTCGTATTATGGTTTTGATGCGTTTAGGAATTTATTATTATTATTTTCAAATAAAGTAGTTTATACAACTCGATATTTATTTATGAGGTATGATTTTGATGAAGATATAATAATAAAAAATGAATATGTTTTTCTAAAGATATTATTTATGCAAATATAATCCAAACATATTAAATATTATAGTCATATCAAAGAACTCATCAATATCTTTACAACACTATAACTTTAAGTTTTGATAAAAATTATAATTATATAGTTTATATACAATAAATTGTGTGATTTATAAATTTATATTAATATTAAACAATTAAAAATAAATAAATAAAGGGGTGAAATTCACATTTGGCCTTCTAAAATTTCAAGCCAAATTTGGCCTTCATTTTAGAAATAGGCCAAAAAGTTTTTGGCCAAAACTCATTTTGACCTAGGATGGGAGGAAAAAAAGGCCAAAACCCATTTTATAACCTATGGTGGGAGATGGCCTTATAGTTATAGTACTCCGTATTTTTAATCTTTATTACTTGATAAATATCTAAATTAAAAAAAAATCTACTAACAAAATAGCAAATCCTAAAAATCTAATGTGACTAAAAAATTTTAATTAGAAAAATATATATTTTTTATATGGTCTTTCTATCCTATGTCCTAAAGGTATAAGATAAGAATTTTAATCGGGAAAGATTCCCTACCAACAAAATAAACGACCCTAAGAAATTAATATTAAAAAAAACTAAAAATAATTGTAATTTGGGAAATATTTCCCGATCGAACTTGTTATCCTATTCCCTACCAACAAAATTGCGTACCTCTTTAAAATAAGTAGACAATCTCGTTTAAGATATGAAGTTATTATTATATCCAATTGAAGAAAAGTAAGTGGACAAATACATCAACTAGCAAATCCTAGATAGATCCAGCTTTAATAACAATATCAACACATCAAATTTTGGTGGAGATAGTTTATTGGCAAAAGTCAAAAACCAAATGCCTCTCCCAAATTGCGTCAATATAGACCACAGATCCGGTAAAGTTATTATTATATAATATAATTTAATGGTATTTTGAAAAACGAGTATAGGTTAAGAGGCCTAAATTAAAAATATATATAATTTTTTTTTTTGAAATCAAAAAAAGAGGGAATTGCACATACTAACCCAAAAAACGAAAAGTGTTGCAAGGTTAACCCAACCCGGTTTTAAATTAGGTCAAACCGGATATTTGGTAACCTGTGTACCCGGTAGCCCGTTGCAAAGGAAAGAAGGGAAGAGAGAAGGAAGGGGATCGGAGACGGGGACAGGCGGAGGCATCTCCCTTGAGGCGAGGCGCAGACGACTAGAAGGGAATCGGAGGCGGGCGAGAAAGGAGGGAGAAAGAGGGGGATCGAGGGAAGGCGCAGGCGGAAGCATCTCCCTCGACGGTGGATTGCTCGAGGCGAGGCGCAGGCGGAGGCATCTCCTTCGATCTCTGTAGTTGATTGAAGGCAACGGGGTTAGTTCCTTCTGTTGTTGGCTATTATCGTCGGAGATCCGTGGCTTGGAGGCGCAGGCGGCGAGTACTTCCACTCTCTCTTTCTTCAGGCGATTTCGAGCCTCGTCGAGGATAATCTCCACAATTGGCTTCCATTCTGCGATTCCAGGTACAATCCTTCACCCTTCTTCTTCTCTGCTCTATCTTTCAAGCCTTTGAATTGGAATTTTTAGTTTAGGGCTAGAGACTGAAATTTCGAATTTCGGAATTGAAATGGTTTGGTTTGAAATTTCCCATTCGGTTAGGGTTGGGGTTTGCTGTCTGTCATGTCTAAATAAATAGGTGACATGTTGGTTGGTGTAGGTGTCATGTAGTAAGTGATGTTGCCAAATAGAGGGTTGAGTTTGTCCGTGGGATTTTCTAGTGGGGCAGGGGGTAATGTCAAGGGTAGGAGTCAGTAAAGAGGAAGATGATGATGAAGAGTTGGGATTGGTTGGAGAAAGGTCAATGTCAGGAGTAGGAGATTCTGAAACAATACCTCATATGGAGTACTCAATGAATGCAACGTTCACATGAATTAGGATTTGTTACTTGTGGAATTGTGTATCACCGTCTTCTTCCAAGTCCCCAGACAATACTCCCTCCATGAGTTGAGCGCTTGGTTGTTCTAGAAGGAGGGCCTGTTGCTGAATATATCAGCAAGGCTATCGATCTCCCACCGTTGTAAATTTGGCTTTCCTGTGTGCTATTTGTTCTCTCATAAGAAGTGGGATATCTAAATGAATGAAGAAACCTTTAATATAGGTATGTTGCTGACTTGATTCATTTTAGGGTTGTGTATTATGCACTAGTGTGTTTTGTGTGCAGAGCAAATGATAATGGCCAAGGTAAATGGATAGACCCTCACATATCAAGTTTCTTTGACATAAATATTCTTCCCATGTAGCCTATTAGCTCAATGGGAGAGCATTGTGGTCATACACAAAGATGTGGGTTCAATTCCCACGTAGGCTTATTATTCATTAATCAACACCGACTATCAACTTATGTTTAGAACAAGTCAAGCTTGCTACATCACCAAATTCATGTGTCAAGTAAAAACAATTCATATGTCAAGTAAAACACATTATATGTCATGTAAATCTGGTATGAGTGACATGTAAATTCAGTATGGGTTATGGGTTATTTTTGGTGCTGCTATCACATAATTTAGTGGCATAAGTGCTTGGATTAACATGTTTCTTTGCTTGAGGGACTCGCAACGCAGAAGTGAGTTCATTATTAATAAAACATCAAACGAAGGCCACTTTAGTTTCTTTGCTTGGATTAGCATGTTTCTTTGCTTGGATTAGCATGTCTTCTTATTGTTGAAATTAATAAAGTTGTTGGAAGGCCACTTTAGTTTTACAGTCATTCCAGTAGAGTGAGTTTCACCAGTCGTTCGGCTTATCCCACACTTGAAATGTAAGAAGAGGAAGATTGTTGTTGCCCAACAAAAGCCTTTTTCTTTATGTTAACGGATATAAACTGTCATGTTAATACTATTACATGTCATGTTATTTTCATTCATTAAGGAGAAGAGGCTCGATTCGCATTACCTGTCATGTTATTCGCATTACCTGTCATGTTAAATAGTATAACATGTCATGTTAATAGTATCACCTGTCATGTTATTTTCTTTCATTAAGGCAAGCTTTTTCACAATCAATATTTTTTTAAATGAAGATTATATATATAAGGCAAATAGATAAAGCACTGATCAATCATTGCAGCTAGATCTGTCAAACGGGTCATTCGGGTCGGGTTCGGGTCGATTTCGGGTTTGTCAATTTTTTCTTTTTTAAATTAAAAAAATCATTATTTGATAATTTTGTGATAAATTTTAATTATATATAAAAAAAATTAATTATATATAATTATAAATCAACCGGGTCAATCGGGTAAATCAGGTCAAAATTACCGGGTCAATCGGGTCACCGGGTCGAAACCCAGATTACCCGAAAAATTTCGGGTTTTTCGGGTTCGGGTCGAAAAAAAAATTCGGGTCAAAATTTTCGGGTTCGGGTCGGTCGGGTCGGGTCACCGGGTCGGGTTGTGTTTTGACAGGTCTAATTGCAGCGCTAGCATAAACAGCAGCTTCATTAATCACATTGCAACTCCCCTTGTTCATCAGATGTTGTGCCTTGCTAGCAACTCCATGATCTTGCGAGATGTCATCCCCACCCCTTGTCCAGTGTAACAGCAACAACATTGACAACATCAACCGTGCACAACATTGACAACATCAACAAACTAGCAATGTTACAATGCTCAAGAATACACTGATTGATCCACCAAAAGAAATTACCATGCCAGTTCAGGTGCCGAAAACACCCATTAAAAGAAAATGTGTGGTGATAGTTGCACAGTTATCTTCAATATGGAACTTGTACAGAAGTTTCACTCTTGCTATAAATATTTATGAATAAAAGATGTTATCTATATCAAGGTTCAAAGGCACTAATTGACAACCATTACAATAAAACGCAGCATAGTTTGTACACATCAAAACATAGCTTTGGTACACCAGATCGATCAAAGAAAATCCTGCATACATGACATGAACTTATATTAACATGTCATTCAAATCCTGGATACATGACATGAACTTATATTAACATAGCTTTGGTAGCAATTGAAACGAAATTGGACAAATCTGATGAGCGATTAAGTAGTACCTGCAGCTTTAAGAAGGAGAACTGATGCTGGGGGAGTTTTGAGTATGAAAGTAAAGCACTAAAGCTCTTATCCTGTCATCCCAAAGCAAGAAATCAAAATTGTGACTGAAAATTGAAATCCAGGACCATCAAGAAGCAGGAATCAAAACCCTAATTTACACTATAGAAATCAAAACACCAAATCAACAATTTCTATCTATGTATCCCTAAATTAGGTTTAATAGATGGAAAATCAGGGAGATGCCAAAACCTTAACCCTAGAATTTTCACTTACAATCGATCAACAACTGCCTTCGACTCATAGCTGCCTCTATCGACCTTAGCAATTGCCTTCAATTTCGTAGGAGTCGTGCACCACTAGCCTCAAAATCTGCCAGATCTGGAGAAATTTCCTAGCGAAAGGATCGACCGCAACAATGGCATCCGGGTTTGGGGCCGCCATGGGAGACGAATGGGAGGAAGAAGGACCAAGATGACTGCGCTCAAGCCCTCCCGTCGAGCCCGGAGGCCTATCGCCTAGAGTCGCGAACCCTGCCTCCAACGACGGCGTCTTCCCTCATCCTTCCCTTCCTCTCTCACTGTTGCGCGTTTTTCTCTCTCCAACCGGTTGCAGGCTGTGAGAAACCGGTTACTTTGCAAATTTTTTTTTGGGGGGTTAACCCCCGCAATCCAACCGGATATTTAGGTTAGTTTTGCAAATAGCCCATCAAAAAAATATATAAAAAACCATCGATCCAAAAAAGACAATGTTAAAAAAAAATTAAAATAATTTAATTTGAGAGATTTTTTACTAATTAGGTTTCTTAACCTATGCCATCAGGATTAGAAAAAACGATAATTTAAATAGTTGAAATTTAATCTTACGGGTTTAATATTTAGTTTATTATTTTAAATTTTCATCTTTTGTTTTAAATTGATAGTATCCATTTATTTTTATTAAGGTAATAGTTTAACCCAGACTAAAATATACTCAATTTTTTTTGGAAGAGAATTTTTTTTCAAAATATTCAAAAAATAAATAAATATTTAACAAAATATTCAGGCTTTTAAGTATTTAGAAAAATATTCATTTTTTTGCCGATTTGGCAGAAAAACGGAGTCTGAGGCCACGTTTTATATAAGGTAAAAATTTTGAAACCAAAGAAAAAAGTGACAAAAAAATAACAAAAGAAAAGGGATTTCACATAAAACGAATAAATATTTAATCACCCAAATTAAGAGAATAAATCATTAGCAACCATTAATTCTTCCCAATATCAACATCAAGTCTGCAAACATGCATGCTTTAATATGATCAAATAATCAAAACCAAAACAACAATCTCAAATCCATTCGCACTCACCATTTTCAAACTGGATCTTGAAAAACAGTGTCAGGCAATTGACGAACGAGAAGCATGACAAAATTAAAAAACACAATCGCTAATGACAACGGGTATGGATTTAAATCGAAATTGGCGAACGAGACTAAAACTTTACCCAAGTTGACAACATGATTATACGAAAATATAATTAGCAGTATAGTAGATTTACCACTAAACAAGCAATTAAAGGTATCATATATATTTAATCATGGCACTAGAGAACTAATCGAATGGAAATTCCGAAATAATTAACTAGTACTACCTCCGTTCAGAAATAGACGTCGTTTGACTTTTTGACACGTTTTTCAATGAGCTAAAAACTATACAAAATATTAGTTTTTTAAACAATTTTTTTTTAATAATATGACACTTATTATTAATAAGTATTTATATATTATATTAAAAAATTACTTAAAAAACATCTATTGCTGAACGGAGGTAGTACAAGTTATTGTGTCCTCATAAAAGGATTAGAATCGTATCAATTCAATACTCCCTGACGGCAGATCTGTAATCATAACAAATGAAATAAACAAAAAGATTTAAGAGGATAGAAAAGAGATTACTCCCTGACGGTAGTGTTCATGTTCATGTACCATTTTGACATTGCAAACAACATCGATTTGCCCCGTCAATTTGTCAAGTCCTACTCCAATCCCACCTGCAAAGCCCAAAAGAAAACAAAAAAAAAAACTCACTACTCAACAGATACATGATGAAAATATTGATGAAATCTTCCTCTCCATCTGCCACTATATAAATTGCCTTGCAATAGAAATTTAACATAACTATGAAAATTATAGGATCAATAATACCATCTTTACCGGAGTTGTTATCAACAGTTAATACTAGCTAGCTAGCTCAGTGTTGATTGCAGCAGGCAGGGCAGGAATTCGCCTCGACGTTCATACTTGCATCCTGGTTTGCCAGCCCTGAAGTCGATCCCCAATGTTCTCTGATCAAATTGAAGGCAAAATACACTATGAAAATGAGTTAATCTGAACTGCAGTGTCTAAAATATATGAGATGAGCAAAAATACAATGTCAAATATTTGAATTGGTTCAAGAAAGGAAACTTCAGAAGATTAGAGGTCCCCTTCCTCGTTATCTTCCTTCAGAAGATTAAGAACGGCAGGAAAATGGAAGCAATTTCACAGAGCAATGGACAAAAGAGTTTCTTGGAAAACTTTGTAGTTTCTACCATCAAGTTCCTCATCCTTACTCTAGTTTTCAACATTCCTCTTTTAAACCTTTATTTCAGTTTTCCCTTGATTTGGATGTCCTTCTAATATGGTTATTCTTAGTAGTTAGTACCATCCTTTTCAGGTTCTGCTATGGATGTGAAGGAACAGTATATTGTAATTCAAATGTTTCCTAGAGCACCCCATCCGAAAAAACACAGCGAGATATTGTTCCAAAAAAAATAAGGTGATAAAGAAGGGGATTGCCAATCAACCAAAGGTTTTATGGACAAGGGAAATAAGATTGTCTATAAACAGACAGAATATATGTATTTTTTTTCACTTTCTAGAAGATGCATGCTCATGCATAGGAGGCTCTTGGGTTTGCAAACTAGTGTTAGTTACAGTAAAAATAAGGGATGGAAAAGAAGCACATGCTACTAATAGGGGCATCACGAAAGTGCAAAGTCGAATGTTGAGGCTAGAATCTAGGACCCATATCACCTTAGTCTGTCTTAACACATAAGCCGTCTATATATTAGGCACACACACTCACCAATGCGTGCCTGCAAATGTCTTATGGTGAAAGTAAATAAATCTTAAATGAGGCAGCAAATGTCCAGGGTTTCCAATCAACAAGAACTCATAACATTAACAAACAAATTGAATTCAGGCACTTTACATATGTAGAAAACTAACCACCTGACCCTACTTACCTACCTAGATTTTGGGTAATATCCACAGCTCCATACTTGTTTTGTAGGGTCTGACATTGAAACTAGATATTTTTAACCATGCACAATAAATGTTTTTTAAAAAAAAAATAGGATTAGATGCTTAATCAGAACTGTACTTCAAAAATGAAATACTTGACATAAACAGATCCGACTCTGATTACTCTAGGGACAAAAAATTCTGCTTTAGGAACGAGACATGTGTTTCCTTTCGGGAAAGGACAAGCATTCATTTCAGGAGAGGGACCTCGGTTTCAATTCGGGGTAGGAATACACATTTCCACCCGTGGCATGGACACATATTTCGGTCCAGATCAGATACTTGATCGGGATAAAGACTCACTTTTCCGTTCGGGACAATATAGCCTAGATAGTTGAAGAGTGAAACAACTAACCCTTCTGCATAATTTAACTACATCTGATTCAGGGATCTCATATGTACCACAAACTCACAGAGTTCCTACAAGTTAAGGAGCCGTATTATACACTAATGCCTAATATGGTAATGATTAAAAATTGAGTTATAACCAAAATCACAACAATACCTCACTAAAGTACCTCTTTAGTAGACTCACACAGCAAACCACACATCTAGTAGAAATAAAGCAAATTTGACATCAACTATAGTCTGAAATAACTTGGTCAGGTTTTATTATTTCAGATAAAACATTACCATAACTATGTAATCAGACAAGAAATTCAGCTTATATAGAGCCATTCAGTCCATGAAGAAGATTTAGATTTTAGAGAGGTGACAAAAGTATAAAGCCATGGACACACTCTATAGTCTATATACTTCCAATTTCCATCTGTTACGAAAACTAAAACAAGAACCCATCGTGAAAACTAGAAAACCACATATCGCAAATAGGCCAAGGACGGCAGAAAAATGGCAGGAATTTCAAAAAGCTATGGACAAAGGAGTTTCTTGGATTGCTTCCTAGTTTGTACCATCAACTTCCTCATCCGTCATCCGGATGCGCCCACGAAACCTTTAAGTAATTTTAACCATTGCAGGGGAGGCCAGGTTCGGCGCTCCACCCATCGTTGGGTTAGACCGCCTTCGACTTCTTACAAACTCAACTTTGACGGCTCACTCTTGGGCTCTAGGGATGCTGCTTTCGGATTTGTTATTAGGAATTCAGAAGCAGTAGTCGTCGCTGCCGACTATGGCCGTTGTAATAATAATTCCTGTGTGTTTGCAGAAGCCCTTGCTCTTAGGAATGGGGTGCTTCGGGCAAAACAAATGGGTATTCAAAACCTTCTAATTGAGGGTGACAACTTGCATGTTGTCAATTCCCTACTTGGGGATTGGACACTAGTACAAAAAAGCCCTTACACAACGGTTATTTTACAAAACGCACAACGGTTTTGGAACCGTTGCATCAGCCCGTGTGGTTTTTGAAAATACAACGGTTGGGTTTTTCACAACGGTTCACTTAGACAACGGTTATAACCGGTGTGATAGATTCCGGATAACCGTTGTCCATGCACCTCCAAAATTGATTCCGAATCATATTAACCGGTTCTAACCGTTGTCTAAAGTCAATATAACCGTTGTCTCGAATTAGGATATCCGGTTTTAACCGTTGCCTAATCACATTCTAACTGTTGTCTAAGGAGATTGTAATTGTTGTCTAGGTATATGTTAACCGTTGTCTAAGACAAACGCAACCGTTGTGTAAGTACATTGAAATCGTTGTGTAAGTAGATTTTAACCATTGTCTATTTAATCGTTCACCGTTGTCTAAATTAAAAAATTGTTAACTAGATTCACTTAAACCGGTGTCTGAGTAACTTTAAACCGTTGTCTAAATAACTTTCAACCGTTGTCTAAATAACTTTCAATTGTTCTCTAAACACTACGTCAACCTTGTCTAAACCGTTGTATATGGAACTTTGTGGTGTAAAGTCGTCGCCTGAGACTACAAGGTGGTTTAGCATGATCAAAATTCCTTTCCATTAATAAATGTCAAACCGATTGATACAAAGGTAAGAAAACTTAAAATAACAAAAATTACACAAAAATCTACATAACAAAAATTACTCAAAAACCAAAAACAAAAATTACACAACAACCACTATACTATAAGTACATTTATACATAATCAACAAGTCTACATTCAACAAATTAAGCAACCAAAGAAGCAAAAGCAAGGATCTTAGGCTACAGCTTGCATTTGGCGTTGGTATGTACCCTTGTAAGTTTCTCAATACCTAAATTTGCAACCAAAGAAAAGCAAAAACCAAAGCCAAATTAGTGAAAATCACAATTTTCAAAAAAAAAAAGGGGGGATGGCAAGAACTATTTACCTTGAGCACCAATCTGCCTTCATAGTCACTGTAATTCATCATATACCGAATCTGCAACAAAAAAAACTCAAAAAAAATCAGTTGAAGAAAGATTCAATTGTTCAAAACAATCCACAATAAAGGAAAAAACGAGAGATGTTTGAAGCGAGCGTCAATAGATCGATTCAGAGGAGGAGATAAATTCAATTACAGATCTGCACAAATAGAGCATTACAAATAAGATATGTAAGAAGAGAGACATTTTCAATTGCGCGGTTATCCGGAAGGATTCGCCTCACATGTGCTGGTTCAGAGGAGGAGACGAGGCTTCAATTCATTTGGCCCTTCTTCTCCATGGCATCATATACGGAGTCTTACGGACGAGAGGAAGAGAGAGGGATGAATCCTGATGGGGCAACATACCTACTGTGCTAGTGCGAGAGAGTCGTAAGAGAGATGAAGAACAGAGAGGGAGGGGGAACAAGGGTTCTCAAATCTGAGGAAGTATGGAAGAGGGCAAGAGAGATGAATAACAGAGGGAGAATGAAACAAGCGGCTTCTGTGATTTCTCAAATAATTTATGAAACCCTAAGCGCAGTTTTAATTTTATTTTCAATTTATTTTCAATTTCCCGTCCCGCCTAAAATTTCGCTCTAATTGTTTTGATTTTTCATCCGTTTTGTGACTGTGCGCTTGTGCAGTGCAATTCAAATTTCAATTTTTTTTTCCTTTTTTTTGCACAAATGAACATGAATGAATAATGTGTAACCACGTAAAAATAATCAATTTTTATGTCGGAATGAATACGTATAGTTGATTCAACTTAGTACATAATTAGGTGAATACACTAATCTAGATCAATATTTTCTGACTTCATTAATTTGTTTTGATTTTAGGGATATTATTAGTGTATGACGGAAAATATATTAATACAATATTATATAATCTAGATAGATTCTAATAAATAAAAAAATTCTAAATATAAATAAATTTTCCCACAAAAAAATAGAGATATAAATAAAATTAGTTCGAGATATTATACATAAATAAATTTTTTCCTAATCAATCGTTAATTAAATCTCATATAATATAATAGATAGTTGTTTTTTAAAAATATTTTAATATTATTTTTTATTGAATACATTTATTACGTTAGTTTACTAAAATATCTATACATGGATGGATTGTGGCTGCATAATATTTTAATAATTTATTTTGCCCTCAAAAACCAATATAGATGTAAATAAAATAACAATGATTAAATAAGTAATTTTTATTTAAATAATTCTCTCCACCAAAAATAATCTATATATAAATAAAATAGAGCCTATCAAATCTATATACATATACTAAAACCGATGCATAAACTCTAAGATGTCTCATAGACAACGGATATATATATATATATATATATCACAACGGTTTTTAAATATTCGTTATCTTTATAGCATAATGGACAACGATTTTAATCGGCATTAGACAACGGTTTTATGAACCGTTTTCTTTGACAAGTCTTTTGTATATACAACAACGGTTCTTTAAATATCTGTTGTCTTTTCAACTTACTAAATGTCGATTTTATTCAGCTATAGACAACGGTTTTAATAAACGTTTTCTTTGAGACGTCTTCTATACATATAAAAACGGTTCTTTGAATAACCGTTGTCTTTTAAACTTGCTAAAAGGCCAATTTTATTCAGCCTTAGACAACGATTTCAATAACCGTTTTCTTTGTGACGTCTTGTATATATATAAAAATGATTTTTTAAATAATCGTTGTCTTTATAACCTAATAGACAATGATTCTAATAGACCTTACACAACGGTTTTATGGACCGTTTTCTTTAAATATCTATTGTCTTTTCAACTTATAAATGCCAATTTTATTCAACCGTAGACAACGGTTTTAATAACCGTTTTCTTTGAGACGTCTTCTATATATATAACAACGGTTTTTTAAATATTCGTTGTCTTTATAACCTAATAGACAACGGTTTTAATAGGCCTTACACAACGGTTTTATGAACCATTTTCTTTATGAAGTCTTCTGTACATATAACAACGGTTTTTTAATTATCCGTTGTCTTTATAAATACAAGAACACACAAAGACCACGGTTAAATCTTATAACTGTTGTCCGTCCCAAAAATCTCTAAATTTTTTCAACATAGACACCATGTTTATAACAACCGTTGTCTATGTGGCGTCTTACAATATACATTTTGTACTAGTGGGAGCTGCCCTTGGAACATCGAGCTCCTGCAACCTGACACTCGGTTTATGGTTTCGTCCTTTAATTCTATTTCCATTCGTCATATTTTCAGGGAATCTAATGCTGTTGCCGATAGGGTCGCGCACCTGGCTTACAGCATCCCTGCCGACGATCTTCAGCTTGCTGATCCGGTTCTTCAGGGTCTCGTCCGAAAGGACGCTCTAGGATGGCGTTATCTTCGTTAATGATAGCTGCATCTTAATTCCTTTCCTTGTATTCAAAAAAAAAAAAAAAAAAGCTGTATTATTTTATTATTTTTTTAAATGCAACGTAGAGATTAAATTGACAGCTCTTGGGTGATAAAATCCTGATCGAACAGACCCAGTTGTGCATTACAAAACGCCGGCTACGAAAATATATAACTACTCGGTTGAGGACGGCAACCGACATATATTAGCTAGCTAGTCCGAACCATTTAATTTTCTGAATTTTCTCATAGGTAAATTAATTAATGGGAAAAATTATAATTAGGGGTAACAAGTTTTTTTTTTTTTTTTTTTTTTAAATCTATACTTTAAAAAACAGGGAGGGAGCCAATGATATATGTGTGTTCGTGGCTGGGTTCAGGTTATCGAAAAGGGAATCTTTGGATGCCTTATACTCCGTATTTTTAATCTTTATTACATGATAAATATCTAAATTAAAAAAATAAATCTACTAACAAAATAGTAAATCCTAAAAATCTAATGTGACTAAAATATTTTAATTAGAAATATATATATTTTTATACGTTATTTCTATCCTATCTTATGCCCTAAGGGCATAAGATAGGAATCTTAATCGGGAAAGATTCCCTACCAACAAAATAAGCGACCATAAGAAATCAATATTAAAAAAGGTAAAAATAATTATAATTTGTAAAATCTTTCCCGATCAAACTTGTTATCCTATTCTCTTGGGACATAGGTAGAAAATCCGTTTTTTATAGTAGAAAATTTATCATATATCGTTGGAATATACATTAGAAAACTCGTTGGAATATAAGAGGCCATATTTTTATAGTAGAAAATAGGGAAAACTAATTAAAATACCCCACATTTGAGGGTATGGTAAAAATATATCATCAACTTTCAAATGTAATAAAAATATCCCGACCTTTGAGGTTATTGATAATATATTACCACAAGTTTTCTCACGGGTCAAAAATGCTGACAAGACAGCCTACGTGGATTTTTTTTAACAAGGTAGCATGCGTGGAAACTTTTTTTTTTACAAATTAGCACTGAAATTGGGTTTTCTTGAACGGTTTCCTTGAGAGAAAAATAAACCGACAATAAAATTAAACCTTCAAAAACGAAATTGATTCAATCAAACAACTAATCCGGTCAAAATTGTCTCGAATTAACACAGCGCAACTATTCTTAACACCAAACCGACAACAAAATTTACTCAGCCAAATCCGCGAACGAATCAAAGTGAAAGAAGATGTGAGAGAGACGACTCAAGATAGGCGACTACGAGGGAGGAAGGCATTGGGGATGAACTCGGTCCAATACTTTATTTTTTTTCCCCTAAGGAAACCGTCCAAGAAAACCTTTGTTAAAAAATTTAAATTCCATGTAAGTTGCCTTGTCAGTATTTTTGACCCGTGAGAAAACCCGTGGTAATATGTTATCACTACCCTCAAAGGTCGGGATATTTTTATTACATTTGAAAGTTGAGGATATATTTTTACCATACCCCCAACGATGGGGGTATTTTAATTAGTTTTCTCTAGAAAATATGTGTATTTAAACAAAGTTCGGGATATTTTTATTACATTTGAAAGTTGAGGATATATTTTTACCATACCCTCAACGATGGGGGTATTTTAATTAGTTTTCTCTAGAAAATATGTGTATTTAAACATTTGCACGGCAAATTCTTATCCTTGAATTTGGTAATTAAATAAAGAGCGGTCATTCCAGAGTTCGAACCGAAGACCTATGAGTATTACCCACAAGTCCTTTTCGGTGAGCCATTCCGAAATGATTAATCTATTATTGCCTCAAGCTTAGCCTAGTAAGATTAATCTATTATTATCACATTGTTGCCATCCACATAATATATTCTTTTTCGGTAGGGTATGTTTACATCGCACATTAATACATTTTATGTAGCTTCTACAAAAAAAATTAAACGCAAATTATACGGGATACGTGTATACACATATATCGATATATTATGCTTGGAGTTCATGTTGAGTGATGCTACCTTTGATTAAATAAATAAATAAATGGTGTTTTTGCTACTAATTGATTGTTTCCTAGCTTAATTAACCTTGTATTTAAATTAATTAGTAACTAATGATTTCATGGGATATAGATGCATGTACTTTAATTTAATTTAAGAACATATATTCTTGATCATAAGAATATCGTATATGCACATGCAATTAGCCATAAATAAAATCATTAGCTACTAATTCAATTAATTAACCATGCATGTAGACTCGATTAATTTCAATATTGATTATTTAATTTATTCACCACGTTTGCCTTTTTTTTCCAGAAACAACAATTCAATTAATCAGTCAAATCATCTACCAATACATCATTCAATCTTAATTAGTATAGCTAATATAAGGAAGCATTAATATCCGAATTATATTATTTAATTAAAAATAAAAGGATGTAAGGGGAACGTAAAACACTTAACAAGCACTCAACTTCGACGGTGGGCCATTGCCTAACTACACTGCGCACAGGTGCAGAAATGATCAGCCGATCCCTATTACATCTATCTTCAAATCTATTGGTCCTAAACTCATGGCAAAACTAGCGCTAAGTTGGTGGTCGATCTGATTCTTCAGGAACCAAATCGTTTTCGAGAAGGCCGTGTCGGTTTCGATTCACGAAATGGTAATTTTTTACACTACAGTGGCTCATTCCTGGTCGGAAGCAAAGGTTCTGGAGGAACCGGGGGCGCACTATGGGTGTCCAAATCTTGAGCACAAGGATCGTCCTATCTTGCCGAACGATCGCTCCACCACGCCTTCTGCTAGTAGGGGTTCGTCTTCCTCTCGCTTGAGAAATGGGCGTTGGGATAAGCCACCGAGGAATTGTTTCAAGCTAAACTTCGATGGTTCGTTGCGCTCAGATGGTTTTGCATCCTTTGGGTTCGTTATTCGTGACTTTCAGGGCACTGTGCTGTCTTCGGGTGCGGGCCTATGTAGCGGTACTTCGGTTCTGTTTGCAGAGGCGCTTGGCCTTAAAAAAGGAATTCTCAGTGCTAAACAACTATGTATCTCAAATTTACTCATCGAGGGAGATAGCCTCACGGTTGTACGAGCGCTCCTGGGGGATTGGAAGTGCCCTTGGAACATAGAGCTCCTGCAATCGGATATATTTATTGATCTTCTTTCGTTTTCTAATGTTGCGATTCGTCATATTTTTAGGGAATCTAATGTTGTTGCAGATCGTTTAGCACATCTGGCCCACAGTCTCCCTGCTGACGGACGTTTAGAAGATGATCCAGAACTGAGGGTTCTCATCCGGAAGGATGCACTAGGAAGAGCGGTCTCTCGGGATCGTCCGGCCTAATCTTTATCTGCTTCAAAAAAAAAAAAAACTTCGACGGTGGGCCCTGTGGCCACGGGAAGGTATCTGTCGATCGTGCTAGCTGAATGCTTTGATCTTTTGGCAGGCCTCTAGGAAGTTGCGAAGCGGGGCTTCTCTCGCCTTGAGGTGGAAGACGACTCCTTGAAGGTGATCTACTCATTGAAGGGGATTTGGCAATGCCCTTGGGAGATCGAGCAGACGATCTCTGATGCTCTTGGTCTTTATTTGCGTCTCCTTCTCTCACACCACGAGGGGAATCGTGTGGTGGACAAGGCCGCTCATATTGGTCTTTAATTTCCTTGCAGTTCGTCGACGTTTGTGTTCCTGATGAGTGCGTCGACGCCGTCCGGCAGGACGCTCTTGGGTGGCGGTTTAACCGCGGTTGACCGCCCCCAAATTATTGCCTTGTATTAAAAAAACATAGTCATTGCGACCATCCTTGGTTTTGTAAAGACCTGAGCTAAAAAATCCTAGTCGTTGCGACCATCCTTGGTTTTGGTCGTTGCGACCATAGTATCACATGCCCAACACGACGGCAACACCCCTTCGCCGTTGCGACTCATTTCACTCATGGTCATTGCGACCAACTCCACATGTGATCGTTGCGAGTTTGCGACCATGCGCTAAAAGGAAAAAATACCATGCGCTAAATGGAATTCATGTTTATACACAAATGGATAAAAAAAAAAGGGTCTTTCTATCTTATACCCTAAACAAATCATATTAGGAAAGATGGTTTCTCTATCATATGTCCCATTGCCCTAATAGCATGGATAAGACTCCTTTTAAAAAAATACATCCTTAATTAAAAATAATAACAAAATTTTAAATTAGATTTCCAGGGTATTTTATTTTTTATAGAATATATTTTTCAATTTAGAATCTTATCATAGACCCTCGTGGCATAACTGCATAAGATAGAAATACCGTTATTAAAAATGACTAAAATTATTTAAATTTAAAAAATCTTTAGGCAAAATTTTTTTTAGCCAGTTGCCGACGTTATGAATTTGTCGGTTAACGTACAAATTCAAAATTGTGTACCTCTTTAAAATAAGTAGACAATCTCATATCTTATATGAAGTTATTATATAAAAAATAAGAAGATCGATATATCCAATTTAAGTTGTTGGATTTATATAAAATGCATCCAATTGAAGAAAACTAAGTGGACAAATACATCAACTAGCAAATCCTAGATAGATCCAGCTTTAATAACAATATCAACGCATCAAATTTTGGTGGAGATAATTTATTGGCAAAAGTCAAAAATCAAATGCCTCTCCCAAATTGCGTTAATATATATAGGCCACAGATCCGGTAAAGTTAAAATAAGCCATAGATATAAAATTTAACGGCATTTTGGAAAACGAGTATAGATTAAGAGCCCTAATTAAAAAAAAAAAGTAAAATAAACCATGGATCATCTCGATCTCGATTTCTGACCTAAGTCCACTACCCCGCCCCTGTTCCTCCGGCCTCTTTTCTCCTCCTTCCTCCGGGCTCCGGTGGCCGCCTCCTCTCTCCTCCTTCCACCTCCAGTGTCCGCCTCACTCCTCCTTCCTCCTCCGACCTCTCCGGTGGTCTCCTGCTTCCTCTCCTCCGGTGGCCTCCCCCCGTCCTCTACTAACTTAAAAAAAAATTAAAAAAATAGAGAGACGCAGTCTTAGACCGCGTCTATATGATTAATTTTTCTAACAATTACCAAAATTATCCCTAACAAAAGAAACCGCGTTTCTTTTGTCACTTTTTTCTTTGGTTTCAAAATTTTTACCTTATGAATAAAACGCGGTCTGAGACCGCGTTTTTCTTTCAGATCTGCAAAAAATAAATATTTTTGTAAATACTTTAAAAGTCTGAATATTTTATTAAATATTTATTTTTTTGTGAATATTTTGAAAAAAATTCTAAATGAGGAACTAAATTAGATATTTGTCATGCGTCGAGCGTCCGTTCTTTTGGATGAGAACTTGCAATTCTTAATCAGTTTCCACACCACCATCAGCAGAAGCATGAGCACTGTAGTAAGAATACGTAGCTCGATCAACATCTTATATATTTTACTTGAATATTACTATTATCTAACGTGACATTTCAACAAAATTTATATTATATTATATTCCTCTGTTAGGCTTTTTAAGAAGATAAAAAAATAAATGATAAAATATTAATTTTAGATTTTTTTTAATAATAATGAAGTATTGAAAGGTGATAATTATATAATAATACTCTAAAAAAATGTTGGTAGGGAAGAGGGCAAGAGTGATTTCGACGGTCGATATGTCGGCATTATTTAATTAATCTGTGTTAAATTCATGACTAATTCACCAACGATATATATGATTCCCAATTAAAAGGTTTAAGTAACATTTATGATTTATATGACATAAAATAATAAAGAAAAAAAATATTATGGGTTTTATTTCCATGGCATCATATCTGTTTTTGGTAAAGAATGTTCACGACGTTCTCTCGTACTTCGATCTTCCATAATTTATTTATTTGAATCGGTTTGATTGATAAATTATTTGCATGCTCCTTATCCTCCATTATCTTGATACGCCTATCTAATTATTCTAAATGCATGATCAATCCATTTTTTTTAATTTTTTTTAAATACAAGGCAAGATTTTAAGAGATGTCGATCAGATCTTTCTGACGCACCTCCCAATGGCGTCCTGTCGGATGAGGGATAGGAACTCTGGATGAGATGTTATAGCTCCATGATCCATGAAGTGTCTGAGATGAGCAACCTTGTCCGAAACACGGTTGATTTCACGGAAGACGTGGGAGCACGATACCTTATCAAACTGTTGTAGGAGAAACTGGATATCCGTGACAATCATCTCAATCTCCTAAGGACAGTGCCAGACACCTGTAAATCCGTAATCGTCTTGATAATGGTGAGATTGTCCATTGTCACCCTCAACCTCAATACATCGCAAACCCAAATCACGAGCAGCTACAAGCCCTGAGTGGAGCGCCAAGGCTTCGGTCATCAGCGGAGAGACGGAGCCACACTGCAAAGATCCAGAAGACACAACCAACCCGATGTGATCACAAATAACAAACCCAGTTGAGGCCACACCAGATGAGAGTCTAGAGCCATCAAAATTTATCTTGAAATGGTTGACCGCTGGTTTCGACCCGCTAATATTTTTCTTGCGTCTGGCTGTCGGTTATTGTTGAGTTATTGTAGTTTCCATCCAGCGCCGGTCCTATCGTTTTAAAGTCCCTGGGTGGAAAAAAAATCGAGGGCCCTTTTATATAGAAAATAAACTATTTAATATTTTTATCTAGGTTTTTTCGCTAAAATATCTTACATCAATTCAAAGTAACACGTACAATATTATTATTACTTACAAAAATCCATTTTGATATTCTAAAAATAATAGCATATCCCATCTAATAATTTAAAAAATTATTACCAACACAAATGTATAACACTATTAAGGGTTTTCAAAACTTAGGGGATAAATTAGGTAGAGATTGTATGTAACTATGTATTATATGTGTAATTTTTTTTTATAAAAAAAAAAATAGAGCTCATTTGCAAATTATATTTTAATTCACTTGTTGGGCCGGTTAAGATTAAACATTATATTTTGTGAGCCTTTTAAATGAGGGAATGATTTAATTGTGCATTTGTAAACATTTAAAAAATAAGATAACATTATAAACAACTATAATAATATACTACATATAATCCGGGATGGGCCCTCTCACGGACCGGGCCCTGGGCGGTAGCCCAGACTGCCCTTGTGCCTGGGCCGGCACTGTTTCCATGTCTTCCCAAAATAATGTTTTGGAGTCTTCTGCTTGTTTCAGTAGTTGTCGTATATATGATTTTTGCTTCCTAATATCTGCGTAGTTTTCAAAGAAGCTTTTTGTAGTTTGTTTAGTTTGGAGAATATGTCATTTGTGATTTGTCTTATTGTTCAATCTACTTTGGTTACTGTTTGTATAATTTGTCTTATTGTTCGATCTACTTTGATTACTGTTTGTATGATTTGTCCGATCAACTTTTTTTATCATCCATTTTTCTAACATATACGGAGTATATACCTTAGAAAATATTAATCTAATTAAATTAAGTTATTTTAGATTTTTTTAGTACTGTGTTCTAAGGGTCTCGATCAATGTTTTATTTAGTTGTATGGGGTGACGCAGTGATAATGAGTGAAGGGAGATTAACAGTAGATCTGGGGTTTGATCCTGCCTCCGTCATTTCTCTTGGGTGAAAAATTAATCAAAGTTCAGTAGTTCACGTTATTTATTACCATTAGGATCTAGTCGGTCGAAACAAGTCGATTTATTTGGTGTGGAACTCTTATTGATTAGGTCAAATGTCTGGAGTTTATCACCAAATTAAGTTGGGTTATCTTTGTTATAAAAAAAATGGTTTATTTGGTACATGGGATTTTTTTTTGTTGGGTGAGCACATAGGAAATAGGAGTATTTATTAGTAAAACTTCTCAATTTTTAGTTGGTAGGATGAATATATACACACAATTTAAAAGGTATTCTATTTAAAATTTAAGGCATTTTAAACTTATTGTAAAATACACGGACCAAAAAATATTTAAATTTTTATAATTATAGTGTTTTTTTTGACATGTTACCATTTGATTCATGTGCCCTAGTGTTTTGGGTATATCGAAAACACTCTCTCGACTTGTTTGGGAAAATAATGCGTACATCCTGCTATTTTGGGTTGTTGTTGATGTGGGATATATATTGGGTTGTTGTTGATGTGGTTATAAGTTGTATATTATAAGTCAATTCATGCAATTCTCCAATACTGCTATTTTAATTTGTACATTATAAATATCCTTCATTTCATCTTCTTCCAACCCAACAAACAAAGTTTCATTAAACTTTCCCTCCTTTTCTACTTGTTCAAAGCAACATTAAAACATAAAATGGAGGCCATGGGAGGAGCTAATTGCATTGATGGAGAATGGGAGTCCCTTTACAAAGCCTTCTCCTCCGATCCGGATATCGATTTCGAGGATTTATTCAGCCACAATCCACACTATGAAGGTAACCATCTCCCCCAAGACGAAACCCCATTAATCACATCCTTGAGTGATCTGGGTGCACCTACATTCTGCACTCAAAGTGATCCGACACCGATTTCGAACCACTTGTCGCAATCCAGCAGCAGTAGTGGCAGTGATCTCAGCGCCGGTTATGTAGATACACTCAATCAATTGACACAACAGCTACTTAACAATGATGATCAAGTTTCTTCCTTGCCTTTACCCTTTGATTTCCTCCTGGACAATGTACATTTCCCTTTGATCGAAGGGCTGAAAAGCGGCCAGATGGACGGTTCAGATGATCTCAACCGGCCATCGGCGAAGAGGAAGTGTTTTGATGAGATTGAAATGGAGGATGAAGACGTTCCCTTGCAGCCTAAGAAGAGATCACGTGCTTCCAAAAATGTAAGTATCTATCTATCTATTTATATAGATCATATGTACACAACTCTTATAGTAATTATATCGATCATGAAATTATGAATGTCTTTTGGGGTGGTTGGTTTAATTGCAGCCAAAGAAGAAGGACAAGGGTGGATTATGTGTTGAAGAAGCAACCAATGGGGGTTCGAGTTGCGAAATCTCGGATGATGAATCGAATGCGTCTCAACAAGGGGTGAACGTCGGGAAGAAAAGGGCGACCAAGGGAGGGGCCACCGATCCCCAAAGCCTCTATGCAAGGGTATAATGTTTATGTTTTCTGTTGATATGCCTTGAATCTGCTCGTTAGCCCGTAACCACCAAAGGTTTAGGACAGGGGTCCAAGGGTTCCAATGATGTTGTTTTGTATGAATTAGGGTTTCAATAGTTTACTGAAACCCTAATTCATGTAAAACAACATCATTTGTAGGTGAACCACATTAAATCTGTGTGTTGTTATAGTACTTATTCTCGAATCTTTGTTTACTTTTTATAATATTTTCTGATTCGTGTGATTTGATCGATGCAGAGAAGGAGGGAGAGGATCAATGAGAGGCTGAGGACTCTGCAAACCCTAGTGCCCAACGGAACGAAAGTGGACATTAGTACGATGCTCGAAGAGGCGATCCATTACGTTAAGTTCTTGCAGCTGCAAATCAAGGTAATATATATATATATATATATATATATATATATATATATATATATATATATATATATATATATATATATATATATATATATATATATATATATATATATATATATATAGTTCAATTCAACTAATCAATCAAATGAGTTTAAACTCCGGATTAGTTGTTAGTTAATGAAATTGAAAATGTGCAGCTACTGAGCTCAGACGAGATGTGGATGTATGCACCCCTGGCTTACAATGGATTCGATGTTGCTCGTCTTTCCAACAGCTTCTCTCCGTATCACTTCCAATGATCGATCATCGACATATATATACAGCAACGACAACTCAATATATCCCACGATTAAGCGAGGTCTGGGGGTCTGTACGCGCTCTTTCTCCAAACTAGTCGAGAGAGTGTTTCCGATAGAAACAAAAATAATAGAACAAATGAACAGAATGATAACATGTACAATAAGGAAATTAAGAGTCAGAAAAGAAATATACATATATCTTTTTTCTTTATTTTCATTAATTTCATTAATTTTTTTTAACGGTTTCAAACGATCTTATGGTCGATCGATCAAGCTAATACAATATTGTATGTGTGATTGATTGGGAATGCGATCGAATATATATATTGTGTATTATCCCAAACGATAGAGGCTCATACATGGTTAATACATATATATATATTATATAAAGTACAGTGAATTGTATATATATCGGTTTTATTGTCGTCTTGATTGACTTGATCAAATCATGTATGAACAATTATGTGAAATTTCGAGAATTGCGTTTAGGCTATGGGCTATCTATCTATATACATATACTAAAACCGATGCATTGGTATCTGCGTGGCGGCACGTGAGTGAATCTGCCTACATGGCGGCGCGAGAGTGCGTCTCGCAAAACCTTCTCCCGTCAAAAAGGAAATCTAATAAAAATAATTAGATAGTTCTAATCTATATAATTAAAAATGATTAAATAATTATTTTATTTTACCATTAACTCATATAATTGGATTGATGAAATATATTATAAAAGACTAAATATTATATAAGGAAAAAAACTATATCAATATAACACAATCATCAATAGAATTAAACATTATAATAATAAGTGGGTCATTGCATTTCCATTTATTTTTCTTTAGTCAAATATGGTGATTTTTTTTAGTAGATATTATTTTTTAGTAGAATGAGTTATTTAGATCTAGATTAATTTTAATCTTACATTTCCATTTATTAGTTTAATTATCATAATGTAATTCATATTTATTTATTTATTTTCATATTTATAATAGGATTTTTTTATAGATAATAAATGTAATTTTATAATATTGTGTTGACATATTCCCGTACAAAGGACGGGGCATACACTAGTTAAGATATAAGAGTCGAGTCAGATTTATTTTATTTTTAGATTATAAGTAACGGTGGATCGTGAAACTGTTTCAAGAATTGTAGTATGAAGATATGAAATTGGGCAAAAATAGAAATATATAGGTTTAAGTAAACTTAACATGTTGCCTCCATCCTTTCTATATAAACTGACACAGGTCTTATCGACCTCATCCAAAAGGATGCTATCGGATAGCGGTTCGCATCCGAATTTTTACTTAAATAAAAAAAAAACATGTGAAGTTTGTTCAATCTTTAAACATTTCTAACTTTGTGTCCGATTGTCAAATTACAACTTATTATATATCAAATCGGAAACGATATCTCCACCGCTAATTTTTACTATTTCCACCGCTAATCACCGTATAGGTATGCGGTGGGTTTAATGACAGTCAACGATCCCACCGCATACCTATGCGGTGGGTCACCGCAAAGTATTGCGGTGGGTCGAGAAGTATACAAGTCTAAAACCGTCGCCATAACAATCCAAAATCGTCGCTATAACCCACCGCATAGGTATACGGTGGGTTTGAACCGTCGCCATAACAGTCAAAACCGTCGTCATAAGGGTCCAAAACCGTCGCTATAACTCACCGCATACCTATGCGGTGGGTTATGGCGACGGTTTTGGACCACCTCTATAAACCGTTTTCAATTGCCCAAAAACTGACTGCATGTATACGGTCGCCATAACCCACCGCATACCTATGCGGTGGGTTTGTATACGGTCAACGGATCCACCGCATGTATATGCGGTGAGTCTGGGAAAAAGTAGATTAAGACCACCGCATACCTATGCGGTGATTAACGGTGGAAATAGTAAAAATTAGCGGTGAAGATATCATCACCCATATCAAATCGAAGTTCTTGACAAGAGGAAATAAAAATTCTTTGTCTGGGAGCAGAGCGATAGCCCTTTATGACCTTTTAAATGTGTAATAAATAGGGTTATTAGGCGTTAGAGGTTTATGGTATAAAATACCCTTAGCCATTGTAATTGGGTATCCAGAAAATAATCCAAAACACTTACCTTTACTCTCTTACCTCTCTATATCTCTCTCTCTCTCTCGTTCCTATCTCTATCTCTAATCTCTATCCCCCTCTTTCTTATCTCTCTCTCCACCCTCCTCTGAACTCTATTCTCTCTCTCGAGCCATCTTCTCGCTCGATTTGCCCTTACCAATCCTCGGATCATAATAAAATGATCTACCACTAATTATAAGGTCAAGATCTACCTCCTAATCATAAAAAAAAAGTTTACCAATATATAGGAGCTGTTGAGAGATTTGATATGAAAATGTCCATCTTACATCGATTATACAACAACAACAATCCTAGTGTGTCCCGCTACAAACGGGGTTTGAGAATCAAATTGTACGCATTATTTTCTCAACTATGTCGAGAGACTGTTTTTGAGAGCTCTATAGTAAAAATAAAATAAAAGCTTATATCAGTTATATGTATAAAAAACATCTTAAACTTTTTTTTATATATAAAAAGCTAAAAATGATGTGTTATAAAGAATAATGAAACATTACACTATATAAACTTATCAATCCTATATCAAAGAAGACTTTGCCTTTCAATTCGGCGATGAACCACCAACGTTTTTTTTTTATAACAAGGATAACCTACCAATCCTGCATATGTAACCTAGTCGACAAGAGTCACACGTCAAGTAAATAAGCTCGTACCGATTAACTGATCTAATTGTTATAGGCAATTTAAGCCTTGATCTAATTGTTTCTTTTTTTGACTACCACAATTGCACATCTTGACTCTTGAGGCCCAAGCAAACACAAAAATTGGTCCAAAAATTCAAAACTTGTTTTTGTTATAAAAAAAAAAGGATAATTAAATCTGAGGAGATGCAAAAACCCCTCTCCGCTCACCACTCCGAAGCGACTCATCGATCATCCGATCCATCCCCTTTGCCCTCCTGATTCCGATCGCAATTTCAAAGCCCGAGCAATCCAATGTCTAACCGCCCCACGAATCACAGGCATGAATTCGGCAGGGGTTCTAGCAAAACCCAGAAGAAATTCGTCCCGAGAACCCCCAATTACGCCCCCAAACAGCAACAGCAACAGCAGCCCAGCTCCAATCCCACCCTTTCCACTTCGCTGCGCCAATCACTCTCCAAGAGCGCCGATTCACCGGCGCCGAGAGATCCCGGAAACAGGGTGCGATTGGCGGACAACGGCGAGTGGGTTTCGAACAGGGCTCAGGGCACCGGCAATTTCGTAACTTACCTCCCGCAGGATGAAGCCGTCGCGGCGGGATTGGGTGCGGATGAAGGTGGATTGGATCCGATGGAATCGCAGGGAGTGGTTGATCTTCTCAATAGGGAATTGGCTCGGTTGCTCAAGCTGAACCCTAGAGATTTCTGGAAAGAAGGTAATTTTCCATTGATTAATTCCATCCGTTTTACTCTTGCTTCTCTTGAATCAGTTTACCTTATTTTTCAGGTCTGTATCAATCTTGTATTTGATACTCCGTAGTTTATTTTGCCAAAATTGAATTGAAAGCTGTTGAGTCTCGTTAATTTTACCTCTACCGATAGTCTAGAATTAGGCATATGTGAACATAGAAAATGAACCAAAAGAAAGGAGAAATTCTTTATATGAGTTTATGAGCATACCCAATCGAATTGGATTATATCGAGTTCTTTTTTGCTTATGCCTAATTGTGTATTAAGTATATTTCGTGTATAGCGAGTGAAATGAAGTCTAAACCTGCCCAAATGTGGACTTTATATGTTGCTTTTGGGTTTAGGGTCAAAGCAATCTGGCCATATGGATCATGAGTCATGACATGCCTATTTTAATTTTATGGGCAGTGGCCAAGGACTCGTCCTTGTATGATTTTCTCAACAGCTACCTGCAGTATCGAAGCAGATGGTATGATTTCCCTTATCATGGAGCAAAGGAAATTGTTGCTGGGATTATTGTTGGTGATCTTGAAATGAGTCGCCGTGTCTTCATGGTTTTGTATCGCATGTAAGCTTTCATCTGTATAAGGTATTTCAATTGTTCAGTGCATAGGGAAATTTATTTTTCATGTGTAGATTTTTTTTCATATAGAATTTAGCATCTGGATTCTGGATCATAAGTCTTGGTGATCATTTGGACATTTTTTTACAAATGGAACTTAGCATTTGGATCATATTATTTTTTCAGTGCTTTGAATTCTTTGATGTATCTGTGTAAATATGTTTTGTAGATCGTCTCATAGAGATCCTGGTGCTCGGGCAGCTGATAGCTTAAGTTCTAGAGATCATGAAGGTGTGCCTTCTCATTAGTTGATATTCTCCTGTGGAGAATGGATTGTCATTTGTCAGTCTTTTTGAGCATTTTGAAGAAGCAAAGCATTCCCATTGCTAGGGAGTGTAATGCTAATTCATATAGTTTTACCAACTGGTATCTGATATTCTGATTGCTGAAACTTTTGATTTAAATTTGGTAAGTATAAAGATAAACAAGTCATAAAAGTAAAACATTAGAAACTTGTTTTTAAATATTAAGCTTTTATCTGCTCTATAATCCGTTCACTAATATCCTATTTTAATTCTTTATGTAGTCCTTTTGCAGGAAAAAGGACTGCTTGACTTACCCAAACTTTTAGATATATGTGCAATATATGGTCATGAGAATGGGGATTTGGCAAGAATTTTGGTGAGCATGTGTATAATTTGAACTTATAATGTCACTTCCTTATGTCTTTGGCCGATCTTTTTTTCTCCATGTGAAATTTACCATTTGGATCATAAGTTTTGGTCCTGACATGCTGATGCTTTCTTAATCTTTGGGTTTTTCGTTTTTCTTCTTTTTTTCCCTATGTATCCCATTGTAACAAGTATCTCATCAGCAGAGCAACTAACAGATTTTAAACAAATCCAATCATTTGTGCCTGGACTCTCTTTCCACCCTTTGTTATGCTATTTGAACCAATATTTATCCATGTGATGTGATGATTTCTTTTTCATTCACTAGGTTATGAATTCTGTAAAAGCTCAACCAGTGATTCACAACTTCAGTATCATGATGTCTCATTTCCTTGGTGTTGTGACGACTATGTACGAGCGCTGCAGCTCATCTTTAGAGGTATGACAGCCTTCACTGACGACATGAGGAATTTACAGTGCGTATTTAAAATTTTGAAGTTTGAGTACCTCGGTTTATGCAGGCCATAATTTCCACCGGTAGTTGTGAAGTACATGTGGCCAACCAAAGACGTGTTGAGTGCTTGGAGGTTAGTACTTGGTTACTATGTCCTTTCTCTCTAGGCTCCTGAAGAGCGATTGTTTGGAAGTCTTGTCTAGTTTGGTAATTTTGTTGAGCAGTTTGTTCATAACTATTTCTATTTCATAGTACTTCTGTTGTGACGCAGCATGGAATCTGTTAAGAACATCTCTCAACAAATTTACATAGAATTTGCTTAATATACAGTTTGACCTCTCATAGTTATTATGGCATTGACCAAGATCATCGTGAGAAAGCTTTTCTTTCACCTATTTTGGGGTCACCTGCCTTGTTAACACGTGTTTTACAATTAGGTGATGGATTTCGTTAATGATGCCATCATGTCCATGGATGCTTTTCTTACTGCTTATAAGCCTGCAGCTGTCTTCCTTTCCTCTCCAGTTGAAATTGGGTAATTCGCTATCTATTTTCTTCTTTTCTATTTCAGTAACACTTGAAAATTTGAGAACCTAAAGAGTAGAGTGTTAATTTATTACAATGCCTTTTTTTTAAATGATACTTGGCAAGTGGGTTTGGTGACTGGAAAACGAAAATTCTGAAGTGAGAGATCTGATTGTTTGTCATTGCAGTCAAGGAAATGAGGAATTGATCAACTTCGTAGCGAAGATGCATGATTCCTTGCTTCCGTTGTTGCAACAAGGTCTTCAAATTATACTTGCAGCTACAGAAAATGGGTCTCATACAACTTCATCCTCTATGTCTTCTGAGGTTACCAAATGTGTGAAAATCTTGTCAAAGCGTCTTGTTGATTTTGGCTGGAAGTTAATCGATGCTTGCTACTTGAGCGATGAAGTATTCAATGACAACCTTCCTCCTGGTTGTGTGAAGATGTTTCCGGCTACTGTGGAAGACCCGCTCATAAGGGCTGATATATTGGTTCAGACATTCAGAGAAATTGCTGGAGTTCCGCAGTATGATCTTGGGAACCATTACAGGGGTACATATCTTCAAAATATGGACAAGACTTACCAAGTTATGAGCAAAATTGATGTCTTGCGAAGTACTGGTAAGTGCTCTACTTGTTCAAAATGAGAACAGTTAACCGTCTTTCTTGACGTTTTTCTTCTTTTCACAATTAATTTATTTTTCCTAAAAATGGTTATGGAAAATTATCATATATGAAATGAGTATGTTGGTATTGGAATTTGTCGGCATCTTTGTCAAGCCTGCTTTTTCCTCAGTTGAAAATATTGTGAGTTTGCTTTGCCTAGAAATTAACTTTTCAGTTGTCTGCAATGAAAGAAAAAAGAAAATTTGTTCAACAACCAAGTATATTCAAGTTGCTCTTTGGTGGATTGTTTTGAATAACATTTAGTTGACTATTCGCTCTCCTATGTTGCAGGATGGATTCTAATAGATGATGAGCAATATCTCTATTTGACTGGCTTGACGAGGCACCCTATGATGTCTGTTTTGAAGGCGATGCCAAGTGGTCCCACCTCCGCAAGAAAAGATGATTCACAAGTGGATGAAGATGCAATCATGATGGAATCGAAGATCAGTCAAATAAGAGACCTCTTTCCTGATTATGGAAGAGGCTTCTTATCTGCCTGCCTGGAAGTTTACAGCCATAACCCTGAGGAGGTAATCCAGAGAATTTTGGAGGGGACTCTTCATGAAGATCTTAAGAGCTTAGATCCTTCAATGGAGGTTGTTCCACCGAAGAAGACGATTTCTGAGAGGAATGATAAAGGGAAAGGGAAGCTAGTGGAATCCACCACTCTGCCAACTAGAGATCCAGCACCTGCAGCTGTGGACAGGAATCACAGATCTGCAGCGCCACCTCAGTCATCATCGTCGTCGTCAGCCTCGCTTGGGAGATTTGTTAGGAAGTCTAGGGCTGATCAACCCGATTTGAAGACACTTGATTGCAAGGATGAAAAGCACATGGAGAAGACCGCAGCCTTGTCATCGCAATACGAATATGAAGATGAGTACGATGACTCTTTCGATGATTTGGGAATGACCGTTGAGTCTGGAGTAGAAGAAAACGAAATTCTTGGAGACAGAATCAGCGTGAGGGCGGGCACATCTTCCGCAAGGGACAATGAGAGCCAAGCACCAAGTGCTTCCTCCAAATGGGGTTCTCGGAAGAAACCTCAGTTCTACGTCAAGGACGGTAAAAACTATAGCTACAAGGTAGAGGGATCTGTCGCGGCCTCAAACTACAATGAAGCATCACTGGTAAACGAGGCCCAAAGGGAAATGATCCATGGGCTTGGTCGTGGCGGAAACCTACCACTTGGAGCGGTTAGGAAGCTCGAGGACGCTAGTAAGCAAGAAGAAGATGGTGAACAACAGGATGCTTCAGAGACGGGAGAAGGCGGAAATAGGGGGAGGGGACGGGGTAGGGGCAGGGGAAGAGGAGGCCGGAGTGGGGGAGCCGCAAACCATCACAGGAAGGATCGAGCTCTGCGGAAGCAGATGAACGGGTTTACGGGTTTTTAGATACGAAATCAAGACAGATGAACACCCAGTCTTTGTTCTTCTACTAGCAGTTTAATCTGAGGCAATATATGTCCCTTTTATAGTGAAACTAGAATTTTGTCTAATGAATGTTTTATGAACAAATACTATTTGAGCTGAAAAACAGAAAGGGAGTTTGTAAGTTGTTTGGTTTATTGTTTTGGTGCATTTGGGAACTTGAGAGAGTCTTGATAAAAAATGTTTTCAAATCTGGGCTTCTCAGTGTATTAAGGTTGTGTTTAGTGATCTTTGGTCTGTGATTAAGGGGGATTGCCAGTGGGGGATTAAGGGGATTGTCGGACAATCCTGTTTTTTCGAGATTGAGGATGTGTTTGAATTCCAAAATGCATAAATTATAATGCATTATTTTTACCTCGCTTTATGTGCAAGTTTGGTTAAATCACATATTTTACCTCGATTTTTGCGAACTTCTTAATTATGCAACCAAACATGCACATAAATCGGTGTAAAAAAATGCATTATCATTATAATGCAAAATGCTAAGGCGGTGTTTTGTTAATAAAATTTTTAAGGCGTTTAAATTATGATATTTTTGGATTCCATGATATATTAATTAAAATGCAATTATTTTATCTCGATTTATGTGATTATTTTGTTAAATTACGGTTTTACCTCGATTTTTACGAGATTTTTATTTTTAAAACCAAACGGACACATAAAACGAGGTAAAATAATTGTATTATAATGAAAATGCAATGGAATCCAAACGCATCCTGAGGAGATTGTGATGGAGGATTATTGCATTTTTCTGTTATGTACCCAAACACTAACGGGATCAGAAACAATCCACAATCAAACATGACCTTCCGCCAAATACTAACGGGATTAGAAACAATCCACAACTTCTCACCAAAAAAAGAAACAATCCACAACCAAACATGCCCTTATCAATAAAGTTTATATGGAAAAGGTTTTTTTGTTTGTTGGAATAAATAAAAAAGTGAAACCGCTAGAGGAAGGGGTCGAACCTTCGACCTTGTGGTTAACAGCCACACGCTCTAACCAACTGAGCTACTCCAGCTGGTTTGTCATTAAGATTATTTAATATTTAATTAAATAATGTAAATACAATTACAATCAAATCCATTTGCAACTTAGATTGGTGTTTGGAGGGTCATTTAGGCTATTTTTTTTTAAAGAAAATAAAATTTAGTTATATAGTTTATTGAATTTAGAAAAAAAAAGTTTGCTTGACTATCATAAACTAGTTTAAGTGGAAATTTTTTTCATAAAAGCTTTTGGAGGAGTTTGTATGAAGTTTTCTGTATTTAAAAAGAACAAACATAACCATCATTATTCATTATTTTGTAACAATGTGTCACTCATATGTATGTATTTTAAACTAGTTGTGAGTGATGCAGACACCAACCTGTAAAATTTTAAAAAATCAACTACTGATTCATTTATTTTATGTTTGGTTCAACTAGTTTATTAAACTGACAAGCAAACGAAGCTCTTTTCAGAACAATTTCACATCTATTGGCTCCTTTGGACCTTTGGGTGTATCATAATTCCAGTCCTTTAAATACAGTGTTATAGTCTTTCTTTTGGGTACAAAACTAATCAAATACACCATACAAACACATGCTTAAAGAATCGTGTCATTCGGGAACTATATAAATATTGTGAAGCTCTCTCGTGCATTATTCTTCGTAGCCGACAGCAAAATGGCCAGTCATCCGATCCTGTAAACAAGGCAAGAAGATAACAGATGCAATTTGTTGGCTTGCCTCCAGCAGAGATGAACAAATAGAACAATGAGTTCGGATTCATAGAAAAGACGAAATGTACCTGGTGTAGCATCCGCTGTTTGTTCAAGTATTGAGTCCGGGCCTTGCTCATGACTGAATTTGGCGACTTGAACAACCTCTGTGGTGTACATAAGCTTGACATTCAGTATATGACATTCTCAATCATTCAGTGATGTAAAAATCATACCTTTTCAGCAAGCTTATTTGAAGCATGTTCCTCCTCACTTAGGTAGAACTTCCTTTTGGGTGAGAATCCAAACACATCATGAAGGAATTCGTTTTCCTGCATCGAATAGAAGAACCCATTAGTAGCCCGAAAAGGAAAGGCCTTCAGCAACAATATCAAGATGCTCGTGTCTTTAGAAACCTGCATGTGCTTAACAAATCCGCCCCTGAGAAAATGCTTAAGAAAGTTCAGCTGTCATGACACAAAGGAAGCAATGTTAGTTATCAGTATGTTAAGACAATTTGAATTCACCACTAGAAGCAAGACATGGAGAGATGCTGAGACCTGTATCAACTGTGACCATGACGAAGTGGTCAGTGATTCTCCTCCAATCTTGACTGAGGTTTCGGGGGGGTAGCCAACCTGAGAACAATAGCCAAATGGCTTTAGTAAAATGGAAGAAAGCAAAGTTCAAGGACGGACGAGTAGATGAATCATTAGTACCTCAAGAAACTCCAGAACGACACGGAACAAATTCTTCTGGCTGTTAAGATCCTTCTTAGTAGAACCTTTTCCACCAGCTTCAGAAGCAAGAGCTTTAACTTGACTCATAACTTTTCCTTTTAGACCTTGCAAATGCGCATATCCCTCTCGTGGCTTGCAAGATTCCGTATTAGCATTATCTGCGGAGCCATTGCCTTCGGATGAAAATCTTTCAAAATCTCCAATCTCAAATACTAGCGCCAATGCTTCACCGGCTGCAATTCGTATTGATCTATCATCCTTGTCCAGAAGACTGGATAAATAAGTGATGGATCTGCACAAATAGCAAAAATATGTTCCAAATTATGAAAATTGTAAAGAAAAGCCAAAATAGTAGTTTTGGGAGTTGGGACAGTCTATTTCCAAAGATGGCAATGTAGGCAAAGCTGGAATCGACTTCATAACTATATCACTTATGTATGTCCATACCAAAAAAGGATCAGGAGACACTAACAAGAACCAGTACTTCGGGTTTCATGACAAGCATGAGGTTCAAAGAACATGATGGTAGTTCAAAGGATTTGATGGACTCATATAAAGCACTTGAAGGATTCCCAGCATCTGTATCATAAATTTGAAAGTCACAAGTAGAAAGATATTCATTCACTCACTCTTGCCATTGTTTCAGTCCAAGACTACACCTATCCACAGTCGTAAGGAGGAATGCCCATGCAGATACCATAGCTGCTATGACAGCTGGAGAGGGTTTGCTTGCCACTAACTGAAAGTTCAACTTAATGTTATCAACACCTAAATGACCAGTAGAATCAACAAATATAATCCAATTGGATCAGAACATGCACGATCCGCATGAGATTCAAATTCCCAGCACAACCTTCCAAATAGTAGAACAAACTTATCTAAACGTCTTACATACATTGGTACTCAGTTTAGGGTTAACAACTTCCCACATAATTTGCATTGACCTCCCTGTTTCCTCTGGATTACTTCCACCGACAAAAGTAATGACAGCCAAACACTCAAGTAACTGCAATTAGAAATCCAAAATTAAACTGGGGATAAAGGAAGGGGTTTAGAAGCACTGCGTGTGATGAATCAATCAATCCTACCGCTGAAGTCTTGAAAGATTCTGCCCGGGACCTGAAAGCCTGAGATATTGGGGTGACTGCTTCTTCTAGGATTTCTTGAGCATTATTCCCATTGCCAGAGGTCAGAGCCAACAGCCCTACAACAATGAAGTTAAGATAAGATGTCAGGCTGAAAAAGGTCATGCCAGTTTGCAAGTTATTCACACCAATGCTTACCAATGACACGAGATGCCAATGACACCTCTTTAGCAGAACCACGCTTGATGGAGTTTATACACATACTCAATATTGTAGCAAACCTGGCAATAAAGAAGTGAAGTACTGATTAACCTAGTTGCAAAAGGAAAAAAAATATCCGTTGTGTTAAGATTTACATAGTTGCAAAAAGAATCCAGGTTATACATAATTGGAAAATATGATATTGAAAGCCAGAAATGAGTATTTCTTTAATAATCAATGATCTCTGCAGTTCCCTTTTACAAAAGAAAGTCCAGCAATTCAAAACTAAATAAACTTTTAGCGGATATAGAAAGGATTACGTCCAAAGCCTTGCACATAATAAAACATGGATGTCTTCAATCTATCATTTCTTAGTCAAAAACATAAAAACATGATAGAGAAGAAGCAATTAATTTCAGCCTGCATTAAATAGTTCAGTTTCTTCCTTGAATTTGGTAAATAAAGAGCTCCAATGAAGAAGGAACAAACTTCACCAAAAAAAAATGAAGAAGGAACAATGCTCACATGCTTATCACAAATTTTTTGGAACATCTCTAGTCTGAAAAATACTTCCCAAGTGCTTAAGATTAAGTAAATCAGTCAATTCAGGGCCAATGTGAATATCAAACATTGAATGCAGCTAGGATCACTAATTAATCCAGGTATTAAAATTCAAAATATGTGTGGTACAACTTTTTCCAGCTGCTGCTAATAAGAAAGTTTGCAGTAATGAAGGGGAAATCAAACAAAGAAGAGAGAATTACTTATTATCCACAAATTCATACTGTAAGTTGCTACTGAACGCCTCAATGATCAATTCCAATGCCCTCTCCCTCGTCGAACCCCTTCATTCGATCCAATTGAAATGGAAAAATAAAATTGACGGTTAATTGAGATAGAAAAAAACAAAATTTACTCTCCAGAATGAGGTTTGAGTGTACCTTTTCTCATATAAAGCATCAATAGCTTGATCCAACAGAGAGTCCTTTTCAACTTCCTCCGTTCCTCCAATCGGCATCCGATCAGACCTCATCGTATAGGACGAGCTCACACTATCGGCATCGTCGCTATCAAACATTCCGACATTCTTACGCTGCGAATTACCTACCCAAATTTTAACATAAAAAACATGAAATTGCACAATTTTAGAACCCTAATCAATCAGCAGCTTTTGATTAGACAAAACCCTAACAATTAACCATGGAAAACGAAAGAAGGAGCTAGCTCACGCTTCCCCATCTACGGAGGAAACTCTTCAATCCTGAGCTGGAAACGTCAGAAAAAGGTCAAAAGCAATCTGGAATTGATTTCTACAATTGAAGACGGAGGCCGGCAGGAAGAACAAATCGAGTTTCTTCCGGAAGAGGATTTAGCGGCCATTAAAGGATTGAAGATCGGAACAAATCCAGGAGCTGGAAATGCGAAAATGACGAGAGAGAGGCTATGGAACTGAAGCAGCTGAGAACGAACAGCGTCAAGCCTCCATGACGCAATTCGTTCAAGGGGTCTTCTTCCCTCTGACGCCGGCGCTCTGGGGAATAGAAATACAAATACAGTGATATTTTCAAAAAATAGGGGAAAAAAAAAAATTGATTTAAAAAACGTGAAAAATTAGCAGTTGCCAGAGTTTATTCAGTTTGGGTGGTTTGGAATATTCGGGTAAAAAAAGGAAGTAAATACGTGGCATATTTGTATGAGCGGAAAAGTGCCACGTCATGATCCAGGTGGTTGATGGAGTACACCTGGATAGCGGATAAGAGATGTCCTCCAAACGACGCGTTTCTTGTCGGCTTTTATTCAAGGGCGGGATAAATTTATATTTTAGAAAATCACCCCTTAAATACACGATTTTGTATAAAATCAACTCTTAAATTAAAATTTTAGGAAACCGCACTTTAAAAGCTAAGTGCAGGCAAAAGACCATTCATCCCACTTTTTACGTTAAGTTTGATATTAAAAATGTAAAATTATCATTTTGTTATCACAAATATTCCAGTTTATCTCTTGGTAATTTTCAGATGTTTTATCTTTAATTTAGTTGGTTTGAATTTGATCATCTTTGATTTAATTGGTTCAAAATTTTCCTAAATGTTCATCATTTACCTCTCGATCTTCTCTTCAAAGGGAAAATGAAAGTTGTCTAAGGACAATCTCCCTTTTACCTTTCAAATATATTAAAAGTACAAGGTAAAAGTATAAGGTGAGATGCGTGGTTTTTTGCAAACATCTAACTTTTTAAGAATGATTTTCTAAATAATTTAATTTAAGGGATAATTTTGTGCAAAATAGTGTATTTGTAGTGTGATTTCCTTTGGCCCGGTATAAATTAATATGGTCAACGCTTTTGTAAGGTGTTCTTTGGGCCGGCCCAATTGACCGACCTGGAGGCTGGAGGAGATATATTGCCCAGTTAGGATATGTTAGTTAGTGTTTGGCAAATCACATTTATAGGTTCAGGTTAAAAATCTTAAAAGCTCAAAAGATATTTAATAAAACTTTAATTAATTGATTTATTTATTCCATTTAAGATTCAAAATTTTCTACTAGGCAACAATTGAATACTACCTAACATTACTTCATAGTAACAATACTTTCTCTACTAATGCATAATGTGATCATGAAGTTGATAAATAGCTTCTTGATATAGTTTTAAAAATGACATTTATCTTTTTATTATTTTTCTAGGGTTTATAAAATTTTAATAAAATAACAAGTCAACGCTACGGATGTAAAACTACATATACAATCCACCTATATATATACCAAGTGACATTTGTGATGCAATTGATAAAAAAAAAATTGACAACTTTATATGGGGATCGACTTCAGGGGACAAAAAAAAATCCACCTCCTTAGCTGGGACACATTCACAAGCCCGCTTCAGGAGGAGGGTCTCAGAATGCGCCCCATGAGAGCGGCTAACCAAGCCATCTTGGCCAAACTCAGCTAGAGGCTCTTCAATCGCCGTTTGTGCTTTGGAGCCGTATTGTAAGGGGGCATCGAGAACCTGGAGGAGTATTGTACATGAGGCAGAATTGTTCACGCCGAACTTGAGATCAACTGTTAAGGTGTGTTGTTATAAAAAAGTGAATGATTATACCTTTTGAATTTTTTGCAGACTAGTACTCGGACTCATGATGTAGTCGATTATATATCTTGGAATCCCCATCAATATTTAAAAAAAAATTAAAAATATACTAGTATAGAGTAGTGTTAGGCAAACCTAAGATGCTACAAAATAGAATCCCTAAAACCTTGATTTGGGAAGAGAAAAAGCTCTCTCTTCTCTCTAGTAAATCTAGAGAGAGAGGGAGTCTTACATCCGGCTCCGGCCGTTCAACCTCGGCCCCGGCCACCCAACTCCGGCTCCGGCCGCCCAACTCCGGCTCCGGCCGCCCAACTCCGGCTCCGGCCGCCCTAACCCGGCTTCGGCCGCCTCTTACATGAGTCTCGTCTCCCTCTCTTTCGGGTTCGACGTCTTGTTTCACATCCCTTCAAAGGTCTATTTGTACTTTTGATTCAAATGTTTGGCTTTGGGCTTCCTGCGTCCATGGTCGAATCTTCTCTTGCATCCCTACTCCGGTCACCCTCGTTGTCGTTTTCTCCTACCCCTCTCGCGCAGCCCTTCATCCTCCTTCTGGATCTGGTTTCCTTTCGATCCGGGTTGGGTGTGTTGGTATCCGTCGATTTATGAAATTAATTTGGGGGTTTTACCTTCCGTCTCCTTCTCGCCCCGCTGACTCGTTCCGATTGTCTTCGTCGGTGATCTTTGTGAGTCGCCTCTTCAGATTTACTTATGCGGAGACCTTTAATTCCACCTTTCCTTCCTCCCCCGTCCGCCGACGTCCCTGACCAGCCGATGACCTTGTCGTGATGGCCTTCCTCCGTGCTTTCATCTTCTATGATGGCGTGTGGGAATGGTTGTAGGATGTAGCCCTTGGCTTGCACGCCAAGCCCCATTAATTTCTTTTTTCTCTTTTTTTAAAAAGGGAAAAAAGAAAGGGAAAATAAGCCATCCGCCCGAAAGGGTTTGAGTAAATCCCGTAAGGGTTTGACGATATTTTTGTAGGTGAGGAAATTCCGAATTGGATCCGTAGTGTTTGGCAGGTTGCTGAATTGCTTGGTGGTGTGATGGTGGGGCTTTCGAGGCTAGCTGTTTCTGAGCGGTGTTTCTTCTTATTTGTCGACGTGCGAGAGGTTATGGACGTGATCGAGACCTGATGGTTCATTGACAGAGTCCAAATATGAGGTTTCCACTTTGTTCCCCGGGGATCCCCTGCGTTGCCTCTACTAACTGATGGATGAGTTGCCGGCTTGCCGCACACTACTTCGGTTCTTTCATCTTTTACTAGTCTTTGCCTTTATTTGCACTCTTGTAATTTGTCGGCTCTGCCTTATTGTTGGTTTATGTCTTTAGCTTATTTTGACGGTTTATCCGTCGCCGAGTTCTTCGACCTATCGACCACCGGACCTGTCCGGGAGTCGAATTCTTACTTAATCAAAAAAAAAAAAAAAAAAAAAAATAGAATCCCTAAAAAAGAGGTGTGTTGGATCATAGTTTACGTTTCCGAGTAAACACAACTAAATTAATTGCATTTGATTACAGAGTATATACCATATACCCAACAAGTGTCAACTCCAAAACAAAACAAAAAATATCGAACAAGTGTGCAAATAAAATGTTACTGTAAGGCTAACTCCAATGGCATTGTTGCACATTTTGATGCAAATTGTGCTCAAATGGTTACTTTTGATTGTTTAAAATGTGCACATTTGCACACAAAGTGCTCAAATATAAGCACATCACCTCCCCATGTGCAAAAACTTTTTATCACTTTTCAATAAAGTAAAGTCATCTTTATTGGTTGTTTTTTTACTGTTTTCTTTTCCTTTTTAATTTAATCATATTTATTTAGAGATAGGTGTGTATAAAATGCACATTTAACCAATGGAGTAAAACATCAAAAAGTGATGTGCATTTTTAATCACCTTGTGCAAATATGTACATTTGCACACTTAACCATTTTTTTTTGGTAAAACTGCACACTTAACCATTGGAGTTAGTCTAAGTAGTTGTATTATGTAGAATTAATGGTCGGCCACTCAACCTCCACGTACACTGCTCACTTTATTTTTTTACTATTTGATTTTTACTTATTCAGTGTAGTTGAAGATTCAAGTAAAAGAAAATACAAAGAATAAGTATCAACGAATATACCATGTTAATTAACTTTTTTTTTTAAATATACTACTAATATTAATTAGTTTCAATGAGAGCCAATTGCATGCCAAAATAAAATATGATTAGTGATATTATAATACTATGATATATATACCTTATTGTAGATTATCAATTATCGTACATATATACTACTTAACATAGTATATATAGTTTGATATTATCATATTAGTTAGATATAGATCGATATATTCCCATAAATGATGAATAATTTGTGTAATTTTTTTTTACCTTTTCTTATAATTAGATTCCTAGGATCCACTATGTTAAGAAAATTTTTACTATTTAGATTCTTATCTTATGTCTTAGTATAGAAAAATCGTTGGATTAAAATATAATGAATGATAAAGGTAAAATTGTACATTCATATATATTTTAACATCAAATTTGGCAGAAAATGTCTCGAGGGCCGAGGGGTGGCACAATCCTAACAAAATACTTTTAAGGGGTGATTTTTGCAATTTATATTTTTGGGGGTGGTTTTGTGCAAACCCCCTAAATATAAGGGGTGGGTTTTCTGCCATTTACCCTAATTATATATGTAATTCAAGTTGTGTAAATACTGTAATTTGAGTATAGTAATATATGGTTATCAACCAACCATATGCATAATGCATGCATATATAAGATTATATAGGCAAGTCAGATATAGTCATATAGGTTTCCCCTAATAGTTTACAAATTGATCATACAGTATACATCACGTACGGACCACTAGCTTGCTTTTTTTTTTTTTTTTTTTTTTTTTGATTAGGAAAGAATTTGGGTGGGTAAGCCCTACCCGGCGGCATCCTTGCGGATAAGGTCTAGTAGACCGGGGTTATTTTGAATATCGAATCCTAGGACAGAGCGGCAAAGGTGTGCAACCTTATCCGCCACTCTATTGCCCATATGAGGTACGTGGAAGTACTGAACTTCCTTCACTGTTGATAGCAGGACTTGGACGTCTGAGAGGATTAGCTTGATCTCCCAAGGGCAGTTAGCTTTCTTGTTCAGGTAGTCTATGATGATCTTACAATCCCCTTCGACTTGGAGTCTTTCTATGTTGAGTTGTATAACTTTTTGGACCCCTATTTTGAGCGCAAGAGCCTCTGCTGTAATTGGCTGCTGTTTCCCAACATTTCGGTGCTGAATGGAAACCGGGTGACCTACCCAATCCCTAATAATGATACCAGCAGTACTATCTCCATTAGAAATGGTAGAACCATCGAAATTGAGTACCTTTACCAAAAAAAAAAAAAAAAGTCTTTTAGAAATTACATGTTTTTTTTTAAAGTTAAAAAATATAGTAAATTTTTAAAAAAATCATAATTTTATATAATTATTAATTACTACTAATAACTATAAAATTATATATAAAAAATTAAAATTATGCTTTTTAAATAATGTGTAAAAGGACTACATTTTTAATAGCAGTATATTTTATTATACTTTAACATCATATCAAAACGATATTCGATTTAATTGGTACGAGTAGTAACTCAATCTCAATGGACTCAAAAAGTCTTATATCATGCAAGTATATAACTATTTTTTAGATAGAAAAATATATAGAATTAGCCCCGTGTCTAAGGTACAAGGATGAAATATTTCCTCTACAATATCGAAAAAATAGCTTCATATTTATCATTTGTTTGAGAACATATATAGAATGTGAGAAAAAACTAACTACTTTTGAAAACTTGTAGAAAGTGGAGTCTAAAAACCTCCAGAAAGTGAAGAATGAACGGTCGAAAACAAACCCAATAGATGTCAACATAAATGACATGTAAGTGTCATATGAGCGTATGAGTGTTATTCGAGTCGAACGAGCCGAGTAGTGAGCTGCTCATACTCGGTTCGGTATTGTTCAAGTTCGAGCTCGAGCTCGGCTCGAATTTTACTCGAGCTTAGAAGTAAACTCGAACTCGGCTCGCGAGTATTTGAACAAGTTCGAGCTCGTTTTTAGCCGAGCTCGAGCTCGAGCTCGTTTAAGCTCATGTTATTGTTTTACCTTGAATTGTTTTTGCTGGAAGTTCGTTTCTGAGCTCGATTTTGGCTCGTTTTTGAGCTCGTTACTGGAGACACACGGGAAGAAACCCTAAAACTAAAGGTGAAAAAGCTCAGGGGGGAAATTGTCCGAGTAATACGAGCTACTCGAGCTCACGAACCTGCTCGAACTCGGCTCGTTTTTCAAATATGAACGAGTTCGAGTCGAGTTTTTCGAGTCGAATCCGAGCGGTTGGTGTCCGCATAACACCCCTATATGAGCGTAAGGAGGTCATGAATTAAAGAGGTAAATATGGTGACGGTCCGTATATAATAACACTAGTTTATATGCTTATGTTTAACTAAAAATGTAGGTCCCACCAGATCTACGGAGTTTCACGTCAACAGCGTATAGAGAGAAACGGGGTCTTAATATGGAAGTCAAAGTATGCAGGTTTTTTTGTTTTGAATATATATTTTGCAGATAGATCAGACAGATATATACTCCCTTTATTATTACTGTATTATTATTTGATTTATTATTGTTGCTATAAACTAAAGATGTATACTGTGCGTGGGTAATAGGTGATGAACATGAATAGTAATCGAATAATTGGAAGTCAACTAAAATGAATCCCACAAGCCCCACCTTCCATCTATATATTCATCATATGGTACGGTCTATCAGAGTCTCTCTTATCTCTCTACCTATAGCCTTCCTAAAATTGCATAAAACCACCTTTTTTGGAGCATTTGCAAATACCACCTCTTGTTAACAATATTTCATTTAACCATACAAACTTATGTTTTTGTGTGTGTGTGCGTGCGTGTGAACAACGGACATTGTTCTTGTGTATAGGAATCTTGGTCGAATCATAAGAAACGGTGTTATATTGGGGTTATTTTATTTTATTTTAATTACTTTCGATATTGGAAGATCCATATATAATATCCAGCCGTGTGGAGGGGAGCCATCAGAGGTATGGCCATCATTGTTGAAGTTTTTGGAGGCGATGAACATTATGAGGGTGCCATTGGAAGTCTTTAAGCTAGGCATATGAAATTCATCACCTTTTATTGTTTACATGCATTTGGCAAAAATATAATTGTGGTTTATTAGAGCATTTTGATCAACGACTTTTTTATTTGGGGGGTTTTGAGGTTTTTAAATAATTTTAAACATTTTTTTCTTGTCCAAAAGAGTTTCTCTGTCTCATTTTTCAAAATGAAAAAGTAGCCGATAAAAAAAGTTAAATGTCTCTCCAATTCTTCAGAATTGAGAAGTTATTGAAATTTAAGTAAAAATAATTAATTTAAAAAATATGTATTTTTTTATATTTATATTTTGAAGAAACCAATGGAGATGATCTTATGTAAACAATTGCAAATTGGAGAAATTAAACTCTCTTGTATGACCCTCTTCTATAGTGGCGCGGTTCATGTTGGTTAATTAGTTAATGTTAATTTTGCCATTTTGTCAATAAATTAGGGATATATGTTGTTTTGTGGGCTAAAAGCCTAAAATTGTGTGTTTAAGTATTAATGGTGCTCTAAATTTATATATAGCTTAAGGTACGAGTTGGGGATTTGTCAGACTATATATATTCCCCTAATTTTATGGGTATAGACATGTAGCTATATATGTTTGGCAATAATAATAATAATAATAATAACAACAACAACAACCATAATAATAAGGTTTTTCCATTCTAGGTCTTTGGGCACGGGATCAGAAGTTTTATTTGGAAAACAATTTTAAGAAACGCCAAAATAACATAATTTTGAAAAAAAATCTTAATAAAGTTTTTAATTCTATACCCTTGAAGTATAGAATAGAAAAACTGAATAATAAAAGGTTTAGTGCTGGATATAACTTCACTAGATAATTGATACATCTACTCCAAGGAGCTTTTGTATCTGATAGAGCAATCCAGAATAATATACTCATAGCACATGAAATCTTTCACTCCTTAATTTCGTACCCGTAATAAGGGTGGCCACGAGTGGATTGCAATGAAGTTTGATATGGAAAAGGCCTATAACGAAGTAAGCTGGAACTACACAAGACAAGTACTCCAAAAGTTTGGCTTCCACGTACCCACATTTAGTGAACATGAATACATGATTATGGAATGTGTAACCACAGTCTCCTTCTCTGTTCTAGTTAACAATGGCACTACAGAACCTTTCAAGCCTTTTCGGGGATTACTTCAAGGAGATCCTCTCTCCCCATTCTTTTTTCTCCTTGGAGCTGAAGTCCTGGCTCAAAAACTTTCACTAGAAGCAAACTCCAACAACAACGATGTGGGATTTAGATTTGGTCACTCCGTCCCGCGAATCCCTTTCCTAGCTTTCGCAAACGACATAATAATTTTCAGTAAAGAAAATAACTCAGCGTGCCTAAAAATCAAGGAAATCATTGAAGATTATTGTAAATACTCAGAGTAAAAAGTTAATTATCATAAGTCATCATTCCAAACCACCCCAGGCATCCTTAGATCAAGTTTTATTTGGAAAACAAATTTTAAGAAACGCTAAAATAACATAATTTAAAAAAAAAAATCTTAATAAATTTTCTTATTCTATACCCTTGAAGTACATAATAGAAGAACTAAATAATAAAAGGTTTAGTGCTTGATATAACTTCACTAGATAATAGTATAGTTTTAACAAGAAAGATAAGAATAAGTGGTAAAAGTCAAATGCAAACAATATATCTTGACGAAGTATCGTTTTTCCATAGTTGAGGATAAATGCAATGTTGAAGGAGGCGGTTGAGAGGATGTCGAGCATCTCAGAGAGACGAAGATAGATGAGGAAGGTTTCAGCACAAAAATATTGTGCTAACATTTTAACTTAATTAAAACAAGATTATGAACTTTTATTTAATTATATTTATATTGGTGTACTATAATATTATTTTCCCAATGAAAAAAAATTCCTTGATGAATCTTAAAGAGGTCCTAAGCCCTCGTTAGTTACTAGCCTCTAGATCCAAGAATCTCGAGTCTAGTACTATTTGTCCTAAGAATTGAAGGGACAAAATTATAATGTATAAACCGCATTAATTAATATTAATTATAATATAATCAATAAATCAAAAATAAAATAAAATAAAATAAAGGGTGGGAAGGTTTTGTATAAACCATAGGCCGTATATATAGTAATATAGGTGCACGTGAAGGAAGCAAGAGCACTATGACAAAGAGAAATTGTGTTGAGTCCAGTCAAAGTTAATGCGTTGCCAGTTTTCACCTCACTTACCACAATTTTTTAGGGTAAATTACATAAAATCACCCTTAAAATAGGTGAGTTTTCACAAAACCACCCTTAAAATAAGTGAGTTTTCACAAAACCACCCTTAAAAATAAAAGTTTGCTGAAAACAACTCATAAATGTACTTTTCTTTCAAATAACTACCCATGACCATTTTTATGTGTAAAAAGCTATAATTTTTTTAAAAGTTTTTATATTTCTTAAATGTTTTTGTTATTTTATTATATAATTAGGCTACTTTGAATACAAAAAATGAGAATTTAAGATTTTTAAAACACTTTTTACACATAAAAATAAGGGTTAATGGTGGTTCTTTGAAAGAAAAATAGGTTTATGGGTGGTTTTTTATAAAAATTTATTTTAAGGGTGGTTTTGTGAAAACTCACATATTTTAAGGGTGTTTTCTTGTAATTTACCCTTTTTTTATTTAGGGTTATGCACTCAAACAAACAGACCCTAAATCTATTTCAATTATAGTACTATGATATTTATCCAGTAATCATTGCCAGTTGTGGAAAAAATAAATGGATGTATATAAGATCCGTTCGTTATAAAAAAAAATAAAAAATTAAAATGTAAGATCCTTGATCTGTTCTAAGAGATTAAAAAGCAAAAAAAAAAAGCAAGACTAAATAAAAAACAAAGGTGGATCAGGGATCCTCCCTTGGTATATTAGAAAAAAATGAAGAAAGACAATAAAATACAAGGACGGATCATAAACCTGCCCTATAATGCCCCAAAACATGGATAGGTCCCCCAAAACATGGATAGGTCTAGGACCTGTTTGTGTATTTTGTTTAAACCTTGTAATGACGTACTATGGAGTGCTTATAACCTGCGCCTGGTGCATTTTTTTTTAACCGAAAATTATTTGGCTGAAATGGAAAACTCAAAACATAGCCAAGAGCATCCTAACGGATGAGCGAAGCAAGATCAGAGTCGTCAAGGAGAGAAGAGTTGGAGAAGACAAGGTCAAAATGCGATAAACGATCACTGACTTGATTGATTCCGTGTAAATGTGATGAATCCGGACAGTGACAAAAGATTCCAAAGAGAGATGAATCACATATGAGCATCTCTGGGTGTGTTTGGATTCCATTGCATTTTCATTATAATGCAATTATTTTACATCGTTTTATGTGTCCGTTTGGTTGTAAAAATAAAAATCTTGTAAAAACCGAGGTAAAAACCGTAATTTAATCAAATAATCACATAAATCGAGTTAAAATAATTGCATTTTAATTAATATATCGTGGAATACAAAAATATCATAATTTAAACGCCTTAAATTTTTTTTGTTAACCAAACACTGCCTTATCATTTTGATTATAAACATAATGCATTTGGAATCCAAACACCATCTATATTCCCAGGAATCGACCCGTTGAAATCCCCTATAACACTTTACGTGTTACACTCATTATTTCGGGTATAAATTTATATTTGAAAATTTTGAAAAATTATATTTATACCCTATATACTTATATTAACATGTCTATAAACTTTTATTTTAAAAATATATGTTTTAGAAAAATAAAAAAATTATTTTCTAAAATAATCAATCTTTTAATTATTCATAATTTTTAATAATCATTTTTCAAAATAAATTTTTATAAACATGTTAATATAAGTGGATAGAATATAAATATAATTTTATATTTTTTATAATATAAATTTATACATAAAATAATTAAGTGTAACACCGAGTGTAACACCCGGTGTTACAGGGGATCCTCCCTGAGAATCGACCAACAAGATCCATTGAGATAATTGATAACCATAAGATTATCTCATTCAATATAATTATTTCCTTATAAAAAAATATACTATCTGCTTTATAAAGTTATGGACATATATCACACATATTTACATTGAAGAAAATTACAGTTTATGAAAAAGTTAGCCGTTTACAAAACAAGAGCACAATTTATGGAAAACACAACATCCCTCCATGTCCATCTCCTCCTCCACTCCACCACTACAAATCAGGCGCTTTTACATTCCCCTTCAAACCCTCCAAAATCGTGAATTTAGCAGTTAATTAATTCACCTTACCACCACCATCTTCAACTGCTACTACTAGCTTGTTGTACTCCCACCATTGCCCCTCCTTTTATACATCATCTCTTCCTCCTCCATAACTTCCCACACTGCAAAACCCCCAAATTAACAATGGAGACTCCATCCACCTCCTCTTCACTCTCCCTCTCCAGCTTGCTCTGCCAAGAATCAGGACCCATTTTCTTCCCCCAAGACCAAGAAAATGGCGTCTCGGATTCGGAGGATGAGTATGTACAGTTGCTCCTGCAGAGGGAGAAATCCGACTCATCATCACTTCTTCCATCTGATTTGTTTGATTGCAATCTGTCGAAAATCGCCCGTCGAGACGCCATCCATTACATTCTCCATGTTAGTCCATCTCTCAATTTGATACCATTTCGTTTGACGCAATGTGTTGATTGCTTTTTGTTTTTTTGACAATGCAGATTAAAGACTGTCTGGGGTTCGAATCCCAGACGGCCTATTTGGCAGTTACCTATCTGGACCGATTCGTTTCGCTGCGAAACATAGATGTGAGTTTCAACTCCTTTTGAATTCATACAAAGTTGTTGATTTTACAGTGAAATTGAAATTGGGGGTGATTGAATTGGGCGCAGGCCGAAAAGGGATGGGCAACTGAGCTGCTATGTATGGGATGCTTATCACTGGCTGCAAAGCTCCATGAATGCAATGTCCCTGGATTATCATCATTTCAGCTTGGAAACTTCAGATTTGAAATCAAAGCCATTCAAAGAATGGAGCTCCTAATCTTGACTACATTGGAGTGGAAGATAGCCTCAATCACTCCTTTCGCCTTTTTACCATACTTCGTCGATAAGCTCTTCTGTAGGCCTCCCCATGGAAGCACTTTCAGTAGGATCTTGGAACTCATTAAAGGTAGTTTTTTTTAACTGTTAATGTTTGTTGCTTATGGATGTGAATTGAATTGGTTAATCATTTAAAGGAAATCGTAATCCGATACAGATATCAGATTGATGGATCATTACCCATCTGCAATAGCTTGTGCTGCTGTTTTGATGTCAATAGATGAGAGTTTGACAAGAAATTCGGTGTATTCGAAGATCAAGGCCTTACCTTACAGCCGATTTCTTGACATTGTGAGTGTTTTTTTTTTATCTGTGTACATGTTTCAAAATTAAGACAATGTTTTTACAAGTTTTAGTTTGTTTTTGAATGCAGGATGATGTTACAGTTTGCTACCTAATGATGCAGAAGTTAGACAGAACTAAGATACTTAAGTTGTTACGGTTTGACACTTCTTCTGCTATTAGTAGAAAAAGGAGGAGGCTCTCATTCAGTGACAGTGATGATAAAACTGAAGTTTTAACCGGGTGACGACATGGATGTGATTTAGCTACTTTTGCTTGATAACATATCAAGTTGATTTCGTCGGTAAACATAACATATTAGATGTAAAAGCGCCAGAAGTTTTAAGGGTTGCGCGCGCTTTGGATGCTGAACACTGATGTCTGTGATTTGATGCACAAGTGTTGGATGTTGCACATCATACAAGTTTGTAAAGTTGAACATTGATTGGATTTTGTTTGAATGTCTTTGTGCCTTTGAAGGTGGGTCCTTCACATTCAATGTGAAACTTGCCTACTTTTGAAGGGCCATCAAAAAAATTTGTGCCTATGGAATGGAATCTAGAGAAAACTTGTTTATTTATCTTTGATCCTAATGAATGTAAATTTTTCCTCAAAAAAAAATATGAATGTAAATTTGTGGTATTAGTTTGAGACGAGATGTAATCGGGCTGCAGATGTTTAGAGTTAGGTGTGTCCGTTTGACTACGCTTCTTTTCTGTCCTCTATTATGCATCTTTACTGGCTCGATCATTTTCCTACTCTGTGACCTGTTTCACATGGTTCTTGTCTTCTTTCGTTCCGGGTCATTTGGAAACACTCTCTCGACTCAGTTGGGATAAAAATGCGTACATCCTGCCCCCCAGGCCCTGCTTAATCGCGGGATCTACTGGGTTATTGTTGTTGTAGTTTGATAGGTTAAATACAATATGAAGTTTTACTATTACCGCGTTGTGTTATATATGCGATAGCATAAAAACATTGGCTTCTATGGCATTTTTAAGATCAAATTTTTTACACTAGGGCACTCAGATTTTGTAAAATGGGCAACATATTCAAAAATCAGTGTCACATCAATAGAGTGGAGCCAAAAAAAATATACAAGGGTGTGGCTGTTTTCATGTTTTGTGTACTCTTTGTTCATTATCTTTGTTGTTTGGTTCAAATTAATGAAGAATTTGCAAATGTCTTTCGGATTTTATGATCACGTTCACATTGTCAGATTGCAATAAACATGCCTTTCAATTTGGCTTTCTTCCAAATAGTTTGCATCTTTAGCTTTCATTAGGTAAACTCAACAAATGAGATCATCTTCATAGGGAAGTCAATAAGAGCCATTTATTTCAGGGCTGAAGCTGTCCAGTAAATCTTGAGCTCAGAAAGCAAGAACAAGAGGATGAGAAATGAGTTGGGTGTCAGTACAATACAAACTATTTGAATCAAAATTCCTGAAAATGTAAAAAATCAATGCAAAACAACAAAGAAAGGAATCCCAAGTATCTCAAAAATGATGAATTTTTTTACCCCAACCTAAAACTTACCTACTGTCACAACCAATTTAACCCCACCGAGTTTGAAATGCACAATTTAGCAGCAAAGCAATAAAACAGAAATTGATGTGCAATTTTGTCTTAAGCTTCTTGTAATCTTATTTATTTTAACATTTGTCAAAATTTTCACCAAGTAAAGAAACAAAAACACATGGATTTGGGTGAAATTGGGGATGACCCTTTGGCTATATGGTCAAAATTTGGCACAGTGATACTGTAGATTCTCAATTGGAGGATTTGTAACACATCAGCCAAGATGGCCTTATTACCATTGGTGAAATCCCCTTCACCAATGGTATAATGTGGTATAATGTGTATAAAGGATGGATAAGCACTCGCGGAAGGAACAATGTACAATCCAAGAGAGTTTAATATAACTTGAACCCGCATTGTTGGTTGTTGCATAATGTTTTAAACAGTGTCCAAAGATGGTCCTAGCCTTACTGCATGATAAAGTGACTGATCATAGAACAATTTAGATAGGAAGAGGAACATTGAGGGTAATGCCAATTGAGTTTCATGGTTGTATAGTATATTTAAGTAGAATTTTTGTCCTTTTATTGGGCATTTGGAGTGACCTCTGGTCCCTCTATATGCGACGACTACTAGACACCAATAAAATCTTAACCGGGGCCTTTTTTTTGCACATGATTTTGAGTATCCGACGAGTTAGGCAATCTGACTTGTGCCTATTACCAAAGTTAGGAACGTGTATAAATATGAAAAATCAATAATAAACGAAACACATATATGTGTTTCGTTTATTATTGATTTTTCATATTTATGAACCGGACCTGGTGGAAATTGGATTCATATAATAAGATGATTGACATTAATTTGTTTCAATCATCATTAAGTAATGAAGAATCCAAGTGCTAAATTATTTGTATTGGGAAATGAAATGCATTTGTGTTAAATTTCGGTGGGCCATATAACATAAGCAGTGGTGGAACCCAATGTATGCAGCAGGAGGTGGTCATGCCTCCCGAGCGGGGAAAAATTATTGTTATATGTAATATATTTTTATGATATGTAAATAGTAAAAGAGCATTTTAACAATTAATTACTCTAGTTTAGTTGGTAAATGGTGATTATTTTAATCAATTAGTTGGGGTTCAAATCTCAATAACTCATTTTTAGTTTTTTTTTTTTAAATTATTGTGTAATTGGTAAAAAACAAATTAAAAAATCTGAAAATCTGAAAATATTTTTTGGCCCTTTCGATCAGAGATGTTAGGTTCCGCCACGGGACATGAGGGTCACATGTCTGAGCGCACCATAAGCTAATCAAGCTGAGCGCACAAGACCGATGGGGTTTCATCCTAAAACCAAATGACATTAGAAGGAGTAGCGTACTGGCATATGCAAAGCTTGAATTCTTTATATTATCAATGTAAGAGGTTCATTTCACATCTTCCACAATTTGTGAGGATGAAGCTGATATTTTAGGAACTCTGGGACCATGGCATTTTCAAGTCATTTAGGCACATTTTCAAATCTGCAAAAATACAAAACTAGTTACCAAACATTTTTACACACTTAACTTTTCTAATGCATAAAATTCGGATACATGATATATGGGCTTTTATATGATGGGCTCATGGTCCATCAAGTGAATAAGGCTTTGAAGAAAACTTTGAATATGAATTTCAACTATGGAGATCCCATAAAGTTGCCGAGAAGAATCTGAAAAAAGGTACTACGGTCCATCATAGGGTAATGATCAATAGTTTGTTATTTTTTTAAAAAACTTTAAAAAAGATATATTTATTTGAAATTATTTACAAATAAAATTGAGTATAATCTAATTAAGGAGATTTTTTTGATAAAATATAAAGGTTTTAGAAAATAATTTGATGAAGATTATAGTTGATGGTCGAGTTAGAATTGGAGAATTAAAGTTTAAATGTAGAAATTATAATGATGGTAAAGTAGAAATTGAAAAATAGACCAGGGATCATATGATAGCAAAATACTTTGAAAACCAATAGGAAAATAACTTTTAAATTAAATTAAAGAAGTAAAAATGAATTTTTGAAAAATGGAATTGAATATAAACTCTGTATAATTGAAAGGTCGAAGGAAAATGACGGACAAACTAATCGTCATGATACAACTAGGAGATCAAACAAATACAAAAAAAGGACACAAATTCAAGTGATCCCAATAAATAAGACTAGCAGATTGAAAATCGGTGAAGATCAAGGAAAGACCACGAATGTCGAGAATATGGAAGTTCAAGAGAATGAGTTGTAAAAATGTAAGCAATGTTCTAAAAGACGCTTGACAAATGCTTGACTGTGGGGCACTATCAAGTGCCAAGACGGTTTGACCCCTTCTTGACGGATTCTTGGCGGATAAAATAGATTTTTGTTATTTTGTTATATTTATGTCTTGATCATATCCAAAACTCATATAATATAATAAAATATACATTTTCAAAGTTATTAACATCTTTCAATAAATAAAAAAAATCATACAAATTAATTAATTAAATAAACATCATGATCATTTTAACAAGTGTTAGATTAAAACATAAAATCACGTAAACATGTTCTAATAAACATCACAATCCATAATTTATACATTAACAAAATAAAACAACAAAAATCAATCCCGAATTCTAAATAAACCATCAAAGTGTCAAACGTCAAGCACTTTGATGGTGTCTTGTTAGCTAGTGTACACCAAATGTCTTGTTGTCTTAGCGGTAACTAGACAAACGCCAAGACCGTTTTTTAGAAAAGTGAATGTTAGATAACCATTAAGAAAAAATTCGAGTTCAGACAAGTTTTTTTTTTTTTTTGATTAGGTAAAAATTCGGATGGGGATCCTATCCGAAAGCACCCTGTCGGAAGAGGTCAAGAAGACCTGTATCTAAGTATAGCTCTGGCCCCCTGGTAGAGTAGCAAAGGTGTGCAACCTTATCCGCTACCCGGTTACCAATACGGGGAATATGTGATATATATACTAACATTCCTTATTCCTTTGAGAAGGCTTTGGATATCTGACATAACAATTTCTATTTCCCAAGGACATCCAACCTGTGATCTTAGATAGTCCGTGATAATCTTAGAGTCTCCTTCTATTATTAGATCGGTTATGTTTAGTTCTCTCGCTTTTTCTATCCCTAGCCGTAGAGCTAAAGCTTCCGCTATAAGGGGTGATTTTCCACCATTAGCTTTTCCGTCAATGTTGATTGGGTCTCCATGCCAGTCTCTGATGATGTATCCAATGGAACTGTTTGTGGTTGATTGAAATGATCCGTCAAAGTTTAGCTTATATTTGCCCTCCGGAGGTTTCCTCCATCGGTAGGTTTTCCTATTGTTCCCAGAAAGCTCTTTTCCATTACTTTGTTTTTGTATGCTGTCATCCTCCATTGCATTCCATCTACTAGATTTTCTCCAATTATCAATATTGTTCGTGATCATTTTCTTGATAGCATCTGCAGAGGGGATGGTTTCATTTCTAAAGATTGTTTGATTCCTTCTAAACCAAATGGTCCACCATCGGATTGTTATATGTTGTTTCTTCTCCATCGGAAGAGTGGAGCCTAAAATTTGTAAAATTTGATTCATATCTCTGTTTTCTATAATTAGGTTGTTAATGTTTTGAGATATTTGTCCAGAGAATTGTTGTTGGAAATTGTTGATGGGACATTCAATGAACAGATGAATATCATCCTCCACGAACTGGTTGCACAAGATACATGTGTTCGGTACCGCCACCCCTTTTTGGGCCAGTCGGGTAGCCGTGGCGAGGCCTTTTTGTTTTATTTTCCAAACAAAGTTCTTAACTTTGGGCGGGGCGTCAAGTTTCCAGATCCATGAGAACTCATCCGACGGTCTTCGTGGTGTGGATGAGATTAAGGCACTTGTCGTTGTGAACTAACCCTTTTTGGCGGGCCACCAATACAGTCTGTCTGTGAGGGGGGTGATTGGCAAGGGAATTTTTATAATATCCTCTACTATGGACTTAGGAAGCACCGTTTCAAGTTTTTCCTTCCACCATTGTCCTCCTATTATGAAATTACTTACGAAATCATGTGGATTAATGTTATGTTGAGAGTCAATTTTGTCTTTTAGAGGTGTGGTATATCCACCCAATTATCTTCCCAAAACTTAATTGATTTCCCATCCCCACCTGCCAGATGAGTCCCGTTTTGAATTTCGGGATTAGATGACTCAGTTTCGACCATTGCCACGAGGCATTGCCTTTTCTAGAGTAGTTGAGGATGTGGTTTCCTTTCAAATACTTCTATTGTATGATTTTGACCCAGTTATTTTCCGGTTCAGCCAGAATTTTCCAAAGGAGTTTTAATTGAAGAGCTTCATTCATATCTTTGGTTTTTCTAATTCCCAGTCCTCCATCCCGTTTTGATTTACATATTTTGTCCCAACTGATTAATGGGCTATGTTGCGCATCTTTGTTCCAGAAAAAGGTTCTGTTGATTTGATCTACTTGTTTGTGGACCGCAGTTGGAAGCATGAAGCTCTGCATTGAGTATAAAGATTTTGATGATAAATTAGACACTATTAGGGTTGCTCTGCCTTGTTGAGAAAGGGCATTAGCACGCCATTTACTCAATTGGTCTTTTGATTTCATAGCATTTCGCCAAAGGTTTCCTTGGTAACCCTCCCATTTATGATGGGACAACCTAAGTATTTTTCCAGATTTCGTTCAAGGGGTATGTTTAGAATCCATTCTAGGTCTCGAGCTCTTGATCTAGGAATACCTGGGGTGGTTTGAAAGGACGATTTGTGGTAATTGATTTTTTGCCCCGAGAATTTACAATAGTCTTCAATTATCTCTTTAACTTTTGAACATGCAGAATTACTTCCTTTCGAGAATATTATTATGTCGTCCGCGAAGGCTAGGAAAGGAACACAGGGGCCCGAATGGCCAAATTTAAATCCGATGCTGTTGTGGTTAGATTCTGCCTCCCTTGAGAGTTTACGAGCAAGAATTTCTGCCCCGAGCAGGAAGAGAAACGGGGAGAGGGGGTCCCCTTGCCTCAAACCCCTAGAAGGTTTGAAAGGATCCGTAGGTCCGTTGTTTACTAACACGGAGAAAGAGACTGTGGTCACACATTCCATAATAATATCCACAAATTTTTGGTTGAATCCAAATTTTTGAAGAACTGTTTTCGTGAAATGCCAATCTACTCTGTCGTATGTTTTTTCCATATCAAGTTTTATTGCAGCCCATCCCTTGGTACCTTTTCTAGTACGAAATGAGTGGAATATCTCGTGTGCTATTAGGATATTGTCTTGGATTGCTCTGTCGGAAACAAAGGCTCCTTGTAATGGGTGTATAAGTTTTCCTATTATTAGTTTCAGTCGTTATGTTATTATTTTTGAGATGATTTTATATAAGGTAGAACATAGACTAGTCGGGCGATAGTGTGTTGTCATGGAAGGGTTATCAATTTTTGGTATGAGGGAGATAAAAGTGTGGTTAATTTGTTTTAGCATTTTGCCAGAGTGAAAGAAAGCTTTTGTAGCCCGGACGATATCAGAGCCAATGATGTCCCAATAATTTTTGTAGAACTCAGCCGTCATTCCATCAGGGCCGGGGGATTTGTTGTTCCCCATTGAGAAGACTGCTTTTTTTATTTCACTGTTTGTTGGTTGTTGAATAAGTGATTTGTTTTCCTCTTCTGTAATAATCGGGTTGATTTCTGAAAGGTATACTTCTAATTGGGGGGTTCTATACATTTGTTCCCGATTAAATCTTTTCTCAAAGTCTCTTTGAATTTCCCTTTTAATGTTTTCATTGCCAATTATGTTTGTTCCTTCTGCGGAGGTGATTGTTCTGATTATCTTTCGATTTCTTCCCCCTATGGCTCCTCTATGGAAATAGACAAGCTTATTGATAATATATAATTTCGGATTTTTTTTTTTAAAAAAAAAAAGAAATCTCCCAAAGATGAAAGATGGCCGTGATATTTGGGATACGAGACAAACACGTGGAAATTTCCAGTCTTTTTGGGCCCATTAAACCTACGGGCGCGAAAACAAGCCACCCGGATGTAATTTGTGAAACCAGAAACTACCCTTTATGGATTTATTCCCCCTAAAAATAAAATTGAAAAAACGGGAAATGAATTTAAAACGAATAATCAATGTGCGAAGGAATATCACTTTATTCACATCCATCCATCCATACGGGAAAAAATATCAAATATCAAATATCAAATATCAAATGGACGGTTATCCGATTATCCCCCACTTGTTCTCTCTCCTCCCCACCATAAAAACGACACCCATCCCTTTGTTTCCCCCAAAACGAAACCCCCCACACACAAACAAGATCGATTGATTCATACACAGAGAGAGATGGGAGTTGTGATAATCGATGGAGCCACAGTCCGATCCTTCGTGGAGGACGAAGACCAGTTCACGAAGAGCGTCGACGAGCACTTCTCGACGCTCGACCTCAACCACGACGACGTGCTCTCGCGGTCGGAGCTCCGCGCGGCGTTCGAGTCGATGCGGTTGATTGAGTCGCACTTCGGCATCGACGTAGCCACCGCGCCGGAGCAGCTCACCAAGCTCTACGACTCCATCTTCGAGGGCTTCGACGGCGACCACAACGGCACCGTCGACCGCCTCGAGTTCCGCTCCGAGATCCGCAAGATCATGCTCGCCATCGCCGACGGCCTCGGCTCCTCCCCGATCCAGATGGTCCTCGAGGAGAACGTCCAGGATAATCTCCTCCAGAAGGCCGCCGATCTCGAGGCCTCCAAGCTCGCTCAGGCCTCCTCCTAATTCATCCTCAGCTCCTTCAATTCCACCATCGAAATCGCTGTAGAGATTTCGGATCTAGATCGAATTCCCGGTAACCCTAAAACGTACGTACGGTGATATCTACTATTTTTCTCTGCCTTTTTTGGTTCAATTCCCTCTTTGTTTGTAAAGATTTCGCTAGCAGTTGAAGACAAAACGGATTCAAGCTAGGTTTGAATGAGATCTAATCCGGAGTTGTATTTTACCATGTATTAATAAGCAATTGATATAAGAGTATGTATGTATGTATGTATACTTTTAGATCTTTACATTCGTGATCTTCTTAGCATTTCAAATCAAATCGTCAATCAAACTACTCATTCAATTGCAATTTGTGATTCATTCTATTTGAAGAGTCACTTTCTGTTATTCATTGAACAAAATATGTGATTGGTGAAGGTCATCTTCATATACAACCATTGTTATTAGAATCTCGATCCAGATCTTTAGAATCCTAAGATCCTACGATCCTAGACAGACGCTCGATCCGGATCTATGCATATGATCTTTTTTGTGTAGGATCTACTATGGGATCTTTAGAATCTTAATCAATCGATGGAATCTTACGATCCTAAGCGATCCTAAAGATCCCATTTTTCTTAACAATTTGTATTTTTTTCAACATTTGTTTTGTTTCCTTGGTTGAGTTTAGGGTGTTTAAATGTACACATCCATGTATGAAACGTGAAAATGGCTTAGAGACAATTTTTTTCGAGTCTTTTAACCAAAATATATTGTGTAACTAACATTTTTTTCCCATTCTAGAACTTTAAATTAATTCACTTTGCTATATATATTTATATATATATATATATTTTTATTTTATTATTTTATTATTTTATTATATTTCGAGGATCTTACGATACCCTAATGAGATCTTAGGATCCGATCCACAAACCCTATTTTGATTCGATCCTAGAATCCCGATCCTAATAACCTTGTACACAACACAACCATGTGTTGCAATTTGCTTAACCAACTTTCCATGAATTTCTGGTAAGCTTGTCTATCACTACTAGTAATATAAACAAACCAAAAACATGCACTCCCCAACCTTTTTGTACCAACCAACATCATATCATTCACTCAAAAAACACACACAAGAAAAGAAAAAAAAAAGAGAGGGTTGATATATATTCACATTCTCAATCATCCCTTTGATTTAAAGCTTTGAAATGTGACCCACAAAGTACAAGCCCAAACAAAAATCCTCTCCCAAATAAGTTATCTTTCTCTCAATATGAGATAACTTACAGCAAAAAGATGGGCATATATGGTGGATGAACATGTAATGTAGGGGCCATAAGAAGCACAAAAGCGAATCAAATCTCCCCTCTTGCAGCGCCATTACCGGATCTTGGCTGCCGGAGAAGCTCTATCAATGCATCCGCCTGTCACACCCAACACATCCCCAACCAAAATTAATCAATGCAACACCCATTTAATCCTATCATGAATATCATTAAATGTTTATTCTAAGTTCAATCATCCCACCTCCAATTTGTCAGGACCTATAATTTATTAGAGCTACATGCATGTTTAATTAAGTGATAATCTAAGTAATCTACCTACTCTCTGCTGACGGTTCTTCCCACTACTGTCAGCAAATAGTGATTCTCCAGGTCAACCCCACACATCACCACCACTACTCAATCTCCTCATCGACTTGATCAATTCCTAATCATAATTGAAAATTCAACCCCAATTTAACTGCAAAATGAAGCTTCTGGTCCCAAATTCCCCACGACCAACCATATTCTAACAGATATTTCTTTCAAAATAAAATTAAAATTAAAAAGAAAATTAAAAGAAAAGCGCACCTTCTTCTTCGCTCGGCTGGTGCCGGACTGGGAAAGCGCCACCAGCGGTGGAATGGCGCCCTCACGCGCCACCATCTTCCGATATAGAACGCAGTCCTGGCATAGATGTAAAAGAATTGCTGCGGATATCTCCTTCTGCCTTTGCGAACCGACCTCTACAAGCTCTACGAGCACCGGAATCCCGCCTTCCTCCACAACCGCCGCCTTCGTTTCTTCAACCGACATCAGCAGGCTAAGAACGTACGCCGCCTTATCCACCATGTTTGATCCGAAATCCGCCATCAGTTCGATCAGAGGCTTGACGATCCCGGCCTTGACGGCTCTCGATTTGTTCTCCTTGACTGAGCAGAGGGAGTACAGCGCCGTGGAGGCGTCCTTTTTGCCTCTGATGCTTCCGGTTTCTAGAAGGCTCACTAGGAGCGAAATCGCTCCCGATCGTCCGATTGAGACCTTGTAAGCGTCGATCTGCGAGAGCCGGAGCAGAGCGCAGGCGGCGTTCTCCTTCGCCGTTGCGGTCCCCGTCCGCAGCGCCTTGACTAGCGGCTTGATCGCACCGCAATCGGCGATCAGCTCCTTGTTCTCGTCGCAGAGCGAGAGGTTGAGAATCGCGGTGACTCCGTACTCCTGGAGCTGGAGATCGGAGGAGGAGATCAGCGAAATCAGGGGGCCGACGGCGCCGGCTCTTGCGATCTTGATCCGATTCTCCGGCTTGTTCTTCGCGAGGAGGCGGATTTCCATCGCGGCTTGCTTCCGTTCATCGATTGATGCGGAATCGAGATCGGACACGAGCTGCCGGATGAGCTCGTCTGCTGAATTCGCGTCGCCGGCGGCGCAGGAGAGCCAGAGCTGGCGAGCATGGGAGGAGGCGCTGGTGAACTCGCCAGAGAGATCGCTGTTGCAGTCGCTGAAGGCGGATGACGATTCGTCGTTGGGGACGAGGTCGCTGAAGTTTCGGGCCATGTAGGTGAACTTCGCCGGAGTAATTTCACTCTCCATAACCGGGAAAGTATAAATTGACCTGACACCGATCTTCGAGAAGTTCTAATTCATCAAAATCAGCCGGTGGACTAATCGAAGACGGTAGAAAAGAAAAGGAGAGACAAAATCAAAATTGGGAATTTGCAGAGGGAGGTTTTTTCAGTTGAGAGGGCGAAGACGGAGAGATATAAAGGGGGGGTTGGTTGAGAGGAGGGCAACATGCCACGTGCGGGGAAAGCGCGGGTAAAAAAGCCTCTTTAACCGCGTGCCTATAATCTTAACGGACCCGGTGGAGCCCACCCTCTTTCTTTAGTTTTACACTTTTACTACTCCGTATTAGTCTAATCTTATTAACCGAGTTTGACCCCCAAAAAAATCTTATTAACCGAGTAATTAACATTGGTTTATCCGCACTACCAAAAAATAAATAAAAGTCCGGTAAACCCATGGGATGTTTATAATTTTATATTCTCACTTATATCCGAAAAATCAAAATTAATTTTATTTTCTAAAGTTGATTAATTCCTAGTAAGCTATGTACTTTATTCGATGGAAAAAATTATCGTTTACCATTAATGTGTATGCTTTTTAAAACTATAAAAATTATAAAATATTTAATTTTATAAATTTTTGAATAATTTTATACATATTAATAGTAACTACGGAGTTGTTAACAAATTTATATAATAAAAAATGTATATAAATAATAGATTATACTTCATCCGTCCCACAATAAATGTCTTTTACTATTCATGCACGTTTTCTTAAGAAGCTAAAAACTATATAAATTATAAAATATCAATATTTTATTAAATATTTTTAAATAATATCATACATATTACTAATAAGTATAGAATTATTTTAAAAAACTAATTAAAAAATAGATATTTTATATAGTTTTTAGCTCACTAAAAAGCATATATGAATAGTCCAAAGACAACTAAAGTATACTCAATTTGGTTGCTAATTGGTGTTATCAATTTGTAAGTTGCGTTTATCTATATATTTTAATCTTTGAGCTTGAATAGTCATGTAGCTGACGATCGATAATATTAAGTCAAGGTTGAAGTTGGGAAAAACTGCTTTTTAACAAGTCATAAATAGCTGACGATCGATAATCTTAGTGGAAGGCGATTGTCTGACCGTCGTTAACACCCTCCGAGTGATCGGTACTTGCCCATGTACAATTGAGATGATGATTACCGATATTCTCGGCCTCTGCAAATCATTTGAGGCCATCGACTTCTCCCACACGTTTATGGAAGACAATCAGGTCGCTGACAGATTGGCGCATGCTGGTTTGATCTCCTCTTTTTCGGTTGAGCAGTGCCCAGCTGAGATTGAGGATCTAGTCCGTAAGGACACCATTGGGCAGTGGTTCAAGTGTTCAATCGAGGTTGACCACCCCAAATTTTCGCCTTGTATCAAAAAAAAAAAAGATCTACTGTAGACTGAACACTTGCAAAATTGAAGGCGTAAAGTAAAATGAATGGTCGGTCTAGGGCTTCGTTTGACAATGCATATAGTTTTAATATTTTATAATTTTAATTAGCTTTTAAAATTGAATTTTCAATAGTTATTCATCCTAATTTTTTTTTAAAAAAAATTATATTTACAAATTTATTCATTTTCTCCTATCTCATTAGGTAGTTTTAATCCACTGCTCTATTTATTGGATTATCAAATACCTCTTACTAGTTTATCAATATTCTAATTTAACATATTAACACACCTAATTATTCTATCAACTTCAATTACTCGTAAGATCGCCGCTAATGACCTCTTTACAACTTAACGTAAATGTAATCATTTTGTTGACTCGGTCACTTTTATTGAACATATCTTAATCTTACCACGAACCAGCGTATGATGACACTTATCTCCTTTTATTTTATTTTATTTTGCTTTCTTTTTACTGTAATTAAGCTCTTTGAATGGACAAAAGCCTAATTTTCAAATCGGTAGTTTCACCTTCCTCCAATCGAGAAGTAGTGAGTCAACGGGTTGTATTGATTTTAAGTAAACTTTGGTCAACTTGAATTGATAATGAGTTGATGTTTACTCAAACAAAATTTCAAATAAAAAAGATTGTGGTTTTTATTGCAAAACCAATTTGGGCCTAGCATTGATAGTTATACGATACTGTGAAAAAATTACAAAAATTGGCAATAACAAACCAAGACTCATCCCCAATTTCACTGCGCAATATATTCGTACCTACACCGAACCCTTAATTTGATCGAAACCTTCTTTTTTTTTTTTTGGTCCAGCTGATCGAAACCTTCTAACTCTATGCATATTCAAATTCAATCCTAATTAAAGGCTATCAATGAAGATTATACGTACGGATCGTTCTTAAGGTCGTGAAATAAAAACATAGAATCCTCACTCTTCGTTCGCCTCTAGAGCACCAACAACTACTTAGAACACCTCCAACGGCTTCCCTATTTTTTGGATTTTGCGGGATTAATGACAACCTTTAGCTCGTATAGTACGCTCGAGCTTAACATGATAGAGAGAGAGAGGGATCAGTCCCTAGCAAAATTTGAGAGGGAGGGGTTGATTCCAGTGTACACATGCCTATGCAGAAATTATTTTTTCATATGATTATTCGTCTTTACAAACTACAAAGAGTATAAAAAATGTAAATCATTCAATACCATTAAATAATTTAATTCTAATAAATAATCTTCTGATACCGATAAATTAATTCAATGCACAAAACTACGTACATACGATCATATTTCCAAATTAGTACAATATATTTCGGGCGGTTCTCTGGACAAGGAGAACAATGACTGTGGTAAAAATATGGACCTGTATTTGGGCCTAAGCCCAACCAAACCATGCATGTGTGCTGTCGATTCACTCCTTCGATTTTAAAATCATAGATTAAGCACCTCCATTCTCCAATACAACTCCAATTGATTAATCCATCCATTTCTTACTGAACAAAAATTATTTCCAATCCACTAATAGTGTTAGACCATATTTAACGGTTTTTTAAAAAAATTTCTCTAAAATAGAATAATAAAAAATATATATTAAATTATTTTTGCTTTAACTCCAACCACTTTTTCATTTTAAAAATCTGAAAAATCATTTACTTTTGAAAAATTTTGCAAATTTGAAAAAATGTCTCTATTTTTTTTGCTTCTTTATTTTAGAGAATGAGGTGTAACTCGATCCGTTGAACAAAAAAATATTAAGATTTTTTAAAAACTCTAAACTTTCGAAAATAGAGAATCCGTTAAAAGAGGTTCGTATGCCCAAGTAAATGGTTATAACGACGGTCTAATCATATACAATGTACATTCACACATAACAGTCGACTATGAAAACACGATGATTGCCTGGTCTTTTTCACCATTTTCTATATTTATGTTGTATGTTTGACGGTCTGTCGTCTGCCAACTTGTTGACCTCTTGAGTTCCAGAATTAGTTAAATTCGAATTTTTACTTGATAAAAAAAAGTTTAATAGAAAATAATTTGTACAGTACAGTATTAATTTTGATTCATGCCCCCCTTCTTTTTTTTCAAGCAAACAATTCAAAAGAAAGTACTCCCTCCGTCTCGAAAAACAAGTCGTTTTAAACTAGTTGAGTTGTATCAAAATACATGTCGTTTTAGATTTTCTAGGTAGGAGGATAATAATGATTTGTATTGGTTTGTGTGTTGTTGACTTTTTAAAAGAGTTTGATTGGTTAAAAATTTAATGGGTAATTAAAAACAATAAAATTAATGAAAAAAGTTAGTGGAATGATGATGTTGATTGATATGTGAGTGTTTTTATTAAAACTAGTGCACAATGCTAAAACGACTTGTTTTTCGAGACGGAGGGAGTAAGAAACACACAATCATTATTTATTTAAAAAAAAAGTTTGCCAAATTGGACTCCACCATGACACCCAAAAAGACGAAACAGGGCAATCAATCACGGCAGAAGTAGGAAGAAAAAGGAAGCAAAGGGCAATGTGATTTGAGGTGTTGAACAAAACTTGGGACCTTCTATCTTCTGTCATTACCAAACCCAAGTCCCCAAATCTTCATGTTCCTATCAGAACGTAGAGCGAGCAAGCTACGAAGACGACAAAGGTGCGCATCAGCGACCCACATATCTGATATCTCTCCACTGTGTTAAACTTCATCCCCCAAAAACGACAGGTACAGGAGGGGGTATATACTTTCACTGTAAAGCCTGAAAAGAGATTCCTTTTTGGTGAGGCCGCTTTCAAGTTTTCAAATTTGCAATTGGGTGTTCGTTTGGTGAGTCCCCAAGCCCTTGATTTCCGTCTTGCCATTTTCAACTTTTTTTCCCCCTTTCCAGCTGTTCAAATAGTTGTTCCACTACTCAATTTTGGGGGAAATTGCTTTCAATCTGTGATCGATTGAGTTTGTGGGGGTTCAAATTTTGGGGCGAAATTAGGAGTGAAGAGAGACAAAACAATGTTGTGCGCTTGCTCCGGAGAGCAGTTCAAATTCGAAGAGCGACCGCCCCGGTCGCCGGAGTCGCTGGCCACTAGGGATTTCTCGGCCAGCGTCCGCTCATCTCGGACGCCGAGGGATTTCTCCGGCGTGTCCTCTCGCACTACTAGGAATTTCTCGGCCAGTGGCCTCTTCTCAAGGGCTTCAGCTGCAGGAGGTGACCACTTAGCTTCGAAACTTGAAGATGATCAGGTGGATGAGGTTGAATCCACATTGAAAGAAGCTCTCGCTTTGAACTATGAGGTGGGGGATTTTAGTTTGTATTTCAATTTTCAAGTGATGAAATTGAAAATGTGCTGATTTCAGTGATTTGTGACCCTTTGTGCTTGAATTACCAGGAAGCTAGGGCTTTACTGGGGAGGATGGAGTACCAGAAGGGGAATTTTAGTGCTGCCTTCCAGCTCTTCCAAGGGATTGATATCAGCAGATTGACATCCGAGATGATCAAGGCGATCCACGAGCATTCGAGTCAGAGAAGCCCCAAATCGAAGGGGAGCGATAATGCTTTGCCCGATGTGATGTCTATGCCGTCTGTTAGCTTGTTCCTCGAAGCGATCCTGCTCAAGAGTAAAACCCTCAAGGAGCTAGGGAGAGCCACTGGTATCTGCAGTTGAATTCTGCAGTTGTTGTTTAACTGATTTTGGTGTTTTTGATGGTTGCTGTTTTCTTTGTATTGCAGATGCTGCAAATGAGTGCAAGATAATTGTTGACATTGTCGAATCCGCGCTACCAACAGGGATGATGAAGAGGACTGGTCAAGATGGAAAAATGCAAGAGATGTTCCACAAGACACTGGAGCTGCTCCCTGAGCTGTGGAAACGGGCAGGGCGCCTCGATGAAGCCATTTCATCGTATAGACGAGCTCTCGTGAAGCCTTGGAATTTGGATCCCGGAAGGCTAGCTGCTGTGCAGAAGGATCTGGCATCCACATTGCTTTATAGCGGTGTTGAAATGAGCCTTCCGACGCAGCTACAAATGTGGGGTGCAAGGACTCCGAAGAATAGTCTTGAGGAAGCAATCCTGTTGCTTTGCATACTTATGTCTAAGATGTTCAATCAAGAGATTGTTTGGGACCCAGAAATCATGGACCATCTCACCTTTGGACTGTCGATTTGTGGAGGATTCGAGTTCATAGCTGAGCATTTTGAGCAAATGCTGCCAGGAATATATGACCGGTCCGAGAGGTGGTATATTCTTGCTCTCTGTTATAGCGCGTGTGATCAGAATGAAGTGTCTCTCAATCTCTTAAAGAAGGTTGCTGGAAAGTCTGAGGTGAACAAGCACACGCGCCATCTGCGTTCGTTCTTGTTAGGAGCCAAATTGTGCTCACAAGACCCCAAGTGTGCTCATGAAGGGATTGGTTTTGCTCATAGGTTTATTGAATTGTCTACCGATGAATGCGAGTATTTGATTCCCCAGGCGCATAAGTTCCTTGGAGTCTGCTATGGGAACCAGGCAAGAGCGTCTCTATCAAGCTTTGAACGCGAGAGGTATCAGAAAGAGTGTCTTAAATCTCTGAATTATGCCTTGTTGCTTGATAAGGAGGATCCCGAGTTGATGATTAACCTTGGAATGGAAAACGCGATTCAGAGGAATCTGAATGCAGCTCTTGACTATACCATGCTGCATTCAAACATGTCGGGACAGAGCTCGGGGAGAGGGTGGAAGCTTTTGGCATTGATTCTATCTGCACAACACCGTTTGAGCGACGCTGAGACCATAATTGAGCTTGCCTCCAGTGAAGCCGAGGATATGGATCATTTGGAGCTTCTGAGATTGAAGGCTGCACTACAAATGTCGCAGCAACAGCCGAGACTAGCGATAGAAACCTATGGAATTTTGCTCTCTCAGATTCAAGCATGGAGAAGATGCAATTCCAAGGTAGTCCAATTTAGGGCATGTAGTCTTCAGGGACATGATTTGACGCGTTTGGAGGCCGAAGCATGGCATCATTTGACTGAGATATATGCAAATCTAGAGTCATGGTATGATGCAGAAACTTGTGTAGATAAAGCCAAGTCGATTGAAGCTTCCGATCCTAGAAGCTGGCATGCCGCAGGTATATCATCCGAATAACCAAAGATATTCACAGTAGTACTAACTAGCAATCGATAAGGTAATTTTAAATCCAATGATTGTTGCAGGGCTGTTGATGCAAGCCAAGTTGCAGTACCAGGAAGCACTTGTGGCCTTCTCTGTCGCATTGTCAATGGAGCCCGAGCATGTTCCAAGCCAAGTTTCCTTGGCTAAAGTCCTCATGGAGCTAGGCAGCGATTCGCTGCCTATCGCTAGAAGCTTATTGATGAATGTTCTGCAGAAAGATCCTACGAATCATGATGCTTGGTTCAACCTGGGTTTGATTTCAAAGCGCGAGGGCTTGATTTCACAAGCAGCCGAGTACTTCCAAGCAGCGCATGAGCTCAGTTCATCAGCTCCCATTCAACCATTCCTTTGAAACAAGATTCATCTTTTTTTCGTCGGTAATGCTGAATTCTCAATGCTTGAAGTTGGGTTAGATTTTTTGTGCACAGGTTGTGTAGCTTCTTACTTGATGTTAATAGCCATTGTAAGATCTGAATCTTGTGTTTTTAAGAGGAGGGATGAAGAAACAAGTGAATCTTTATACAACATGATTGATACAACACAAGCTACATCACACTAAGGAAATAAAACCAATTTTTTTTGCTTTCAACAGATATGCACAATAGTCACAGAACAACTTCATCTTCGAAAATTAGGGTTGGGTTGGGTTTATTCTGAACACTGCATAAAGAACCAGATAGAAAGAGACTGTAACAATGTAGATTAATCAAAATTGAAAAACTGAAATGAAAATCACAAAAGGATCTGGATATTCTGGATTGTACCTTTAACTGTTTAAATACATCTCAATCTCAACTCATCTGCCACTGCATCCAACAAATGGAATCAAGATTTTAAATTTCAATGCACAAGTTAGTTTCTGGTTTTACACATTTGCTTTAAAGACTTGGTAGTAGTACCTTAAGAACAGGTTCTCCTTTGCTGGGGTTAGCAGCTTGCTTCGCCATTGCTGCGATCTGAGCCCGGGCAGCTCTGCCCGCAGCTGATTGATCAAATTCTTGTTGTCTGCGAGAATAAAGATGGAAAATTTGAGCAAGCACAGTACATAATCCAGCGAATTCAATGGAAAAGTGGAATTATCGATCGAGTGCAACCTATAAAATCAGAGAGTTTGGGAGGTTGACTGGTAGGCAGAGTCAAACGATAGTTTCAATTTCAATTTCCAAGGGAAATCTCTAGAATTTGAGCCGATGCGAGTGAAAATGAATCGAGGAATTTAATAAAAAAGAAAGAAAGAAAGGAATTGATTTGATGAATTGCCTGCGTTCGGCGGCTTCAGCGGCTCTGGCGCGCGCTTCTTGAGAGGACAACAGCTCCTCCTCTTTCCTTTGCTGCTTGGCGTCGTCGCCGGCGCCGAAGCACGAGCAAATTCCACCCATGGCTTCCTCCGGCGATCACCCTCCCGGATTTCTGCAAACGTTTGATCCTCAACTGCGACAACAAACCAGAGTTTCCCTTGAGGAGAGGATATACTTTGCTTTCTGACATTTCTGTTTTCTCTCTTTTTTTTTAAAAAAAAAAGAAAGAAAAGAAAAGAAAATGAATTACCCGGCAAATTGATTTTTTCTCAATATGTCTCTAAGCAAACCTATTTGGTTTAGGTATATGCTTGGTTTCGTTTTTTTATAGAGTGCATTTGTTCGAGTTTGCACCATTATGTTTTGTTATATGTTGTATATTTAGACAATTTTTCGTATGTTGATCTGACTGGCCCTCGAGTTTCAGACATATCTGAACTCGAATTCTTACCTAATCTAAAAAAAAAAAAAGTCTCTAATCATCAATTGTTGAGTTTATTAAACAACTAGGGTAATTTATGAGTTATACAATTATTATTTTTATTGGTGTTAAACAAAGCAGTACTATTACATAAAATTAATTGTAAATCAAAGTCATGTTATCTTAAAATAATACTCCCTCCGTTCTTAAAATAGACGAGCTTTTACTCTTGGGCACGTTTTTTATAATAAGTTTATAATTATTAAAAAAAATTAATAAAAAAGTTAGTATTTTATATAATTTTTAACTCCTAAAAAAATGTGTCAAAAATTAAAAGTCCATCTATTTTAGGACGGAGGGAGTATCATATATAATTATTATATTACATAGAGATTGTTATGCTATTTAATCTAAAATGACACCGTATATATATAATCGTGTCTCCGCTAAAAAATTTATGGCTGTGCCCTGGATCCGAGTTGATCCAATACTTGCAATGACTCAAATATGAACTAAAAATAAAAGCTCACTTGTTTAATTGGAGTGAGTTTTTGCCTCAATTCAATCATAGATTTTGGAAATTGGCCTTAACATGAAGAATTGAATAAAATTTGATTTGAATTGGGGAAGATTAAGCAACGTTTACGCACAAAAATGTCAATTTTCCTAAAGTTTGGATCTCCACACAGTCAATCAACACAAGCTTCTTAGACATTGATTGTATGATACAGTGCAGGAATGAACCTAACTTGAAGAATGATATCAATAAAAATTGATTTATTAGGAAAGGTCACAGAGAGAGAAACTATTCTAGAATGGCTCACCGGAAAGGACGTAGTACTCATAGGTCACCGGTTCAAACCTCGGATGACCGCTCTTTATTTACCAATTTAAGGGAGAGATCAGAGCTCATCTCCTATGATCTTCCTTATCAAACACCCTATCGAATCAAACGAAGATCCACCATTAAGTAGAGTAGACCTGCTAACCTCCGACATCTCCTTCGCCCTACTCCTCACCGGATTATCCGAATCCATCACAGACCTTACTGCTCTTTCGACTTCGTCAGCTGTTACAAGATCACCTGGTTTACTACCATAACCTAACCATGCCGGTGCCAAGCCCAACTCATTCACCAGCTCAAATGCATTGCTCTGTTGCTCTGCATACAACGGCCACGCCACTATAGGCTTCCCGAACCACACGCTCTCCAACGTCGAGTTCCACCCACAGTGCGACACGAATGAGCCAATTGCTTTGTGCGCTAGGATCTCCACCTGTGGCGCCCATCCGCAAACCAGCCCTCTTCCTTCCTCCACCGTGCCCCAAAACTCCTTCGGCAACACACTCTTCAGCTCCGCATCTGTGTACTCAATAGGCCTTTTCGCACCCGTCGTCGTCTTCTTCCGCAGTGACCATAGAAACCTCTGCCCGCTTTGGGTTAGCCCATTTGCTATCTCCTTCACTTGTTCTTCACTGAATGCACCCACACTACCGAAGCACAAGAACACTACCGAGGCCTCCGGCTGCGTGTCGAGCCATTTCATGATCTTCGATTCTTGGCTCGGGTCACATGGCCTACGGGTCTGGCCCTTGAGGTCAAGAACCGGCCCGACGGTGAACACCGGCAGCCCCAACCCGCGCTATTTTTACAAAAATAAAATAATAGGTAAAAATAATCAGGTAAATTAATAATGTTAATACTCCATCCGTTTCCTTTTAATTGACTTTTTCCTGTTCATGCACGTTTTTTAAGATGTGAAAAACTATACAGTATAAAATAATAATTTTTTAAATAATTTCTTTCAATAATCTCAAACTTATTGGTGATAAGTATAATATTATTAAAAAAAATATTAAAATATTAGTATTTAATATAGTTTTTATCATTCTAAGACTACGTGCTTGACTTGAAAAAACAGTTTTAAAAAGAAACAGAAAATTACCTGAATTTTAATTTTTGATTCCGTGCCTGCAGGCCGCTCATCATAGACCTCTCCTAGAGACTTGATAGCGAAAGGCTCGAGTTCCGCGAATGTGTTGATGATAAGGCCCTTTGTTTCCTCGAACTTGTTCGCGTGGCTCAATAACGCGGTGTACCCTGATGTGTTGAAGGCAAAATCAGGCAACGCGGAAGGAGGAATTGGGTTCTTGAAACCCGGGATTACGATCTCGGGTTCGGACTCATCGAACCTGGGAATGCCTGTCCGGAGGAAGCGTTCCGGGAGGTGGAGGAGGAGGCTGAGGAAGGCGGCACCGGGGGTGAAGAACACATAGGAAGGAATCCCAAGATCCTTACCTACATCGATCAAGGATGTACAGAACATGTCAACAACTAAATGAAACCGAAGCCGATTTGGGGAAGATTCTTGCAGGGTGAGGAGGGCTGTTCGTACATGGTGGCTGTGGGAGGCTGTGAACTCGCTGATGTACTCTTCGATGGAGTTGTCGAGGACCTCCTTCGGTGGGAGATCGGCCTGCGGGAGGTAGATGTAGCGAGGCTCCCCGGGGGAGTTGGGATCGGTGGTTGTGGAGGGAGTTGAGGTGGTTTGAGTGAGTGAAGTGGAGGTGGGAAAGGGTGAGGTCATGGCGAGGATGGTGATGGAGAGGCGGCCATCGCGGGCGAGGAGACGCCGGGAGAACTCGACGGCCGATACCATATGGCCGACTCCCGGTGAAGGGATGAAGACGAGGTGTGCTTTCTTCATCGTTTAGCAGTTTAGCTTATCTTGAATCTGGTGGTGGAGAATCAACAATGGAGGAGGGTAAACTAAACTGATGTATGTCCTTTAGCTTGCCTGGTTACCTGTCTGTTTATATTAATTGGGCGGGCCCTGACTAGGCCCGCTTGCGATTTCGGATCTAATTTTACTTTGAAAAAAAATTAAAAATAAATTTACATGTTTTTAAAAATTAAAAGATTAATTATATTAGAAAATAAGTTTTATGTTTTTCTAAAATATGATATTTTTTTTTCAATAAAAATTTATAAATATGCAAATATAAGGTTGTAAAATGTAAATACATTTTTTTTTGAGTATATTTCACTGGCTGATCAACAAACTATTTTTTTTTAGTATAGACATTTCACTGGTTGGTATCAACAAACTATTTTTAGGTAAAAAAATATGAGTATGCAATTGAAGGATAGGTTGATTGAACATATGGTACCAAACTGTAAGGCCAGAACTCATTTTGTACTATTTTAGAGTGGTAGTGTGTTTGACTGTTTGGTGAGTGATGTGATCAAATAGAAAGTGTAAATGTTCAGTGGGCAACATGATTGCCCATGGGCCATGGCCATTGGTCAAAGAAATCATATATGCAGATGCATTTATATTATTTTCCATTTAAACTATATATTATCAATAATGAAAAGTTGTTTATTGGAGTATAAGGTTTATGGAAGTGGAACCTTTCAAAGTTGCATTTTTTTTGAGCTTATGAGAACTTTTTATTTATCAATTCTAGCTTACAACAAAAGTTATTACTTTGCTACCCCCATCTCATATAGTACATATATTATTGGAAAAATATCCATTAAACTATTAGATAAACAAATATAAAAAAATTGCAAAAAAAAAAAAAAAACACCAACTTGATAACTAGCTGCACTTTAATGTGTATCTTAATTCTTAAAAATCAACTCACCTTCCATGGTAGTTGCAAAAAGAAAAAAAAAAGTTGAATGTTCATCTAAGAAAAAGAACTGAGTCAGGGATCGAACATGGGTCCTGTTTATTATTTTATTTTTTTTGGAACTAATTGACCATTGAATTTCCAATTTCATATTCACACGATTAATTTTTTGCCGACCAAAGTCAATAGATATTTTTTCAATGAATATTTTCAGTTAAAAATACTTTCCTATAACAATGGCTATCAACTTCGAAATCGGTATTATAAATGTGCATTTTGCAATAGATTGATGGTACGTATAGTAGTCAATGTTCTAAGAAACACTTGACGTGACTGGTGCTTGACGGTAGGGTAGAGTTAAGAGTCTAAACTTAGTCTGAACGGATTTAATGACAGGTCTTTATAGTCTAAATGGATCTTAATAACCTTGATAACCAACCTTGACGGTGAGACGAGGTCAAACTCAAAGGATTTTTTTTTAAGAACAATGATAATAGCCACTTGAATTGGTCTATGGTTTTATAGTGACTGATTCAATCAAATTGTCAATTTTTAGAAGGGTACGTTTGGCTATACTTCTCGATTTTTAAAGGAGAAAATTTGCGCCGAAGGCGCAAATTTTGGGTCAAATTAAAAAACTATCCACGGATTTATTTTTTTTGTTAAAAGTCCACGCTCTAAATCTGTGCCCCCCTCCCATTTAGATCTCTCAGATCTCTCGATATCTCGATCCACAGTCGCTCTTCCCCCTGTAAATCTCGCTCTCCTTCCTCTCGTTGCTCTCCGTCGTCCGGCAGATCGTCTCCTCTGCGAATGTTCTCGTTGTAAGGGATCCCGGATCTCGGCTCTTCTCTTGCCTCGCCTCGCCTCTAATTGCGATGCCTCGCCAGCGCCGCGCCCTTGCTCCCTCTCTTGCTTCTGGCGTCGCCGGAGGATGGTGCGGAGCAGCCATTTCAGCACCTTCAACATCCTCTTGGAAGCTTTCTCCGCTCCCGGTTCCGTCGGCTGGCCAGATTCATTTTTCGGCGACAAGATTGGTGAGGTTTTGCCGCCTCGCAATCCTCGTCCTCCATCGTCGCAACTGTGCAGATTCAGATCTGGATTAGAGGCTCCAGATCTCGGAACTCCTGTGCAGATCCGACGACCTCCATTGCCGGCAGCGGACAACGTTCCAGAACCGACGACCTCCATTGCCGGCAGCGGACAGAGTTTCCAGACTGATTGGGCGAGTGCAACGGCGTCTCCCTCTCTTCACCATCGATTACTCCGCTCTCTGTTCCGTCGGTCGGCCAGATTCATTTAGATCTGGTGGGGGATTTAATTGAAGTTTCCAGATTTGGTTTGGGTGAGGTATGTCATCCATGGCTCCGTCGTCACCAACTGCGGAAATCTATTCGCTTCTCCATTGTAAGTTTAACTTCCGTTTCGTATCAATTTCAAATTGATTAGTTCAGATTCCACACTAGACGTTCAATTCGGTTTCCAATTGATTGGAATAGGCACTGATTTTCCAGGTTTTTTTATTCAATCTTCAATTTGATTCTTATATATGTTGTTGAAGCTTCAGATTTGTTTGAAGAGGGATTAGATTGGTCTTGATTGCGTGGCTAAATGCAGTTGAAGCGTGATTTATTTTATCTTCAAATTATATCTTCCTCCCTTACTTGGAATTTGTGGTTAGTTTGGTACTGTGATTGAGTTTGCTTTGTTGAAAATTTAAATATTGGCAATTTCAGCAATTTTTTTTGTCTTGCTAAAACTTTTTTTTATGCTGAAATGTTGAAATTAATTCTTATAAAATTATACGAGCTACAATATAGTACACACAAACATATATTTCAACATTTCAACATTTTTTTGTGATATGAAATGCTGAACTTGATTCACTGTTGGGGTCAAAGCCGGATATCAAATGTTGTTTATACAATTTCAGCATATTTTTTTTGCCTTGCTGAAACTTTTAGATAGCTTATTAGCTTCTTGATTTTTTGTGTGATCTGAAATGCTGAAATTAATTCTTTATTAGCAAAATTCGTATGTTGAAATCAATTCTTATAAAAATGTATGAGGTACTATTTCAACATTTCAACATTTTAGGATTTTTGAAAAAAACAAACTCCGGTTGCAGCAATTCCGATGTCGAAGTGGTCACGCGAAAAAAAAGCAACTCCGGTTTCAGCAACTTTGGTATCGAAGTGGTGATCCGGAAAAAATAAGGAAAAAAAAATTAACTCCAGTTTCAGCAACAATTTCAGTATCTAAAACCGGGGTTTCAACATCAACGACTTTGCTGAAACCGGATTTTCAGCATCAACAACCCTTGTTTCAGCCACGCGGTAAAAAAAAACACATTGAAAACAGGGGTTGCTGAAATCGAATGTGCTGAAACAGGGGTTTCAGCAACTCCGTTTCAGCCATCAAAGCGGTAAAAAAAAACATTGAAACAGGGGTGGCTGAAACAGGAGTTTCAGCAACGCGAAAAAAAAAACTGGGAAAAAATGCTGAAATAGAGCGTGGCACAGGGGTTTCAGCAATTCCGGTGTCGAAATGATGACATGAAACCCCTGTTTCCGCAACGCGGAAATATATATATAAAAAAAAAACTGGAAAAAAAACAAAAAAAAAATGAAAAAGAGGTTGCTGAAACCGTATGTGGTAAAAAAGAAGTTTCAGCAATTCCGTTGCAGCAACTCTGGAAACGCGAAAAAAAAATAAAAATAAAAAATTTAATGAGCGCGGGAGGGGGGGCACAGGGGGCACGGGAGGGGGGCACAGGGGCCAAGGGGGGCGGTGGACATTTTGCTAATTTGGAGGAGGTGGGAGCCTTTTTCCTAATAAGGCCCAAAATTTAGGACATTCTAGTAATCACCCCTTTTTAAAGTGTTTTATTTATGGGGCATTTATCATATAGGACACGAAATTGGGCTATATTAGGAATCCGTCTCCCACCCTCTCCATATTTGGGATTTGTCCACCAAATTTTTCATCATGTTGAAATTTTTGTTTTCAGCAAAAAAAAAATTTCCACGAAATTTAGTTTTTTTTTTCCCGCGTTGCAGAAACTGCTGAAACCGAAGTTGCTGAAATTGAGTTCTTTTTTTCCACGTTGCCGAAATTACCGAAACCGAAATTGCTGAAATTGAGGTTTTTTTTTCTCCATCTTACCTTGTTTTTTCCACGTTTCTTGGGTTGCTGAAACACCTGTTCCCCCCTCTGTTTCAGCAGTTTTTTTTTCTTTTTGCATTACTGTTTTTTTTTTCACGTTGCCGAAACCGGAGTTGCTGAAACCCCGATTTCAGCACTGTTGTTGATGCCGAAACCACGGTTCCAGCAACGTTGTTGATGCTAAACCCACGGTTTCAGCAATGTTGTTGATGCTGAAACCCCGATTTCAGCAACGTTGTTGATACTGAAATTGTTGCTGAAACCGTGTTACGGGATATAAAATTTAGCCTATGCAGGATTCGAACCCACGTATTTGTGCATAGCACATCGCTCTACCATTGAGCTAAGATGCTTTTAAAGAAGAAATAAAGCATTTCAGTACTCATTTCAGCATTTCAGTATTTATTTCAGCATTTAAGTATTTATTAGTTGCGAAAATAAATATAAAAAATATAAAAGGGGAAAAGCAGGAAACCCTTCTCCATCAAACAATGAGAGACCCCACTCATATGAAAATTGATAAGTTGGTGGTTTCAAGATTCTCAGCTAACTACGAGCAAAGAAATAAAAGAAGTAATTGTAGTTGGAAGTTCATCTACCAAACCATCATTGAATATCCCACACGTTGCCAAACAATATTAACAACATGGCCAACAGAAACTTGCTACATCTTATATGTAAGCAGTCCTATTTCAGTCAGAGAAGACCTGATAAATTATTACAAAACTAATCTAAGCAGAATTGTTCTAAAATCAATAGAGCTTTGCTTGTTTCAGCATCGCAGCACTACAACCCCTTGTCAAACTGCTGTCACGAAAAGAAAGCTGAAGTGGTTTAAAGTTTAAACATAGCAAATACCTGGACTCGTATTATACTCGAACAAGAAAATCTGATTCCCGGCAGCGGCGGCTAGATCTCCCGTCAACGAAGCCCCCGGGGCCAGAGACCACGAGACGGCCAACGCATCGCCAGAGGATAGCTCGAGGCATTGCCAGAAAATTGGGACAATTGAGGTCTCCTGATGAGAGGAGAGAGATGTGGAGGAGAACTTAGAGATGACGACCAGAGAAGAAGCTCCGTAGGCTATCCATGAGTAACCGGCGAAATCCGGCAACCAGTCGATGGTGGATCCACACTCTCCAGCTTCAATCGGAAATCAAACAGATCAGACAGCTTCAATCGGACAGATCCTCAATCGGACAGTTGCTGAAATCAATCGGACAGTTGCTGAAATCGGACATATGCTGAAATCAGTCGAGGGAGATCCTCACTCGGAAACCAGTCGAGGGAGATCCTCAATCGGAAACCAGTCCAACACAGTTGCTGAAATCAATCGCACAGATTAGACAGATCCAAGCAGATCAAGCAATGGAGAAGCCATGGGAGAAGAGATCTGTGGCCTCCGCGAACCTCGCGGCCATCGATGTCTTCGGCGGTGCTCATCGGCGGTGCAACGGCGGCGTCCATGGAGAAGCCATGGCAACGAATTCAACTCGTCGGCGGCGCACCGAATTCGTCTTTCTTGGCATTGATTCAGGCGGCCGCCAACAAGGTGACAGAGGCGATCGAGATCCTGGAATTCGAGAGGACAGAGGCCGCGACTGATTGATGATCGGAAGAAGGCCTGGAAACGCGGAATTCAAGCTTGATCTGAATCGAGCGTCGTCGATCTGGATTTCAAGTGGTGGTGGACGACAACGTCGTTTCCTTCTTCCTCCGTCGTCGATTTCACCGCCTCCGTCCAGATCCGGCGGTGGTGGTACGAAGACGCGAGGCTGGTGACCGGAGGAGGAGGAGGGAGAGGAAGAGCGAGGGAGTTGTCGACGAAGAGAGATCTGAAACGGGAGTGCTGAAAAGGCAATGGATATGTGAGATTATGAGGGTAATTTTGTCCAGAAATTTTTATGTGGACAAAACCCTAATTTTACAAGGGTGGGAGACACTCTCCAAACAGAGGCCCAAAAATGGGCCCGTTGGACAAATTTTCTCTTTATTTATATCTAACCAAGCAATCATAAAAATTAATATAAAATAATTGTATTACAATTGAATAAGTTAGCCATTCACCCCTAAAACCCTTGAATATTCTTCTCAAATCTGATTCCAGTATGAAAAGTTATTGTAATTAGCATGGGGTTTCTCCATTGTTCACCTCCCTTTGCGAATTTCTGCCTGGGATTTGGGGGTTTGTCTTCCCCCTCATCTATTGTTTGTAAAGTTGAGTTCCGGCGTCGTCGGTGGCTCCGGCGTTGGTGGCCGGATCTCCCATGTTCCCTCCTCCTCTCCGCCTCTGTCTCCACCTGCGGTTGGTGTTGACGTCTTGTTGCCGTCCCTACCTCTCTCCCGTTTATATTTCTCAACCTAATTTGTTGAAAAATGTACAAAAATGCTCTCTTTTAGAGAGCACCACTGCCTCTCTCCTCCGGGAGCCCACATCTCCTTCGGGAGCCCACACCTCCTTCGGGAGCCCTAAACCGGCTTCGGCCATCCTATATCGGCTTCGGCCGCCTCTACCCAGGCTCCGGCCTTCTCCGCACGGCAGGGTGTCGCCACACCTTTGGTTTCGGCGCTCCTCCCTGATGAAGTACAAGCAACAATTAACCTACGCCTAAAATCGTCCTTCGATCTTGTGTTCGAAACCCAAATTAATTTTGGGGCTCTTGGTATTTCTCGGATCTTCTTCAATTCTCATCTTCTCTCAGGTCAATTACCTCTAGATTTGCAATTGTGTAGCCTGGAAGTTTCTCTCCAGTTCTTCAATTGTTTTTGCCTAAATTGTGTGTGTATTGTTCATAACCCCCATCTAGTCTTTTAGGGATTGTGTTTCTGCGTCTCTTCCCGTCTCCCGCCGGTGCATCTTACCTCTGTTCTCATCGGGGTTGGGTGGTGCTCGGTTTATGTCCTGCCGTCGTTGCTTGCTTTGGCGCCGGTTTGGTTATCTTCTCCTTCTATATTCGGCTCCTCTGGTCGCTCCTTTATAGCCCGCTCTCCACCACCGGCGCCGGTGCCCGGGCCCTGGTTGGTCGCTGCTGTGTAATCCTTCCCCTCTCTTATTTCCGCCCCTTCGCCTTGGGTGGTGGTCGTCGGAGAGGCGTCTCGTTTGCCATGCCTGATTGGCATTTCTTGGTTGTTTGCACATATGGCTTTGGGTTTTCCTTGGGCTTGAGGGCCCGAATCTTGAGCCCGTGGCTTGTCCTTTGGGCCCAAGTTTACCTCTGAAGCCCAATAACTCTCTCTCGTGGAAAAAAATTAATAATAATAATAATTATAATTTAAAAATTAATTAACTAGCTCGAGGAAATAACGAGTTTCATTAAAAATCTTATGACTCATAAATCCCGCTAGGTTATGCCTTGGGCCCGGGGCAGCCCGATTTGATGGTTAAAAATAAAATATAATTAAGTAAAAAATAAATTAAAATAACTTGCGTAATTATTTTCCGGAGTTTTCTGCGCTCTTCGTCCTATTGCGGTCGTGCTTCACTTTCTCGGGTTGGTTGGAGTTCTGTTTGTTGGATTCGTGGTTAGTTTCGGTTGAGGAGCAGTTCTGCGGCCCTGGTTGATCGAAGTGATCGTGTTGGTGGTGTTCGTGGTCTCCGAAGATCCTTCATCTAGGTGGAGGGAACGTCGTGTGATCCACACTTCCCCAGGAGCCGTCTTTGCCCTACGTGGATTACTGCTTTCCGTCTTTCCGGCGGCGAGACATCGTGTCAGCTTTGCTGTCCCATGCGCTCGCTATCCACTTCTCCATGCCGGGTCTCCTTCTTCTCGCTCCCGTGTCCGCTTGTGCACTTAGGGTCTGGGGTTCTCCGGGTTTTTGCGTAGTTATTTTGTTGTATTAGGTGTCTATATTCTGTTTCCTTGTTGTATTTTTTGCTATGTTGTATGTTTAGACGGCTTGCCGTCTGCCGACTTTGTCGGCCTCTTGAGATCCGGGCCTGTCCGGTCTCGAATTATTTCCTTACAAAAAAAAAAAAGAATAAGTTAGCCATTCAAACACACCTTAAATGCTTTTTCTTGCTGCAAAAGCATACTATTAAAATAAAATATTAAGAAATTGTCACAAATATTTACTCTGTTCCACAAATTCATTATAAGAAATGAACGTGCATCATAGTCTCTATATAATAATAATTGCATACTCCGTATTAAATTGTTGCAACATCGATATATATCATCTGTATATAAGGTCATTAAACATCGTTATCTCCACAGTTGGAGATGGATGAGATAGTATTTTCTATCGTTATTGCGATCTTTTGCTGACAAATTAATCAATGCTAATTGGGGGACAACAATCTTTGCTAGCGTACTCGGTGGCGACTGGCGACAGCCTCATTATATTTTTTAATTTATTTAATTTTTTTTAAAATTTTTAAAATTGTATTTATATTCGTAAAATATATTTTTATATATTTATAAAATTTTATTTTAAAAAATCACGTTTTAAAATTTTTAATAATTATATTTGTAAAATATTGCCTTTTTAATTTTTTTAAATTTTAAAACATGATTTTTTTAAAAAAATTATAAATATATCAAAATAAATTTTATGAGTATAAATATATTTTTTTTAAAAAATTAAGATTAAATAAATATTAAAATAAATGTGGGCTCTTGTTTGGTAGTTGGAGTCGGGACAGGCTGGGGCCGTGACAGTGTATCGAGGCGTCTCCTTTTTCCGGAAGATAGTTTCCTTGGATGTTCGTCTTAACTGCCCATAGGTGTATCCTGATGTGCCGCTGGCCTGCGGTGCTGCTTCAGAGGAGTGATTGGCTTCGTCTTTTGTCTACGTCCTCATATCGTTCGGTCTGGTTGTATCTTGTTTCGCCTTTGTAGAGTGTTGTTGCTTGTATCTGCACCACCTTAGTATTTTCTGTTTGTTTAGACAACTTGTCGACCTTTGAGTTTCAAATTCCTCTGATCTTGAATTTTTACCTTATCAAACAAAAAATAAGAGGGTTGCCAACTTGACCACTTGGTGAGAAGCGATGGAATTGTGGGCTTGTGATGTAGGGGGTTTGGAGTGATGGAAGTATCTCAAGCGATTAGGAGACTTTATATATAGGTGTGATATACTGTTGTGTAGGGCGTGACTGTTGTCTGTTGTTCGAGTCGAACGAGTCGAATATTTCTTGTTATATTCATCTTGTTGAGCTCGAACAGATCCTAAATTTGAAATCGAGCTTAAAATTATGAGCCCGACTTGTTTAGTAAATGAATAAGCTCAAGCTCAACTTTTTTCGAGTATTAAGCAATCCCAGCTACTTACTTATAATACAGTAATTTAAAAGATTATTTTTAAATTCTATAAAATTTAAGTTGACCTTTTGATTGAGTTTAAAAATGTGTTCATACTTGCTCATTTAGTAAATAAACGGGCTCGAGCTGATTTTAGTTTCACGATATGACCCCTTGTTTGATTAGAACTTCGTTTGTAACTATATTATTTGGTTCTATGAAATGAAATTTACTAATTAAAAATGTACTTTTCATGATATTTGTATTTTGAATTTTGAATATGCATAGTGAAATATTCATTGTTCAATAGATAGAAATTGTATAGGTCGTTTTTTTTTAAAAAAAAAAGGTACATATGCAATTAACTATATATTGATAACCAACTAAGGCATACAACTCACGTTCATTTGATAAAGACTGTATAGCTAGCTAACAGTTGTCCCATTTAAAGCATTTTTAATTTTGTATGTGTGCCTTAATTTTTAGATTTTAACAATACAATGTTTGATACTTTGATATGCATAACTATAAAGTGGTTTTTGTTAAGCTAGACAATGAGGGTGTATAGTATACACTGCACCTCAGCACACACAACTCATTCTCACATAACAGATTTTATCCTCTTGCTAATTAGTGGATCAAATTATATCTATATACAGTGCATTACACACGATGAATCAATACACAGAAATCTCTCTTCTCTTCCTCTTGCTTTGTCTGTTTTCTCTGTAGGAGCAATGCTCCCTTTGTTTCCAATCCATGGCATCCATTAACATGGTATCGGAGCTCATCCTGTGAATCTTCAATCGATTTCCAATTTTTTTTTTAAAATCAACTCTTTAATCCAATGGAAAACCCAGTGGATCCTCCAAATCCAGTCATCCCGAATGATGTCGCTCTTATTGATCCGAATGATGAATTGTTTCTTCATCATTCAGATCATCCTAGCTATGTACTGTCTACTCGCTTGCTTGATGGGAAGAACTACGGCCATTGGAGACGCTCTGTGGAGGTCTCTCTGGACGCAAAGAACAAGCTGGGTTTTGTCACTGGTGCCTGCGTGAAGCCGACAACTGATCCTTTCCGGATTCGTCAATGGGAACGCTGCAATAGTATGGTAATCTCTTGGCTCGTTCATTCAGTTGATAAGGATATAGCTGAATCTATTCTTTATTCTCACTCTGCTAGTCGGATATGGCGAGACCTTGCTTCTCGTTTTGGTAGCTCAAATAGGACTCGGATTTATCAGGTTCAGAAGGATATTTCTCTTATTGAGCAGGGTTCTCTGGACATTGCTACTTATTATACGAAGTTTAAGCGTATTTGGGATGAATATGCTCTATTGTTGGAAAATCGGGCTTGTGAATGTGGATCTAATCTAGCTGTAATGACGCTTATTCAGGACCAACAGGTCATCCAGTTTTTGATGGGGCTCAACGAGTCTTTTAATGTGGTAAGGGGTAACATTTTGATGATGTCTCCCCCTCCAAACATTGATGAATCTTATCAGTTTTTAGTCCAGGAAGAGCAGCAGAGAGGTATGAGCAAATCCAGTACAATCAAAGAGGGTGAAAACGCTGCATTTGCTTCACAGCAGTTCAAGCCCACCAGTGGGAGTTTTAAGAAGCCCTCATATTGTGATCATTGCAAAGTAACTGGTCACACTATAGAGAAGTGTTGGAAGATAATTGGGTATCCTACTAGCCCTGCTTCAGGTGCTTATTGTGATCACTGTAAGGTTGGAGGACATTCCACTGAGAAGTGTTGGAAACTTCATGGGTACCCCTCCAACACCACTCCTTCAAACACTATTGGCTCTCGTCCATATTGTGATCATTGCAAGGCTATGGGGCATGTGATTGATAAGTGCTGGAAATTACATGGCTATCCACCTGGGATGCCATCAAACAGTTCAACCAAAGGCAAGAAGATAGCAGCTACCACCACAGGGTCTTCTTCTGATGCTATTACTCATGCACAATACCAGCAACTTTTATCCATTCTCCAGAAGCATGAGATTCAGGATTCCACTGCATTACTTGCAGGTAAGACAACCTGTCTTTTTTCTTCTATGCTTAATTCAACCTGGGTTCTTGACAGTGGAGCAACTGACCACATTTCACCACATTTATCCCAATTCTCTGATCACAAACCTCTCACCAAACCATCCTTTATGACCATGCCAAATGGTAGGAGAGCTCTTATCTTGCACATTGGGACTGTCCATGTTTCTCCTCATATCATTCTTAAAGATGTTCTCCATGTCCCTGATTTCCAGTTCAACCTCATTTCCATTAAAAGGCTGTCCACAGATATCCATTCTAACATCCTCTTTACTCCACATTCTTGTATCCTTCAGGGCCCTTTGATGAAGAAGTCATTGGTGATTGGAAGTGAAGGAAAGGGACTCTATCTAGCCAACTCCTATTATGAGATGGATCAAAACACCACCTTAACAACTGTTTTACAGACTTCTTATAGCTCATGTAATAAGGATCCTCTTTTTAATTGCCAACTTGACAGTGCTATGTTTAGTACTTCAGTTTATGCCACTTACAATGCTGAATTATTACATTGTCGTTTGGGACATGTTCCTTTTGCTCAATTGAGATTTGTTGATACTGTTGTTTCAAAATCCTTGCCGGATAAAATTTGTCAAATTTGCCCACAGGCCAAACACAAAAGACATCCATTTCCCTCTAGACAGTCTCAATCCTCCACACCATTTCAACTGGTGTTTTTTGACACTTGGGGACCCTATAAACACCCTACTCATCATGGTTTTAGATACTTCTTAACCATTGTGGATGACTATACCAAATGTACATGGACATTTCTTATGTCTTCCAAGACAAACTCTCTCTCTATTATCAAACATTTTGTCTCTCTTGTTTCTACTCAGTTTAACACCACTGTAAAGGCCTTCAGATCTGATAATGCAGCTGAGTTTCTTGATAAATCTTTACAAGATTTTTTCTCAAGTCATGGCATCATCCATCAAACTTCCTGTTCTGACTCTCCACAGCAGAATGGGGTCGTGGAAAGGAAGCATAGGCACCTACTTGAGGTGGCTCGTTCTCTCAAATTTCAGTCTAATGTCCCAATAAAATTTTGGGGAGAATGCATCCTTACAGCCACTTACTTGATAAACAGAACTCCCCTACCCTCAATTGCCAACAAAACCCCTTATGAAATGCTCTTCCACAAACCTCCTTCTTATGATCACTTAAGGGTTTTTGGTTGTTTGTGTTTTGCTGCAACTTCTAAGAGAGGGAGGGATAAATTTCAGCCAAGGTCTAACCCCTGTGTTTTCCTTGGTTACACTCATGGCAAGAGTGCTTACACTATTTTTGATCTCAAGATCCAACAAGTCATCCACTCTAGGGATGTTGTCTTTTTTTAGTATAATTTCCCCTATCATTCTGAAGTTTCTTCTCACAGCACTGTCACACTCCCTGTCCCTGCATCATGTTTTCCCTCTTCCATTTTCTTACCCACTCAGACTATCCAACCACCACCTTCACCTCCCTCATCACCTGATACTGCTATGGCTGACATCTCCTCACCACCTTCCCCTTCTTCTATTGATCCTGATCCTCCAAACACTGATGCTCCACTTCTCAGAAGATCTACCAGAGCTCACAAACCACCCTCATACTTGGATGATTTCATTTGCACCAATTGCTCACATTCATCCTCATTATTCACCTTCCCATCCCCATCCCCCTCAGCCTTTGCTCTCCTATCTCACCTGTCATCATACACTGAGCCATCCTCTTTCAAAGTTGCTTCCCAAGACCCTTGTTGGGTTCTAGCTATGAAGAAAGAAATAGAAGCCTTAACTGCAAATAATACATGGAATCTTGTTCCTCTTCCACCTGGTAAACGACCAATTGGCAACAAGTGGGTCTTTAAAGTCAAGCTCAAAGCTGATGGATCTTTAGAAAGGCACAAAGCTCGTTTAGTGGCAAAGGGATACACTCAAAAGGAGGGAATTGATTATCATGAAACATTTTCTCCTGTTGTGAAGATGCCCACAATTCGTATCATCATTGCTATTGCAGCTGCTAAATCATGGCCATTGTTTCAAATGGACGTGAACAATGCTTTCCTCCATGGTGATCTCCATGAAGATGTCTATATGACAGTGCCTGAAGGTCTTCCAAATCCTCATAATCTGGTCTGCAAACTTCATAAGTCCCTATATGGACTTAAACAGGCCAGTAGACAATGGTTTTCAAAACTCACTGATGCTTTGGTTCAGTCTCTCCACTTCACTCAGTCGAAACTTGATTCTTCCTTGTTCATAAAGAGGGATCACAGTCAAATCACAATTGTTGCTGTCTACGTTGATGATCTACTGGTTACTGGCTCTAGTTTGGAGGAAATCAACAACCTCAAGTCTTTTCTGGATACTTCATTTACCATTAAAGACTTGGGTGTGCTCCACTACTTCCTGGGATTGGAAGTGACTTATAGTGATCAAGGGATTCATCTCTCTCAACATAAGTTCAGTCAAGAATTAGTTGAGGATGCTGCCATCACAATTGACAAATGTGCACTCACCCCTCTACCTCTGAATGTTAAGCTTGACCCTCTTGAAGGTGATCTCCTCCCTGATGCTCTATATTATAGAAGGTTGGTTGGGAAACTCAACTTTCTCACCAATACATGCCCTGACCTTGCCTTTGCAGTCCAGACTTTGAGTCAATTCATGCAGGCACCCCGCCTTCCACACTTGCTGGCTTTGCATCACACTATTAAGTACATTGCTGGTACTCTTTCACATGCCATCATCTTAAATGGCTTCAACTCTCCTCGCATTGCAGCATTTACAGATTCAGATTGGGCATCTTGTGCCTTTACTCGTCAATCTGTCACAGGTTTTGTCATTCTACTAGACAAATATCCTATTAGTTGGAAGTCTAAGAAACAAGGAGTGGTTTCTCGAAGTTCCACTGAGGCTGAATACAGGGCAATGGCTCAAACTGCAGCAGAGGTAACCTGGGTGGTTCGATTACTTCATGAGCTTGATGTGAATCCTATCAAGCCTGTCACAATGTATTGTGACAATGTCTCAGCTATGCAAATCGTTCGTAATCCTATCTTTCATGAACGCACGAAACATATTGAAATTGATTGCCACTTTACAAGAGAAAAGGTCCTAGATGGATTGCTGGATCTTTGTCACATTCCCACCACATCTCAGCTAGCAGACGTCTTGACAAAGATCTCACCATCCCACCAACAAAATCTTCTGCTGGGCAAACTCGGTTTGTCACCACCCCGATTTTGAGGGGGGTGTTAAGCTAGACAATGAGGGTGTATAGTATACACTGCACCTCAGCACACACAACTCATTCTCACATAACAGATTTTGTCCTCTTGCTAATTAGTGGATCAAATTGTATCTATATACAGTGCATTACACACGATGAATCAATACACAGAAATCTCTCTTCTCTTCCTCTTGCTTTGTCTGTTTTCTCTGTAGGAGCAATGCTCCCTTTGTTTCCAATCCATGGCATCCATTAACAGTTTTCTTCTTATCCGTTACATAAATTCTTTTAATTTAATATCTCATATCACATGCATTTTCACATGTTTAATTTCCATATCAATTGTACATTTGTACCCCTCTTTATTTCTTACAACAACATCATCCCAGTGTATCCCGCAATTAAGCAGAGTCTGAAAGTCGGGATGTACGCACTCTTACCCCGGGGAGCCCGAGAGAGTGTTTTCGAAAGACCTAGAACGAAAGGAAACAAGAACCCTAGTAAAGCATGAGCATAAATCAAGTCACGGAGCAAGCAAAAGAAAAGCAGGGCGAACGCAAGACAAGCCCACACAACCACTCCCTCAGCACTAAACGCCTGCCACACGTATGCGACTCGTCCAGTTGTCTCTATCCAATGTCATATCCTCTTAAAGCTGCGGTAAATTGAGGTCCTGACGGATAGCCCCCATCCAGATCTTCTTCAGTCTGCCTCTCCCCCTACGAAAAGCTCCAAGATCCAGGATCTCGCACCTTCGAACCGGGGCCGATCTAGGTCTTCTTTGCACATGTCCGAACCAACGCAATCTGACTTCTCGCAGTTTATCAACAATACTCGCCACTCCAACTTTTCTTCTAATGTCGGCATTCCTGATTCTGTCAAGTCTCGTAAGCCCGCACATCCAACGCAACATTCTCATCTCTGCCACTGACAACTTCTGTTCTTGAGGTTTAGTGACTGGCCAGCACTCTGAACCATAAAGAAGGGTCGGTCTAACAACCACCTTGTAGAATTTTCCTTTCAGTTTTATTGGGACTTTCTTCTCACAAAGCACCCCTGAAGCCCTTCTCCATCTCAACCACCCTGCCTGGATCCGATGATCGATATCCCTATCCAATCCACCGTCACTTTGAACGTACGACTCAGATACTTGAAAACCTCCTTCCTGGGAATAAGATCTTTATTTCTTACAAAATCACACAAATTAACAAAAATCCACATAATCTCACTTTTTGTTTAATAGAGTAAGAATTTGATATCAAACAAATCTAAATCTCGATAGATCGACAAATCAGACGAAAAACCGTCGAAACATACTGCATAATCTAACTTTAATTTATCCTTTTCCACATTAACTTTATAAATTTTTTTAGGAAATTAAATAAATACCTTAATTACAAACTTGTCCTAACCAATGAAACTAAAATCTCTCTACCCTAAAAGTTACACAATTAATTTACATACATTTCTTTTGTCTTTCGTGTCAAAAAGACCAAACTCAAGTGACCATATAAACAAACAAAAAAAGTAAAAAGAAAAATCAAATTTTCACATATATTCAAACTCTTTGAAAGTAGAATTAGCCCTTTCCTTGATGACCCACCACCATTGATCTCTTCTTCTCCAAAGACCTTCTCGAACTCGGCTTCCGTCTGCTAATGGTGGGGATGGCGTACCATCCGATCGATGTACACAAGATGGCTACCGATCTCCCAAACAACACCAAGAAGATGAGTATCAGTATCAAGATTGCAGGCAAGTAGCAGCTCGGCTTTCGCAGCTTCTGCAGCTTCAATCTCCTCAACAAGGAGATCTTCTTCTTATGATCATGATGATGATGATGATCAACTGCTTTGCTGTTATCAAGAGGATCGGTAATTGCAGGTGCAGGTGCAGCAAGATCAGGTTGATGATGATGATGATGATTGATTTCCGGCTGATCGGCCTTGGTTGGCTTGACTCTGATGACGATCGGCTTGCAGTTGTTGTTCTTGGAGTAGTCGAATTGGACGAAGGAGATCTCATCAGCGTTGTTCTTGGAGTAAATCATCCGCTTCTTCTCTTCGATTTCCGCTAGCAGGGAGGAGAATTTGTCGAGGCCACGAGTCGCATAAGGGTTCTTGCTATGGTGGTGGTGGTGGTTGTGGCTTTTGCACCTCCTCGTCGAGGATGGGTTCCTCGACGAGGATGATTTTCTAGGGCTCGATGTCGCACTCTGGATCGATCTTCCATGGTCGTCGTCGCCGTCGTCGTCTCTGGGTAAGCTTCCACTGCCACAGATGATCAAGGATGCCACCATTTGGTTTCTTGGGGATCAAGGGTTTGTTTTGGGGATTTGGTTAAAGAGGGATTTGGGGTGTTAGTTGGTATTTAAATGAGAGGAGGTGTTGTTGGATCACAAAAGTAGACTTGATCCTCTTTTGGGATTGGTCAATTTAGATGAAGAGTGTGGGAAAGGGATAATTGTCTTCTTTTTTTAATGATTAAAATGAAATTATAAAGAAGGTTCTTTTTTTTTTCTTTTTTTTTTTGGCTCTTATATAAAGAAGGTTCTGATGCAAATTTGCAAAGAGATTTAAGGTTTTATTTTAAAAAAGTGGATTTTTCTTGGTCATAGTTATAACTTGTACTCTTGTAGTATTGAGAAAAGTTGCTAAACTTTCGGACCAATTGTTGGTGTTTTGATTGTTTGCTATTCACTCTAGAAACACCTTGATTTTGTTTTATTCATTTATTTATTGTTGTGGATTCTGTGCGAATACATAATTGTGAACAAATTGATTATTCATACGTAACAGAGTTATTCATCTGTGTTGTAATAATTTTTTCGTATGAGTAATGTATGAATAATTATATTATTACAGATGAATAATTTTTCTCTTTAAAGTTTCGCGTAAATCTGAAGCGTTGATCTTTTTAATCCAACGCTTTGGAATTGTTCATAACATTGTAAGAAATGTTCACAAATGATCCTCTCTATATATAATTCTTCAAATCATAATATATTCTTCATCTAAATATTAGAAAAAAAAATGTTAAAAACTAAAGATATAAATGAAATCTCATGAATTTAAAGTCATTGTCGAGTTTAGATTTTTTTAATCTCCTAATTAATCTAACCTAAATTTAATGTTTCTCATTTAAGTTATTGTCACACTAATCAACTGATACCATGGTTTATCTATAGTAGTATATAATCAAGTGATATCATTGATTATCTATAGTAGTATATATTTAATATTTTGGTCAGACAGGTGATATCATGATTATGAAAGTTAATCTCTACTTTTTGCTATTGAGCTTGGATTTGGTAAATGGATTGAATTAACATAATACAAGACCTACTTATAAAAATAAATAGAAACAACAAATACAAATTAATTGATCTCTTAAAAATAAAAACAAATGTAAATTGTTACCAATGGTCGTCGTGATAAATTGTCTTTACATAAACCAATTGAATTCTTTACTCGTCGTCCAACTTGGTATGCTTGGTCAATTAGGTCAAATAATGATTAGCTATTTAATTATTCCCTCGGTGTCGTAATTTTTTTTAAAGAAATCATCAGCCAAAGAGTACTTTCTATTCTATATTTCAAAGATATAAAATAAGAATCTTAATTAGAAAATATTTATCTACCAAATATAACATCAATTCTAAAAAAAAAAAAAAAAAAAAATTTACATAATTTAATTTAGAAAAATATTTTGCATTCAAGCTTCTTGATAGAAAAACAGTATTACTAATTATTACATTTTTTTTACTTTATTAAAAAACAAACCTAGTAATTTTAAGGTATTTATTCGAGAAAAGATATAATAAAATAGATATGAAAACGTCTACAATGACAACTGCATTGAATTTCAAGATCAATTTAAAAGTTTTAAAAAAAATGCATAGTCAAAAGGTAAATGTGAAAGGCATAGAAGTTTTTCAAAATTATTCGTATAATTAAAAATTGATTAAATATTTTAATTAGCAAATACCGATCATACCATACATACTAATTTAATTCAGTTATTAAGAATTCAACCGTTTAGGTTGGTCAAAAATAAAAACGCTTGATCTCTACGAAACCCCGTTGACCCAATAAACAATGACGAGTAAGAACTAACAAGCCAATTTTAAAAAACACGCACAAACAATTGACTCGGCAATGTTTGATGCAAGGTGAGATTAATCAGTAAAATAACTCTTCAACCTCCATTCGGCAAAACATGTCGTTAGCAGTTAGCTGCCATCCGGCTTTGATCAATCAGAGACGTCGACAATCTCATCGTCTTTCATGTACTTCTCCTGCACTGCTGCCACTGTGGAAGGTCTCGTTAAGGAGGGCAAAAATTGGACAGTAATTCTCAATGTGAGATCAGGTTGATATGAATATATCGAGAAATTAATTAAATGGGACAATGAAATGAAGATAATGCCATGTTGTAGATAAGGATATCTGTAATAATCCCAATCAGTTTGACGAACTGCAATTTTGCTGAATTCTTCCGCGCTTGCATCTATGTCAGCGAAGATATACCCATTGGTCTTGTCGATCAGCTTGACCAGATTTCCCACACTCTCTTTATCCTGGAAATTTACGAAAAAGCTAAGAATCTTCCATATACAGAGAAATTAAAGAAGAGGTAGAAGGCCTCCAATGTACCTGGATATCGAGTGTTGTGAAATCCACTAGACTGTAATCTTCTATAACCTCACATAGCTCCTTAGTAAGCTTCCTACAAAAAAAGATTTGGTTATTATTATAGTTACTAAGCCATATGTTTTTGATTAACATAATGGAAGCTTAACCATACCTGTATTTTGCAGCTCGGGGATCTTGATCAAGGCAATTTTGCAAGTACGACAAATCTTGGGCATCCGTATAGAAATCAAGGTTGAAAGCTGTAAAAAGAGGGCAAATGTCAGTAGCAAGTAATAAAAAAGATGTTTTTAAGCTGTTGGATTAAGTGGAATGTCAAGAACTCACCCAGCTTTCCGTAGCTTTCAATGAGATCAATCTTGGACAGGACATTTACATGGGGAAGCTCTAAATGAAGCATGGTTGATAAGGAGAGCATCAAAGCACTTACATACTTTCCAGCGTCACTGCAGAGATGAGCATCCACTAAATGTACAGCAGTCAACTGCATAAATGCGAAAGAAAATCGGCATGCATCTTAACTCTTAAGGTTCAAGTAAGCAATATACCAAAATGTGTGAGGTGATGCACAATTTGACATACCCTAAGGTTCAACTTTTTTATGAGTTTCATTATAACTTTCTTGGCACTTTCATGAAGGAAAAATAGTTCAACTTGGCCCGGAAAATCAAAGAGCAGATAATGATCTGCACAAAATATAAAACATTAGCTGAACAACAGCAATGCCGTAAATGACTAAAGAAAGAAAACATGAAGCTTCCCAAACCAATTATAAATAGGCGATATTCCAACATCCACACAATTGGCTGGTAAAATTTATTGATCAGTGCAAAGTAAAATATGAAAGTACACTATGTCCCAAATGATCATGAAAAGCTATTTCCAGTTAGCATAGGCTATTCAGGACAATGTTTTATCTGTAATCATCATAGAGACAGTGCGATAAATGAACAAAGACAGCATTCATATATGCAGAAGTGATATGCTACTGATACAAGTACTGCAAGCGAACCTCTAATTAGTGGTTCCAGTTTGGATTCCAACCAGTCAACATTCTTTTCCAGGTAATCCATACAATAAACAAGACCTGTGACGAACAAAAAAAACACAAAACAGTTTGAAAAGGATGAATTGCACAACATCAAAGAAAGTAAAACAAAAGAATGAAGAATCCATTCATGAACTACATAAGAAGTTATTAAGGCAGATTCACAAGTTCCCGGTAAGATTTGCGACAAGAAGCTTAAGTACAGCTCACAGCATAGACTACATTCTTATCTACGTATTCAATGATTTCTTCAAATAACTGAACAGTTCTTACAAAGTAAACTGAATTGAGTTGATGCTATAAACAAAATGATCAATTCCAGCAATTTCAATGTGGCTGAATTGAATTGGGAGGGGAGCAAGCTGACCTCCATTAGGGCCAAGTGAATGCTCAATCATCACATCACTGAGCTTGATCAAATCCTCTATATTCACAGCACAGTCATACCTATTTAACATCTTAAGGAGAAATAACAATTTAAATCAACCAAAACATAACCAAAACTAAGCAGGAAAAAAAAGGATACGGTAATGAATCATTGGCAGGATCCAGGTTGATAATAGCTACTTTCCTGCAGACAAATGGAGTTATCCGTCAAAGCATTGAAATTTCATTCCAACAAGCCGCAAAAAAAATAATCTTAATTACAGAAAAGGCATTAGTTAGAGATCTACCGGCCGATTAGATTGAGAAACTGAGACATGCCATTGCAATAAGTGGTCTTACCGGAGCCTGGCGGCCCAATCACTATCTGGCCAAAAACCATCCTCCTTTCGAATTCTTACCCCTCCTTTTATGCTTGTGCTTCCCGGGGCTTTCCTCAAGCTAAAAGATGCGATTTCGCTGGTATGTTTAACTACAGGTGTGGGCTTAAATCTCAGAAAAGCTGTTTTAAGTGAGAGGAAAGACGAATTTAACAGAGGGAGAGAACATGAAACCTAGTGGATTGCTGTCGTTGGTGCGATTGAGTTGAGTGGGGAGGCTGAGTGGCCGTAGGTGGCAATCGCCGGCGGCGATGGAGGGGTGAGTGGCGGTTCGATTGACGTTTGGTACTCAACTGGCACGGGAAGAGGGAAACTAAGGCTAGGGTTTTACTTTTCTTTTTCGAGACTGGATTGATCCAATTTAGGTAAATTACAGGCGGTAGACAGTATTTTACAATTTTGTTATTTAGTAGCTCAGAAGTTGTCTGTGGCTGGGATGAGAATGCTGCGATGGATGACTGAGCTCACGAGACTAGACAGAATCAGAAATGAAGACATTAGGAGCAAAGTTGGAGTTGCTAGTATTGCTGACAAACTACGGGAGTCCAGATTGCGGTGGTTTGGGCACGTGCGTAGGAGACCTATTTCAGCCCCTGTGCGGAGGTGTGAGGGCTTAGATCTTGGTCCTTTCCGTAGGGGGAGAGGTAGACCGAAGAAGAGCTGGATGGAGGTGATCCGCCAGGATCTCAAGTTGCTGAACCTTTCGGAAGATATGACGCTTGATAGAGATCACTGGAGGAGGCGAATTCGGGTTTCTGATGTTTAGTAGGCGTTGAGTCTTATTGTCCATGCTTTGCAGCTTTCCTTCCTGCTTGCTAACGCTTACTTTTCTACTATCTGTCTTCTCTCCTTGGGATTTATGCGTCCTATTGTTTTGGGTCTATCGGAAACACTCTCTCGACTTGTTCGGGGAATGAGTGCGTACATCCTGACCCCCCAGACCCTGCTGTATCGCGGGATATACTGGGTTGTTGTTGTTGTTGTTTAGCTCAGAGGTTTGATATTTCACTATGTTGTCACAACTATTTTTCAAAAGTTTTGAAACTTCTAACAAAATTACTTCTATAAATTATACCTAAAATTTATATCCGATATCAGTATATCTAGATATCACATGAGAGGACTGATATCGATATCCTCTTCATAGCTTCCAGGAGCCCAGCCTGAAGACCAAGACACTCTGCTTAAACAACGGAAACCTTCCCGTGACCGCGGGCACACATGAGAGAACTACCCTTTGGCTATTGCGAATGACAAAACCAGAACCAGCAAGACTCGAGCCAATCTTTGCACCGACAAAATTGAGTTTCACAAGTCCCTCGTTAGGTTTTTTCCATTTTGTAACTTTTTGCTTTTTCGTCCTCCTTTGGTTGGTATTTGGTCTTGTAGTCTCGATGTCGTCTTCTTGTTATCCAATTTGTGCTTTTCTCGAACTCATCCTGTATTTTTTATATTTTTTACCCTGTCCTCCATCTTCCTGATACCATTTTTGTCGAAAAGGATTATGCTTCTCATTGACCAAACTTCCCAAAGGAAAAAGGCCAAAATCGATTTTTGCTCCGTTGAAAGATTTGTGAAGATCTCCGTTATTATATTCTTATATGGTTTGTTATCTTTGTCAATGTTTTGGATTATACGTTCGATCTGTTTGTCCATTCTCCCAATAAAGGTTAAAGTAGTCTGACATTCGATATGGGTAGCATCTTCTTTATTATTGTTGAATGGAGGGCAATCCAATGGTACATGTACTCCTCTACCTTATAGTCTGACTTTCGTCAGAGTTCCGTTTAGCAGGTTTTTTTCATAGAAAGTTTTTTATCTTTGGTGAACAATCAATTTTCTATATCCAGTCGAGTGGATTTGAATCGATTCTTCCGTTTCTCTTGATGTTGTTTAACACACTAGCAGTAGAGAACAAACCATTTCTATATTAGGTTTCCAGTATAATATATGTTAAGATTTATGATTTCAAAAATACTCGGAAAAATAATTGAGTTATTAATATATTTTTTTTGTATAAATACCCATTTTAGTCGGTCCAAATGTGATTCAAACCCGATTTTAGTCGGGTATAATTTGAACCTCTTACGGGCCCAATTATACTGGGCATTTGTTTCTTAATGGGCCGAGTATACAGAGTGGAGCTGCGTTACTGACTGAATCAGTGAGTGGCGATCATTTTTTAGAAAATTCGAAAATAGGAGATCGGCGGGGAGCGAACTTTCAGTTTCAGCAGAGCTTGCAATGGCGAACTTCCGATTGGCACGCATCGATCTGCAATGGTATCGAAGTTACACTGAAGAGATCGGTATGGTCTCTGGAATCCCTAACCGAATCTACTCCGAAAGGTATGTGCCCTATTTGAATTCCACATTTTGAAATGCGCGATTGATTTCCACAATTCGGTTTTCGTTTGCGAATTCTATATGCAATGAAAGCTCAGCATCTTCGTTTTTGTTTTGTTGATGTTTATTATTTCATAAAAATTGACGATGGAGATCGAATTTTGAGATTGTAGGTTTCAATTTGTACTGGTGATGTGTTAGGTTAGGGAGAAAATATCACGAGTAACGGAAGAACTGTAAAAATGTTTCCGTGGAAATTACAACCGTCAAAGTTGAGATATCTGAATTCTGATGCACTGTTTTGAAGAAACTAGTTGCCTGCTCGACCCCATTAGGCTTTCTTTGGGTTGAAAAAGTTGGAATTCCGACCAGGTTTCAGATTTTGCATATAGCATCCAATAAAAGGTAATGTAGCAAATGTGCAAGTGATCTCTTATAGCTTTTTTCCAAGGTGCAGGCTGAACTCAGCCTTTGTGAGATGACATAAACAAATGTGTTATTTGATCTGAAACTGTAATTTTTAAGAGTGCCTTTTTCCTTTGTGATGGAATTGGAATTGAATGGTAGCTAATAACTCATTAAGGTTTTCGCCTATGGATTGGAGAAGAGCTTGACTTTACTCAGACTACCTTTACAAGTGGAAGTACCTGTCACATGCAATCCCTTTGATTTTCCCTTGCTTTTGCTTGAAGGAGTTGTAGAGGGTGTGTCCAAAATCAAAAACATTGACAGAAAAAAGTGTCTTCATTTGTTTTTTTCCCCTATGCTTCCATAGGTTTACTCATGCAATCAAAACCAAACTCTTACTGAGGCAACTTATTAGTCTTACTGTTCTTCCTGATGTACTACTATATCCTATCTATACACACATTATAAAGTCTATAGATGTTGACAAACAGCTACAACTACAACAAGTACAGCTAAAGTTGGCACTACCATATAACTGTACTCATCTATCATACTACATTACATGATTCATGCATGGTCTGCAATTGACCGTCCTAACTAGTAACTTTGTACATCAGGAGTGACATGCAAAAAGGATCTTACTTCTTCAGCTGCATCATCATCAAAACTTGGGACCTAAAAACTGGTGGCTTGTTTGGTGTGAAACCTCCAGCTGAGCAAGTAATCCTTGCTCTCACAATTCAGCCTCAACACATCACAGAATGCATCCACAGATTCCTTCTTCTTGCCCTCTTCAGTTCCGTTGCCCCACTCTATCCTCGCCCAGCATGAAAACCCGCTGGACGAAGGCCCAATTGGCAGCTCCGGCACGGGCAATTGAAGCATCACCTCCCCTCCGATCCTCCTCCCGGTCACGCTCGTCAAGTCGTCTAGCCACTGGCATTCTGGCTGCCCCACCAGCTCCTTGTAGGCAGAATTCGCCATCCTCACTTTGTTATTAGAGTCCGAAATCACCGTTGGCAGCCCAATTGCCTCCGCCTCCGCCTCCACCTCCCCCGGCTTCATCGCCGCCTCTGCATTTGCTCTTAAAGTAGCTCCTTCCATGTTGCTGATGGCCACCACTATGATGATCGACCCAATTGGCCTAATGGCCTTGGGTGCAATCACATGCGGAGCAATCCATGGGGTGGGTGATCTGAGTTGGAGAATAAGATCTTTCTCATCCAAACCAGCACTAGAGTTAAAATCCATGGGGGCTTCAGTGCCAGCTTCACCTATTGGCAAGGGAGAAGAAGACAGCAGTGGAAGGGTGATTACATGCTGCTTCTCCTCCAAGCCATTGATGGTAGAGATGAAGCCCAAATGGGAAGGGCAACAGAGACCCAGGAAAGGGGTTGGTGCCCTCCGATGGGGATGCTTCAGCTGCTTCTTTAGGGATGCAGCAGTAGCAGGTGAAGGTGTGATTGAACTCCTCCCTCTCTTCCTTGCCCTAGTTGGTCTTGCTTGGAGATGAGCCCATATGTTTCTCAGGTAAGGCGAGTGCTTCATCTTCTGAGAGCCCTCCTCAGCTGCTGCTGCACCACCATCACCGGTGGATGCCGGGAGCTCAGGCTTAGGAGCTATGGGCCTGTACCTTGATAGGATCTCCTCTGTTCTTGAAGCCGGTGAGCAAGGGATCAAGGTCTGAACCATCATGGTTCCTTGTGAATTGCTTACTTCCTAAACCCTGGAGGGTGTAACTTTCATATGGTGGGGTTGGTAGGGGAGAGGAGGTGATGGTGATGGTGGTACTGGTGGGTGTTTGGGGATTGTTTAGAAGGGATATTACTAGTAGAGAAGCAATGAAAGTGAACCAATGAGAGGGAGGCAACAGTAAGAGAGTGGGTGAGGAATGGTTGACACATGGGACACTTCAGTGGGGTACGTGTTTGAGGGGCTTCTTCCCAACAAGGACATCTGGGCCTCTTTACCCTATGTAAAAGCCCCTTCTGTGGGCTCCATGAACCTTCAAAATATTTTGAAAAAAAGTTAATTAACTTCGAAAATTTCCATGGGTGATTTTTGGTTTTTATAGTTTCATTTAGGAATAAAATTCCATTGACCGGTGATATTACAAGGTACGGTGGGAGGTGGGCGGTGGGCGGCGGTGAGTGGGTGGCCTCAGCCGGGTGGCGGGTGGACCAATCCGAGAGGGAGGTTAATAGAACGCGTGTGGGCAAGGATGGCATGCGTGGTTACACCTATGGAGTATGGACATGTATTCCTTGTTTGGGTTTACATTATAGAACGATCCTTTAAGAGGTCGGAAAAGGATATGCAAATTTTTATTACTGTTCGATCTGGTTCGATTTCAGATGAATCTAAACACGAAAAACTCAAATGAAGACGAGATGAGCGCGCACACAACTTTTTATACGGTTTGGTTTTCATACATCAGTAGAACCTCAAGAGAGAAGGTTTATCTAATTCACTAGGCATCTGAGGTCAAAGAACTTGTTACAATAGTTGAATGCACAAACACTAGGGGATGATTCAAAGCAAGAAAGCAACAACGAAAATAAATAGAGACAAAAGGAAGAAATCATTCGATTAAGGACACCAAGAAATATCTAGAAAAATTTCTCACTCACCGTTTTTTTTTATTTATTTATTAGGTAAAAATCCGAGTTCAGACAAGCCTGACACTCGAGAGGCCGACGAATCGGCAGACGAACTAGCCGTCAACATACAACATACAAACACGCAAAATAAACAGATGAAAGACACAACCCTAGAAGCCCATATAAATCATCAGCCAGCAGATGAGTCGATGTAAATCCAAGGCGAGCCACGAATGCCGAGAACATGGGAGAGTGTGACGACTCACACGGCGTCTCGACGCCGAGAAGGCGGAGAACAGTAACCCACCACCGGAAAAGGCGAAACCTGAGGAAGTGCGGACCACCGACGTTGCCCCCACCTAGATGAGGAATCTTCGAAGACCATGAACACCACCACGATCCTCTCGATCATACAGGACGCCCGATACTGCAACCCAACTCGGAACTAAACGCACACACGCCACGGTTGCTTAGCAAGAAAATCAGTCAGCACTTAAGTAAATCGAGCACTACTGAAATCGCAGCCTTTAAGAGCTTCTCCCAAAAAATTCTAGCCGCTAGGGCAACTTCAGAGAGAGAGAGAGAGCTCGTGCTACAGTGAGCTAGGGCTGCATAATATGTCCTTATATAGTCATCTGGTCGTCAACGTTATGATCACATATACACAACCTTCTCACCATACTTAGGCTAAATAGAACTTACACTATATATACTCTACCTAGCCTCACCAAGTGAACGAAAGGCTAGCCATTGGCACAATATGTTTTTTCTTTGTAATGACATGACTAAAATGTTCTCAACATTAAGGGACATCATCTACCTAGAGCATGTGGATCTAACAAACAAATAAACCAGTCCTTTGTTTAAAAATTACAAGGATTATAAACATTACAAAAAGCCATCAACCCTAACTCGAATCCATAAGTCCGTAACCCACCAAAACCCGTGACCCACCTGATCCGGACCCGCCGGGTCCATGACATGCCAAACCCGTCGGGTCACGGGTTGTCCGTGACCCGTGAACAGGCCTACCCTTGTATCTCTAGCCTTCAATAGTTCAATAGCAACTGTAGTTCTTTTTCCTTTCCTTACACTATCCACCTATCCCTTTCGCTGTAGTTTACTGGGTTTTTTCCCTTGTAGGCAGTTCAATAAAGAGAGTCTTTAAACCCTCTATTTCATTATTAATTCCAACTGACAAGGAGAACACTTTTTCATCTCCCAACCAAACCAAACCATTCCTCCAAACCCAAACTGTTTCGATTGCTCTTCTAAATTGAATCTCTCTCAATTCAAATCCCTAATCTCTGTTGCATTGTGATTGATGGAGGCAGCTGATAAGCGACTTCATCCTTCCCTCCCTGCAAACTATGTCTCCCTCGTTGATCTGCGAGAGCGCTGGATGCAGCGGCAGAACCAAAAGGAGCGGGACGATGTCAATGGAGATCGACATCTTCAGCGAAACGTTGAGGTCGGAGTCGATCAAGGTGCTAAAGGCGAAGAAGGTAAAGGTGTGGGTGTAGACGATCAGCTAGAGCAGAAGCAGCAGCCACTGGGAAAATCGGTAGTCCCATCAAACCCTAACCCTAAGTCCGCGAATCAAAGGGCTTCCCAGTGGGGTCAAATCAGGCAACCAAAGTCGCCGCCTTTACCCCCATTGAACCAGTCGAAGCAGCAGCCAATGTTTCCACGGGTCCGAACCATCCAGACCATCCAGACCAAGTCGGTGCAGGTAGTTCAAGTAGTTGAAGCAAAGGCACCGCCTTTTGATGCTGCGAAGGTCGAATCTGTCGTCAAGCCTCGTGAAGGTAAAGGTCACAGTTCTGGTAACAATGTGGACGATCAAAAGCTGGGTGGGCAGAAGGTCGAGGAGAAGAAGAAGATTGTGCCTCAGAGGAACTACAAAGATGGAGAATTTCACAGTCCTGGACAGGCAGAGAACAAAATTAAGTGGAACAACACAGGGAAACATGAGAAAAAGGATGGTGCTCATTCACAACCAGAGAGATTTGCTTTGGACCCAAATGGTGATGGACAGAAGAAAAGATTTGGATTTGTGGGTAGTAATGTGAGCAAAAATGTCGAGATCGAAGGTAAATTCGCAGGTGTTTCGCTGCGTAGTGGAATAGGGGAATGTAGTGGTGGTAGATCAATGGTTATACGAAACTGCAATGGATGGATTAAAGGGCGCCAAGGCGGTTTTCAGGGCAGAAGAAAGAGAGAAAGTGATGGTAGATTGGTATGGGTTAAGAAAGGAGAAGCTTCAAAGATTGGTGATGCCCCAAATTTCTAATGTAGGAAGCAGGTAATGGAAAATTGGAAACCGTTGTATGTACTATGTGATTAGCTTGAATGGAAACTGTTGAATTGAATTTGGTGCCAACTGAATGTTTAATGCACAGCTTAATTGGGCATCAAATCGGTTTAGCATTTTCTTCTGTACTGCGAGCTGATTGAAATTCACTACTTTGTTTGTTGAGTAGTTTTTTTTTTTTTTTTTGGTAAACTTTGTTGAGTAGTTTTCATCTTCAGTGAATCCATGGTTTGTGTTTTAATGAAGTGAGCAAGTTGTAAATTGGCATGTTTATATTTCAAGATAGTAACTTTGGATTTTGTTATTTGTACCGACTATTGGGTGCAGGTGATATATACACTTAGACGTATGGATCAGGATCCGTTTGATCCTTCTAATGACACTCGTTTAATAATAAATGTGCTAGATCTAAAAATGCATAAACAAATCTACGATCAGTTCAAACAAATCTATCATAAGGACTAATGGATCTAAAATCTGTTTGGCTATTTTACTACCTTTTCTATCATAAGGACTAATAGCATCCGTTCGGTGTATATAGGCTTTTCGTTTAAAAAGAGTGAAAGCCCATAGTTGAAGTTCCTTAATGTGAGGACTTGAATGTTGGGTTGCTTTCAGCTTAGTTGGGAATAAAAAATCCAACAGTTACAGTTTGTTTCCACAAGACAACACTGAACTCAACTCTCCTTGCATCATATCCAGCTGGTGCATTATGTTGTGGGGTCATGTTTTCATTATCTGGATTTGTTTTTGAAGGTTGATCTTTCATCAACTTTGAATTTCACTATTGGTCCTGTGAAATCATGTGCAATGTAATGGTGTTTGCAGTCACACAGAGAGAGGCTAGTATATGAATTGGAAGGGTCTGGGATGTGTAAAGCTTGCATTGTGTATTTGTGTTTAGACAGAAAAAATTGGGGTGAAAAAAATGCTTTCATTGAGAGTTGAACTCAAGACCTCCCGCTTTTTTGTTAGTAAGATCCAATGAATAATACGAAAACTCTCTCTTACAAAACTGGCTTGAAGAAATCTCAAAGTGATATGATATCATCATCACTTACCCTGTCCTGTGGAATCTAACCTTGCACACCGCCAACACAGCCACAACCACACCTGCAGAGACAGCTCCGGCCACCGGCAGCGGAATCTTGTTCTTCAATCCTCCGAGTTCTGCATCGGCACGCTGCGCTTTCTCCCCCATATCTAATAATGCGAGGGGCACCTTCCATTTTTGTGTCTTCTTCGGCATCGGCAGCCGATCCATAATCATGGACATGGATTTCAACTTCAATTCGCAATTCAGAATCTCGCGCACCAGCTTCGCCATGGTGTCTTTAAGCGACGTTCTCTCTTTCTGCAAATGAGCGAGCTCCCCCTCAAGCTCGTCCAATCTTGCCATGGCACGCTCCTCCGCCGCGGCGCTCCCTCTCCTCGCCTCGTGCTCGCTCTCCTCCAATCCATGGATCTTCTCCTCCAATCGCGGATTTCTCTCTCCTCAGTTCGTCGATCTCTCTCATCAGCCTCTCGATCTCCCAGCCGACCTCATCGCCAGCGTTGATCGCCGTGCCGAGATCGTGCTGGAGGCGGACCGCCTCGCCTTCCAACTCAAAAGCACGCTTCGTTACCGATTCCATCGCCTTCCCTTCCAAATGCGAGTGCTCCGCCTCCGCGGCCTCCAATTCGCTGATCTTCTTCCTCGCCGCCTCCTTCTCCGCCGCCATCCGCTCCACCTTCGCCTTGATTTCCTCGTTCTCTCTAGCCAATTCCCGGTTCTCACGCTCCAGCTCCTCGATTCGAGCCTTCAAGAAGCGATCGTCGCTGGTGACAGCGTTCGAATCAGCTTTCTTCGCCGCGAAATTGTCAAACTACGACGAGTCGCCGTTGACGCTGTTGGTGATGCTAACGTCCACCGCTTCGTTGTCCGCCATTGGTGATGCTTGATTGATCGATTCCGATTGTTTGGGGTTTGAGTGATCAGCGAAAAGATTACAGGGTTTTAGAAACGGACAACGTGAATTGCGTGAATGCCTCTTGGAGAACTGCATATATTACATATTGGGCCATGTTGGGCCGATTGGTCCGAACCCACACATAATAAGGGAGTGTTTGGTAATATGATGTTTGATAACGTACATGTGCTCAATGAATCGATTGATTTTTTTTAAAAAAAATTTTTGATTATGTAATAATTTAGGTAGAACAAAATCTACCCGAGAGAATCCTTACGGATGCGGTCATGAAGACTTGTGTCATTATATATGTCAACCCCAGCTAAGGATGTTATATATTCGAGGTGAACGAGCAGAGCTTGACATGTTCAAACTTGGTTTGGTTCGTTTGTAAAACGAGGTAGAGTCCAGCCGAGCCCAATTTTTAATCGAGCTTATTTTTTTCATTAAGCTTGGCTTGTTTAAGAAATGAACGAGCTCGAGCCGAGCTTTTTTAGAGCTTTAAGCACTTCTGCTTAAATGAAATTTTATAAAATCCATAAAATTTGAGCTATTCGAGCTTAAATCGAACACTCTGAGCTTTCAAATCAGCTTAAAGTTCTATTTAAGCTCGGCTTGTTAATTTAGGTAAGTGAACGAGCTCGAGTCGAGTTTTTTCGAGTCGATCTAAAGCCGAGCTCGAGCTGCTCAATTCATATAACAGCCTTAACCCCAACAGCAGAGCGGCAGATGTGTTCAACCTTATTAGTCACTCGTGCAATCTCGAGGAACATGGGAGAATGAGACTTCTCTCATGTTAGGCATTTGAAATTTGATGTCAGAGATATGCAATTCTATTTCCCATGACATTTTCTCTTAACAATAATTTATGATTATAAGGGAGTCTCGTTTGACAATAAGTTTCGAGATACGAAGCTTGGCTGCTTCTAGTATGCCTTGTATTAAAGCCATTGCTCCAATTTTAAGTGGTGTTTGGTTACCCACCTGGTAATGTCCAATTGTGATTGGTCGTCCCTCACAGTCGCGAATAACGAAGCTAATTGTACCATCGTTATTGAGTAATGTGGATCCATCAAAATTCATTTTAAAAGTATCAATAAGAGGTTTTTTCCATTTTGTGATTGTTTTCATTCTACTCTCGTGTTGGGATTTTTGTTTGAAGTCTTGTTGATAATTGTCGGTAGACGCATCCTCTTCAAACTGATTGGCTTTTTTCCAAATCTATGTATGCTTCCTTATCATCTGCTCTGTTGTTATGTCGGATGGTGGTGCCTCAATTCTGAAGGTGACTTGATTCCTGAAATACCAGACAATCCGCTAATGTCTACCTATCCTCTGTGTCCAATTGTTTACAAAGTAATGCTAAGAACTTGATTGATTAATAAGGTTTTGAATGTCGATTCTATCTTTTATTTTCAAAAGAAAAAATCCACTATTACAATACATTGCACTCGAGGAAAATGTGCACATCATCCTCGATCGGACATACAATTGCAAAATACACAAGTTGTTGGCATCGGTGTAACCCTCTAGGCTAATCTGGATTAAGACCATCCGCAACCATGGGGTAACCTCTTTCCCCTTTTTTTCCCCATCTTCCTATCACAACTTTACAACTCATTTATTTTTTTCTTTAAAATAATTTTTACCTTTTCTACCTCTTTCTAAAAGTTTACCTCTACAACCATGGGAAACCCCTTTTACCTCTTTCCAAATTTATTTTCACTTTTTCTTTTCATTTATATCTTTCCCTTTATTATATGTGTATCATCATATATTATTGTGAATTATTTTTATTTATAATTTTATAAATAAATAAAAATAGCAAGTAGTTAATGTAAATATATTTTATTACATCTAGATTAAAATAAAAAAAAGTTAAAAACATTATAAAATACGTAAATACTAATAAAACTACCTATAAATTCGGATCATAGCCTTCGAGTGACACTCCCTTGAACACCCGGAGAATGCTCAAAATGTTGTTGGTTAATTTGGAAAAAAAAAAGAGGATTGTACACATTGGTAGGATTATGTGGGGTATAATTTGGATATTCGGGTGTTGAAGAACTGTTGAGCATTTGCAACATCACTTGAAATTGAGGATTTTTGAGAAGATTTAGATCAAAAGGCATATTTGGAATGGGTGGAGTATTTGGATTATTGTGATCCATGGTTAAGAAAATAAGTGCAACTACAATAGATCAAGATGAGGTTATATATAGGATAAAACTAGCTTAGTACCCCGTGCATTGCACGGATCTTTGTTTAAAAATATATGTTTATATAATTTCATTTATCATTGTTGACATAAATATTATAAGTATTACTAAGTAGCAAACAAATAAGCATTCCCTAACACATTGAATAATGAAAAAATATAAAAATTCTAAATAATAAGAAACTTTAATAATTGGAATCAAATTGAGCTAATTAAAAAATATTATAAGTATTATTAAGTAGTTAAAAAAAATAAAAATATAAAAATATAAGCCCTTCTTTCATGTGTTCGACTTTGTGTAAACAAACTAATCAATTGTTAAACACAATTAACTTTTCATCTATTAAAATCTTGCCAACCGAATTGAACTTGTTCAGGATCGTTGTAGTTTAGTGATCTTAATATTCTTAATACGTGAACAATAATATTCCATCGGATTCATCTATTGTTTAGTTTTTGTAGTAGTAACTCATCTCGATAATGAAATATACGAAGTATGTTTGAACAAAACCACACCGATTTGTGTACCGATAATCATAATTGACAATCAGGAAAGAAAAAAAAACACCGGAGAGAATGAGAATATATGGAGTATGTTTGAACGAATGCAGATAACTAAAACCATATATAAAATAAATGAAATCCGCATTAGCTTGCCCCTATATTTATAAGATGAAACCAAAAGATTAATTAGATAACTTCAAATCCAATTGCATTGGAAGTATTTAGTGTTACGTTGAATGATTTCACGTACATCTTGACTAAGGATTCCACGTAGCAACACAAAGTCGATCGATTTCACATCAATTTTCCGAGTAGTTAAGCACAACTGGACATAATTCCAAGTAGAATCAATGGAATCGTAATTAATCGAATAAACTGAGAAGGAAAGTAAGAGAGGGGAGTTGGGGTGGGATTAAAATCAGGTAAATTAGGGTAGAATCAATAACCTGCATCTGCAAATATGATTATGTTAGATTAAGATATAAAAGCAACACAGCAGCACAAAAATAAATGAATATAAAAATGGGAACAATTGAATCAGGAAGAGTTAGGGTACTATTTATAACAGTAGTATACTACGATTTTGGCAATGTGAATATTTTTTTTTAACTTTCAAAATTCAAAATTGTAACCAAATGAGATTAGTTAATCTAAAGAATTGGAAAAACAAAAAAACTAATTTCAAAATTCAAAATTTTAACCAAATCAGAGATCATTGATTTTAGATATCTACTTTGAATTAATAAATAATTGGAAATAAAAATAAAAATTGACTAATCTGATTAATAACAACCTGAAACTTGGAATTGACTAATCTGATTTTTTTAAAATTATTTTAGTGATAAGATTGCAATAGATCCAGTAAGAGATTACATTACAAAGTGATAAGATCGGTGATAAAAAAAACAAAGTGATAAGATCTGCGTAAGTTTCTAGATTCTGGATTTGCATATATCCTCATCCAAACAATAAGATTACGTTTTAGTTAGTTAGTTATTTTAGATATAGCATATCAATTAGGTTAATTAGTAATTTAATTTTTAAATCTAATTCTTTTTTATTATTAATCTTAAATAAAAAAAGCTAACAAATCCTACTAATTAAAAAATCTTTAAAAAAAACTAACAAATCCTACTTTAAAGGAGAAGCCGCCACATGTCGTAGGCGACTTCTCCTTTAGTATTATAATATAGATTGGGCTCAAATTATAGAAAAAAAAATTAAACTAATGTAATATTTTATTTTAAAAAATAATGAAATATAAATATATTTTTATTTCATTTTAAATCCTACTACAACTAATAAATCCAAATGTGAAATATATAAACCTACTTTATCATAAAAAAAAAGGAAAAGAAAATTACAAAAGGGAAGAGGTTACCTCTCTCTACCAAGGTAACCCCTTCCCACCTCTTACCTTAAGGTAGATGCCACAACCATGGGCTTACCTTTTAGCAACCTTAAAGTTGCTAAAACCCATGGTTGCTCATGCTCTAATTAATAATTTATTTGAGTGTAATGATTATGGGAAACATGTCAATATAAGTATCAAACGGACCTCTTATCTACGCTTTTGAGTATAAATAACACTTGTGTTCGGTGTATATAGACTTTTCGTTAAAAAAAGAGTGAAAGCCCATAGTTGAAGTTCCTCAATGTGAGGACTTGAATGTTGGGTTGCTTTCAGCTTAGTTGGGAATAAAAAAAATCCAACAGTTTATCTCCACAAGACAACACTGAACTCAACTCAACTTGCAGTAAGCAATAGCAATTTTCATGGTACACACTACATGGTATATGCAGCTGGTGCATGTGGCTGTGGGGTCATCTTTTCATTATGTGGATTTGTTTTTGAAGGTTAATCTTTCATCAATTTTGGGTTTCACTGTTGGTCCTGTGAAATCATGTGCAATGTATTGGTGCTTGCAGTCACACAGAGAGAGGCTAGCTAGTACATGAATTGTAGTCACACAGAGAGAGATTTATGGGTGATGGTGGACAGAAAACAGCACAGAGCAATTGTTTTGGAGAAGTTGAAAAAAATTGGGGAAAAAATTGCTTTCATTGAGAGTTGAACTCAAGACCTCCCGCTTACTAAACGGGTGCTCTAACCAACTGAGCTATGAAAGCTAATTGACATTTTTGTTAGTAAATTTTATAAACCCAAATGCAATTGGTAGGATGGAGTAAATCCAAATTTCTTTGAGATAAAACATACAGTAATGTATCACAAATAGGTAGAAAACTCTATAAACTGAATAAGATGAAAACGCTCCCTTACATATTTAAAAGGTTTCTGATCATAACTCGGTTGAGAAAGACATCCGCGATCCCTTGATCTAAAAGACAAAGCGGTAGTAAAGTAGAAAAGTCGAAAAAAAGCGAGTTGGAATGGAGGGGCAGAGGTAACTATATGAAGATGTTGATGGACTCCAAATACATGACTGCACATATAAATGCTCTCCCAAACCGGTCCTTTTCAGCTAGCTACACCAAACATACATATCACACTTATATATATGCATATGTGTATATGTATATGATTAAATTTGTATACATACAATTCAAGATATTTTGAAATAAATTAAAAAAACTATGACGCGATATCATATCATGAGAAATACCTAACGAGCCACTATGAATAAGCTAGTATCGAGCATTTGAAGTTAGATTCTCATTGATTAATGTTGTTTAGAGTTTTCCATGGATGTATATATGTATGTTAATAGAGTTTGATCTGTGTATTTCAAGAGATCTGAAGGCTCTCACTGATCCGGAGATAGAAATAATTAGTGGTGGAGCCAAGGGGGCTGGATGCATGTACCCCCTCTCATTTGATAAACTATCTATATATATTTTCCTAGTCAATAGCTTCGTTATCTATTGGTCATATGACTCATATATATTTATATAATTGTGCTCTCTGAAAATTTTCTAGCTCCGCCGGTAGAAATGTTGAAGCAATATTGTAAGTAACAAGATTCGGAATATGGTAGGACCAAATATAATATATTGAGATGAGGGAGGGAGTACGTGTGAGACTATAGAACCGTGAAAGAGCAGTGTGGATCTGCTGTGACGCCCTGTGCACCACTCGGTGCATCACAAAATGATTTACAGTATAATTTTACTTCGAAAAAAATTTTAAAAATTATATTTGTGTTTAATATACTTATATTTATATGTTTATAAAATTTCATTATGAAAAAATATGTTTTAAAAATATAAAAAAATATAAACTAATATAACCATTCTTTTAATTATATATATTTTTAAAACATATTTTTTCATAATGAAATTTTATAGACATGTAAATATAAGTATATGAAACACAAATATAATTTTTAAAATTTTATTCGAAATAAAATTATACCTGAAATAATTTTGTGGAGCACTGAGTGGTGCACCGGGCGTCACAGCAGATCCACACTGGTGAAAGAGAGGAGCACAAGGCAGTTTATGATGGGCCATGGTGCCGCGTGGGAGCTCTTAATATTGAGAGAGGGAGATGATGATGAATTGATGATCCAATTCAAGTCAAGGAATGAAAGGTTCAGGAGAAAATGGGCCATAGGCCATTACCATAATGCATGTGCATGTTTTATGATATGATATATAGAGATTATATATGGATCTCATGTAAGCAACTTTTAATGTATAATTTTAGGTACGAAGGAATTATTCGTGTATAATAATATAATTATTTGTACGTATAAGTATAAGTAAATGTAATTATTTGTATTTAACAAAGGATTACGTATACCATGCACATACGAATAATCGCTTGATACCTACGAATAATGTCACTGTTTACAAATTACTTTTAATCTCATACGTTTAATCTTCCTGATCCGACGCTTCAAATTTACTCACAAATAATACAAGGAGGTCTATATATATTGTGGGGCCATTGGACACCATGTTGCTTTGCTCAAACTAATCCAACAAAGGGACATCTACTTAGTTGATTGCCCATTTTATTCAAAATTAGGGATAGGGTTTAAAATAGGATTTGGGATGGTATAAAAATAAGGAGTGAATTGTATATTTTTGTTTTAAGTAGTGTTAAAGGAATTCATTTCTGCTGGTTAAAACCTTCATGATTTTTTTTTTTTAATATTTGATATAAAAAAGTGGGTCAATAAATAATAATAAAAATGTGTTGAGATTTGATAATGAGACCACTGAACTTGATGGTGAAATGAATGAATATTATGTTATACTAACTTAGTAGCTAGCATCAATATTATGTATATATGTATGTATGGATATATATGAATATTATTGTATGTAAATATGAATATAATATACTCATTTTATATTATGTGATTATAAATAATATCATATTGATATACTTGATCATATTTATATTCAAACAATTTAATATTCATATATTCATATTAACAAAATATAATATTCATATAAATATAAGACAAGATAAAATTTATATATGTTGGGTGTAGTGTGTATATATACACTAGCTTGATCTCATGCCAATATGTGTCTTTGACTCTATCACTAGGACTAGGAGGACTAAGAGTGGCCCGTTAGTTTAGCAAAATGTGCAATTGTAGAGGGTCTCATATTTTAATAGAGCTTCAAGATTGACACAATAGCCATGTAATCAAAGATTATATATATACTTGTGTTTTGTGAACAAAGAATATGATAGTAATACCTAGATCTGTTAATTGGGTCATTTCAGATTTCTAGTAAAACGGATTTCAGGTAAAAAAAAAATTATTTCGAGTCAAAAGACCTCAATGCATAAATGGTTCAGGGCCATACAAAACGATGGACCAGCCTACGTATTAAATAGACTATTTGTCTCGTTATCCATTGATCTAAAACAAAACCTTATTATAAGCCTATATATTATATATAGCTAGCTAATTAAACACGCACAAGTGGAGTTTGACAACTATAGTCTATATATATATATATATATATAGTGTATATAGGATGTGTACCAGTGCAAGTGTAACGTGCAACGTACCGATGCGTCGATGGGTCATCGTCGCCATCTACGGGGCGACATGTCAATCGGTTATCGGTTGATCCATCCATCGATTGCCACCAATTCAAGATAGCTCGCTCCTGGTGCAGATCCAAAATATACGCCGTTTGCCTTTTTCTGTACGTATATTAAAGAGTTAAATATATATATATATATATATATATATATATATATATATATATATATACTCATTATATTAGTATATGTAAAATAATTTTTTTAAAAATTTGATATTTTAGGTTTTTATTTCTTTAAAATATGTATTGAAAAGCCAAAATGATTGATTTTAAGAAAGTTAGAGTGCACAATAGTTTTGGTTGATCTCAGTCTTATAATTGTAAAATAATAATAATAATAACTCGATATGTATTTGTCTTGTTGAATATATGCAGGGCCGGACCTGACATTTTGAATGCCCGAGACGAGATTTCAAAACGGAGCCCTTTACTATTTTTAACCCTAACAAAACAAACATCAAAGTATTAAAAAAAAATTAGCAGCAACATACACTTCATACAGTGTCTTTCATGTTTTTTTTTTAAAAAAAAAACAAAAAACAAATAGCAGCAAGTCAACAACATACTGTCTTTGATGTTTTTAAATACAAAACAAAAAAAAGGTAAAAAAAATGGATGTTTTCTAAAAGAAAACAAAAAAAAAAGGTAAAAAACGGATGTTTTTAAAAACAAAAGATGTTTTTAAATACAAAACAAAAAAAGGTAAAAAAAAATGGATGTTTTTAAAAACAAGACAAAAAAAAGGTAAAAAAACGGATGTTTTTAAAAACAAAACAAGAAAAAACAAAAAATAAGGTAAAAAAACGGAGAAAAAAAAAGGTGAAAAACGGATGTTTTTAAAAACAAGTAAGATGTTTTTAAATATAAAACAAAAAAAAAAGGTAAAAAAATGAATGTTTTTAAAAACAAAACAAAAAAGAAGGTAAAAAAAAACGGATGTTTTTAAAAACAAAAAAAAAAAACCAAGAAAAAACAAAAAATAAGGTAAAAAAACGGAGAAAAAAAAAGGTGAAAAACAAATGTTTTTAAATACAAAACAAAAAAAAAGGTAAAAAAAATGAATGTTTTTAAAAACAAAACAAAAAAGAAGGTAAAAAAAAACGGATGTTTTTAAAAAAAAACAAAAAAAGCAGGGAAAGGTAGAGATTCGAACCCGCGGTTACCTTCCCCTCTCCTGTGTCCTCATCCGCTGAGCCAAGTTGCGGATGTATGCTTACAGTGTATTCAATTTCGTTATATATATATATATATATATATATATATATATATATATATATATATATATATATATATATATATACACCTTGGGCTAGTGGGCCTGAGGCGACGGCCTCTTGGGCCTCGCCTCAGGTCCGGCCCTGAATATATGAAAGGGATAGTATTCTCACATTGATAATATATATAGTGTATCCAAGTCTTGCATATATATATAAATAAGTGGGCTATCCTAATGCCAATTGGTTTTAGGATGGAATCTCACTGGTCTTGTGTTCTCGGCTTGGTTAGCGCATGATGCGCTTGGGCATGTGACCTCCTAACGTATTATGACCCACCGGAATTTAACATGGTATCAGAGCGGCGTGGTTTAGGACTCTGGTCTATTGACTAGCTGGCCTTAAGGCATTATAAAAGGAATAGGGATAGTATTCCCACATTGAATATTAGTGTATCCAAACCTCTCACATCATATAGTCCACCGGAATTTAACATATCTCATTTTTTTATATAAAAGATAATAACTAGTTAGGTTTGGCTACATTCTGTCCCTAGTCTAGCCTAGGGTATCCTTACGGATGAGAACTTGCAGTTCTATGTCAAAGTTAAGGTTAGCGTTAGGGGTTAAATGTCACAGGTGGGTCAATCTATCCGCAACGTTATTAACTTCCCTAAACACATGACGAATGCGGACCGAGGGAATTTTCAACAGGTCCAATCGGGAGTCCGAGATGAGCATTTCAATCTCCCGTGGGCAACTCCAAGAGCCCAAGAGCGTATTAATAATGCATTGATTATCTCATTCAATTTCAATATTTTTGATATTTTTATTGATTGCTTTTCTAATACATTTATAAACAGCTAGGGCTTCGGCCCCGATTACAATATTATAGTTACCTTTCTCAGCTTTTAGAGATATGGTAGGTGCATTGTGCTCTCTTATGATATATCCTATTGACGTTTCTTCCGAGTCAAGTCTTGATCCATCAAAGTTTCACTAGTACAAATACCCTCTTCTTCTACGGCGTTTGAAAAAAGTCATAAAAGCCTTAACATGACTTTTTTTTTAAAACGCCATAAAAGATATTTTTAATGACATTTTATTAAAAAAAACGTCATCTTTTAAATGTTATCAATGACGCGTACTATATATGTAGTAGTGTTTAGTTTAAAGTAGTTATGTTGATCGAAGTTTTTTCCATTTGATATTTTTCTTTTTTCGGGCTATCATCATTTAACATATCTCATTAATGACCCATAAGGTATATAATAGTTTTCAAATACCTTAATTATTTCATGTGGTAGTGTAAGATATCTAATAGTTTTGAAATACCTTAATTATTTCATGTGGTAGTGTGCTCTCCAACTGTTTCAATCACTACCTAGTACAATTACATGCTCATATGAGTTGTAACCCCGTTTGGCTCACCATACTAATTTCCAAGGAACTGGATGAAACAAATAAGATATTATAACTTTTATAAGTACTCCCTAACTTATAACTTAATATATAGAGGATGCATATTGTGTGGTTGGAAATAAAAAAATAAAATATATAGATAGTGTGGAATTAATGAGTAAATTTGAGTGTGATCGATAATTTCTTATATAAGAATAATATTAGACAAAAATATATTGGAGCTAGATTGCAATGATCTTAATAAAAAGCTAAATTTAATCATTAAAAAAAGCTACCTTTAATTTATAATATATTTTGTATGCATAAATTGAGATTAATTTTCAAAGAATCTAATAGAGTATGGACATACCAATTCGAAGGGTGTGGATCCTCTAGTCCGTCTTTATGGTCCCCTTTATAATCCGATTTCTTTTATTGGTTGAAACCAATTATAAAATTACTTTATTTATTAAGAAAATTAATAAAATAATTCAACACATCCAATCCCGCGATACGGACTACATCATTAAGAATGTGCTAGGTTGAATCAGCCTAATTTTTTTTTATTAACTTTATTCTTAAAATTTGTTATTTCCTAACTTTATTCTTAAAATTTGTTATTACCTTTAAAAAACTTGAGAAAAAATATGCCAATCTATGGAAATTCCTGAAAGAACTAATTAAACTAGTTAAATATGGTACCATCTAATTAATCTCATATTCAAGGGTGTTTGATTCATAAATGGAACGTTTGCCTATCTATAAAATAAATAAATCTTTCTCAAATAAGATTCATGAGATATAGATTAAAAAGACTAATAAATAAGAAAAAATGACAAAAAAATAATATGAATTATTAGTTTTGAATCAATATTAATATGAACTTTAAAAACTACCAAAAATAATACGAACTATTTCACATTGTACCAATTTTGATACGAAAAAAATTTCGGTCAATTTTTTGACCGAACGTTTGACATGGTAATCGTACGTTCAAAAATTTAATGATGTTACATTACATCATTAAGCGTTCAATGTATTTTTTGTACAAAAAAAAAATCAAATTTGTGTGCAAATTAGATACTAAATTAAACTTATAATCTAGTTTGTATTAATAATCAGTTTTTATTTTCAAACATTATACTTATATATTTAATAATATGATGTCACGTCATTAAATTTTTTAACATTGAGTTGACACGTTTAAAAATTGTCCGGAATTTTTTCCGTATCAAAATTGGTTCAATATATAGTTCATATTATTTTTGGTAGCTTTTAAACTTCATATTAATATTGATTCATAACTGATAATTCGTATAATTTATTGGTAGTTTTTAAAGTTTATATTAATATTGATTCATGAATAATAGTTTGTATTATTTTTGGTCATTTTTCCAATAAATAAATAGCAGGTCTGCTAGCCAGCCTGACAAACAATTTGTGGTATTTAAAACGAGTGTGAAGGCATATGGTGATTGTATATATAACATGCTGTTTCTCCTCTTTTGTTAACATTTGCATTATTCATTTCATGCATTAATCTACCTTTCATTACCATTCTAGCTATATATTTATAATATATAGAGATTATTAATTATATATCTCCTTAACTTATAGAAACAATTTGCTAATATCCATTTTCATTAGGGACTTAAGTAAATGTTCAAAATTGACATTTTTATCCTTCCTTCTCATTTTTAATATTACAATTGATCGATTAAGGACAATCACTTTTAGTGACGACAAGAAAATTTTTTGGTGACATCTTGCATTGCATATGGAGGAAGACGATGAATAGTGAGTAGCTAGTTTTTCCCAATTTTACTAATTTTTTTCAAACTTTTTGTTAATTAGATTTTGAGTTTAAATGGTTTTTTCGTTTATGAAATTTAGACATGATACCAAAATCGGTTTAATTGGATATATTTGTATACTAATAGTTAATTTTTAAAGTTTATATTATTTTTTGTTCATGTGTGATAGTTAGTACTATATTATTTTTGGTCATTTTTCCTAATTTTTAATAATTAAAATAATTGAATAGGATTAAGACTTGTGTACGTGTGGATATGGTTGAACGACGACCCGTGTTGGTTCGGTATATTTCCCATGTGAGCACAATAAACTAATAATAGTACTAATTTCACATATATATGCCTTCAATTATTTTATAATTGTCTTATCTCAAAATTAGTAATTCCCATACTTATCTTGACTTGGCTCTTAAATAGTAGTATTACTTGTCAAACGTAAGTGTAATTAGTTATCAAGTTGTCATACTTTTCTCTTTTTGTTTTAAAGGAATTAAAGAGATGTAAAATATATAAATCGAGAAGTCAAAAACAATGGTGAAGGACAAACCTTATAATATATGCTAGATAATTATCCATACACATCTCAACAACTCATTTCATTTGATGGAGTCTCTCTATTTATTTATATTTTCTCATATTAGTTTGAATTGTTAGATTATTAATTTATTTGGCCTCTTGATATTTATATTTTTTTTTTAAAGCCATAAGAGAGTTAGAACATAAGGCTACTGAACCTACATAGTGCCACAATTTAACTAATTTTTATAAATGAGGTATTTTCTTCAATAAAGTAGTGCCACAATTTAACTAATTTTTATAAATGAGGTATTTTCTTCTATTTGTTGAGGACTATGGACAATCTCAAGAGTATTCCCAATTGTTTTCCCATTCCATTATCCAAAATAGAGAATTATAAATCACATATTCTGAATTTGTTTTTCTAAAGGAAAAATTGCAGAAACCACCCTTTAAATAGGCTGTTTTGCGTGAAACCACCCCTTAAAACGAAAATTGCAGAAAACCACCCTTTAAAACTGTTTTCTTTGCAAAGTCACACACATCACCCAATTTTTGTTAATTAAATGTTAAAGTGCATGAAAATCAATTATATCCCTTGTTTTTATTATTATTATACTTTATCCAATCTGTATTAATTAATTTTTACCTTTAAACATGTTTTTAAAAAGTAATTTTTTTTTTAAAATATCATTTTTTATATATAATTTCACACTTATTAGCAAAAACACTCTATAAAAAAATAGATATGATTGATGTTTTATATATTTTAAAAAGTGTATATTACTAAAGGGCTACTCAAAGAAAATAAATTTTTTTAAAATGATATGTCATATAGTTTTTATTATTCTAAAAATATGTTCACTATTCCACATACATTTTTAGAATAATAAAAACTATATGAAACATTATTTTTAAAAAAAATTATTTTCTTCAAGTATCCCTAGTATTACACATTTTTTTATATGTATAAAACATAAATTACTCATCAATTTTTATAGAGTTTTTTTGTAAGTATGAAATTATTTTAAAAAAACTTTTTTTTTGATATTTATAGTGTTTTTTGCTTTTGAAAAACATGTTAAAAAGTTAAATATCAACTAATATCAATTGAAATGAGTAAAATAATGATAAAAATAAGGGGTATAGTTAAATTTCCACACACTTTAACATTTAATTAACGATAATTGGGTGATGGGTGTGACTTTACAAAAAAAAAACGGTTTTAAAGGATGGTTTTCTGCAATTTTCGTTTTAAGGGATGTGGTTTCACGCAAAACACCCTATTTAAAGGGTGGTTTTCTGCAATTTTGCCTTTTCTAAATCCAAACAGCTTTCCATTATGAAATTTATCCCAAAATAGATATAGTTTTATCCAAATTTAGTAAATGATCTCCATTTTTTCTCCAAAATGAAGAATGTAATGAGAAAACTATTGGACCAAAAAACAATCACAATATTCTCCAAAAACTCAAGATAGAGAATCTGTTAGGGGTTGCTCTAATTAACAATATACTACACATTGAATATTAATGTATATTTTTCTTTGTATAAAAAAAAGAAGTTAAGACATAAGATGATTATACATTATAATCATTAATCAATAGTAAAATATTATATCAAACGGATCCTATATCACTCAACACTACACAAGAGAGGGTGAACAACCCAAACAAGTGTTGTTTTACGCAACCAACATCCAACATGGTATGCTTAAAATATGTCATTTATGACGAAAAATCCGCAACCACTTATGAAGCCCTACTACTACTCATACACACATTCATAGACTATAAGAGGATTTTTTTTAGGAAGTTAACTTTCTACCTAATTGGTCATTCATTTTTGGAATTAACCACTTTTAAACCGGTTTGGAATAACCCCGTCAATGTTACCCGACTCATAACTATTATAAGTTGTTGAGAATATGATATGGGCAGTATCTCATATGGAAAATATAGTGAATCCAAACCTTGTACATAAGTGGGTGGACTACTCCTCTTAATGTCGATTGATTTTAGGATGGAACTCAACTCGGCTTATGTGCTCGGCTTGATTAGCGTGTGTTGCGCTTGGGCGTCTGATCCCCACGTCGTATGACCCATCGTAATTTCACATAAGTTTTGACATAAATATTTGAATTGCATGACACATTTATATAAAGTTTATGTGGTGCATCTGTGGCATCTATATTGACTCATTGAGTCAATTTTGACCCAACAGACCAACGAATCTTGACCCTAAAATTTTTGGGTCATTCGAGTTCGGACATTTAAATTGGATTTTTTGAGTCGGGCCACATTTTAACAGATCTAATCAGTGATTTTGAGCAAATCAATTCATCCAATTTTCTTTATTATAATTAGGGTTTGTGCCGGCTTTGATGGTTTGAAGGATCATAAATAATTAACTTGTTTTTCCCCTCTCTTGATCTTTGTGGCCTTGTTTGTTCCAACTTCCAAACCTATTCACCTACCCTCTCCACACACGTGTGGCTTGAGCTTGAGCTTGAACTTGAGACTTCAATTCCTAAGCCATATGAAATATCCACATCCCTTCAATAGTGTAAATTGGAGTTCTCCTATTTTATTTTGGCAGTTAATTTCACTTTACACAAAATATATGAAATGTAATTGATCAATTGGTTGATTTTTTTGCCTCAAATGATTAGTTTTGTCCTCTTCCTCCCACACCCTAGTGTGAATACATTTTTTTGTTTATTAAAAAAAAGGATGGGCATTTAAATATAATGAAGAGAAAGATTAGGATAAGTAGGGGACCAAAATTAGATTAATTACTTGCTAATTAATTAATATTTGATGAGCCATCCACTTCATATTTGCTAACATTCCAAGAATCCCAAAGAGGCCTTAAAGAATGCCAAATCACAAGGGGGCCTCCCTGTTTAATGTCATTTGGCATATAGCTACCAAGTAGGTTACCAAATTGTTAGCACATTTATGTTAATTTAAGGCTCACAAGCTCTAGGGCAACCCTCAATTTATGGAGGCTTTTATTTAAGCTCTTGTGGGTAGATTAATTACCAACTCTTGATCCTTTATGTTTGATAACTTTGTGTTTGGATTAAAGTCAATGGAAAGTGATGGTAAATTATAATAAATTATATAAAAGTCCATAACTTTCCATCTTTGTCGAAAATTGGCCCCTTTATTAAGCTGTAAAAAGATCAAAAGAGTTTGACATCGAAAGTATAATCTTGAATGTATAAGTCTGTGAATTACTCCACCTATAGTCAATTGATTTTAGAACGAAGTCTCATCGCATTTATGTGCTGAGCTTAAAGCACATGTGCTCACGTGCACACGGCCCCTCGATTATGAGTCCTGGTAGACTTTAATATAGTACGTATCAGAGCAGTTAATCCTAACAGCATGAATCGATCTTGAGGTGACTAAAAAGATAATGAGATGTTATATCCGTTGTCCAAGTATCAACTAGAAGAGTAGAAGAGACAACCCCGATCAAGAGTCTTGGTGATTACTATGCCACAAATGGTTCATCAACCTATCTATTAATTCCTTAACTTTAAAAATTAAACTGGTCCATATAGATTAAAGAATAAAAAATTTAGATTTTTTTTATGAGAGGGACAGAAAAAGGAGACATAATCGGAGATAGATGATTCACACCCTCTCCTAGGACAGGGTAATAAACAAATGCAAAAATTACATAAACAAATTTGTATTTTACCTGCTCCTTTTCTCTCTCTTTCTCTAGTGGACTCAATAAAAGAGGGAGCCAACTGGCAATTTTAGATTCATTTTCATATGAAGATAAAAGAAGGTGCACAGATAAGAGAAAAGGACAAACATAGCCTAGGATTTTTGAGAGGGATTCCTTTGGTTTCTCTACTTATATAGAGCAATTGGAGAGCCCAACAAAAATACACACACAATTAAACACAAACATACATTTTTTTTTTCCCCTTTTATTTTTATTTCAATTTCTACTTGCATTTGTTTAATCACTCCCATTGAAGATCAATTCAAAGATATGGATATCTCAGCTTCTGAATGGAGCAGTGGGTGTGAATCTGGGTGGACCCTTTACTTGGATGAATCCTCACAATCTCTAAGCCATTACCCAAACCTCCCCACAAAAAATCATCACCAAAGCTACAGATCAAATGCTGATGATGAGGAGGACTTGTCCATGGTCTCCGATGCATCCTCCGGCCCTCCCCACATCCGGTATGAAGACGAAGGGGAAGACGACATCGGATGCTATCGACAAGCCGGGTTTTACTGCCCTCCTCCATCGGAGAAGTCGAAGAAAAACAAGGCCAAGGAGCCTAAGAGGCTCAACCACCATCATTCCTTTCTTGATGACACTGCTAGCTCTCCTGCTAATGTAAGTCCAATTCAATTCAGTTCAATTCAATTTTAGTTTGGAATTTTAAATGTAATTAATTGGTTTAATTATCTGTGTTTTAATAGAGATTATGTATGGATCCCTCCAACAATCAACCATCTATAGATCAATTTTTTGGCTTCTCACAAGGGAATGGATTTCAGGTAACTTTTTTTAAAAAAAACTTTAGATACTACCTGCAAGTTCTTTCCGGCTGAACCATTGTGGAATGACTTTTTTATAGTTCACCACTTCACTCATTGTAACATTTTTTAACACATGTTCTATATTTGTGTAGGAGAACTCGGGATTTGGTGAACAACTCGGATTTCGGTCTCATGGTAGACAACAAGACTCCGCGGAACCAAGTAAGCAATTTTAAATTTTGGTGATGGAATTGAATCCATGGAAATGCAATTCTCTCATCTTGGTGTTGAAATTTCGACAGAACGGTCGCGAGGAAGAAGACGAGGGTGAAGAAATTGTTCAACCACTGGGAAATGGAAGAAGAAAAGAAGGGATTAGATCTTACATGAATTTGTACCTGTCTTCAATTTTTTTACAATTTTTTTGTTTTGTTTTGGGTTGAATTGGCCTTTTGTTCATCTCGTTTTTTACTTTTTCTCTCCATTTGTTATTGTCAATGTAGCGGGAAACAACCTGAGAACATAAAATATTAGTATAAATTAAAATTTTCTTCCATGTCCATTTGTATATTACTTATAGCTTTATCCTATTTGTCATGAATAAAAATCAATTTCTTTTGTAAAAATAAAATTATGAAAAATAAGGTAAAAGTTTTATATGCTATCATAGTTCAACCTTGATCATTCCAAATTATAATGTTACAAAGTTTCCGATTCATCGGGAGTGTATTGACTGTATTCATATTACATATCACAATAGATTTTGCAATAAAATGATCAGCACTAATATTTGTCTCCCTATAACAATGCTTGAAACTGATTTTCCTGAAATTCCTACGTGTGGATTTCTGAAGATCTCTTAGCGAATTATGGTCTAATTCGATATGAAAGTAGATGGAACTCATAATTGAGACCAAATTAAATCTTTCTCACTTTACAGTCAATCAGACCATAATTTACTATCCGATCCGAATTTTATTGTTAATTTCATGCTCCTTTACATTTCTTTCACAAACATAAAATCTTACATTGTCAACTTGCCTAGCTAGAAGCTAAAAAGGAAGAAAACCATATGATAATTAAAAAAAATCATCAACCCTATTTAATAAGTAACTTGTGTATCTATCTTTGGAGGAAATGTCCAAAAGTTTTTTGAGTAAAACTATAAAGAGAGAGAAATGATGAGCCATAATTAATTATAACCCAAGAGAAAGAGAACCTAGTAAATCTGAATGAGAGTGTGGAGGTCTCCATAAACAACAAACCAAGAGAGAACCCACAAGTCATAAAGAATGGTGGTAGTGGTGGTGGTGGTCCTCTGAAATTGCTCATTGATGGGGTGTGAGATTAGATGTGCAAAGGGCCATCAACAACTCACACCAAGCTTCTTTTGTTACCAATGTGTCCCACTTCAATTTATTTATTTTTTATTTGCCTGCATTTGGGGTTTACTAGCAAACAATATTGATGATATGTAGGAGTAAATATGGTGGTCTGATGGAATCATCTTCTATCATCTTAAACAGGCAAGTTATCATTGATCTTTTCGGATTTATTGTTTTCTCAATATAAGTATTTCTATTATCCATGATTGTGATAGCCAGATTTATTGATATATTTCAGTTCACAATCCAACTGGATCAATTTTACAAACAGAAGCAATTGTCTTCTATACTAGAGAAGAGATAACACTCGACAAAGGGTTAAGGAACATCATCATTGAGGAGATAGTCTTGGAATTATCAAAACAATTGAGGATAGGCAAACGTTCCATGGGAGATCTTCAAAACGATTGAGAAGATCCACAATATGAAAAGCAAGTTTAGTAGCATAAAGTTCAAACACTGCTACAGATAGTCAAATGCTAGTGTTGACTACATTACTAGAGCTAGTAGGAGTTGTAATATGATGAGTCTCCTTTCGAATAGGGAATTATGTAACATCATCCTCATGGATGATCAAGGATGATTTTTGTTAAGCAAAAACATCTTACTTCTTCTTATCTACTGTAAAAAAAAACGATGTGAGTGTTATCTTTCTTCTCGAAATACACATAAGTTATACTCCCTTTGTTCAGAAAAACATGTGATTTTCTAGGATGATAAAAAATTATATAAATTTTTTTTTTACAAGTTCTTACTTAACTAGGAAATTGTTTTTTTTTAATCATTAAAAAAATTGATACTCCGTATTTTATATAGTTTTTATCATTACTTTATGACATATTTTGCTAAACAAATGGAGTAATTTTTTACATTTGGGATTTGTGATGGAGAAGCATGGCATGCAACTTAGCTTAAATCCACAAGTCTTAAATTTTTTAATTATAAATCAAATGGAATTATGGAAAGAAACGAAGCCTTTTTGAACTCCCCCACAAGCATATATATTGAGAATTTGATGAGTCCATGATTAAACATTGATATGCAATTATTTCAAATATGTTTGCTATTTGATTTGAATATATTGTGGGGGTGTGGGGTGTTGGTGATTCTCTCAAAATCTTTTATTTTGGTGGGTGTGTGCCCTTTAATTATAATTCAAAAACCCTTTAATTTGCCCCATATCTTAAAAGATGACTTAGATTTAAGGAAATGGACAAGAACCTTCCTCCTCCTATCAAATTTTCCCTGTTTATGTCCTCTTCTAACTTCTAATCCAGGTGGGGTTATGGGTTTCAGAGATTTAACATAAAATGTGGGGTTAATTACAGTTATACCTTATTTTACAGAGACAAACTCATGCTAATTGAGAGGAGAGAGGCACACAAAATTGAGTTGGGTTTGCCTTTTGTGATATTGAAAAGATATCACAATATTCTATCTGTTATATATTTCTATACAACAAACGAACACATATATACATACATACATACATCTGCGAGAAATACTCCTTAGCGTCGTGAGATTAGTTGAGCAATACTCTCAACAAGTCCACAATAATGGAAATTCAATGAGTGAGCTTAAAACTCTAAATTAATGTTCAAGAAAATCCAAAATGTCTACTACCAAGAAAAAGAAATCTCTTCCCTAAATCTTTAAATGAAATTTTCCTTGGCTCTTTATGTAATCAATCAAGTATACAAAAGCCCCTTATTTGATTCTCTCAATCATTTATATCATTGCTTGCTGATGTCCCTTTTATATGGTTAAAAATGGCAAGTGTTAAAAAAATGCAGTTTTTTGTTGAAGCATAAACAATTTAGCAATGTATTTTGTTAAGAATCTAATGAAATGATGGATGGCTCTTTAAGTGTTAAAGAATGGTAAGAGTGTTACAAATGCAGTTTTTGTTGAAGCATAAACAATAGTGTGAAAGACATGTATGAAAGATTCTCTATCAAAATCAAAATCTTTCTATATCTTATATTTTCACAAACATACTGTATATTAAAAGATTTAGTGCGAAAGATTCTCTATCAAATAAAGTATCGGGCCTTTATAATAACAATAACAACTCTTAGTTTATTCCGCTTAATTTAAACAGGGATTAGAGAAATCAAAATCTTTCTAACTTATACTTTACAGACATAGATTAAAAAATTTAGTAAAGAAAGACTCTTTAACAAATAAAGTAGCAAACCTCTCTATGATAACAACTCCCAGTTTATTCCGTTTAAGTAGGGATTAGGGAGTTGATTTGTATGCATTTTTCTCTAACTAAGTCAAGAGGATGTTTCCGATTAACTCATAAATGGCATACAGAAATACACAACCAAGAGCAATTCACATACACTATACATAAAAAACCTTGACAAAGTTGAGCTTCATTAATAGAATGAGTATCAAATTCAATGTTATGGCCGAGTTTCTCACAATTTAACATCGTATCAGAACCGGTCTGGTTTGGATCCGTTTCTCTGGGTTTGGACTAGCTATTAAGAGATTAAGATGATAGACTCAATTTTGGATAAGATATAAAAGAACAAGATGTTTGATCTGTGTTTGAGCAAGGTATAAATTAAGAGATTCATATGACTGGCTATTTTCAAGTGTCAACCAGGTCAGATATTCGATGCGAGATCATCTATGACAACCACTCCACCTTCCTTGTTGTCCATAGCATCAAGGACATCATCTTCCTTGTCAGCATTTGTAGAAGGCATCGACACAGGAGCGGACATAGTCAACCTCCATTCGCTCGAAAAAAATGAGCATCTTCTACGACCAACGCTTTTATTCCATCCTATCAAGCGGTTCCAATTTGAAGAGATCGATCAGCGGTTTGACAAATTGAAGAGTCATCATAGCAACAAAGAAATCGCTTCTAAATTGTTGGAGTAATAGAGAATGTAGGCCTCAATTTTGTGGAAAACATGGGTGAAAAACTCAATTTGAAAACCTTCTTGTAAGTTATGGCGTGGTATAAAAAGAGACAACTGTCTTAGAAGCGATTTCGCCCCGACACTATGGTGCAGTTTGGCTACTGACGTCGCAGTTCAAGGTTTCATTGCGCCTCTGTTAGCGTGCACTCATGCAACAAAGAAATTGAACCAATGCGTATCAAAACTGAAAGGAAAACCACACCACACCGATGCATATCAGAACTGAAAGGGAAACCACACCACGACATGAACACATATCAGTTACAATGATAACGCACGCGTCTGGGACTCCTATCTCATCTCTCAATAACTCATTCAAAAACTCCTCTTTATATACACCTCTTCAAATTCTAAAAAGATTTGTTAAAAAATCCCACTACAAGAATTACTTCCAACCTTGAAAACTAAATAAATTGAGAAGATTAGTCATTGAGAGAAGGGAGGAGTTGAATTGGATCATTTATTTTAGAGGGCATTTGCATGTTCAAATGGGGTCCTTCTTATTCCTCTTGCCCAAATGCCCCGCAATGTCTGGCCTTTTTGTTTTGCGATTCATCCAAAGCTTTTCTTTTTTGTCCTATTGCCTTAACAAAAATATGTCTTTCATTTTCGGAATGAAAGGTAAGTTGGCATTTGAGATTTAAAATTCATCTGGTTTTGGAAAAATGGCTTTATATAAATATAATACAAAATGTCAAGTTGAATAGATAAAAAAAAATAAGAAGAATTTTAGAAATTATAAATGTGCATACTTAAACTATGCCTATATTAATAGAAGTGTTACGTTCCTAGAATCTTAGTCGGGCCATCAGAAACGAGAGTCTTGCACCGACTTAACTTGGACTTGCTCTGATATCATATTAAATTATAGGAATCTCGGTTGGGTCGTGAGAAATAGAAGTCGTGTCTTGTTTATTTTATTTTTTATTATAAAGTTAGAACCCGCAAAAACTTAATCCACTGTATAGAAGATTACTTTCTCTTATATTTTACCAGTAGTATTTATTATTTTCACTCGATAATCGACGTGTGATCCAACAAAAGAAAAGGTGGTTTCAAAACCAGGCCAAAACGCTGATATGATAACCGGAAAATGATTTTGTGTTCAAAATGGAATAAACAAGAAAGTTCGGTAGAAATTTGCAAATTAAGTTGGGCCACAAGCGGTGCTAAAACAACGGCAGAAACTCAGAGGCCCATCTCATAAGCCCAAATTGAATGATAACCCATGACTATTGTTGACCGATTGTTCCCATAAATGATACGTTAGTAATATGGTAATGGAGGGTTCCATCAGGTGTTATGCGACAGAAAAGTTCCACTTAAATTCAAGGGTAAGTTTTATAAAGTGGTCGTGAGATCAGTTTTATTATATAGGGTAGAGTTTTGAGCGACAATTAAGGCACAAGAACGGAAACTCATGGTGGCTGAGATGAAGATGCTCAGATGGATGTGTGGGGTCACTTTGCACGACAGAATAAAAAATGAGGCTATCCGAGAAAGGGTAGGAGTGACTAGTATTTAGGCTAAGTTGCGTGAAGCGAGACTGCGATGGCATGGACATATTCAGAGGAGAGATCCGAGTGCGCTGGTGCGCAGATGTGACCACTTGGCTATCGACAGTGTCTATCGGGGCAAAGAGCGTCTAAAGAAGAGTTGGCTTGAAGTGATTAGACATGACCTAACCATTTTAGGACTCATTGAGGAGATGTCACGCGATAGGGTGCAGTGGATGAGTGTTATCCGAGTTGACGAAAACTAGTCGAGTGTAGTCTTCCCAGCATCGTGCTTTTCTTCTATCTCATCTTGTTTATGCGCATCCTGTTTTCTCAGCTCTTAGTGTGGGTTGTCATGTTTCCTTATTTTCTCTTGTATTCTGGTGCGGAGTCTTGTTATGTCATGGGTCACTAGGAAACACCCTCTCGGCCTAGTCGGAGAAAAGGTGCGTACAACTCGACCCTCCAGACTCTGCTTTAAGTGGGATATACTGGACATGTTGTTGTTGTTTTTTGTAATATACCAGTAATACCACTGACTTTAATATTCACTTCGTCAATAAATAAGTGACCTTTTTAATTCAAATACAATTTTTTAAACGAAAAATTTAATAAAATATAATTTTTTATTAAAGAAATAATTTTTTTTTTGGTGGAAAAGCGAGGGCAGAGCCCTCACCAAACTTTATTCAAGAAAGAAAGAAACCATTACAAAATAGGGGCAGAGGAGTCTCTCTGAGTATCCAAAAGCAAACGCTCACGAGCTCTATCCGGAATACTATCAAAAATAACACTACCAATAGGAAACTCGAAAGCAAGCTGAGCTAGAATATCCGCAAGGCCATTGCCCTCACGGTAGGTGTGGCGGAATCGGATGGTCCAATCCCTACAAAGGAAGCCTTGGCAAAGGAAAACCAGGCTGGCGCAGAGGTGCGATGGAGGAACTCCCTTATCTATCAGCCGAAGGGCCACCTCCGAGTCGGTCTCACAAATAACCTTCCTGAAGCCCCCCGACCAGGCCACTTCAAGCCCCTTAGCGATAGCCCACAACTCGACATTGACAACCGAACAAACGCCAATGTTGATGACGAAACCAGCCAGCCACTCCCCGTGATCGTTTCGGATCACTCCTCCACCTGAAGCGGCTCCCGAGGCTCGGACAGCCCCATCCATGTTCAGTTTCACCCACCCCATCTCGAGGGGGCTCCAGTGATCCCTTCTCGGTATCTTAGCCTTCTTCCCCGCAGCGCCATGCCTTCTTTGGTTCGCCAACTTGTACTCCTGCACTGTCCTCCAGCAGGCCTCCGGGGAAAGAAGCGGCGCTTGACCACTCCCGAAAGCAACACAGTTCCGCGTATTCCAGATCCTCCACAAGGACACTGCGAAGACCTCGCTCCAGCTGCTACAGGATGCCTCCTTAAAAAGGATGTTGCTCCGAATCCAGGCCGCAAAGGGGAGCGAGAAGAACTCGTCCCTTTGGCCAAGCCCCACAACCTGCACCCAAAAATTGTTAGCAGTACCACAATCCCTGAACAGATGGGTGAGCGATTCACAGAAGTTAAGACAGCAAGGGCACCTATCTGACGTACCTAGATGGCGGCGACAACGTTCCTGATTCGTCATCACCGCCCCTTTAGCCACAGACCACATAAAGAACTTGATCTTCTCGCTAACCTCCAGTTTCCAGATCGCCTTGTAGAAGCCTCTATCCTCAGTGCAAATCACGTCAAAGCTCCCAAGTTTCGTATAGCCTAACTTACTAGAGTAGACGCCATCTTCACTCAGCGGCCAACTCAAGGAGTCCTCTCTATCCGTAATCGTGGTGGCGGCGATCTTCAGCAAAGTAGAAGACGGCAAGGCCTCCGCGAACTCCTCCCATCTCCAACCCCGATCCGGCTCCCACATATCAGAGACCAAGATCTGATCCCCGACCAGAGGATGGCCACTCGGGACCATCATCCCGAAAGGTTCGTCTGCAATCCACTTATCGCTCCAGAACCGGACGCCTCTCCCGTCCCCTAGGCGCCACCTGACCTTTGGTTTGAGCACCGCCATCGTCGCCTTCTTAATGCCTTTCTAGACATGAGAAGCCCCCGCCGATCTCCCCAGAGCTGTTTTCGCGTATTTGCTAGCAATGACCTCCGCCCAGATACCCTTGTCACCGCTTAACAGTCTCCAACCAAGTTTAGCAACCAAAGCAAGATTGAAATCCTCAACCCTTTTTAGACCTAAACCTCCCAAGAACCTGGGCTGGTTAAGTTCAACCCAAGCGACCTTGTGGATACGGCGGCGCTCCGCAGTAGAGCCCCACACGAAGCCACGACATAGCTTCTCAATTTTCTTACACGTGCTCGCCGGAAGGACCATGGCAGACATGGTGTAGACGGGGATGGCCGAGAGGACAGCCTGGGTGAGGGTAGTCCGCCCTGCCAGGTTCAAGACAGACATTTTCCACCCTGCAAGCTTGTTAGCAAACTTATCAAAAATCTGAGAGAACGTACCATTGTTAGCCCGTCTATGAAGGATAGGTATTCCGAGGTAATTCCCCAAGTCGTCAGTTGCGTTGATCCCACTTTCGCTCTCGATTTTGGATCGCAGTTCTTCGCTAACATTCTTCGAGACATACACTTTCGACTTCTGGAGGCTGACCTTCTGCCCCGAAGCTTCGCAAAACGCCTCCAAGCAAGCACGAATCGTCCTAACCTGTGCCACCGAAGCTTCGGCAAAAAGAAGGATATCATCGGCGAAGAACAGATGCGAGAGCCTAGGACCTCCTCTCGCAATGCTGACAGTCTTCCAGCTCCTGTCCTCAACACAACTCGCAATGAGGTGGCTCAATCTCTCCATACATAAAATAAATATGTAGGGAGAGATAGGATCCCCCTGCCTAATTCCTCTCGAGGGGGTAAACTGCTCAGTAGCTTCACCATTCCAAAGAACTTGCATCCTAGGTGTGCGAATACATTCCATAATCCAACCGATCCAAACTCTAGGGAAGCCCGCACAAAGCAAGGTATCTTCCACAAAGTCCCAGCTCAGCCGATCGTAAGCCTTTTCAAGGTCCAGCTTCAAGCACATCCAACCCCTCTTCCCCTGTTTCCTTCTCATAGAGTGAATGACCTCCTGAGCAACCACAATGTTGTCGGATATGAAACGGCCGGGAATAAAGCTCCCTTGAGTAGGGCCAACCAAGCTGCTCATGTGACGTTTAAGGCGAACCGACAAGATCTTGGTAATAATCTTGTAGATGACATTGCATAAACTGATAGGCCTGAATTGTTGGATACGCTCCGGTTTGCCCACCTTAGGGAGGAGAGCAATAAGAGTGTCGTTAACACCCGGCTGTAATTTCGAAGTCCGAAAGAAATCCCCAATGAACTCAACCACCGAAACCCCAACTGTCTCCCAGCACTTTTGGAAGAAAATGGGCTGAAACCCATCAATTCCTGGGGCTTTAAAAGCACCCATAGCCCTGACAGCGCTCTTGATCTCTTCCTCAGAAGCTATAGAGGAGATAGCAGGCCAAACCCCCTCCGAGAGAGACGGAAAGGAGCTCGGCATGCAGCCAACCTGGCCACCAGTGTCGTCCGAGATGTACAGGCGCTTATAATACTCCAAAGCCAGCGCCTCCATCTCCTTCCCATCGTCAATCCACTCACCATTCTCGCCTTCCAGCCCTTCAATCAGATTCCGCTTCCTCCTGATCAGGGTTGAGGTGTGGAAAAATTTTGTATTCTTGTCCCCAAACATCAACCACTTTTCCCGAGACTTTTGAAACCAGATGATCTCTTCCTGCTCCAGGGTAACATCTAAGGCATGTCGGAGTTTGACCTCCCGCTCCCTCCCCTCAGGATTCGGATTTCTCGCCAGCTTCCTTTGCAAAACATCTATGGTTTTCATCAGATTGTCTTTCCGGCTCTGGATCCTCCCGAACACTTCTTTATTCCACTTAGTGAGATCAACACTAAGACGTTCAAGTGCCGCAGGCGTCGGTCTATCACCACTCCATTTAGAAGAAAGGAATTCCGGAAACTGATCATGAGACATCCAACTAGCTTCGAAACGGAACGGGCGCCTCGACTTGTCCATCACTATCTTCGGCTCAAACTCGATGAGGAGAGGACAGTGGTCCGAGGAATACCTAGGGAGATGACGAACTCTGGCATCGGGCCAAAGAAGACGACCAGATAAGTTCGACATCACCATGTCCAGTCTCTTCGAGATCACCCTATCACCCAAACAAACCTTGCTCCAGGTGAACTCTTGCCCGGAGAAACCCCAATCCACAAGACCGAAACTGTTGATAAGATCTCTAAAGATGGTAGCGTCATGATGTAAGGCGCCAGTGCCACCAAACGTCTCTTCAGGCCTAATAATACAGTTGAAGTCACCCCCAATCAGAAGCGGGCCATCGACCGCCTCCATAGCCGATCGGATATTCTCCCAAAATCTGACCCTCCGGGCCACAGTAGGCGGGGCATAAACAAAGAAAGCATGAGCTCTCACCCCTCCCACAGCCCAGGACGCGTGAATGAAATCCACATCCTTTTATTAAAGAAATAATTAAAATAATTGATATTATATATAATTTTTATCACATAAAATTTGAAAGCTCTAGACTCTAGTGTAGTCAAATTCAAATTTGGATGTTGTTTTAATTCCCACGTGTAGTAAACATATGAATGCAGATTGGGAAATCAGTGCAGCGTGAATAAAAATCAACGACAACTCAATCATACGTGGTGAAAATGGAAAACCGGTTCGGTTTTCATATTATTTACTGTATTTATTTATAATTATTTTTAGATATATATTTGGGGGAGATGGATGCAAAGGATAAAGCTTTGGCCAACTCAACCAAAAACCGTTTAATTTGGGAAAAATGTGAAAGCTGCCGGTTTCAGTATGCTGTTTCGTTAGACAGAAAACCAGGTGCGTTTCAACTTGGAACATGGTTGGGTAAAGTTTTCTTTTTTTTTGTAATTTTTTTAACTTGATCCTCGATAAGTTAACGAGTCAGCAATTCTCGGTCACTGGTGGCCGGAAGAAGACGGATACAAGCGGCCTTCGTCTTTAGCTCACGAAGAGAAGACAGCAATTGCGACAAAACTCAGCAAGTGGAGAAGAAGTTTCGAAGAGTGAAACCCAGAAAATCTTAGCAGAGTGAAAGAGAGCGTTTAGAGAAAGAGGGAGAGCTTGAAACAGTACTGAAGCCTAGCCGAGTCTCCAGCGAGGCTTATATAGCTCGGTCAAAGCGAGCCTCCACCTCCAAAACGCAGCAATTCCACTTAGTGAAATCTTAGGAGCTCGACGTGGCTAGGCCTGCAACTCATCAAGCCCATTCCACACACTAGGGCCAGAGAGTTAGGCCAAAAATGTCATTTCGGCTGACTTAGCATTAACCTTGGTTTAAGCTTAATCCCGATTGTCACCTTGATTACTCACTAATCTCGTTAGAGGATGAAACTTGCATTCAAGCTCAATACAACTCAGTCGAGATTGGTTGATAATCAAACATCAATAGATTAGCTCATAACCTAAAGTAAAAGGCTTATCAATTTAGCTAAATGTACAAACATACACATTATATAATGATACACACATTATACATAGAAACTTAAGAAGGGCACTAGCCTACCTTTAGAACCAAAAAATAAATAAAATGAAGTTGAACATATCGATTTCATACTAAAAACGGATAATATATGGATCCTAAAATCCACACTATGACTTATGATGATCTTAATTTTTGGTTCTTTTCCATACCAACCAACCTTGCAATTATTAGAAATCATCTCTATCCCACAAATTATAAAACTAATGAAAGTATTTTTCTTTTATTTAGTAAACGTAACGTTGTTTTAAGAAAAGGAAAATCCACCAACCAACATTACACCAAACCATTCACATTCCAAATCTATTTACAGAAATTATAATTCAACAATTGACCGGTGAATCTCCTTCAAGATCCCAATCCAAATCCATAAAACCAACCTTCATACGTCTAGCAAATTAATGATCGAATAAACCAATCAACGTTTTTTTTGAAATATTGAAATCAGAGATGACCAACTTCGAACTCTTCCGATCTAACTAATCTCACTCAAAACCTCTTATCCGAGGAGGCATAACTATGGCTCCTCGGAAACAAGAGACTGCCCTTCTTCTTATCCTTCTTACGGCCATTCCGGCCATCAATCCCTTCGTCGGCTTCGAACTCGCACGCCTTGTCCTCGTCGATCTTGGCCATACCGACGCTGGCGCTCCTCGGCACGCCCTTAACGTGAGGGTACCGCGGCCGCGGGGGGTCGTTAGTGGGGGTCCGGTGGGGCTGATCGAGGGCGCCGAGGTCGAGCTTGTCGGAGTAGGCGCGGGAGGAGGCGGCCCGGATGAGGTCCCTGAGGTCGTCGGAGGCCGCGGAGGAGGATCGGGCGGAGCTGGCGCTGAAGCTCCGGGGGAGGGGGTCGGCCACCGAGTAGCCGAAGCCGGAGCCGCCGTAGCAGCCCCGGTCGGCGTAGCTGTTCATGCTCCTCACGTAGAGGTCCCTCGCCTTGCCCAGCGCCCTTATCGGGATCGTAATTAGCCTCATCAGCTTGCTGCCGCCGGCCGTCGAGTTTCGTTCCATTGATTGTTGACTTGTTGGATTCAGAGGATGTAAATCAGTTTGAAGAGATCGAGAGGGTTTTTGGGGGTTTGAATATGTGATTTTGATTTTCGTAGAGGATACAAATCAATTTGGTGAGTTTAATATATAGGGGAAAAAAACGACCGGTAATTTATTTCCTTTTTTTTATTGGGAAAAGTATATAAATGAAAAAAAATAAATGAAAGCCCACCCAATTGGCCAATTGATAAAAGATAATTATGGTATTATAAAAAAAATCATTATACATGTTTTTGAATGATAAAAATTATTCTATGAATATACTGTCCATTTTAATATTTTTTTAAAAAATATTATATAAAAAATGATATTTTATATAGTTTTTATCATTTTAAAGAATATTTTGCAAACCGTAAACGATATGTTTTTCAAAACAAATGGAGTAATAGATAATTTATAAAATTAATCAATAAATAGAATTAAGTAGGAAAATAATATAATTTTCGTTTAAATGGTAGTTCTTGTAAAAATGACTCCATGAAAGTTATTTTAGGCAAAATTTAGAAAAGTTGTCGAATTAAAGTTGTAGAGCTTTGAGTCTTCTTTTCAACCGAATTTTATAGATCCAATTTGACGACTATAGATTCTGAATTATTCATTTTGTTGAGAAAATTATAATTAAAAATCTTTTTTCGTGGTTATATATTGATATACTTCAAATTTTTCTCTTTTCTAGAAAAGACATTTTGGACATCATCAATATGGTTTTTGTAATCTATATGAGTTAAAAAATTTAATTTGAAAAATAAAATAAAATGACCAAACATCTATCAATTAAATGATTAAATCTTCTATCTAATACTACATTTTTAATTTCGAAATAAGTCCTATCCATTTATGCATCTAATTTGTTTTAAGTGGGGTTATTATTATTTATAAAGAAATTAAGCCGAAGAAACGTGATGAATTGATAATTGAGTAATTGACTTACTTCACTCTTGAGTTCAAATTATAAATGAAAAACGTCAAAATGTTATGAGTAGTACTTTACCTTTTATTTTTTGGATTAAAGAGTGACATGTAAATATTTCAAAAAAAAAAAAAAAAAAAAGAGTGACATGTAAAACTATTCTATTAATCGTAATTGGGTTGATTTATTTAATTATAAAATCAGTTAGTTTCACAAGAGGGGGATTTTTCAATGGGCCAGTCGCACACTGAATTGGAAATGGTAGAAAAGGTATTTATAATTTAAAAAAAAAAAAGTATTTTAGGGTCTGAAAGTGGGAATATTATAATTAAATAAATGGAAATTGTCAATTATAGGATAAGATCGTAAGTAACGTAACGGAAATGTAAAACGGAGGACTTGGACTTTACTCGATCGCCTCACGATCGAAACGACGTAGTATTCTATAAAGGCCGGCACTTGATCCACCCGTTGACCGCTTAATTATCCTACTTTTGACTTTTTAATTCTCATTCTTTTTTTTCTTTTTTTGTCTTTTGTTGTCAAAAATCAAAATTGATGCAAAAAGTATTTGAATTTTGCCATTTATCTTTTGGATAGCGTCAACCTTTACTGTATCATTATTCAAGAACGTTCTTACGGATGAGATTATCAAATTTTATATGGGATCTCCAGCTCGGAGAGTCCGCATCCAAACCAATATACACTACTCAATCAGCAACTATATTGCCCTCTCTAAATGTATGAGCAGGTTTGCAAATGACCTCATCAAACGATTGAAGCAAAAAAAGTGTCGAAAATCAACGTTTTAATAACATTAGCAAACATCACACTCCTTAAATTAACATTTCGATTTTGCAGTTTATGTAATGTGATGTGGGCAAGTTATTGTCGTGCTAATAAATGCGACACGTCATTCGATTTAATAGTTTTGTTTTCCTTGTTGACTTTAACTATTAAAAAAAAAAGAAAAGTGGATTTTATATAATATACTAGCAAAAAATATGTAACGAAATACTCAGTAAGTAGAGAATTATAGGTGCAAATTTTATGTGCAGTTTGATAAAATTGAAATATTTAAGTTGCTTGAAAGAACTATTTAAAAGTATAATGAATAAGATTAATATTTAATGTTTTAGTTAAAATATAAATGTCAACATTTTGATGCACCAACGTGTTTGGAATTGACTTGGTGTTCATTGGCTAGAGTGGAGAGATGATTTTTTTGGAGGGGTGGAGAGATGATGAATTCATGGTAGGTGTATACTTAAATACTTAGATTTTTTTTGGGTCCAGTTGATTTATATCGCTAATTTAATCACACATCCTCAATGTTAGGAAACAACTCATATTTAAATGGATGAATACATGAGCTAACACTTTAATATTTTATCTATGATAATCATATTAAAAATCATAATTTTTTGAAACACAAATAAATTCTAATACACCCACACTTGCAAAAATTATTCTTAATTTGCTAAATCATAAATTTTATTTATTTGCATGTAAACTTATTTATTTTAAAAAAAATAAAAGACATTAAATGAACAATATTTTAACTATAGTCCATCCAAAAATATCTTTACATCCAAAAATATCTTTACAAAAGTAAAATTCATAATCAATGATAAAAGTTAAACGTAGGGATTAGATCAATCAATTAGCTATGCAATACTTTTTCCCATTTAAACTTTTTTGCTTAATTCGCTCTATGCATTTTTGTCTCTGACTATCCACAATGGTTTTGCTGATAATGTATATATTTATACAAGATGTGTAAAAATGCATCTTATTTTTTGATATTTTGCTCCAATGGTCAAATGTGTATTTTTTACACACCATTCAAATACAATTAATTTAAAATAAAAAAGAAAACAAAAATCATAAAAAATACAACAATAAAATTGTCTTGCTTTTTGAAAAAAATTTACACATGGGGGAGGTGATGTGCTCAAATTTGCACATTTGCAAACCCCAAAAGCAACCAATGGAGCTTAAAAATGTCTAAAAAATAGACATATACACATTTACACACAACAATTGGAGTTAAGACAAAGATTTGAAAATAGGATGGTACCATTTTTAATAGGAGTAATATGTTTGAGATATATTACATCCCTCACCATTCGATAAAATATACTGTATCGTTTATTATTTATATACGTCTTTTTAAGATTTTTAAGATGATAAAAACTAAATAATATATTCATCTTTTTAACAATTTCGTAATTATTATTAATAAGTATGAAATTGTAAAAAAAATTATAAAAAATGATTTTTTTAATTTAGTTTTATCATCATAAAAAAAATGTATACTAATAGTAAATTACATATTTTTCTTAACAAATGGAGTGAATTAGCTAGATTGCGCAGAAGTCCAACTATACGTCTATACCTACTACCTAGCTAGCATATTCAATTGACAATTCAACATTGCATTGCCAACATAATAATAAATTGACTATTTTAAATTAATAATAAATTGAAAACGTATATCGGTTAAGAGAGCCTAATAGTATCCGAGTAAGCTTAGTTTGATTTTTTTGAGCAATTTGAACACATTCAGTTTTGCTAGTTTCACATTTTTAATGTCATTTTCTTGCTCTAATAATAATATAATTAATTGTGGAAAACGCTCACAACAAGACAAAGAGAGTGAGTAGAAGTTAAAGCAATTGGTCGTCTTTATACAACTAACTACAATTAAGGTAAATCTAAGTTGAAGATTGAGGGCAAAGTTTTTTACATGGTGGAGTTGTTAAATGAAAATTAACTAATTAATCATTAACTATCATAATGATACTATTTCAACAATTGCTACTGTATTATATTAAATATAATCAATATATCCCAAATAAAGATTGAAATAGTTGAATAGGTGAAGGAATAAATTTCATAAAATCACATGCGGATTAAAATTTCAATAAAACATCTAACAATTAGGTTTTGTTTCTAGAGAATCAACCATAGCCCTTTCAAAATTTCAAAGTTCAAGAGTTATTCAATTAGCCATATAAATAAGTTGGTGGAGACGTTGTCTGTCAGGACGCTATTCGGAGATGGGTCAACCGTAGTTGACCATCCCCAAATCCTTGTCTTGTATAAACAAAATTCATTAGGAGATTTGTGCTTTTTTATGATGCTATTTAAAAATCAAGTTACTGGAGAATTTTGGAAGTAAATTTTCATGTGTAGATTTACTTTTTGAAAAAAAAAAAACTCAAGAAATAGATTCTAGAGGAATTCTAATTCCAAAAAAATGAGAGAATTGCAATTAACTTCCTAATAGGTTTTCTTATCCTATAGTACATGCATCTAAATATAGAAAATCTTTCCTAATATGTCATTTTTAATAATGTTTTCTTAAGGTATATGCATACAAATATAAGGAATCTTTTTCAATATGGTTTACTCATCCTATATCCCTGGCATAGGATAGAAAAATTGTAGATTAACTTCCCAAAAAAATGCATTTCTCATATTCACCTAAACCAACCCAACTTTAATATGGAGCTAAAAAATACACAACTTTAATATTCATCATGCAAACCCAACTATATATTTGATCCAATTGTTGTGCATTTAGAACATAGGTCCAAAAAATCAAGTTCGAATAACCTTTGAAGAAATAGCCCAATTTTGTTTTCCAATTTCAAGAGACATGTACAAAAGCCTTTATTTTGGGCTTTTCGGCCCAAATAATATCCTGGAAGAGCCCAATTATCATTTTCTCACAAAAATCACTCATTTGAAAGTCGTTGAATCAAAAAGCAAACAAAAATCTCAACGTAAGCAACTCCTCCACCACAAATTCATATCGTTGAGAATTCATCGACCAAGAGGTCCACAATCGCCCTCAATTGGTTATTCGTTTCGGGTCTCCGATCATCGCAGCAATGAAGCCGAAACCTACCTGGCTTAAAATGGCGCTAATATTATCGACCGTAGCGACGCTATTCCGGATACCCGAAGCGGCAGCCAAGCCACCCGGTAACAAGGAGCTCCACCCGGTTGTATTGGTTCCGGGCAGCGGCGGTAACCAGTTAGAGGCCCGGTTGAATTCGGATTATAAGCCGTCCAGCTTCCTCTGCAGGAAGTACTGGCACGAAGCGGGTGACGGGTGGTACCGGATATGGTTCGACCCGACTGTGCTTGTGGGCCCCTTCACCAAGTGCTTCTCGGAGCGGATGATGCTGTATTATGATCCGGTGAGGGACGACTACCGTAACGCCCCTGGGGTCGAGACCCGGGTCCCTGATTTCGGATCGGTTCAATCCCTACTCTATCTCGACCCTAAACTCAAGTAAGATTGTTCATTCATTTCATTTTACTATTTGATTGATTGCATAACTAAATTAGTGGTATTGTCAAGATCTTATTTATATCCGATCTAGTCTTATTATTCGAGCTGAACGAGACAATTATCAGTTCCACATTTTAAGCTCAATAAAACAAATCAAACCTAAATTTAGAAATTTAAAAATCTAGTAAATGAATAAGCTCAAGTTGAATTTTTTTTTCCCAAATATGATTGCAAATTTCCCAAAATTCGAGTTTGAGTCAATTTGGACATCGATAGTGCTTGATGTGTTTGAGCACTAACAAAAGTCAAACTAATCGACTCGTATAACTCCAATCCAACCCTTAGACATGTACTGTACTTATTTAGACCCTACCAAATCCAATCCAAAAAATCTATAACTCAACATGGTCAAGTTCAAATAGGTGATCGACCTGTGACCCGTATGACCCGATTGACAAGTTTAATGATTATCATCTATGCATCTTAATTCTTCCCACGAGTTATGCTTGTCTTATGACCCATATGAGCAAATGGCTTTGCTAGGAATAATGGTTCACTTCAAAACACAGGATATTAGTCGAGTGCTAGTAGCCTTAGACACTCGCCTAAATTAAAAAAAAAATACTCCCTCCGTCTCGAAAAACAAGTCGTTTTAGGGTAGTGTAATTGTATCAAAATACATGTCGTTTTAGGTTTTCTAGGTAGGAGATAGTAATGATTTGTGTTGGTTTTTGTGTTATTGACTTTTTAAAAGATTTTGATTGGTTAAAAAATATAGTTGGTATTTAAAAAACAATAAAATTAGTAAAAAAAAGTTAGTGGAATGATGATGTTAATTGATAGGTGAGTGTTTTATTAAAATTAGGGCATAATGCTTAAACGACTCATTTTTCGAGACGGAGGGAATATTATACTACATCAAACATGTTGTAGGAGATTTATGTCAAATAGAAGTTTTTAGAAGATAGATAAAAAAAAAAAATTATTTATTTACTTTGATGACGATGGGAACAGACACGTCACCGCTTACATGGCGCCGCTAGTGGAATCTCTCCAAGAAATCGGCTACGTCGACGGCGAGACGCTCTACGGCGCCCCCTACGACTTCCGCTACGGCCTAGCCGCCGACGGCCACCCCTGCCGCGTCGGCACCCAATACCTCCAAGATCTCAAGCGCCTAATCGAACGCGCCACCACCTCCAACGGCGGGCGCCCCACGGTGATCATCACCCACAGCCTCGGCGGCCTCTTCACCCTCCACCTCCTCCTCCGCAACGACCTCTCCTGGCGCCGGCGATTCGTCAAGCACGTCGTCTCGCTCTCCACCCCCTGGTCCGGCACCGTCCAGGAGCTCCACACCTTCGCCTCCGGCTACACCCTCGGCGTCCCCCTCGTCGACCCGCTCCTCGTCCGCGAGGAGCAGCGCAGCTCCGAGTCCAACCTCTGGATGATGCCGGCTCCGGCGACGTTCGGTACATCAAAGCCCCTCGTGATCACCCCCAATTCCACCTACACCGCCGGCGACATCCTCGGATTCCTCAACGACATCGGGTGCACGGAAGGTGTTCGACGATATTCCAACAGGATCTTGCCTTTGGTGGAGCGGTTAGAGCCTCCTCACGTGCCTGTCACGTGCCTGGTCGGGACCGGCGTGAAGACCCCGGAGACGCTATTTTACGGGGATAAGGGGTTCGACGAGCAGCCGAAGGTGGTGTACGGGGACGGTGATGGGACAGTGAACATCGCGAGCTTGGTGGCGCCGGAGAAGGAGTGGAATCGGGATCGGAATCAAACGGTAAGGGTAGTCAAGTTCCCGGGAGTTTCGCATACCGGAATACTTGAAGATAAAGGCGCGATCGAAACCGTTTTGAGGGTTGTTTCTGATATTAATTCCGGTGTTATTGATTTTGATTTTGCTGTAAGATAATGATTTATACTTGTGTTGTAATATATGCAAAATTGTTTCCCCAATCTAGTTGCATAAGTGTTATATTTTATATAAATTTATCTCTTGTGGTAAATAAAGGGTTCGAACCGATACTCGCAGGTCTTTTCCGGTTAAACCATTCCGGAATGATTTATATAAACTTTTCTCAGTACGCCCAAACAACAACAATCCAAAGGGGTTTGAGGCCAGGGTGTAAGCACCCTTTCCTTGAATTGGTAAATAAATAGTAGTTATTCCGGGGTTTGAACCGTGAACTTATGGGTACTACCCACAAGTCTTTTCCGGTGAGCCATTTCGGAATGATTTGGTGTAAGCACCCTTTCCTCGAACAAGTAGAAAGTGTGTTTCCGACAAACTCAAAATAACAGGACACAAAGACTTCACATAAGGTAAAATAGACAGTAAAGAATCAGAAGAGAAGCAAAGACAATAAGATACGACACAAAAACTTACAACTTTAAACATCAGTGGTCCGAATGCACATCTTCCAGTGGGTAATTAAAAGATTGATTATTTTAGATTTTTTTTATTTTTCTAAAACAAATATTTTAATAATAAAATTTTATAAATTTATTAATATAAATGTATAAAGTATAAATTTAATTTTTTTATTATCAATATATAATACTAAAACAGAGACGTGAAAATCTTATGTGGCGGGCTCTGGTGCGATTCGCTTACGTGTCGTTCTTTGGTGCAATCTGGCCCGGGTTTTTTGACACGTCAATTAATGATGATCCAATAAATTTAAGCCATGTTAGACGATAATCTCATCTATTTATACATGTGTCACCCTATGTGTCCATTCTACTTAATAATTAAATTAATTTTTTAATATAAATATTCAAACTCATATCTTGAGTGGTTACAAATCTTATTATTTCACCTTAAGTTATTTTATAAATATTAATTTATCTAGAAAAAAAATCTAGATTATATAATTAATTTATATGAAAAAATGTTGGATTAGCTTTATCACTAACGAAAATTGATTATATTATATATAGAGAGAATCAGTTTATATATATATATATATATATATATATATATATATATATATATATATATATATATATATATATATATATATATAATTAAACGCTCCCTTTAACCAATAGAGATAATTCAAATATATATAAGTGTTTATCTTTAACAAACAACTAACTACTAATCTACTCACCTTTCTTAAAACTCTATACTCCGTATTAACTTACTCAACTGTCAACACTAAAGATATTTTCAATTATATTTTAATCTATCTTATCTTAATCATAATATACATTTGCATATTGTTATGAAGATTATTTTAATGAAGATATATGTACCGGCCTTTGCAAATTTATACTCCGTAATAAAGATAGATCAATTTGATCTAATTTATTAATTCAAATGATCACATACAACTATTAGATCCATTATATATATTGCTTTATTTGGCGCTAAAAGAATTTTTTCTATGAAAAAAAATTAGGAAAAGAATAATGAAATTACGTCATACAAATTTAAAATTAAATTCCTTTAAATCGGCCTTTAGATTAAATTTTACCATTAAATATTCATACAATTTATATATATATATTCAATATAATTGTCTTTTTATTTTTCTATAGCAATAATTTAATTTTATAGATGCGTATGATATTAAAGTATATATATATGAAGTGGATCAAGAGAAAGTATGTGTTTTATAATATTTTAGCGATTAAAGTTAGTCGTTCAAAAAAATTTATCACCAATAATAAATTGCTAATAAGCAGGAAATTAAAAAGTCAAAAAATATTTTATATATTTTTTATAATCTTACATAATTTATGCATGAATAATAAAAGTCATATAAAAAAAGTCGCGAAGATCGCGGGGAATAAGACTAGTGAATTTATATTATAACACCGATGTAACACACGGAGGGTTATAGGGAATCAAACTGAATTTATCCATTTCTAATTAAATAGTAAAAATTACTCCGTAATTTAAATTTGGGAAAACTGATTAAAATATCTCCACCTTTGGGGGTATGGTAAAAATATATCCTCAATTTTCAAAAGTAATAAAAATATCCCGACCTTTGATAGTAGTGGAAATATATTACCACGGGTTTTCTCACTGGTAAAAAATACTGACAAGACATCCTACGTTGATTTTTTACAAGGGTTTTTTTGAACGGTTTCCTTAGGAAAAAAAATAAAGAGTTGGATTGGCTTTATACACCACGCCTTTTCCTCCCTCCTATCTTCTTTCGTGATTGCCTCGTGAACTGTCTTCCGATCTTTTAGACAACTCATAGTTCCTCTTCAATGACAGTCTTTCTCCCTTGTGGTCGGCTATCTTGAGTTGCCCCTCTCACATCTTCTTCCTATTTGATTCGTCTACGGACTTAGCTGAATAAGTTTTTTTTCCCTCTTTGTTGTTGCTGTTGTTTTCGGTTTAATTTTTTGTTGTCGGTTTGGTGTTAGGAATAGTCATGTTGTGTTAATTTGAGGCAATTTTGACCGGATTTGTTGCTTAGTTGAATCAATTTCGTTTTTTCGGGTTTAATTTTGTTGTCGGTACATTTTTTTCCCTAAGGAAACCGTTTAAAAAAAACCCGATTTTAGTATTAATTTGTAAAAAGGCTTCCACACAAGATGCTTTGTCAAAAACAAAATCAACATTGGCCGTCTTATCAGCATTTTTGACCCATGAGAAAACTCGTGGTAATATGTTACCACTATCCTCAAAGGTCGAGATATTTTAATTACATTTGAAAGTTGCCCAAAAATAGGGTATTTTAATTAGTTTTAACTTTAAATTTTGATGAATAAAAAGGATATAAAACCCCGACAGAAACACGTGTCGGTCAAACTGGAGTGCCCCAAAAGTAATGAAATGAGTTTTATTCAAAGAATCAACAAATGAACTGCTTTTCATGAAATAATAAAATAAGTAAAATAAGTTATGGAGATTGGAGAAAATGAAATTTGAATGGAATTTTAATTAGGAGGAGATGCGTCCAAACAGATGCACTTCCCCGGTCTCCGGTCAATGTGCCACGCTGGCTCTTTCCCCCATTACCCCACGTCTTCCCGTGGGTCCCCTTCCCACGTGCTCAGTCTCATACTCCTACATTTTACCTCTTTTTTTTTACCATTTGTAATCAAGTACAGTAAAAGTAAAACTCTTTTGAAAAAAAATATTTACTGTACAAGTTACTCGACTTCAAGTTATACGGAGTACTCCGTAAAAATTTTCAATTACGCCCTTCTAGCATTTTCTTTTTATACAGGAAATAATTCGGGTGTAATAATCTTGCTAGAGAGCTTCAGTACGGATGATATCTTGAAGATCTATATAGAGTAAATATCGAGGCCTCTGACAAATATGTGCAAGTTTATTATCTACTCAGTAATAATTATTTCAATAAGATAAAAATTATAAAAAAAAATAAATTAGAATTTTTAAAAAATGAATATCTACGAGGAATAAAAATTAATTTTATTTTTTATAAATTAATTTCAAACGGCAGGAGTATTTAATTTGGGATGGTAAATTGACAAGGAGATGACAAAACCTTAAACATCAAGTCGGATTTTACAGTCGACCCAAAAAGGGGATTAGAAACAGTAAAATTTCGGAATTAAACGTTTGACTGGGAAACGTTTCAAAAGCAGCTTTGCTTCGAAAACCACGATTAAATTAAAGTTAAAAAAGGAGGAAAAAATAAGCAGAAAGTAAAACGACGTCGTGCCGTAGCTGGTTTGTCCCATCCCTGCCTCTACCTGTGTAATGTGGCATCATCTTTTGACCACTGACTCACCTCAGTTTGTGTTCTCATGCCTAATTTAAATATGCCATCCTCCCTCCCTCCTAGTCCTCATAATACTCAAATTAATCTAATCTATTCCTTTTCGGTTTATTGAAGGGGTCGCTATTGACACGGTAAAAATCTCGTATATAATGTCGTATGAATATTACCTTTTGATTTTAGAGAAAACCTACTTGTATTATCAAACGGAGTTAAAGGGTATTTCTAACTTTCATTTCAAATTCTTAAAATTATCCATTTTAGAGAAATTTTTAAATATTTTGTTCTCACATATTTTAAAAAATTCATTTTAAAACTTCCAAATTAGATGATGTATTTGGAGTTATAAAAAAAAATCATTGAACATTAATCCTAACTTTTATCTTCCAGACAACTGCAACGCCATTAACACTTTGTAATAAATAGCTTAGTATCTATACCTGTCATAATGTTATTGGGTGGTGGTTTAATAGAGACTAACTATTACCAAATCATTACATGTAACAAAAAAAATAAAAAGTCTATAAGAAATGGTATAAAAACAAAATATAACATTTTTTTTAGAATATTTTAATGCAATTTATTCTTTATTTATTTATTTTGATGATGCTGTATTGTCAAGGGTATATCTTCACTGAATCTCACCCCACTTCTTACGTATTGAAAATTTCCCCTCAATCCAAAGCACTTTCAAACAACCGGCAATCCCGGGTTCTTGTTTGACTGCACGGGTCTCCAGGCTTCACCAACCGGCTGTAGCAGGTAACCCTTTCATCAGCGTTAATATCTAGATCAGTAAAAAAAAAAAAAGGAAAAGCAACAAATTTTAGTGTTTTCAGTGCTATCCCCAGAAGATGAGTGCAGAAGAGGAGCCTCGGAGGTGAATTAAAAAACCCTCCTTTTTTCCTCCTCCTCTTCATCATTTTTCCACTCTCACAAATCTCTCTCCCATTCACCCAGTTTCTGAGTTTTTGTGGTTTTCCGATCTTATGATTAAGGTCCTTTTTTGAGGTTCAAGAGCGAATGAAAGTGAAATTTGCCGGTTTTGCTTTTGTTCTTTTGGGTCGACGATGATGATTGAGTAACAATGGCGACGCTTTTGACCAGGTCGATTGGTTGAAAAAGCAGATATCAGTTGATAAAAAAGAGGTCTCCCCACTTCACCTCCTCCTTTTCCCCTCTTTTCATCTCCACACGCTTCATCCACCGCCGTTACCGATTCCACACACCCTCTGAATCCTCCAAAGATTGTATCTTTACCGTATTTCCAAACCCCGAAAATGCCGATGTATCAGCCTCCGGATGTGGGGGGAGGCGGCCAGGTGCTGGATCTGGACACCGCCGTGAAAGATGGGATACTCGGCGGCGGCGGCGTAACGGCGGTTTCCGGCGCCGAGAAATTGGATCTGAAGAAGATGATGGAGGAGCTGAGTTCAATCGAGGTGCCTTCGGTTTTCATCTGCCCGATTTCGCTGGAGCCAATGCGAGATCCCGTGACGCTTTGCACCGGCCAAACTTACGAGCGCTCCAACATCCTCAAATGGCTATCAATGGGCCATTTCACCTGTCCGACTACAATGCAGGAGCTTTGGGACGACGCCATTACCCCCAACACGACGCTGTACCACCTGATTTCCAGCTGGTTCTCGCAGAAGTACTTGGCGATGAAGAAGAGGTCGGAGGATGTCCAGGGCCAGGTCACGGAGATTCTTGAGAGCTTGAAGAAGGTCAAGGGACAAATTAGGGTTCAAGCTCTCAAGGAGCTTAAAGGTTTGGTGGCGAATCACGCCTCTGCCAAGAAGACGGTGGTCGAAAATGGCGGGATTGGACTGGTGAGTTCTCTTCTTGGACCCTTTACTAGCCATTCAGTAGGATCGGAGGTTGTGGGGATTGTAGTGAATTTGAGTCTCGATTCGGAATCCAAGTCCAATTTGTTGCAGCCGGCTAAGATTTCTTTGATGGTGGATATGTTGAATGAGGGTTCAATTGAGACCAAGATCAATTGCACTAGGTTGATTGAGAATTTGATGGAGGTGAGGGAGTTCGATTCCGAGCTCGTTTCAAGTTTGAGTCTTTTGGTTGGCCTGTTGAGATTGGTCAAGGATAGGAAGCACCCGAACGGCGTGCAACCGGGTCTTTCGTTGCTCAAGGCAATCAGCTGCCATGAATCCGTTTGCGGATCGATTGTGAGCCTCGGAGGCGTCCCTCAGCTGGTGGAGCTCCTCCCCAATTTGAAAGTCGAGTGCTTGGAATTAGCCCTAACGATCCTTGATAACTTGTGTAGAGTTCCCGAGGGGCGGGTGGCTCTGAAGGATTGCTCCAGCACCATACCGAATGCAGTCAAGCTGTTGATGAGGGTTTCGGAGAAATGCACCCAGCTAGCACTTTCCATCCTGTGGGCTGTGTGCAGGCTTGCCCCCGAAGAGTGCGCCCCAGTCGCAGTTGAAGCGGGTTTGGCAGCGAAGCTCTTGCTGGTGATCCAGAGTGGCTGTAACCCCACATTGAAACAGCAGTCAGCGGAGCTCTTGAAGCTGTGCAGCTTGAATTACACCGCCACTAGTTTCATTTCAAAGTGTAAGCTCACAAGGACGTTGCAGTGACAATCATAAATGTCGATTTTGCTTCCAAATCAGTGGAATTGAGGGCCATCTTTGTGCATATAGGATGATACAACACTCCAATTATATTGATTGATGTTCCAACATAAAGAGGTCTACAATGTGACTTTGATCAATTAGTTGATTGGTGGTGAGTGAAACTCCAGTTTCTGATGGCTGTGGCTGAGTTCAATAACGTGGCCTGCAGAAACTGTGTAATGCTTTTGGGCCCTTGCTGTCCCTCCCTGACTCTCAGCTTGTGGCTTGTGTGCTGTTAAGTTGATTTGGATGTTTAAAAACATAAAAAAGATTCAATCTTTCTCTAGGGGTCAATTTTTCTTGGGGTTATGCAATCTCAGTTACTGATTGTAATTGAAACATTTGTTGTAGCAAAGAGGTTCAGTTCAGCCCCCAAATTGATGGTGGGAGTGTAAAGGGTTTTTGGCAAGTGAAATGAACATATCTCATTCTCAATTTGGCCTATGCTTTATGAGATTCAACTGCACTACCAAGCTTTGTGATTGTTCTTTGTACTGAATGCTTATTAACACTGCCGAGCTGTGATTGGGTGATGTTGATTACAGTACTATACATCTTTTGACTCATTCAGTTAGGGTCACTCTCAATGCCCATCTCCTCATCACTCACCTTTGCTGTCCCTGTACCATCATTTCTGTTTAATGCTACTAGTGTGGAAGGCAATTGCATTTCAAAACTTGGTCATAAATTACAATGTAGATCTCTCACCTAGTCAACTGTCCCTATCTCTTAGGATCATGATTGCATCCTTCCTGATTTTTTTTTTTAAAAAAAAAAGATCTTAACTTGTTCTTTATCCCTTTTTTTTTCTTTGGATGAATTTTCAATTTTGCTTCATTGAGACCCATATATAGGAGCTGGGGAAGGAAATGATAGAGGATTGGTTACAGTAGTAAAGGTTGATGACTTGGAGAAGTGTCATATATGTCAGATTCTATCTCTAGTTTTGTTCATAACAGTGAAAAATAATAATTCAAGAAACAAGCAAATTGAACAGAGATATCACTGTGAATGGAAGCACTGATTTGCCAATTTGGTCTTTTATTGCAATAATTGCTCCTGAGTATCAATATGAGAGCTGCAAAAACACATCCCCACCCTCCCCACCTCCATTGATGACCACCCAACTCAAACAGATCCAATCCCAATCCATTTCAAGCACTCCTTCACTTTCTCATCCATAAAGGTCTTGAATGGATCAGCCAGATGGTCTATCCTTGGCTTTAAACTTAAAAAGACTCCGCCTTTTTAGCGCGGAGTCACCGAAATCTCATCTCAATGCACACCCACCATATATATGTGCAAACAATGCTAAAATGAATGTTACATTAGATCTAACATCAACATGGTGTGCCTCTGTCCTTTTGGAATAATTTAAGCTATTCAAACTTCAAAGGTGTGATATAATATATGGTCAAAACTCAAAACACAGGTTGCAATCAATATAAATATAGGGTTCCTCTGTCCTTTTGTTTTGTTTATTCTGTGTATAAGATTTATTGATATTTTTTTTTTTGCTAGCTGGAGTGGGTGGCATGAAGCTGTGATCCAAAATTAGGCATGATGAATTGGGTATTTGTTTTTGTGCATTTATTCTTGAGGGATACAACACCAAGAAACTAAAGATCTCATTATCTGATTTGACTATAGTTTGGATGAAGACATTAATATAAAGGACAAGTTTGATGCCTGAGAAGGAAACTGAAACAAGCAAAGCAGCTCTAATGGAAACTGTTTGATTCTCTTCTTGCTTTCTTTTTCCCTTTTGTAATTATATCATCTTTGAATGTCAAAACCTAACCATCATGAAAATGCAATGGGCTTGTAGTAGAAGCCACTTGAAAGAGGCTTTTATTTTTTTGGTTGAAACGGAAAGCGATTGGGACAGATTAGGAACGATTCTAGTCTATCATAAAGTATCATCATTTCGGATGAGAATTTGTAAAATGCAAAATTTGTGTTAGGGTTGGTTGTATGCTCCAGAAAGAACGATCTGCATGCTAATTTTCCTAAACACGAATCGTAAAATGATTCTCTTGACTTCCAAGTACATTTTCAAATACCTCTAATTTCCTTAATAACGCAAATGTTATCATCTTTTATTTCGATGTTTGAAAACAGATTTTATTCATTGTTACTAAGTGTCATCTTCTATTTCGATGTTTTAAAAACATATTTTATTCATTGTTACTAAGTGTCATTGTAAGTTTTTCAGATATATAATTTAACATTATATTATGCAAACTTTAAAATTGTTAAAGTAAATTAGTAGTTTTCTAACTTTTCTTAAAATTTGTCTTACAAACTAAAACAATAAATACAGTTGAAAACTCTCCACCTTTAATTAAAAAAAAAAAAATGGGTTTGAATCAGGTGAACAAAGTATCTTATTATAAGGTCACTTTACCCCCTTGTTTTTGTAACTCTTGAAATTATTTGGTAAGACATAATTATAATTATAATGCATGTGGTGCTCAATGGATTGATAAACATAATTGACAAGTCATAATTACAAAGTGAATTATATAATATGTTACAAATACCTCAAAACAAATTAGATGGTTACAGTCTACGTGTCTCTCTCATAGTCATAGTTGCTAATTAATCTCATTATTACAATATAATATATGGAGTATTATTCATTATAGTTTTTTTTTCCAACTACAAACAAAATTTATTTTAAGGTTTTCATTGATTTCTTATTAGAAATCAATATATCATATCCACGAACCCTTATAATAAATTACAAAAGATGTCACATTTTTATATTTTTCCAAAGAAAGGTGAGTTATTATGCAATATTGGAAAACTTTTAACTGGAAAATAAATTACATAGAACAAAATATGGGCCGGCTATTTTTGGATCCTTAAAGCCCAACTATTCTTAATAATGGGCCAAGATAATCAATTCCTAATACTAATATGGCCTCCCTCCGTAATTGACCTGAACAAGCCTATAATAGAGTTATAGAGGAGAGTAGAGACTCTGTAGATGCAACTCATGCAAGCAGTGGCGGATCCTGAAGTGATTAGTTGAGGGGGCGAAAAATTGAACTATAATTTTTTTTCGACAAAACCATCAATAGTTGAAGTTTTCGGGTTTCATTATAGTATTAAGTTACGAAGTTTAACAAATAATAAGTATGAATGTACGATAAAAGTATATTAATTTGGTAAATCATGTGAAAAATAATTTATATCGCTTCAATTTTGAAACATTTATAACTTTTTACTCAGGTATCGGATTTGAGCTTATAATATATCAAATCGAAGCTATCGACGAAATGAATATGTATATTAAATTTTATTTTTGATTGGGGGGCGACTGCCACCTCTGGCCCTAAAGAGGATCCACCCCTGCATGCAAGTATGAAAACCATGCGACATAAAAATATAAAAACTACATAGATACAAACCAATGACCCCTAAAAAAACCGCCCTCCGGAGCTCAATTTGCGCTCTCTTCCTCCGACGCTTGGCCCTCCTGTTGCCTTCTCCCTTCCACCGTTGCAAGGTCGACGATCTCTGCCTCGGCTCTCTGGTGCTCTTTGGGCTCCAAGGTGGCCCATTGATGTTGTAATGTGCTTGAATTTCGTGCTTTGGGCCCAAAGATTTAGCTTGGGCCCAAAACAACACGAAAAAAAGAAAGAAAAAAAAGAGAAGGATTAAATATTTATATATTTATGTAATATATATAAATTAAATCGCCCGAAAGGGATTAAATTAAAGCCCGTTTGAAAGAGCTTGGAATAAATTCCGAAAGGGCTCGACCAAATTTCGGTTAGCTGAATTTTATTGGCGTTTTTGCACGAAGTATGTGGCTCTGCTTTCGACGTTTTTAGGTGTTCTTCTGTTTGGTTGGGGACGTGGAGTCTAGAGTCGGGACTGACTGAAGTCAAGGTGGTGCTTTTAGGGCAACTTTGTATCCGGGAAGAAGTTTCTTTGGAGTTTCGTCTGCACTACCCACAAGAGATAGATTCTTGTTGTACCGTTGGCCCGCGGTGCTACTGTTTGGTGATGCTTGACTTCGTTCTTCGCTGGCGTCCTCAACTTATTGGGAGGAGTTCTGCTTAGGTCGTTTTGTTATAGAGTTTGCATCTGCTTGTTTCATTGCATTTGTTTTCTATTTTTACTATATGTTTAGGTGGTTTCCGTGTGCCAATTATTCGGCCTCTCAAGAATCAGACTTGTTTGTCTGATCTCGAATCTTTACTTAATCCCAAAATAAAAACCAATGACCCTTTACTTATTATGTTCATGGTGAGGTGTCCATAATTACTAGAGGTCAAAGGTTCAAATCTCACTTCTCGATTTGAGTGCTTTACAGGATATTGCTTGAGTCTCCATAGAATTATTCGATAATCTTAAAACCTCACATCATAAACAAAATGTAGATACAACTATACAAGCATTGAAGGCTCATAATATATATAGATTTTGAAACAATCATTTTTTAAAATATTTGACAACCATTATAGATCATAAAAATTGTTCAAAATCTCAAAATTTCAAAAACAGATATCCGTTACACTAACTCATATTCATTTGCCCATTTTTATTGAATAAATTGGGTGGCCTATATTGATTTGTGGTTTAACTCCTCTCTATATTATATATACAAATAAAAGTATTTATTGAAGGGTACTTTGAATGTAGTTGAGAATCACTCTCAACTCTCAAGCCTTTGATGGAATTCCAATTCGGTCTTATCTATGTTTCTTTAGGAACATGTATTCACTTAATTTTCTTTTTATCATTACACTTACATTTAAGGTAGTATAGCTTTTTAATTTTGCTTTTGAGTAGGTTGCATGACATTTGTCATGAAATGAAGGGGTTAACTTTTAATCCACATTACATTTGTTACATAAGGGAAGCTGAAGTGACTAAAGAAGGGTCTTGCTAGCTACCTCTCATCAATCATCATCATCATCATATATAAAGGAAACCAACATCTTCAATCAAAGACATAAAAGGACTAAAATTAATGCATTATAATTAAATAGTATTTATACATATTAGATTGATAAAGAGAATTAAAAAAAAAATTCAAGATTATTGTACACCAACATATTGACCGACATACTTACTCTACAAGTGACCTTTCATCTAATTTAAAACTTTAATTATATATACAAACAACAGATCATATGTACTACATAACCCTTATTGTGTGTCATGTTAACAAATCTAAGTCATTGAATTAAAATATCAACGGATGAGATAAAAAACAACTTTTGATTATTCGCTTAAATGAAATTATTGGATGATATTAGAAGATTATTCATTAAATTAAAATTTATATATTTTTACAATATTTGTATATATAGACGAATAATTACATAATTATAGACGAATAATCGTATGAAAACATACAAATAATCATGAGAAAAAAGACGAATAATTTCTACGTACACAAAAAGGACAGTGTAACCAGATTCATCATTCATCTTGATTTCTTCGCACCAAGACTTATTTCATGCAGACTTTTTATTGAGTTTAGATCGATAGCTCTATCTTTTTTTTATCTCTAGGTAATCATGTTGTAAATAACCCTTTTATGACTTTTAATTATAGATGAAGAAATATTAATATTAGAAGGTAGCCAATGAGTTGAAATGCATGTGATGAGGGATTGAGGGTCTACCCTTACCTATAGACAACTACCTCAAAGCAACATATATATAATTTCTTTATATATATGATGCATGAATGCATATATGTAACTTTGATCTTATATATGAGTTAAAAGTTTCCGGCAAAGTAGAGTCATAGTATTGATTTATACTTTTTAACGGCTGTCTATCCTATTTCATTTTTCTTACGTAGCAAACAGCTTTATACTTAAATACACTTTATTTTCTTGATAACGTGGCCATACATTATTTGATTATATCATTGCCATTTTGCCAATCACATCCATCTACAGATTCATTACAATTTACAACCACTTTTTGTTAATTATTAGGCAAAAATGCATAAAATCACCCTTTATTCACTCTTGTTTTCAATTAATCGCTCCTTATTCAAAAAATTTCACTTAACCACCCCTTATAACAAACTGTTTGCAAACAACCACCCATCCTCCCATTTTCCCTTAAACTTCCACAATTTAACTTGAAAGTGAAAGACTAAAATGCCCCTAAATGTGTTTTTAATACACTACTATTATTTTCCTATTTTTATAGTCTTGTGAAATAAATCTATGGTAGGCATAAACACATTCAATGTGAAGCACTAACAACTTCCACTTAGATCCCTATCAAGTATCAAGTAGAGTTATCAATCGGGCCATTCTAGTCGGGTTCAGGTCGGGTCATTTCGGGTAAAACAAGTCCCGAGTAGATCCGGGTTGACTTGAACTCGAATTTGGCCCGGTTTCGGGTTTGTCAATTTCTATTTTTTAAATTAAAAAAATCATGATTTGGTAATTTTGTTATAATTTTAAAATGCTAAAATTAAAGACGTGGTTCTTAAGTTCTAGCGCTTGTAATTATATGCTATATCAGATCTAAAATATTTGTTTTTTTAATTATTTCTCGTAATTTTTAATAAAATTCAAAATTATCTAAAATATCAAAATTTTAAATAATTTGTTTTTCGGGGTGTTCGGGCCGGATCGTGTTTTGACAGGTCTACTATCAAGCATTGCTAGAGGAGGATGCAAACAAAGCGTCATTAACCGAAAGAGGTATGCCACTATGAGTCTATGACCACATCTGACCTACTAGTAGAGGTGGGCACAACTTGCATACATTAATGGTAATTTTGTATAGATAATAATAAATAAAAACTATGAAATCAAATTTGGGGGCATTTTCGTCTTTTATTTTCAAGTTGAATTTAATAGAAGTTTAATTTAAAGAAAAATGGGAGGATGGGTGGTTACTTGCAAACAGTTTATTATAAGGGGTGGTTAAGTGAAATATTTTGAATAAGGGATGGTTAATTGAAAATGATGGTGAATAAAGAATGGTTTTATGCATTTTGGCCTAATTATAAACACGTACGTATCAATTTAAGCACGTATACTTATGAGTGTTTGTCATGGACCGCGTTTACAATACCTATTATCATTAATGAGACTCATCACAATATTTAGAAAAACCGATTCAATATTCACATGGTTAAAATATCGTTAAGTGTACAATTATGATATTGGCTTCTCAGGTTAGTAATTAAGCATTTGTGTCTGACATTACATCGACTATTCTACTTACACCAACTTCTCAAGCCGGTGGAAGACTGGCGCAATGCAAATATGTCCACCGATTCGAAAAGTCGGTATAAGTAGAATGCTAGTGCCTACTGAAAGTTGATATCGTGATCGTATACTTATCGATAATTTGAACGTATTCACACTTCTTATTTGAAAGTATATGGAATTCTCTGGAGGTGTGTGCATCCCTCTTAAAAACAGTTTTATAGACATATGGATAAACAATTCTCTACAAGTTTCAAGATTGTAGATATGTGTATAATTACTTAATTCATCCTTTTTAACAAGTGGTCAAGTAATATAAATAGAAAGTCACTCTCTTCCTTCCCAATCAACCACACATCCAATCAATACAAAGTTGTTAATCATATTGTTAGCTAGATTAGGGTAGGTCATACAACTAGTGGCAGACCCAGGATTTTTTCTTAAGGGGGAGCTGAACAAAATTTTGAAATTTTTTTTATATGTATATATGAAAATATATGAAAAATATTTAAAAAACATACATTAAAAAAATCACTAAATTTGTTATTTAAATAGTCATTTTTAGTAGAAAAAAAATAAAAATTATCAAAAAAATTGAGAAATTTGTTTATATTTATATGTAGAAAAAACTATTTTTGTTTAAATATATTGAAAAAAAATTTTAATTTGTTATTTAATTAGACATTTATAGTAGGAAAAAACTAAGAGAAACAAAAATTATGGAAAAAATGAAGCTAATGAGATTTGAATTCATTACCTCAAGGTAATAACTACAACTACTTACCAACTAAGCTAAGCTATCTTTGTAATTCTTTGCTCTTTTTACACTCTTTTATCTCTAAAATTTTAAAAATATTACCAAAAAAAATCCGAAAATAAAAAATATTAATTTCTAGGCCGGGTTTTCTTTCGAGCTAGGGGCTTCAGCCACCCCGAGTGCCCATGTCCACCATTGCATACGACAACCGAACACACAAGCCAAGTGGGGTTCAATTCTAAAACCAACTCACTCATGTACAAGGTTTGAATTCACTGTATCTTCCATGTGGGATACTATATATCTCATATCATATTCTCAACACATATATCTTCAAATTGTTCGGGTTTAAGCGCGCGCTTGAGTGCTTGACTTAACCACACCATTGAAGAATGGTGTCTAAGATGGAGCCGCATGGATTGAGTCGAGGTCGAGGAGATTCTCATTCTCAGCATGTGTCACTACACTTTCATTTTTGTTTTAGTTATCAGAATATTTTAAAATAAGACAAGTTTTCCAATTAATCATGTCCATCGATCTCTGTATGCTGCATGTTGCAACTTGATTAATTAATTAAGTGTATGTATTATTTATTAGGAAATTATAAGGAAGCTTTTCATTCCCTTTAATTAACTCCTTGATTAATAATTAATCCATCACTTGTAGCTGCAATGTACATAATGATAAAAGGAACATTAAAAGGGGGAAAAATAAAACTAAAATTAGAGGAGGGGAGCAACAAGAGAATATATATTCTACTCAATTAATTAGTTTAATTATATAATTAATCTCAAATATTTAGAGTTTATAAGCCGATTAATACGCGTATCTCTGTAGCGAACTGAATAATCCACTTCCATCCGCGAACCGGTCTGAACCCGTATTATTCGTAACAATTTTGTCATTAAATTGGGAATATTGCCCGGCTTGCAAAACCCGGTTCAGATCCGCGTGTCTCTGAGCGAGATAAACACATTCGAACCGCATTAGCTCGTTCTGAGTCTTCATGGCACGGAGCCGGTCCAAAGCCAGGCCCAACCGGGTATTGTACTCCCGGTTCTGGGCCTTCAGCCGGTTCGCCTGAGCCGTCAGCTTCTCCAGGTATGTCTTCTTGCGCCACCTGGACCGGCGGGCCGACTCCCGGTTCGATATCTTCCTCCTCTTCTTCTTCTCGGCCATTTCCTCCTCGAACCCGTTTGTTGGATCGTCTGAACCGGAGTTTGAGGGAAATGGGATTTGAGGGGACGACTCCGAGTCGATGGCGTCGCTATTGGGCGAGGACTGGAAGAAGGAGAAGAACTCCTCGAGGTCGGTTGAAGTGAACCCGGTTTCTTGAACCGGAAATGGGAAGGTGAGAAACTCTTCGGAGCACATCATTTTTTTTCCCCGAACCGGAGGGAGAAACTGAGAGGAGAGGAAGTTATGGAGAGAGAAAGAGGGGAGGGAAAAGGGAAGAATTGCGTAGCAGGGTTGGGCTATTTATGCTGAAGAAGTCATGTGGGTCCCACCCTTGTTAGATGGCTGAGGGGTATAATGGTCTTTTAGTTACTTTACCTTTTCTTTTCTTTTTTTTTCCTTCTTGACTTCGACATGTGTTAAAGTCGGCTGAGTCCGGTAAAGTCAAGACAAGCTAGAAGGAGGTTGTGCGCGGGCCCACCTACGAGAGACACGAACAGCATATAGACCCGATGAGATTCCATCTCAAAATTAATTGGCAATAAGAGGATTAGTTCGTCAAACTTATGTGTTGTTCAAGACGTCTCAGTATTTTCAACCTGGGACATATATTCCAACAACATGGCAATGTTAAATCCCTCACAACGATCTTAAGTAAATCGCATGAGGTGTTACAAATGATTAATTAAATGTTTATTCTCCTCGTTGATATATACCTTCGCTTTGATATGTAATACGTCATAATCCGATATCCGAGTAAAAAGTTATGAATGTTTTATACTTTATCCGTATCAAAATAATTGTTTGACTTTTTACATGCTTTTTAAGAAGGTAAAAACCTTATAAAATATCAAATTTTAAAATAATTTCATAAATAATTGTATTAAGTATGAAATTATTAAGAAAATATAAAATGACTGATATTTTATATAGTTTTTATTTTCCTTACAAAATATATCAAACTAAAACAACAAATTTTGTAAAGTGGATGGAATATACTACTTCCGTCTCAAAATAGCGAAAAAATCTATAAAATATTAATTTTTTTCATAATTTTATAGATAATTATATTAAGTATGAAATTATTTTTGTAAATTAATAAAATCATTGATATTTTATATAGTTTTATCATTCTTAAAAAACGTGCCCAAACTAAAAACAACAAGTATTTTGATACGAAGGGTAACGGAAAATTGAGCACGAGATCTCCTATTAAATAAATCATTATCCTATGTAATGTAATGTAATGAGGTATTATACAAACTATACCAATGATCCATTGGATGATTTAAGGTTGGGAGGAAAGGTAAGTGTAAATTGGAGAAGTGGATAGTCATAGTGGGTTCCATTTGGGATTTAAAGCTTAACGACGAAGAATCTAGAAACCAACTCCTCCAAATTCCAAATAGGCTTTACCCCATATACAACTAACTATTTATATAAATAATTAGAAATGAGTTTTCACGCAGAAAATGAGACGAAATAACTTTATTTTTGTGTGAATGCTGAACATATATGTATACTCCAAATTGATCTTAAGGCTGGTTGTGAGTAGTGACGGAACCTAAATTATACGAAGTATATTCAGATTTCAGAGGGTTAAAAAAATATTTGAAATTTTTTTAATTGCTTTTATGTTATATTCACAATAATTTTTAAATATATTATTATAAAAAAATTGATATGAAGATTTCAACTCTTGATTTGTAGATTGAAATACGTCTCGTTTATCAATTAAAGTAGAGAAATTAATTGTTAAAATGCTCTTTTACTACTAAATATATAATAACAAAACATATAACATACATTACAGAGTAATTTGACATAAATAGACTACTAACCACAAGTCCTCATAAAGGAAATAATACAAGTCATTATTCAAACCATAAACACCTAGAGGAAAATAAATAACTAAACTAGCCAACAAAAATAAATTTCCACGATCTATATAATTGTTTTCACAAAAAGTGTGTCAAAACTGAAGACTATAGTCTCTACTAGTAAAGCCTTAGCACAGAGATGTCAAATAAGATAGCAATGGTCATTTATGAATAAATTAGTATCATATTTTTTAATTGACTATATAAGAGAAACTAAGCAAAATTAAAGAATAATTAGTAAGGAGTTGCTGACCGTTCATCTCACATTGGATTTTCGTTCTCCAACTCGTCCTCTCCTCCCGATAATAAGTTGCACGCTCTCATCCTGATGGATGCTCTTGGCTAGTCTGATTTGACTAGTCTGGTTTCCTCAGACAGCCAAATTCTTTCCGTTTAAAAAAAAATCATGTTAATTAGTTCAAAAAGAAACTGGACAATTTTGCTAGGAGGAGTATTAAACCCTATCTGGATGTATGTCAAACTCTTATAAAGAAAAAAGAAGTATATATGCAACTAACATCAAACTTTATTTAACGACCAATGGGTATTTCTTAAGTATTATATGTATATGAGAATCAATACATACTAAAATGTGTCAAAGCACCATCATGTCGGATTGATGTTAGGAGGTTGTGTGTACGAACACACATGCACTAGTAGCTTAGCACACTAGCCGAGTGAGATTCTTTTCATCTTATTCACGTCTTCAACATTTCAATCTAAAAATATTTAAAAGTAGTGCAATTTCCTGAAACGGTAAAAGTAGTGCAATTTCTTTGCAACAAATTAACCTGAGTCTTACATTACCCTCTCAATCTCCTGAAGGACCAAACAATGCATCCATTAAATTAATAGTCCATAGTTAACTTTTGAATGAACAAATTAAATATTAAATTAAGTTTAAACCAGAAATGTCCAAAGCCATTTTATCCTGTACTAAAAAATACCTAATTTAATGAATTTTTGACAGGAACCTGGACTGAAAACTACAAACTAGTTCATGGGAAATTGGAAACACCTGAACATGTCCAATCCAACACTAGATCTCCTTCACGTTACCCCTTTATTCACGTTTTGTATGCAAGTATTTACAGCTTTTTAAATCTAAAAAATTCTGAAAGGAATATTCCTGAGAAGTTTTTATAGTTAAATGGCAAACCATTTTTCTTAAGTTGGCAGTTAGTTTGTGTTTGTGTGAGGAACAGGCCAACTTCCACCCCACTAGCTTGTTAATTAAGTAAAGCAATTGGTATTAGTATAAGATGAATAACTAATTAGCATATATCATAGCATCCAATGCCTTGATTGTTTTTGTTTGGATTATATGTTTTTTAAGTATCATCATGAAGACCTTCCATGTGCAAATCTTTTGCCTTTAATTATATATACTACCAATGTCTTTGGTCTCTTTCAGTTTCAATCTTTTTCATTACCTACTTTCACTTTCCTATGGCTAATAAGAAAAAGCATGACAGTTTTAGATATAAAACAATGTATTATTTCACCATCAATATCCAATCACACATCGCCCCATGTTTATATAGATACCCACGAAGTCGAAAAAAATGAACTTAGTTCGGGGAAACAGGTTTACGAGCTTAGCTAATAAGAATGATATCCATCGAGGTGTTAGTGGGAACTCTTTTGCATACCTAATACCTAGTAAATAATGCAGTTCCAACTTTTTCTTTAGATGAAACAATCCCATGTTGTTGGTTGGGAGGAGCTTTGAAGCAACTTTCAATCTTTTACATTCTTTATCTTCTTGTCTCCTAACTTGCTTTACATTCCTTTTTTTTTCCTTATTTTGCGCGACTCGGGGGTCGTTTGGTGACATACAATATGCCCCTTATAAACGCAAATAAGCTCCTAGCAATGAGCAACTGATTACACGGAATCGACACGAATCGGTACCAAGAGAGACCCAAAAGGGAGAGGGAGGGCTTCCACTATTGACAAAAGAAATCTATAAGCTCCCTTTGTTAAGTTGTGACAAACAAAGATTATGATAAAAACAGGGAATAAATGCTTTGCTAACTCATGATAAACTTTTCAAACATACACTGAATGCTCTCTTTTCACATGCTATGTACAACGTCAACAAACAGTCTACCAAAAGCAGATTCCACCTTTGGCGCCACAAGCAAAAGGGCAATCTCCAACAAGAGCAGAACATCGGAATCAAAATGGAATACTTACTTTTTCTGCCGTCCTATCTCGAGCCCTGCCGACTGCCAGCACACAGTATGAGCTTCCATCTCTTGAAAAAGCTCGTACAAGGGTCATGTATGTTTCGCTTCTTTCTCAACCGAGTGATTAAAGATTGACAGGTGGACCTCCCTGCAGTTGACGGATTCAAGAATGCGATTACAAAGGTTGCATAAGCATATGACAACAAGTAAAGGGCAAGAATCCCACCTTGAATAAAAGATCATAGGCGATGTGTTCCCAGGGCAAAGATACGGACATCAAGCAGCACTTGAGGGGTAACATCTCTTCATCGGAATTCCTTGAAGCAGCTGCTGCTGCTGCATAAGCCTGCTTTGCTGCCACGGAAGCTGCAGAGGCTGCTCTCCGGACAATTGTTGCTAGCCCAAAGCCTTTTTGGGATACTACTGGTGAAGAAGGGCCACTGATCTGTTGGCTTTGATCTGGTAAAGCATCACTGTCAGCTATGATCTTTATAATTCATACTACAAAATAATAGCATCTTAAAAACCAAGCGACTAGTGCAACATTCAGCAAGTCAGTGGACATTTATTATGATCTTCCACATCATGCATCAAGAGGATGTCTCCAAGAAAAAGGTGCATAATCAACATATAATGGTGACCATTATTGCGAGGTTGACAATCACATTCGGAGTAACAGTGATCTTATTTTTGGTTCTTTCTCATTGCCCATGGACCATGAGGCAACCAGTAATTTGCATATGAACAATGAACCTCAAATTTTGCAAATAATACGATATATAGGTTGAAGAGATCTTGTGATTGACACTCAATCAAGAATCTTCACAATAATATATATCACCATTCCCAGATGGAAAACGTGTTTTGATAGAAGATGACTCGGAACTGCATAGCTTCGTAGCAAAACATAACACACAGATGATTTTCGCGGTCTTGACCTAACAAACTCTGGTTGCTTCTAGGCATCTCATGTCCAAGTTACGATCAGCCTCCTAAGGTAAGGTAAAGTATAACAATGTGACAACTATCACTCTCATATAGCAGCATTCCCTAGTTAACAAATTAAAGACGCAACTTTGGAACTTACTGTAACCATATAACTAATGTTTCAAATGTTATGTGCATTGTGCCAACAGTGAAGTGAGCCAAGATATAGCATGGTAATCAGTATTGACAAGAACAGGTTCATATACAATAACACTTCAACTGAAAATGTGTTTACCTTCAACACCCGAAACGGCTACTTCAACTTCCCCGCGCCCCCCAGGACCTTTCATGTAGAGTCTGTCAGTCTTACCAGAGTTATGAGAAAGAGAAAGAAGGCTACCTAATCTGGATCTCCCAGCTGCGAAATTCAGAAGCATCCAGTTAGAGATTATGAAGCATGAAATTAATCCAAGAAAAGACAAGGCCAAATGAGGAAATCAAAAAGGTTAACTCCCAAAATGTAAGCAGTGTTTATTTGTGGTTCTTGTGTATGGTGTAGCTAGTAACCCCATCTGAATGTTCTCAAGGATTCTCTTCTTGGTACACAGTATCTTTTAAAACTTCCTATAGAAAAATATAATTACAAACTATTTCATCTAGCATGATACTAGAAGCAGATATTGACCATGCAAACCACTTCACGCATTTGACTTATGCGGGTTGCCACCAGCTGATGACATCTTAGCTGCTATGATTAATTCTACTTGATTATACAAAAGATGGCATTTTAAACTTCCTCAGCCAGGCATTACAGTTCAGTCTTATCCAAAGTTACAAACCATGGCATATGGAATAGAAGAAAAAGGATAATATCATGTGATCATATACAATACAGAAATTTTACCATCATATGCGTCTCGGACCATTTGATAACTAACAAATCCTGAGAAGATAGTTACCTGCAACAATACAAATTTTAGTCATACTACTAGCTAACAGCAAATTGGACTCCAATGAATTCTTGTCACATTCCTAAAACATGTAACTTAAAGGGTATCCCACATAATTGCAGTGAGAGGACTATTTTCATAAAAGATATTTGCAAGTTAACCAAAAATACTGCAAGGAAGAAGTTAATACATGAAAGCAAAAAGATCAGATTGACAAGAAGAAAACAGTAACCACATGTTCCTGTCATTCTGATTGCTCTAAGCAAGAAATGTTAGTTTCTAGTGATGGAGCAAAGGGGGACAAAAAAAGTGAGTGTCTACTATTTCCCAACCTCGTTTGAACTTGCTTGTACTAAGTTTCTACTCAGCTCGAAAAGATTCCTCACAAGGTTGGGAAATATTAGACAAAAATAGGTGGTTGTTTTCACCCGGCCTTTGAAGGAAATTATGATATCTGGTCTCCATCAGCAATATTGTAGCATATTAACAGCAAAGAGAAGCCATCATTTATAAGACTGATATCAGAAAAGAGATGTACATCAGTTAAATTTTTTTTTTCTCCGCCCCTTGACAACTTTGCACAAATATTATTCTCTGAAATTCTCTTGAGCAAGCATTCAAGTCAATCATGCAACACCTTCCTAAATACAGATTAATTACAGCTACGTTAAGTTTCAATCATATAACAATGAAACAGGAACTGAAGCATGGTATTAGAAGAATTTTTAATCCACAAATAAAATATTCCAGGAAAATTCTTCAGTTTTGTGCTAAAGCTGTCATAGGAAGAAACCACCTAAAACAACAAATCATATGATGTCTCGAGTCTGAGTTGGAGTCTTGGAAAAATATGATTTGTCACTAAAATAACATATCTGACCTTATTTCTATCAATTGTTTCAGGAACTTTCTGAACCTGCACAGTGGAACCACTATGGCAATCCAGCTCCAAATTTTCACTGGGAAATGCAGCACCATCATGTGCATTAAGAAGCACACAGTAGCAGTGATCCATATCAGATAAGACCTATAAAAACAAGGAGAAAGGGCCGGTCATGCGGGAATTAAAATACATTGCACCGTACAGCATTGTTACTGTGATCCATGATAGGCCAGCAACTCTAAGACCACATCAACTGAGATAACTAAATAATCAAAATATCATTCATGCTGCTCAAGAAACTTGTCTACAGCTTATATGAGTAACAAATGGGTTTGAGATCTGAATCTTCAAGTCAATATCTGATAATAATAATAGTGGGGACATGTCATTATAACTTTACCACTGTGTCAAAGGTTGAATCAAAGTCGTCAACAGCAAAACATATATCTGGATATGCAGCAACTGTTTCTGCTTCCTGCATAAATGATTCTGAAATATGTTAGACAAAACCACCATCCCAGGGAAAAGGTTGATAGAGATGCCACTGTCACACTTACCTTTTTGGCATCCAAATGGAAATGGATCCTGCTTGGAGAAGCATACACTGTCTTAACAACCTAGACATGATAAATCAGAATAATCATTTTTTGGATGACGAGTATTCGCAAATAATGATAGTATTAGATAATATGAAAGACAACATTACATTATGTCATAAAAATCCTCAACAATAAATTCAAATAATGCAAAGGTCTATAGATGCTTTAACTTCAAGCATCAGCTATGCTATCATTGCTTATACATTAATATAGCAGATTAAGCACTAAAGTTAATGATACTCCCTCCGTTCGGCAAAACTTGTCATTTTAGCTTATTTCACAAGTTTTAAGGCAATTAACAAATGTACTAATTTACCCTCAATTATTACCCTCCTTTTTTACTTTATCGAAAACTACAACTAACAACCCATCAATCACATCAAGGGCGTTTTTGTAAAGTGAAGGGCAAAATACCTAAAATGACAAGTTTTTTTGAACAAAACTAACACCCTAAAATGACAAGTTTTGCCGAACGGAGGGAGTATTAGATAACTACCTTCAAATATCCATGTCTAATCTCCAATCCATCATCACATTATATTAGTGTATAATTGTTATTCCATGAATTTGCCTAACTCCCAAGGAGAACTTGTACGGTTAAAAAGATACAGTGGTGACTATGGAAACAAAATAGTGTCTTGCAACTGTTTGACCCTATAGTCATAGAGAGAGGTGTAATGCTTGCTATTGAAAAGGTGAAATAGCAAGAAAAAACACCATTTTCATCGGTGTAGGGCATTCTTCTGTAAATAGAATGAACGGGGATCTTTCCACCTTAGGAGAAAATTTTTAATGGTTAAAGACCAGCAAACCTTTCAACATGTTCAGTTAAATGGGACTGTGACATCCTTTAGCACAGTATCAAGATTTAGAGAGATCCTACTTTTGAACTTTTTTTCAGTTTACAATGACAAGAATACATTTTACTTGCACAATGGAGTTTTCCAATATCAATCATAATTTATACCCAACATTCAACGGTTTGATCCAAATAAATCACACTTTGCATATGATGTTTTAATATCATAATTTTTTTTTTATCAAGCAAAAAGTACCAAACAAAGAAGAGGCCGCACAAACCTTATATATTGGTGTCAAAGGTGTAGTATCCCCAGCACGATGGTTCTCAAGGACCTGATGGCTGAGAAGAACAATGAAAATTAATATGTTCAAAGCAGCAAAATATTTTAACTAGAAAACAGTCTATAGAATAAAATCTAATCTTCAAGGGCTTCTCCATAGCACATAGATTATAGTGTTCAATATTCAATACCAAGGGCAAGATGTATTTACACAGCCCTAAATTGAAAATAAAGATTAATGTGTTCAAAGCGGCAAACTATTTTAACTAGAAAACAATCTACAGAATAATAGCATTTAATCTCACTACAATTAGAAGTGAAGAGGAAATATCATGGTTGATGAATTAATCCATCAATTGCAATTTCTAATGGGAAAGGAATGACGGTGAGATGTGCAGTATGACAGACATATTCTCGTAATATTCTTTAGATAAGATAATAGGACAGCTATGAATGATACTCTAATCTAAAATCATCAATAGGTTTTAGATCAAAGAACACAAGCGTACAGAGTGGAGCAAATTTTACCTGCAAATTGCCACAGTCACAGTGAATGATGTATGTGCAACAAGGTTCAAATAAAATGATCTTCTCCAATCTACCTCCATTAAACTTTCCCCCAACAAATTGTCAAGCTGCAAGAGAGAATAATATAATTATTACATATAACAAAGACAGACCACTAAATAAGTACTTATTCTACTAACTTATTAACAAATCGTGAACTTGGTTGATATTTTTTACTACAAGAAAAATGCATTATGATACCTCGAATGATGTGATAATGTGCCTTATGCTTTCCATTTTCACTCATATGGCCCCACCCATACCCTTTGCCAAAATTTTCAGGCAAGGAAGATGCTGTAAATGCTAAAGAAAAAGTTACATAATGATGGAATGAATGTGAACTTTCCATAATATTGTCCAATGTAATAACATAAGTTACTAAATCTTCTACATCATCTTTCTACCCAAAATTTTCAAAGATCTTACTGATGCGACATTAGATATAAAGGCTTGAGTTACTGAAGTGAATAGACAATCCTAAAGCTTACTAATGGTAAAGAATAAGAAAGCATATATTCAAAGCTCAAAAAGAAATTGTGTTGAGAATTTACCTTGTCTGCCCACCTGCGCACAAAATATGGAGGATTTCCGTTGTCGTCATCATTGAATCCCTTTCTATAATAATTCTGTTGCAACTCGGTAGAAATATGAGTTAGAAAAAGAACATGGCACTATAGCAGAAAACATCGCGAAGAGCATAGCTTATACGGAGTATGTGATATAAGGAGCTTGAGAGGGAAAAGTTGCGCACCAGTTTCCGGACAAAAAACAACAGGTCATCCTCTTGGCGCCCTCTAGATTCTCTACCAAGAATGAAGTACAGATTGAAAACATCATGCCAGAAACCCTGGTCCATTTCTATATCAGATGCATCCTGCTCGTCAACAACCGTCTTTCCCAGCAAATTTGAGTGCTTCTTCACCATATTCAACAATTCATACCTACCAAAAAGAAGGAAAAAACTTCCATTTAAAGATCTATCGAATCTAGGGCTTGTGTTTCATCAGCAAAATACATCCACAGAGTGAGCACTCAATCGATTTCCACGGACAGAACAACACGATAGTAGAAATCAAGAGCAAAACTGAAACTATTAATTCCAAATTCGAATGAAACATAGTACACGATTTCATGCAGTGGAAAAAAGTGTACGGGAGTTCCGATCAGTAGCAGCTTAGCACGTCCTTTATTACACCGTACGATCTATTCTACTCTAAGAAAGACATTAAATTAGGGTTAAACGACAACAAGATTCGCCTGAAAAAAAAAAAAAACACAAACCACATTGGTAGGAACCAATCCCTAGACATCAAATCAACAGCTACTCCGGTGAAAGCGAACCCTAAATTTCAAAGAAGAAGAAGAAATTGTACCTGGAGGGGGTTTCATCTCCGTCGCGAATCATTGTCTTCCTCTCTTGCTCAATTAGCAACCTCAGCTCGACGAAGTAATCGCTAATCAGAGGACTACAAATCGGAGTTGTAAGCTGCGGTGATCGGCAGCTAAAATCGAGAATCAGAAACGCCGGGGGAAGTGGATTGCGTGGACTGGTAGAGGAGGCGGTTTGCTACGTGTGCTGTGAAAATTTTCTCTCCGTTGTCTGTTTCTGCGACAGTGGGAAATGGAGGTTGCGATGCGTGGGACGGGGTTTATTCCTGTGTGGTCGCGTCCATGTAAAGATATGCACACTCGCCTCCTTCGGTTGACCATTTCGCCGCATCACAGTCTGATCAAGAAAGGTTATCCTCGGTGGCTGACCCAAAAAGTTTTTAGCGAGGGGTCGTCATAGTAGTCGACAATAAGATCGAGGAAAAAATCGCAGTCCGATTAAGAAAGGTTATCCTCAGTGGCTAACTCATAAAGTGTTTAGCGGGGGGTCACCATAGTAGTCGACAATAAGATCGAGGAAAAAATCGCAAAACACAACGTGATCGATAGTACAAACTAGTGTCAACCTATGGTTTCGAAAATACTACAAATATATCATACGAAAATAAGGATAAAAAATGAAAAATAAATATATAAAACGCAATAAATAAACATTACATTATTAACATGTAATAATGTATAACTAGATATAAAAAAATTTAAACTTGCGTAACTTGACTAACTTCTTACCATATTCTCAAAATAAGTAATATAACCTATAGTTTCGAAGCTCTCGAGATAAATTATAATATGTGAATGCCAATTTAAGTAAAATATTAAAGTATTATAGTATATTGAAATAAAACTAAAGTGATTAATACTACTGTAATTTTCAAACATTCATAACTTTTTACTCATATGTCGGATTAGGGCGTATTATATATCAAAACGAAGCTATCGACGAGGAGAATACACCTAGGTAATTTGTTGGATGAGGAGGGGGTCACGTGACCCCCTAGGACCGCCACTTGTTATCCTTGTGCATCAATAAAAATCTAGTAACAACATAGATATCCCGCTTCAAACAAGATCTAGTAGTCGAGATATACACACCCTCCAAAGTCCAAGCCCAGCTCGGAAAGGGATATCCTGAAAATTTTGTTGTTGTTAGATTTTATTGGAGGCACAAGCACAACATTCCTCGATTCTACAGTACTCCCTCCGTCCAACAATACATGGACTTTTAAAGGTAAAATTTTGTCCAACAATAGATGGTCTTTTATATTTTCTAGGTAGGAAGTTATAATGATTTGTATTGGTTTGTGTGCTGTTGACTTTTTAAAATAATTTGATTGGTTAAAATGTGTAGTGGGTGTTAAAAAATAATAAAATTTATGTAAAAGTTAGTGTAATGATGATGTTTTTTTTAAAGTAAAGTGTTTTATTAAAACTTGTGCAAAGTGCTAAAAGGCAATGTATTTTATGACGGAGGGAGTATGATATAAAGTGTTGACAAATTTTATTTTGACGACATTTGAACTAATGGATATGAGATGACGAATTCTCATCTGTTAATATGCTTAAGGATGGACTACATCGAAAGAGTGTAAGGGTCTGTTTAGCAACACATAGTCAATGGAATAGTTGAAATCAATAGGGTTTGGAGCTAATGAATTAAGTGTGTTAAATATATGTAACGTGTTTGGTAACCCAAATTGATATGATAGCTGTCGAGAGAGAATAAATAAATAAATTTGTGAATATAAAGGGAAAAGTCTGAAAGATCTAGGTACAACAACGACAACAACATTCCCAGCTTATCCCGCCTGAGCAGGGTCTAGGGGGCCAAGTTGTACGCACTCTTTCCCCGACCAAGTCGAGAGAGTGTTTCCTAGTGGCCCAAACACCTGCTTAGGTAACTGGTAAAAATTCGATTTCAAAAGTTAATTAAACTAAAATCTTAATTTTACTTATTCAAAACTACATAATATGTGGTGTTACCCTAAGAAGCTACTTAATACTCCCAAACGGATCCTAATTGTTTTATAATCACTCTCCTTTTCTTTCTTTCTTTTTCAAATAAAAAATCGAATGGGCCCGGGCTTAATGTAGCCGGACCTTGACAGGTCTGGTTCAAATTTGGCCTAAGCCCATTATTATGCCCAGTTATGATTTTTGAACAAATGATAAAATAATCGGCAGATGAAGGGCGGCGGGCTCAGAAGTTAGGGTTAGGGTTACGCATATCTTCTATAAAAATGAAGCGCTATCGCTGCTTCAAAGCATCAGCGACTGCATCGTCTTGGTCATGAGGTTTGTGGTGATCCTCTCCTTGTATAATTTATGTTTCAAATCGAGTTTGAGAGGGGGTAATTTTGCGATGATTATAAAACAATTCCTCGTTCTGAATGCTATTGCCATTGCATGACAGACCCAATTTACACCCATAGAATATGAGCATTTTACCCCTCTCTTTATTTTCTATGAATTTCATCAGATCTAGATTGAATTCAGTCTACAACAATATCGATTTGAAATTGATTGTAGCTCAACCGTTTTGGATTCCTTCATTTGAGATGACATTTTATTTTAGTGTGCTGTGAATTTATGATTTTTTCTGCTCCTCAAATTGTTATGTGTTGTTTAAAACCCAATTTTTTGTTCTTCAATGGGGCTGAAGTTTGACTCTTTGGCTTTTTACAAGTTGCCATTGAGATGAATATAGCACCCTAGATCAATGCATGATAGCTCACAGTTTTATATTGAAGTCAGCTACTTGTGTCACATAGCTGATGTTTAATGGGCTGTGACATGTTTATGGAATATACCTCATTTGCTCACATTGACACATAAGAAGTCCATTCAAGATTAAAAAGATTACAAACCACGTCATTTGGAGATTTTCAGCAGGTTTTTTGGAGATTCACTGATGGATCGCTCATCAGTGCACCTTGATTTTAGGGTGAATTAATGTTGTTTCACCATGGATACACAACTCTAACTTGACAGAACATGGAATCTGATGAGCAAATGGTTCTGGCTGGCAGTAGTGAATTCAGGTATCAGCCCTGCTTCTGGTCCTTCCTGGAGTGGTGTTTGGTTGGTGATGGATGATCTTAGTTTGATGTCCAGGTTGGTTGTTTCTCAAAAAATAAGGAAGTTGAACAGTGCCGACCAATTCATGCCTTTCAAAAAATACAGTCACATGACGCCAATGTATATTTTGCTGTGACCAAATAAAATGGGAAGATGTGACTGGGAAAAATAAAAAATCAAGTTAAGCCTTCAATAAATGCATAATGATGTTGTTGGACGCAATTACACAAATACTGGCTTCTTGAAACCTTTTCAGCTTGGCATAAAGGTTCATTGCAAACTCTTAAGTTAGTTGCCGAGCCAAGGAGATCAGTGCAAAGACTACCGCTGCTCACAGTTGTCTTGCTGTTACATGTCCTTGGGTTGCTCCCTGCGCTGCTGTTTGACATATACATGAGAGTGCTCCTGTGAAGTACTCCAGTTGGTGATGATTAGCTCAGTTGGCAACTTCCAATTCCGTCAGATTGGTTTCCAGTTTGCTTGCCAAGGGCTTTGGATCTGAGACCCGAATTGATTGGAGAAGAAGTGGAAATGCCTGATTGAGACTGTAATTCAGAGTACCTAATGCTCAGTTGATCAGGCCAGACATTCATGGACTTGCAAAGCGAATTCCGCGATCCAGACTCCCTGGTTACTAAGGTTGTGGGCTCAGCTTTTTGTTTCCTTGTGAAGCACTCCACATGTCTCCATTTCTGTTGTCAATGGAAGCAAAAGGAACAAAATAAAACTACTTTTCCTTTTCCTTAAAGCGATCTCTTCCTCTATGCACAACTCTCTCAGTAGTCAGTAGGAAGGGGTGGTTGTTGGACGATATCGTAGTTTTTCTGATAGAGTTTTGAGTATTCTTCTAACCAACCCATCTCCCTCCATCTATTGTTTTATCTTGCTCTCTACGTACTCTTCTGGATTCCCAGTACACTTTCCCTTGCATGATTGCAGCTTCTCATCCGCTCACCCCACAAAACCATACTCTACTTTCTGTCAATTTCCCGGTCCACCCATCCCCTTTGATGATCAATCACACCGGAATCCATCCATATTTAGCTTCATCTGAATTACTCCTTTAGCCCTTAACTCTGGATAATGCCTTTCAGTTTTGTCTCCTCATGGAGCAAGCGTCGCAGGAGCAAGTCTCAAGATCACAACGACCCCTGTATATACTATAGATTCTTGTATCATATGTCCAAGATGTTGTTCTGATATCATTTTGGAAGCTCAAAGTTAGATTGCTGATTCTGTTTCAGGGATTTACAAAGCTGTAGAGCTGTGGCAACTCGAGGATCAGCACACGCCTGCAAAGAGGCATCATGGTTCAACTGTTTTCACACTCAAGGAGATGGAAGAGGTAACCTCCTCATTTAGTGAAGAGAATCTGCTTGGGAAAGGCGGATTTGGCCGTGTTTACAAGGGGACTCTTCCTACTGGAGAGGTTTGTTCTTTCATCATAGATAAGTTTGTTTCTGAATGTGCATCCATCTCGCCTGAATTCGGCAACCCCGGCAGGTTGTAGCAATCAAGAAAATGGAGCTTCCGCCATTCAAAGAAGCCGAAGGGGAACGAGAATTCAGGGTAGAAGTCGACATCTTGAGCAGACTGGATCACCCCAATCTCGTTTCCTTGATTGGGTATTGTGCTGATGGGAAGCACAGGCTCCTTGTTTACGAGTACATGCCGAATGGGAACCTTCAAGATCACCTGAGTAGTGAGTAAATTAATCTTATTCACGAGCAATTTGATCAAGTATACTAGTATTAATCCACAAGCTCTTCCAGGCATAGGGCAAGTCAAGATGGATTGGCCTTCACGGCTCAAGGTGGCGATTGGAGCCGCAATGGGCCTTGCTTATCTCCATTCGAGCTCAGCTGTTGGGATTCCAATTATTCATAGAGATTTCAAATCAAGCAACATTCTCTTGACCAAAGATTTCCAAGGAAAGGTACAAAAATTTTGAAGTGTAATGACAAGATGTCGGATTCTGGTGATTGAAAAATTGTGGTTTAATGACAGATATCGGATTTTGGATTGGCCAAGCTGATGCCAGAAGGACAGGAGACCCATGTAACTGCTATGGTGCTTGGAACTTTCGGCTATTTTGACCCTGAGTATACGTCGGTAAGCTACTGTCATAACCGTTGGAGCTACTCATTTCACACAAGTTTTTGGTGCACTGTCCTTGTATAAGGATGTGTGACTGATCACTGATGACAATTAGAAACCCAACAAAAGGGGTTAGGTAGCTAAAAAGGACTGATCACCTGATCAAATGTAGCAAATAAGATTGATTTCTCTTGTTCACTGGTGTGATTTCCCTTTCTAACAGACAGGTAAGCTCACTCTACAGAGCGACGTTTATGCGTTTGGAGTGGTACTTCTCGAGCTCTTGACTGGACGAAGAGCGATAGAGTTAAGCAATGGGTCCGCTGATCAAAACTTGGTCTTGCAGGTTACATATTCCTTCCATTACTTCAGCAAAAAGTCTGGTTTAAAAACATCAAGCTTTGTGAGATAAGCTGACCAGAAAAATCGGTTTATTCAGGTGAGGAATGTCTTGAATGATCGGAAGAAGCTAAGAAAGGTAATTGATCCAGATTTGCCACGGAACTCGTACACCATAGAGTCCATAACAGTGTTTGCGACTTTGGCATCTCGGTGTGTAAGAATCGACAGCAGCGAGAGGCCAACAATGCAGGAGTGTGTAAGAGAACTACAACTCATCTTCCACATGAATTCCAAAGGCTTGGCGATGCCACTGCACACACTACGAATGCTCTAAGAACTCGAGAATTAGGATATGATAATTTCTTCCTGTCCGGCGCAAGCTATCTGCATACGAAAACGGTGAGCTGAGCATGTAAGCCATGTTTTTTCCGCCAATATATTGATTGCCCTCCTTTTTACAAAGGGTGTTGTGATAGAAGAAGAAGAAAGATTTGTTCTTTTACTGTAATTATAATGATGAATAAAATCCTCTTAAGTTATAAGCAAAAACATATTGCAAATGCCAATACCTATACTGGTGTGTTTGTATTATCTGCATCAGGCAAATTCTTATTTAATACATTTTTCTTTTGATGTTTTGGCCTGAATTTTCATGTGTTCATTGCATTAACAAAGATTTTGATGCTTTCTGTTGATGGAAATGGAAATGGAGAATAAGGAGTATTAGTTTTTTCCTTGTGGAATATTACATGTAACCATGTCCATGTGAATAACTCAGATCTTGAAACCCATAATTTAACATGTAGTACTGACACTGGATTAACTAATAAAGGAGTAATGTCTACTCAAATTCTTTAATTTATTCTTCAATTTAATACTTAAATCTGTTTTTTCTACAATATGCTTGATTTTAAAAAACTTAATTAGAATAACTGGTTAGTATAAATTAAATTTTAAATAAAATGCCTTATAAAATGTGCCAAATATAATTATAAAAATTCGACACAATTGGTAAAGTATTTTATTTAAAATTTATGTAATTTTAAACCCTTTAAAAAATGTGTAACCAAACAATTTCACCATAATCATAACTATAAATACATTATATAATTAAAATACAATGGAATCCAAACAAACCCTACCCTACCCTAATTTTTATCCACTCCACCACAAACCAGTCAATTCCGATTTCAGAGTAAATTTCACTCCAAAAGAGTAATTCCTTACTGCTGTCACAGCACAAGCCCGTGATTACAGGAAACATTGTCAAACCCAACCCAAAAATAACATCAAACTCATTGCCCCAACAAAAGCCAGTACAATTAAGAAACAAAATCGAATCGCCAAGAGAATAATACAACAGGAAAAAGTGATGAATTGATGTGGCAACCCCCTAAATAAATGATTGAAATCAATGGCTTCCAACCCCCAAACTCTCCGGCCAAGAATTTGTCACATAATGTGGTCCTTCAAGCAATCAAATCTCTCATGGTTAGGTTGATGAGTCGATCCTCTTTGCTTGGCATCCATCCATGGCATTGTTTGCTTCCTCAAACTATGACAGTAACTACTGATACTAAATGTGGGAAAGTGGAAACAAAATAGGCAGATGAACAAAATCCAACCCCACCAAATTCAAAAGTGTTGTGTGGTTCTTTAGCTCTACCCCTAACCTTGGTTAACTGGCAGAGGGTGCAATCTCTTGATGACCTCCAGCATTATCTCATTCCATGTATCGATGGCACCCGGTAAGCACCAGTGCAAGCAATCATTCTGGATTCGTTCCGGGATCCCATTAGCGAATGGGAACGGATGCATATATGGACCCGGATGGGCATCCGGTCTCAGAATTGCCAATTTGGTAACATCCAAAGCATTGATCCTAACTTTGCCCGAATCGTCACTCTCTTTAGCCAGCTTAACTTCCTCCAATCCGATCTTCCTCATCTCGGCATCCATCCCTTCAATCCCCTTCTCCCCTTCCATGTACGGCTTCGTCTTCGGACAGGCCCCGGCCTTGTCCCACTCGCCCTCGAAATGAGAGGGCGAAAACGTGGTCAAGAACACATCAATTGAACCTCCACTCTCAGCTATGGCCTTAAGGGCGGTCCTATAGGCCTTCCTAAACACCCCATAGAAACCAATCTCGGTATGATTCATCTTAATTTCATCACAGGCATGGCAACCCAACACAGAACCCCCTTCATAATACACAGCTGGGTGAAGATACCAATGGCCAATTGACAAAACCACCATATCAATCCAACCCAGATCAGACCCCCACCTCTCATCCACAGAATCAAAGTAGAGCTTGTTGTGGTTTGGGCCACTGTTTGACTTCTCGACACCCTTGACAAGGAAGGGAGACCAGTAAACGGAGACAGTGGCGTTGTGGGAAGGGAAATGCCATCTCCTAAACTTGTTGTCAGACCCGCTGGAGTAAACGAGGTTGGGTGGGTAGGCGGAGGAGAGCAAGCAAACGAGGGATTCGAGCTGATTCCTGGCCATGGAATCGCCAACGAAAGCGAGGTGCTTATCCCTGAGCAAAGACAGGAACTTGGAAGGGTCGAACCTGGGGAGATTGCAGTGGGAGGGCTTCCATCTCCAGAAGAGGTACCCTAATTCGACCTGGCCATGGCTCATACAGTTCTGACCGTCCTTGATCGACCCACAGCTGGTCCCATTGTACAAAGGACCCTCCTTTGTGGGTACCCATGCCCCATCGGTGTAGTCACATGGCGGGATTTCTTTCAATTTCTCCGGTTCTGCACAGTAAGAAAGGAACACAAACACATGGAATTTTAGAAATCAGTTTTCCCCCAATTCGGGGTCTCGAGGACAAGAAAGATCGTACCTTGAACAAGAGGAGGCGGCGATGGAGGCGGAGGATCGGAGAGCGGGGGAGGAGAGAAAGAGGAAGAGGGGAGAACTTGTGGGGTGGGAGACGATGATGATGAAGAAAATGGATGAGTGGGGGAGAGAGGAGGAGGTTGGGTGAAGAAGAAGCGGAAGAGGGCGATGGGGAGGATGGCGTAGAGCGCGTACGGCAACAGCTTCTTCAACAGAGAGTGATGCTGATGGTGATCTTTGAATGGGTTTTTCATCTTCCTCAATCGATCCTGTTCCTCCTCCGGGTTCTCTCAAGCTCGAGGTTGAGGGAGTAATGGGAAAAAGGACAACCCGGCAGGATAGGACGAGCGGGTAGCATGTGGCAGAAAGTGAGAGAGTTATGGGGCTCACACTTGATTACCAACACCAACCACACCGTCCTCCTCCTAATCTGGGTTGGATTCAGTCAAAACCGCATGTAAATCTACTGTAATTACTTGCGTTAATCTGGAGTGACATTGTTTGATGTTGGAGGACAGCTGGTGTGTTACAAATCGGTCACCCACTACGAAGTGGTTGACTTTCTCAGAGACACAGAGAGGGATACGTAATGCCCAATTTACCCCTCTTCTATGAATTTGGTTGGATCTAAATCTCGATTGAATTTGAGATGGTTCGGGAATCGGGATTGATGATATTTTCTTCTAAAAAGATCGAATCTTGATTCATCACTCATCAGTAACCGAAAATCGTATAAAGTTACCGTCTTGAAGCTTCTTCAACCTTATGAATTTTCCTCTGTATCCTACTTGACTGGTTTATCAATTAATTAGCTCACATATCTTAAATCGTCTCACAATTCATTTGGAGAAAGATGATTCTATGAATTGACGTGTTTAGCTGCCCCTTAAACTATTCTGTGTTGATTAAAATCTTAGTTTATTGCTCCTCAATAGGGCTGAAGTTCATAGCAACCGTTGTGATTCACTGATGGACCAGTCATCAATTCAACATGGAAATGTTTGGAGGCGGCAATATGAGTTGGTGTTGGGATTAGGGATTGAACACCTTAGGGTTTGTTACCTCATTGCCTTGGTTTAATCCTACAAGCTTTTGATTCTATCACCATGATAAAAAGATGGAAGCATCATACATCAGGAAATCAAGTTACACAATGCCTGCCAACAGAGAATTGACAAGGTTAAGATAAATATTAGGCAGTTAATTGATGAACACACAACGAACATCAGGAGATATACTCTTGTTGCCAGTGTACAGATACATAAAAGGGAAGATGTGAATGGAAAAATATTCAAGCGAATCCTACATACAATGCAAACTTTAATTCATAGATGCTGAGCCAAGGAGATCAGTTCTTGACTGCAAATTTGGTGTTTGGAAATGGAGAATGAACTTCCGCTGCAGTTTGGAGAGTTGTGTTCATCTTGCAATGTCTGACCACTGTTTTCTCTGTTCTCCATCAAGCTCGAGGTTGGAGTAGCAGGTGGCAGAAAGTAAATCTGGTTATTTGATGTTGGAGGACAACTGACGAATCGGTCACCCGCTACGATTTCCCCCCAATTCTACGAATTTCATCAGATCTAGATTGTCTTTCAGATGATTAGTATTTGCGCAGAAGTGGGTTTAGATGTTATTTTCTTCTAAAAAGATCGAATCTTTATTCATCAGTAACCGAAAATCGTATGAAGTTCCGTCCTCAATGTCTTCTCGAGCGCCTGCACTGCTGTTATCGGGTGCTCTCCTTCTAGGGTTAGGGCTTCTCCTCACGAAGAGGAAGAGGAACAGGAAACCCCGCGGCCGAAGCACAGGTTGATTCCGACTCCGAGGAAGTGTCCGAAGAGACCATCCCTGGCGGGATCGAAGATGATTAGGTTGAAGAGTTCCGACGGCAAGATCTTCGAGGTCGAGGAGCCGGCCGCCATTCTGTCCCGGACAATCAAGAAATTGATCCAGGCCGGCGGCGGCAATGACGTCATCCCTCTCCCCAACGTCACCGGCGAGATCCTCTCCATGATTATTGAGTACTGCAGGATGCATCCCCCAACTCCCATATCCGAATTTATCGCATCTGATTCCATCCTTGGACAGGAACTCTGGATCTGGGATTGCAAGTTCGTCGATGTTAATATCTCCACGCTTTTGAATCTAATCCTCGTGAGCCTCTCCCTCTCTTTCCTGCTATTCCCTTCAATTTCTTGTTCTATTGTCTGTGTTTGATTACTCAAGATTCGATCTTTCACACAAAAGCCAGGATCTTTCATTAGACTTGATGATCATTTATTTGTTTTTGTATATAGTTCAGCGATTGATTTCGTTCCTTAGTTATAACTTATAGATTTGCTGTTGTGGTTGGCTATCTGCTGTTTGTTATAGGCTGCCAACTATTTGAACATCAACTGCCTATTGGATCTCACCTGCATCGTTGTTGCAGCCAAGATAGAGGGCAAGACCCCAGAAGAGTTCCGCAGGATTTTCAACTTGAAGAACGACTTCCCCATAGAGGATCTAGCAATGTTCTAATAGGAGCTAGGCGTTAGATAAAACAAATTTAATTATTACCTTATATTTTAAGGTATAACAGAGGTTAATAATTCATAATATCATGCATAAATCCAGATTTGTTATGCTTAACTAACACTAAAGTAAATAATATATTTAGGAAAAGTATCATCTAATGTAATAGCTCAGTTTGCGAGTTTGTTGGCGACCTCATTCGCTTGGCATCGGATGTGGTTGACATGGACCTCCTCACCTCCCAAGATGTGTCATGTATGAGTCTTCGGCACTGATTTTGTTATGTCATTGCCTTGGTTTAATCCTACAAGCTGTTTTGAATATTGATTCTATGATCATGGCATAAAGATGGGAGCATCATTCATCAAGAATTCAAGTTACAGGATGGGAGCATCATTCATCAAGAATTCAAGTTAGAGTGTTACACAATGCCTGCCATTGGAAAATTGACAATGAATACACAACCAACATCAGGAGATACACTCTTGTTGCCAGTGTAAAAGATGCATAAAAGGGAAGATGTGAATGGAAAATATTCAAAGCGAATCCTTCATACAATGCATAATGATGTCGTCGGATTGCAAACTTTAATTCACAGTTGCTGAGCCAAGGAGATCAGTGCACAGACTACCGCTGCTCTCGACTGTCTTGCTGTTGCCTGCCCTCGGGCTGCTCTCTGTGCTGCTGTTTGTCATAGACGAGAGAGTGCCCTTGTGAAGTACTCCAGTTGGCGATGATGAGCTGAGTTGGTAGCTGTTGCCGCTTTGAAATGCCTCAGCGAGAGGTCCTCCCATGGATGCTTCCCATGAGATTGGTTTCCAGTTTGCTTGTCGAGGGCTCTGGATCTGAGACCCGAATCCTATACACATTTCATGCTCTAGCGATAACTTCAGGGGTGAGACATCAGACTTCTCATTGATCGGAGAAGAGGTGGAAGACATGAAGTCAGCAGGCCCCATAGGGACGGACATGGATAGGCGGGTGCTCCCTGATTGAGATTTTAAATCAGAGTACATGATGCTCAGTTGATCAGGACCACCATCCATGTACGTGTGAAGCGAATTTCGTGATTCAGACTCTCCCTGGATATAAGAACCAAAGCCATTTAGAGAACGTTCTTGACTGCAAATTTGGTGTTTGGAAATGGAGAATGAACTTCCGCTGCAGTTTAGGTCCGTCCCCTGAGAAAGAAAGGAGAATTGTGTTTCATCTTGTAATGTCTGACGACTGTTTTCTCTGTTCTCCATCATCCTACAGATATAACAAGCAATGTTACCAATCCGCACTCGAATTAAACATTTATGCTGTGGATTGGTTCAGTTACCTATTGAGAGAAGTGTTCACATGTGGGTTTGAAGCTGCAGGATGCAAGCTCTTGCCTTGGAAGTGTTGATGCTGATTTATCTCAAAGGTGTTGGATGATCCGCCACCTGGGAGAACTGATGGTGCCGTAGAAGAGGCAGCCGGTGGTGGTGGGATTGGTTTTGTGGTGGAGGATTTGTTGGCTTCAGAGACGGACTGGCCTTCCACATGCTTTCTTGAACGGTGACGGCCCCTATTCATATGCTTCTCACAGTACTTCTGGTTAGCTACTGCATCTCTCGAGCACCGCCATTTCTTCCCATCGGTCCTCCTGCACCGACCGGGTTCAGGGTCCCCTTGATGGAAAGGACCCCATCCCCCTGAAGCATAAACCAGAACAATTATGTAAATGTCAATCAAATTAAAAAAAGAAAAAGCACTTGTCATCAGCATTCAACATCAAGAAAGGGCCTCACATGAAGTGGATTTAAGAGTCCCACCATTGAAGCCATAGAACCCAGCTGATTCAAATGCTTTCCTGATGGAAAGCAGAAGATGCACCGGTATCGGCTCTTTAGCAATGATGTATTTGTAAATCAAGGCTTGTTGTTCCAACTCAAGCCACTGGGATGGTGTGAATGGCCCTCTAACTCCACTCAGAAGATACACACCTGGTGATGCTTCCATGCCTCTAGAACTATAATACCCTGGCAGTCACAACAAGACACAAATCTTTACTAAAACAATACAATATGATTAATCAGATCACAGGAATATGTCTGTCAAGAATCCACTTTCCTCAAAATGTTGTCAACACAAATTAAAGCTACAATTTTTTTCCCTAATAATCAGCAATGATAAGAAATTTATCCGCACTATATGTCTGTGTAGTACCTTATTGGCACGAACAATCAACACATTGCGTCAATCAGACTCTCAAATTGATGAACCACCAGAATATTACAGGTCAGGAGACATTATGAGAGAGGAAAATAAAAGAACTCATACAAGAAGACTTAAGAAACAAAAATAGCTAGTCCATGAAGAAAAACAAAAGCAATCAAAAAATTAAATGCAAGACCTACTTTCCCAGCCCAACATGTCTCTTGATAGTTGCTATGGGTCTATGAAGCAAATCACCCCAAAAGTAGCACCACCCAAAAATAAAAGCACAGCTTCTAAATTTCTAATTCAGTCAGACATTTTAACAAACAGGTTATCTGCATACATGATGCACCAAAAACAATACCTGCATTTCTGCACTGTGCAGCTTGAGCTTCCATGTGGTGAAAATAAGGCAATACTGAAGTCTCAAGCTTAGCCACTTTATTGGCCCTCCAAACATCGCCAAAAAACTCAGATCTTGCACCATCTGCAGAAATTGACCCGAACCCGTTTCCCAGCTCCATTTTCTGTGTCTAAGGAAGAGGGTTGGTACATTTAGGTTGCTGTACTGTGAGTGGTTAAAAGGACCGAACTTGCAAGGTTGCAATGGCCGATTTTACCGTTTGGAAAATTGAATTGATTGATTGTTGGCAGAAATCGAAACATGCAAGAAGAAGAAGATAAAAGAGGATAAAACAAATTTGAATGAGTTAATAAGGAGGGCGTGTTAGATGAGAGCAATAAAATCTGGATGGACTGTGGGGACGATGAAAATGAATGGTGCGGGAAGACGAACAAAGTCAGCAATTGAGAGCTACCTTGACAAAAATTAAAACGTACCCCCACACCCAAATATATATCCTTTTTTTTACACTATATATTAAGACAACCTAGGTATGGTATTATTATATTTTATAATTATTACTACCTCCGTCCAAAAATACATTGTCTTTACTATTCACGCACGCTTTTTTAAGAAGGTAAAAACTATATAAAAAAGTTAATATTTTATATAGTTTTTAACTCCTAAAAAAACGTGCATGAATAGTAAAAGTCCATGTATTTTTGGACGGAGGGAGTATATTATTTGTTCTTTTTAGAACTTTTACAATTATTTTAGGCTAAAAAGTAAAAATACACCGTTCAATTTACACTATTACTCAATTAAACTATAAAACATAAAATAAATTCGATGTATATTAGACATGTCTAACATATTAAGAGGTCGAGAACCATTTTGATGAACTAATAGTCTAATATATCGTTTTAATTTTGATATTTTTATTCAAAATAATTTTCATTGCAAGAATCTAGTGCTTATTTTACATATTATATATTTATCTTTATAAACCTTACAATATTATTTTTAGTCATTTATTTTGACATAATCATTATATTGGCAATAATTTAAAGCTTTTTCATTCATAACTTTTTCATAAAGGTGAAAGGCATTTTATTAATTCTGCAAAATAATTCACAAATTCGTGACTTTGTAGGAAATTTACAAATCATTCTAATAAGAATCAATTATTTATATGCAGGGTTTCTAACATTTGATTGTTGTTCCAAATAGATCCAATTTAACTATTAATTAAAATCCTTAATATATTTAAACTATACATTTGTACCAAATATATATATATGTATATATTTTTGTCAACATATTATAATATTTTTGTAATAACGATTGGAGTAGTTTTTGTCCCTTGTCTCGAAAGTCCCACTCGAACAAGTTGAGGCATCACGCCAAGTAGGATGAACGTGATAGAGACTTTAGATTTGCCTTTATAACAATATAATAACTCCAAACACATGTTATGCGATGTGCTTTTTAAATTTCTATGTTTTTTTTTTCCCATAAAAAATATACTCCATCTATGTTAATTAATTAAGTTATTAATTTTATTAAAAAATAATATCACTATAGGTATTTTATTTTATTTTTATTAAGTAAGAATTCGATATCAAATATACCTGAATCTCGATAACCGAAAAGTCGGCAAACGAACGACTGTCAAAACATACAAGTGAAAACTGAAAATGGTGTAGTACAACAAGCGGAAGCGCACCCTAGAAAGACGAACCTAGGCAAAACTAAATCTAACTAGTTGGTGACGTAGACTACGGGCGAAGTCAAACACTGTCATAAAACAGCACCACTAGTCAGTGATACATCAGGAATCCCCCACAGAGTGATCGAAGACGAATCTCCAGGAACTTCTTCTTGATCATAGATTCGCCCCGTACATACCATCTCGACCTCAGTCAGTTCCGACTCTGACTACCAGAACCTCAATGATGAACAATATATGTATTTTAATCTTAACTTTACGAAAATGCCATTGTAATATTGTAATAATAAGTAGATTGTTAGTCGTAACTTAAAATAAAAACAAAAAAGTGGGTAATAAATGAGAATATAATTATATATTTTTATTTTCTTAAATATTATTAAAAACAACTCGAATGAAATATTTTTGCCAATGAAAAGAGTAATAATAATAATAATAATAATAATAATAATAATAATAATAATAATAATAATAATAATAATAATAATAATAATAATAATAATAATAATAATAATAATAATAATAATAATAATAATAATAATAATAATAATAATAATGTTATTGGCTTTATGAAGCGGGTTCAATTGGTTACGAAGAGTCATGGGACGCGGTCTGATAATGGTGATTTCTTATTTGATAGAGTTGGATTTACTATTCAGAAGGGGGTTGGAGCTCAATTTGTTACGAGACTTCCAACTAACTTTGTGTAAATCATTTTATTAATAATATTTATAATAATAATAATAATAATAATAATAATAATAATAATAATAATAATAATAATAATAATAATAATAATAATAATAATAAAATTATGACCAACTCCTACACGATTGAGAGATCTCCTTTTGGTGGGAAATTATTAGTCAAATTGAAAGATTCTTAAGGTGACAATATGTTCAAGGTTGCGATTGTGTATCATGTACTTAATTAATTAGGCTAATATTTATTATTTATTAATTATTTCATACAACCATGCAAATGCAAGTTGATTATTTTAAAATCGTTTATTTTATTTATTTTGTGAGATTATTGATTAATTATGTTGGGTTACACATGCATGCACCCCCTAAGTTCCTAGCTAGTTTGAACATGGTCAATGCCATAAACGTACAACTTGAGTCTACCTTCTTTAAAAATAATAATAATAATAATAATAATAATAATAATAATAATAATAATAATAATAATAATAATATATGTTTTTTTTTAATCGGAAATAATTTGGCAATAAGGAAAAACATTATATGCAAAGAGCATCCAAGCAGATGAAATCACGAAGCACTGAGTCGTCAGGTGCAGATGGATCGGAGAACACAAGGTCAAGATGCGACAGGCGGTCCGCAACTGATTTGTATCACGATAGACATGACGAATCTCAATAGTATGGAAAGCGCCTAGGGAGATTAGACTGTCAGAGACAATCATTTCAGAATCTCCCAGATCGAGGCAAACCCACAATCTTTGAAGTTGTTGATAATGGTGACGTTATCACCTTCAATTACAAGTTTAGTTATGTTTAGTTCTCGTGCAGCATTGATACCATTCCATAATCCAAGCCCATCCGATTCAATTAGACTACACATGATAATTAGACTACACATATATAATTAGAATCATATATGGTTTTTATGTATATGTAAATAAAAAGCCCGTTAAAATCTAAAAATACTACTCCATTCGCTAAAAAATATAATAAAAGTATAAATTTTGAAAAATAAAATAATATTAAAAAGTCAATATTTTATATAATTATTACTTTAAAATGTAAAAAAAATATTGCAAAAAGAGTATTAAGATATAAACTATCTAGACAAACTTTATATAATATGTGTGTGTGTGCACTTTTTCATTGTATTGTGTCATACTCCAGTCGTTAAGAAAAACTTGTCATTTTAAAATTCTTCACATTTTTTAAGAAAGTAAACGAAAATATAGTACTTATACTCCTAATTATTATTCTGCTTTTTTACTTTCACGAAAGCTACAACTACATCTCCATCGTTATGACTAGGGCAACTTTGTAAATTGAATACCAAAATACTTAAAACGACAAGATTTTTTTAATAAGATTTCATCTCTAAAAACGACAAGTTTTGATTATCGAATGGAATATTATATAGGCATTTCTCGATAATTTCCTAGCTTGTTTTAACTTCCTAATTGTCATAAAGGTCTATTTATAAAAGAACTAATTACCACGTATTCATATATTAGTACTTCAGTCTGTTGGTAAAAAAATGTTTTTTTTTTTTTGCTCTGATCGGGGTGGTCCAATGATGTGGAATAAGGGGTTGTAAGGAGATTTCGGGTTCGGTTACTGCCTCTGCCCCTTTCTTTGGGTGAAAATCCAAGGTTTGTATTACTCTCTTCTAGTGGGTCGAACCATTCAGCCCAAACCGTTTTCTCTGGTACTAACTCTTGTCGGTTAGGTCACGTGTTCGAGGTTTACCACCGAAAGTGGATTCCTCGTCATAAAAAAAAATGATTTTTTCAAGTAACACACGTTTTTTAGGATGATAAAAACTATATAAAAAATTAATTTTTAAAAAATATCATACTCATTAGTAATAAATGTAATATTATTTCAAAATTTTAATTAAAAAATATTATTTTATATAATTTTTACCGTAAAAAAAACGTGCAGGACTTTAAAAAAGTCACTTATTTACTAACATAAGGAGTACTAATTTCATAGTACTACAATAGTTGACCATTTGTCAATCATAAAGCATGGGGGCTATTATAAACACGACCAGTTTCTTGCTAGTGGTACGATACTAGTGCCGACCTTAGGAGTCGCCAAGAAAAATGCTGACACAGGTTCCCTGAGAGGGCAAGAAACAGGCGAAGCCGACTCCCTAATTCGACACTTTTTGGGTTGGTCAACTTGCAAGCTCTGCGAGATGTCCCGTCAACTGAGCCAGTGGCGACTCCCTAGGTCAGCACTGTCAAAAGCAGCACATGTAATTCCTCGGCGAGTAGCAACCTGAAAGATTTTTGAGCTGAGAAATGTTTCGTCGGTCTGAGCTGGTGCATGCCGACTCCCAAGGTCGCCATGTCCCATCGGCCTGCATGTAGCAAATCTGCCAACTTAGGAAGTTTGTGTCGACAGCCTGCTTACCGATCCAGGAGGCTAAAGTCTGCATTCTACTTACCGATCTAGGAGTTCGGTAGAAGTATTGTGTGGTATGCGAGATTTTTCCTTGCGGTAGCATACCCGTAAATAATTTGGTGGTTGTAACTTGTAACCAAGAGTCCGTAAATAGACAAGTATAGCGTACAAATGTGATTTCTTCCTAAAACCAATTGATTATAAGAAATTAATTCACCGAATTTAAAATTTTGTTGTGAGATTTTTTTTTTCAAATCCTTCACATCTAAATAAATATAGTATGATGGAATTAATAAACATATATTTTAGAATTAGTAAGTTAATTAATTAATCAAATTAAACGTTATCCCTGGAATGAGATAAACTATGTACTCCCTCCGTCTAAAATTAAATGTCTTTTTACTTTTCGGCACGCTTTTTAAGGAGCGAAAAGCTCCATAAAATATTATTTTTAATTATTTTTTTTATATAATTTGATACTTAGTAGTAATAAGTATAACATTATATAAAAAAAATTAATTAAAATAATAATATTTTATAGAGTTTTCCGCTCCTTAAAAAACGTGCACAAAAAGACAAAAGATATTTAATATATTAGACAGAGGGAGTATATGGGATGTGAGTTGTTTGGTTGAGTGATTTCCAAAGTAGAGTTTGTAGAGAGGATATGATTTGGGAATTAGATGATTAATTCTCATTAAACTCAAACGGTATTTAAATTACAAATACACTGCATATGGTTAGAGAGAATCACGGTGCTAGTGGTGCTAGTGGTGATAGACTTTCTAACTAATCCTAAAATATAGGAATGACAGTAAACATAATAATATTATTCCTTAAGATGCCCCCACAAGTTGGGCAGCGTGGGAGGCTAGACCAAACTTGTCAAGCAGTTTTGATGACTTGGGCCGGCTGAGGGGTTTGGTTAGCACATCCGCTAGTTGATCATCAGTCGGAACATATGCAACCCGGAGCTTCTTGCCTTGAACTTGCTGTCGGATGAAGTGGAACGCAAGGGCGACATGTTTCATCCTGGAGTGAAAGACCGGATTAGAACTGAGGCTCAATGCCCCCAAATTGTCGCAATAAATAACCGGTTGATCTCGTTGTTCGACGCTAAGCTCACCAAGAAGAGACTCAATCCAAAGTATTTCCGAGCATGATTCACTGAGAGCACGATACTCGGACTCAGTGGAGGATCGTGCAACTGATTTTTGTTTCCTAGTGCTCCAAGAAATTGGTGTCCGACCAAGGAAGAAGACATACCCGGTGGTGGAGGTGTAGTCATCCTTGTTGCCGGCCCAGTCAGCATCGGAAAACCCATGGAGTTGACGAGATATTTGCCGGTGGATGATGATGCCCTTATTGATGGTCCCTTGAAGATACCGTAGAACCCGCTTAAGAGCACTGAAGTGAGCCGACGTCGGGGTATGCATAAACTGAGATAATTTGTTGACTGGAAAGCTGACATCCGGCCTCGTGAGAGAAAGGTATTGGAGGCTGCCCACTGCCATTCTGTACTCTGTGGGATCGGGAAGGACAGTACCTGTTGTTTTGGTGAGGGCGGATGTGGTGTCCATAGGAGTAGAAATAGGGTTGCAATCTTGCATCTTCATCTTGATTAGAAGATCTAAGATGTACCTGCGTTGGTTGAGGAACAAGCCTGCAGGATGAGGTTGGACTTCTACTCCAAGGAAGTACGATAGATCGCCCAGATCTTTGAGCGAAAAGCGATGGGAGAGATTCTGAATAACAGTGGTTAGGGCTGCCGGATTAGAGCCAGTGATTATTATGTCATCAACATACACTAGCAGGTAGATCACTCCAGATTGGTTGCGGAGAATGAAGAGCGATGCATCTGCGACAGAATTGACGAAGCCGATGCGTAGGAGGAACTGGCGGAGCTCGTTGTACCAAGCCCGAGGAGCCTGTTTGAGGCCGTAAATGGCCTTCTTGAGACGACAAACATGATCCGGTTTGGACTTATCATGGAAGCCGGGTGGTTGTGACATGAAGACCTGCTCATGGAGGGTGCCTTGGAGGAAGGCGTTGTTGATGTCAATTTGCCGAAGTGGCCAGCCGGATTGAACCGCCAAAGATAGGATTGTCCGAACTGTACCCGGTTTTACCACGGGACTAAAAGTCTCAGTAAAGTCGCAACCAGGGCGTTGATGAAAGCCCTTGGCGACTAACCGAGCTTTATACCGATCTAGGGTGCCGTCGGGACGTAGCTTTGTGCGGAAAACCCATTTACATCCGACAACATTGGTGTTAGGGATCTGCGGAACCAAATCCCAAGTACCATTCGCCGATAGAGCATTGAATTCCTTCGTCATGGCCTCACGCCAATCCGGATCTTTAAGGGCTTGAGTAATGTTATGTGGTTCTTTGAGGAGAGGAAGGTGAACATGAAGGTTGAGTTTTGAAATTGGTTTGGAGATATTATTTTTCGATCTGGTGATTATTTGGTGGGGAGGAGGTGTTAAGGGAAGAGGTGGTGTGGGTGCGGCAATAGGAGGAGGTACAAGGGGAGTGGAGGGCGACGGCGGTAATTGAGGAGGGGGATTAGGGATTCCTGGAAGAGGGGGATTGAGTGGGGGTGGGCCCGGATTAGAGGGGAGAATGGGTAGAATTAGAGGGGGGCTATCAGAAGGTGCAGGGGAGTGGGAAGGTGGTGTTTGGATGAGGTTTTTAAAAGGAAATTGGGACTCTACAAATGTAACATGTCTAGAAGTGTAGAGTTTAGTGGTTTGGGGATCAAGACAAAGGTAAGCACTTTGATTAAGGGAGTACCCAACAAAAACACAAGGCATTGACTTTGGGTCCATCTTATTGTTGGTGTAAGGTTTAAGCCAAGGAAAACAAAAACAAAGGCAACCAAAACATTTTAATTTTTGATAGTTAGGCGTGGATTTGAAAAGAGCTAGAAATGGAGATGAATTTTTGAGAGTGGGGGTTGGCAAACGATTAATCAAGTACACCGATGTTTGAAAAGCAAGGGGCCAAAATTTGTGTGGCATGCCCGAATACGACATTAGGGAGAGACCAGTTTCTACAATGTGACGATGCCGGCGTTCAGCGAATTCATTGTGTTGGGGAGTATGAGGAGGAGAAGTTAAGTGGGTAATTCCATTCGAGGCAAAGAAATGTCGGAGAGAAATAAATTCGCCACCATTATCGGAGAAAAAGGTTTTAATTTTGGTGTTGAATTGATTTTCAACTAGGGATTTGAAGATGATGAATGTAGATTTTGTATCTGATTTATTTTTGAGTGGAAAGAACCATATATATTTGGTGAAATGGTCAACAAATATAACGTAATATTTATAGCCATCAAACGAAGTAATAGGGCAAGTCCACACATCGGAAAATAAAACATCCAGGGGTGCTTTTGATTGAATGCTAGATTGATAAAATGGAAGTTTGTGAGCTTTGTTAATCGCACAAGCATTACAATGATCAAAGCGAGAATTAAAAGTGCCACTAGGAAAGAAAGATTGCAAAAGGGAAAGAACAGATGCCGAAGGATGCCCGAGGCGATGGTGCATCTCCGTGTTTGAAGAAGAACAAGTAGAGAAAACAATTGGCTTGGGCGTGACCGGCCAAGAATAGACGCCATTGGTAAGAGGTCCTTTAAGAAGGAGTTTGCCCGTGAGGAGATCCTTTACAAAAAAACAATCGGGTAAGAATGTGATAGAAACATTATTGTGAGCAGTGAATTTAGAAACGGAAAGAATATTTCTAGCAATTTTGGGAACACACAAAACATTATCAACATGAAATTGTTTGGTTGCCGAGTTTAGAGAAGTGTGACCAATATTTGAAATAGGGAGACCCTTACCATTACCAACAACTAGTTCATCTGGACCATCATAAGGATAGTGAAGACGGAGGTTTTGAAGATCATTTGTAACGTGGTGTGATGCACCACTGTCAACCAACCAAGGCTCGGACGAAGGTCGGTGAGTGGAGGTATGGGCCTGAGGCTGGGGTGAGCGGTTGTAGGCTGGTGGGCGAACAGAGGGGACCTGTTGGAGAAAGATAGGACAGTAGGCGACGACATGGCCCTGTTCTCGACACCACTGACACTTACCCTGAAAGGGTTTGTATGGCGGCCAAGAGGGGGACGAGCCTGGGGAAGGGGGTGTGGGAAGGGGGAGGAGAGGGGCTGGATTGGAGGAAGCAGATCCGGCAGGTTTGGTCTTAGGTTTAGGAGGGCGATATTGAGCAGTCATGGCAGTGATGGGAATGGGGCTAGAGGCATTGGTGGCTGCTCGGCGAAGGTGATTCTCCTTGGTGAGAAGCCGCTCATGTAACTCCGGGATGGTGATGGGGTTGTCCCGGGCATAGACACCATCGATGACCGGCTGGAAAGAGGAATCGAGGCCCTTGAGGATGGCGTCGACGATATCCTCCGTGTCCTGGGGTTTGCCTAATGAAGCCAGCAGGTTGGCCACCCCAGTGACCTCTTGAATATAAGCAGAGATCAACCTAGAGCCTTTTTGAAGAGAGTGGAGCTTGTCCTTTAGGAGATGGACTCGAGCGCGAGACGGCGTGACAAAGGTCTGTGCAAGAGTGGACCAGGCTTGCCTAGACGTGTCAGCCATCGTCACAAGGGGAGCAACCTCGGCAGTTAGGGTGCCAACAAGGGCACCAAGGATAAGTTGATCTTGGCGAGACCATGTGGTGTAGGCAGGAGTCGGAGCAGCCCCATCTACAGGAGCTGGCGGCGACGGTGTGGTGCCGTCAACGAAAGAGAGGAGGCCAAGACCCATAAGAGTGGATCTGGTTTGCTTGACCCATGTAAGGTAGTTGGAATCATTTAGTTTTTGAGCATTAGGGAATTGAACGAGGATGAATGGTTTGGATGGGTCGGCAACATTAGCCAGGATATTGTGAGTGGGATTTGCTATCGTTGAAGGAAGAAACAGGGAAGAATTTGGATCAAAGCTCTGATACCATGTAGAGAGGATATGATTTGGGAATTAGATGATTAATTCTCATTAAACTCAAACGGTATTTAAATTACAAATACACTGCATATGGTTAGAGAGAATCACGGTGCTAGTGGTGATAGACTTTCTAACTAATCCTAAAATATAGGAATGACAGTAAACATAATAATATTATTCCTTAAGAGAGTTACATTCTCAAATTTCAAGAAACTTCTCTCGAGCATCCCCCTATCCCTTTGGTGTTCGCATGCCATTCACAACCCATATGGATCTACATGTTTGACCGTTTACATTACATATAATTATATTCTTCGAAAAAATATCTCCGTCTCAAAATATATATCTTGTTGATATGAAACAAAATAATCTTATATTAAAAAAGATTAATATAAGTAGATTTTTCCTGTTTGACGGACAGATGAGAAGATGAACAAATCGTCATGATATATCACAACGAAAAAACAAATCATAAATAAAACAGGTTATAAGGTAGATGATTATTTTGACAAATAGTGTATGCACCCTCTTAAATATAATCGTCTCTCTTTAGAGAAAAGTATTTATAATAAAGAGATAATTAGATTTCCATTTATTGTAGATCATTTCAAATACATTTTCAACTTATATTATAAATGTATATAAACCTTGAAAAAAATCAAGAACAGTGGTAATTTTTTAAAGTGGAGATTTCTATGTAGAGCTTTTGGAATTTGGGGGTTATATAGAAGCAAAGTAACAAATACCATATAATATATACGTAGCATGCAGGCATGCATTTTTTGTTTGGGAACTAGGAAAAAGTGGCAATTTAAGTAAGCAAATAACGTTACATGGAAGAAACCACCTCCGGCTACCTACAAAATAAATGTAGATGGTTCGGTTAAATTCACTGGCTCCTGTTAAGATGGGGGATCCTTAGGGATTCCGAAGGTCGTGTGATGGATGTCTTTCAACAGATAGTTGGTAATGGATCTGTAACCGAAATAGAAGCGGAAGCTTTCAGTGCAGGTGTAAAGTTAGCTTTATCCAGAGGAATCAGGAGAGTCATAATCGAAGGGGATTGTCTGGATGTGGTTAAGGCCATCAACGACAATTCTAGTAGCAAATGGGAAATCTTGAGGCAGATTGAGCTCATCAGAAGACTTCAAACTGATTTTGAATGTATTACTTTTAAGGGAAAATGGCAGAAAACCACCCCTTAAATACACGACTTTGCAGAAAACCACCCCTTATATCAAATATTGCAGAAAACCACCCTTTAAACCTGATCCGTCCACAAATCACCACCCCTACTCAATTTTCCGTTAAAGGTCTGTTAAATCTGTGAAAGGTCCATTTTACCCCTCTGTTTTATTGTTATTATAATTGTTTATGGTTGTAATTTAAAACAGATAAAATAAGGGAAAATTAATTAAAATACCCCCACCTTTTGGGGTATGGTAAAAATATATCCTCAACTTTTAAAAGTAATAAAAATATCCCGACATTTGATAGTAGTGGTAATATATTACCACAAGTTTTCTCACTGGTAAAAAATGCTGACAAGACATTCTACGTTGATTTTTTACAAGGGTTTTTTTTTAACGGTTTCCTTAGGGAAAAAATAAAGAGTTGGACCGGTTTCATACACCACGTCTTTTCCTCTCTCCTATCTTTTTTCGTGATCGTCTCTTTAGCTGTCTTCCGGTCTTCCAGACAGCTCATAGTTTCTCTTCAATGAAAGTCTTCCTCCCTCGTGGTCGGCTATCTTGAGCTGTCTCTCTCACATCTTCTTCCTCTTTGATTCGTTCACGGACTTAGCTGAATAAGTTTTTTTTTTCCCTCTTTGTTGTTGTTGTTGTTTTCGGTTTATTTTTTGTTGTCGGTTTGGTGTTAGGAATATTCGTGTTGTGTTAATTTGAGGCAATTTTGACTGGATTAGTTGCTTGGTTGAATCAATTTCGTTTTTTCAGGTTTAATTTTGTTGGTGGTGCATTTTTTCCCTAAGGAAACCGTTTAAGAAAACCCGATTTTAGTACTAATTTGTAAAAAGGCTTCCACTCAGGCTGCCTTGTCAAAAACAAAATCAACGTAGGCTGTCTTGTCAGCATTTTTGACCCATGAGAAAACTCGTGGTAATATGTTACCATACCAGGTCGGGATATTTTAATTACATTTGAAAGTTGAAGATATATTTTTACCACATTTGGGGGTATTTTAATTAGTTTTCCCATAAAATAATATAATGGAGTAAAAAGGGGATTTTTTAGTGTAAACAATAAATGGAATTTGCTCGTCTTCCCCAAATTCAAATCCTTCGATCTCTGCTACAAAAATGGGATCTCTCTCGCCTCCAATTGTCGACATCGCCTCTCCAATGGAGATCCCAAGTCGGACGACGACCTCAACCTCAACGAATCGACCCTCGTTGACCTCTTCTAGTCTTCCACAATCTCGATCACACTCAAACCCTAGCCTTCACTCGAACGGTCCTGACGACCCCCGAAACCGTCTTCTTCACCGGCGTCGGAAAATCCGGCTTCGTCGGTAGTATAATTGTTTGTCATGCGGCGGAAAGGGTGAGGGGGAGTAGGAAGGTGATTGCGATGGTTGGGTATGACATTGGTAGTTGAATTGAAAGTTGCCGTCGCCTGCTCCAGTCATCTACAAACCAATACGACGATGCGAAACCGAGATTAGAGAGAGGTTTGATTTGAATTTGAATATGAAGATCGAAGTAATTGGGAGTCTAAGGGGTTGGGCTTTGTCGATGCCACCAAGGGAGGTTGGGATCCACTGTTGGAGCTTCTTCCATATGTGCATCGCCCACTATTTTCACATATTTAACAGGCCTTAAACGGAAATTGAGTTGGAGTGGTGATTTGTGGACGGATCAGGTTTAAAGGGTGGTTTTCTGCAATATTTGATTTAAGGGGTGGTTTTATGCAAAGTCGTGTATTTAATGGGTGGTTTTCTGCCATTTTCCCTACTTTTAAACATTGTTTTAGAGAAGCAAATAGAGCAGCAGACTATATTGCTAGATCTCATGCAAGTTGTAATATTTCGAACATCCCTTTTAATAGGGACTTCTGTAACATCATCCGGGAGGATGATTAGGGTCGTATTCTACCTCGGTAGAATCTTCGATTTTTGCCTAATGTATAAAAAAAAAGTAAATAAATCTGATATAAGACCCAGAGATGCCATGTTAAGCTTTGTGTTTGTGTAGCGGGTTTGGATGATTCTGTTATCGGTGTAGGTAATCTCAAGCGTTCCGCTACAAAGGGATGTATAGGGGCCTCGAACGGGAAACGAGCCGAGCTCGAGCCCAAAAATTATTCGAGCTTTTTTTGGCGCTCAAGCTCGGCTCGCGAGCCCAGAGTGAAACTCGAGCTCGGCTTGTTAAGGCTCGAACAAGCCGAACGAACGAGCCTAAGCTCCTTCGAGCTCATCATCTGGGCTCGTTCGAGCTCGGTTCCTAGTTGAATCATCCAGCAACAGTAAGGGGAAGAAGTACCCATAGAATTACAAATTGATTAAAACCAAACAAATACACATCAATTGCTTAATCAGAATTACATGTAGAATTACAAATTGACTAAATTAATAATCAATTGAAATAATCTGTTCACTTCTTCATCTCTTTTTTGAGACAAAAATCGAACAAATCAGGGAGTAAGGAGAACAAGAAGATGAACCAGAAGAAAAAAATTGAACAAATCAGTGCGTTATACAACTTATACAAACGGATCTGAACAAGAAGATGAACAAGATGATGCGGCTGTAACAAGAAGGTCGGTCGAAGGGACGGACGAACAGCAACCCAGGAGATGAACAAGTAGGAGGACGAACAGTGAAGAGTCCGACTCGGGGAAGGAAGGACGAGGCTTACCTGTGGTGATGCTACTGTTCACCGGCGCCGCCTGAACTCGGAGGGAAGGAAGGACGGACAACGAACCAGGAGATGAACAAGAAGGTAGGACGAACAACGACGAGTCCAAGTCGAGGAAGGAAGGACGAAGCTTGCCTGGGTGTTGTTGCTATTCGCCGGTGCCGACTGATCCCGGAGAGAAGAAAGGCCGAGCGAACCACAGGAGAAAGCAGAGAAGCGGCCGACACAGTCACAGAGAACGCGAACTACTGAAGTGGCCTAAACCCTCCGTCCCTCCTATCTTATAACCCTAGTGGCATTTTTGTAATTTCATATCTCGAGCTTTCGAGCTCGGCTCGGGCTCGGTTCGAGCCTAAAACTATGTTCAAGCTCGGCTTGTTTTCCCTCTTTGAACGAGTTCGAGCCGAGCTTTCTCAAGCCAAGCCCGAGCCGAGCTGTTCGGCTCAGATAACAACCATAGGGATGTAGATTTCCAGAGAAGACAAATCCCACCTGAGCGCCCCTGGGAGGGGCAAAAGCAGATTTTGTCGAAACCGAGTTTACGCCAACAAGCTTCGGTAGGGGGTATTGGATTTTTTTTTCGGCAAGAGCTAAAATTTGAAAGCCATCCGACCGACCGACATGAAGATTCAATCTGAGTCCAAATAGGAAGATTCAATCTGAGTCCAAGCAGGAAGATTCAATCTGAGTCCAAACATTCCTGGCTAGGCCACGGACGTTCCAATAGCTTATTTTCATTTAATAATGTTTTTTGGAGGTTTGGGTATTGGTTCGAGTACCGAGCTAGCAAGCATCGGTCTGGTAGGTATCCATAGACCCATAGAAAGAGAGTCCTTGGAACGAAATTTCCAAACATTCATTTGAGGTGGGTAGCAAGCAATTGTATCAGTAAATCGAACACAGCCGGCATCTAAACAGTCCAGTTGGTAAAAAGACAAACCAAATCGAACATAAATAACCAACAGAAACCACAAAGGAAGTAGACATAAGTAAAAGCAACCAAAGCAAAGGATCAAAGTGGTGATAAAGGGTAAAAATGTTGCTTAAAACAGTCCTCAAGTACATAATACATATGAGATTATAAAGAAACAGCCCGAGAATGAAACTGCTCCAGGAGACCAGCTTATGGTTTTTTGCATTTGCATTTGATGAGTTTGTAGTATAAGCCAGCCAAAAGAAGCTACCTCAGGTTTGATGGAGAACCCGACTCATGGTTAAGAGAGTAGTAAAGGTTATAAACAAAATATTGGCATGCTGCATGATAGTAGTACCAAGGAATAGAAATGCATAGGTTGTAGTAATGTCGATTATAAGATAAAACTCCAGAATTACACACTAACAAGTAACAACCATAATGTCTGGTTTGGGTTCCCAGCTTGACCAGTGCACAAAACTTTGATTTGAAAAACAAATGCAAAACGCAACTAGTTCAAAGAACAACGCATTAGGTATCTAGAGCAACTTCCAAAAAACTCAAATAGAGCTTCAAGCCGCAGCAGGCCTTGGAGCACCACCTGGAGGGCCGCCGGGTCTTGGAGCACCTGGAGGTCCACCAGTCTTGGGCAAGTCATCCTATAAAACAGTAAAAACAGATTAATGTAATGCAAGCTTTACTAGCTAAACCACATTCAGCTAAAAACTGAGTTAAAGGCATGATCCAAATTTACTAGCTAAACCACATTCAGATAGAAACTGAGTTAAAGACATGATCCAAATTTACTAGATTTAAGGCAAACATTCAGCTAAAACCTGAGTTAAAGGCATGACCCAAATTTACTAAACCTAAGGCAAACCTAATCGAACAGTTTCAAACAGTAAAACAGATTAATGTAATGCAAGCTTTACTAGCTAAACCACATTCAGCTAAAAACTGAGTTAAAGGCATGATCAAAATTTATTAAATTTTACTAGCTAAACCACATTCAGCTAAAAACTGAGTTAAAGACGTGATCCAAATTTACTAAATTTAAGGCAAACATTCAGCTAAAAACTGAGTTAAAGACTTAAAGGCATGATCCAAATTTACTAAACTTAAGGCAAACCTAATCGAACAGTTTCACAAAACACAATCTAAATCACGTATAATCACCACTGCACATGGGCTTTCCCAACAATTACCTCCATTCATGGGTCAGATTATCACTGATTAAGATAAATATCCGAGTATCAATTTTGGGAATGGATTTAACACAATAACATCAATAAAACCTCTTACAGCTACAAAAATTTGCCCAATTTTAATTGTTAAAGAAATAGATATCTACGTACCCTGCGCCTGTAGCGCTGCGGGGGCTCGCGAACCCTCCTGTCAGTGGTAGAACGAACCCTGACAACGTGAGAGTGGATAGCGCAAGAAACACAGTGCTGGATCTTGGTGTACAGCTTGGGTAGGGTGTACCCTGTGGCCGATTAAGACATTTCAAAATCAGGAGATCACAATACATCGATAGACGGCTAATTGGAAGAAGAGAGAAATGAAATCGAAAATCTAACCATCGTAAACACAGGCCTCCTGAACATCTCTAACAGCGGCTTGCTCAACGATGTTCCTCACAAGGAATCTCTTGATGGCCTTATCCTTGAAGACGAAACATCCATGTCAGATCTAACCGGAAAATTGCCGGAAAATTGAAGGTAAACACGAACGAGTTGAATCGAATCGAACTTTACCTTGGGGCAGCATTTTCCGCAGTTGGAGCAGCGAATGAATTTGACATGGCCACGGCCGTGCTTGTTGCGACCTCCGTTCCTCCTCTTGAAAGTCTGAGATAGAAGTGGAGTAACAAAGATTAGGAGATATTGGAGATACATTGTGGACAGAACCGATACAGAACGGAGAACTTACCATGATCGATCGCTGGGTTGTGCTCTGAGTGATCTGAGTGCTCTGAGTGTTCTTACGCGGCGAACTAGGGTTTCGGTGCTGGATGTGGATGAGTGGCCATTTATATAGATTTATATAGGGCTATTGGGCCTTAAATATTGTTGGGCTATGGGCTAGAACATGTAACTACAAGTATACATTGGGCTAGGGCGGGCTATGTAAGAACTTCCTCTAAAATTTGATTTGAAAATACAAAAAATCATTCACTAATACAAATGAATTAAGATTTACTAAGTGATTGGCGGTATTTACCTTACTATTAAGAAGAATAAAAACAATAATTTATAAATTTAATTAAGTGGTTTTTTTAAATCAACAAAGTCTATTTTTTAATGGTCCATATTAAAACCTATACAAAAAATCTACTTTACCCAATTCTAATTTTTTAATATAGTTAGTACGAAATTTTAACAAAATCCTTTTTTTAAAGGGTCCGTGTTAAAACCTATATAAAAATTCTACTTTATCCAATTCCAAATTTTAATATAGTTAGTACGAAGTTTAAAAAAAAAAATTGCTTTTCTATTATGTGTTTATAAGATTGTTTAGTTTATCAATTGATTAGATTTATTTAAATAAGTCAAAAATTTTATCAAAATGTAACTAATTAAGATACGATAAGATTCTGTTATTTAAATCATTGTGATTATTAATAATGATAAGTTAAAAGATGTTGAATCATTAATTGGCAACAAGAAACGCCGAGAGAACTCGGACCTGACGGAAACCAAAACGAAGGCAGAGACCAAGGTGGTTAGGTGGCGCCGGGATGGGGGCGAAAAGGGTGAGAACCCTGCATAACAAGGGGGAAGAAACCGAAGGAGGTCGGTGTGTGGCGGTGGTGAGCCGAGGGCGAAAGACGAAACTAAAGGAACAGGTGGCGGCCCTGCTTTCAATACTAAGTGGCATATTGTCTAATGTATCGAAACACTTTTCCTATTAAAAAAAATACAAGTATTTTTATTTAGGAATAAGACACATATATACATACCTTGCTAATTAAATTCATGTATATACTCCCTCGTCCATTAATTAAACATGTCACTTTATTTTTTAACCATCTTTTTATGAGCTAAAAACTATATAAGATATAAAAAAAATTATTAAGTTTTTCTCATAATTTCATATTAACGGGTTAAAAAGTCGGAACAATATGTTTTACTATACATATATACTAGTCTTATTACCCGCGCGTTTCGCGACTTTTTAATTAATAAATTATATATATTTTTATTATATTTTTTTATCTTAGTTGTTACTAATAAATATGAGATTGTAATTTTTTTGATATTTTATACTCCGTATTATTGTTAAAGCATACAATATGAAGTTTTAGGCCTAATAACATGAATAAAATAACAAACTTCTCTTGTGCATTATTTATATTTTTATTATCATTAATTTAAAATTTATTAATATGATGAAGTTTGAATATATTAGTACAAATATATTCAAACTTCATCATATTAATAAATTTTAAATTAATGATAATAAAAATAATAAGTTTGAAATTAGATATGAAAATTTATTAATTTGATATATTAATATCGTTATATGCTAAAAGATTTGATATAAAGGAATATATAAAATAAAATAAAATGTCAGATTATGTCAGCGATTAGTATATAATAAAGAATTTGAAAAAAAAAAAGTTTTATCTTCAACGCTTTCTTTATAATCAATATCAATATATTTTTTAACTTTTTGTATAAAATTAATATTCTTATAAAATTAATCTTATAAAGTGTAATTGATCATTTAAAAAATCCATATTTCAATGATGAAACCACGTACCAATCAATTTGCCAATTTGGATATAAGCTAAATTAATAATTGTAAATTTATAGTTCATAATTAAAAAAATCTCCATATTTCATGACGCCAACAACCAACGGATTTGGATATAAGCTAAATAATTCATCCAAACAATTTTTATTTAAGAAACCATTAACATATTATTTGCATTCAAGTTAAAAAAAAATGGCTAAAAAGCGTATACATGTTTAATCAATATGGCTTGATAAGATAATTAAAATGCGCATAAAAATGGCTTGATAAGATTTTATTATTTCATAGATAATTAATTAAACATTACTCCGTATTATATGACTAAAGACAAAATAACTCAATATAAAATATTTATAAAATGATTCTAGTTAAAATGATAGATTTTGTAACCACCTAAGATATGATGTTGAATATTTATATTAAAAATTAAATTTAATCTTCAACTAAAATAGACACGTATGATGAAACGTTGATAAATAGATGTGGTTATCGTTTAACATAGCTTAAATTGATTGGACATTCATTAATTGACGTGTCAAATAAACCCGGTCAGAATGCACCAGAAAAAGACACGTAAGTGAATTGCGTCAGAGCCCGCCACATAGGATTTCAACGCCTCTGTTTTATTATTATATATTGATGATTGATTGATATTGATGATTGATATTGATATTGATTGATATTGATTGATATTGATATTGATATTGATATATTGATATATTGATTTAAAAAAAAATCAACTTAGACAAGATAATATATGTATGGGCTTATCGTTGACCAAAAAAATATATGTATGGGCTTATTGGGCCTCAACCCGCGTGTCCAACCCATACTTTTATCAACCCACCCGGTGCTTTTTTTTCCGGACCTCTAAAAATTTATCTTTTTTTTTTGGATAGAAAACCCCTAAAAATATCATTTAATATCTTCGATGGCGGATAAGACAAATCCGAAAAGAAGGGAAAAGCGGAAAACAGAGTAGGGAGAGGGAGGAGGAAGAGGAGGAGATGGAGGCTCAAATTTGAAACGGGAAACTCGGGGCTTTTGCAGTTTTCGCCGGCGGGAATCATCTTCCATGGCTGAATTCGAGTGTGGGAAGCTATTTGTAGGAGGAGTTTCATGGGATACCACCGAAGCTACCCTCACCGAACACTTTCGCCGTTACGGCGAGGTTTCGTCCTCCGCCATAGCCATAGATCGTTCTACTGGAAACCCTAGGGGTTTTGCTTTCGTCACTTTCTCCGATCCATCCTCGGCTGACAAAGCCCTCAACGATCTCCATGAAATTTCAGGCAGGCCGGTTAGTTTTTCTAAAACCCTAACCCTCAGTGTTCCCTTTTAATTCGCTTTCTTCGTCTTCTTATCTCCGAGATTCATTGTATAGGTAGAAGTAAAAAAGGCAAAACCAAGAGGTGAGCAACCAAATTATCACCAGAGCTACAGAAAGACTATCAGTAGTAGTACTAGTTCCGAATTTGACAGGCAGTTTAGTAGTAAGAAGATTTTTGTAGGAGGTTTATCTGCTGATCTAACTGAGGAGGAGTTCAAGAACTACTTCAAGAAGTTTGGTAGGATTACTGATGTGGTTGTGATGTATGATAATGTGACTAATAGGCCTAGAGGATTTGGTTTCATAACATTCGACTCTGAAGATGTTGTTGATAACATTATGAGGAACAGCTTTCATGAATTAGGTGGGAAGTATGTGGAGGTGAAGAGGGCGATCCCGAGAGAGGCGAGTAGGAATGCGAGTAATGGTCAGAACTTTGGTCCCGATGTTGAAAGGGCTTCTCCGTGCGGTGGTTATTGGCCTGACAGTGTCAATGCTCATTCTGGCTTTTATCCGGGCAATGGCTGTTTGCCTGCGTATGGCTATGGTGGAGTTTATGGTGCTGGATACCAGATGGCTTGGCCCGGGCATGGCTCTGTTGGCTACGGGATGCCTGTGGTTCCTGCTAGTGGTCACTGGAATGGCTCAGGAATGGTTAACTATGGTCATCTGCCCTATGTTCCACCTTCTGTTTATAACATGAACCTCGTCTCTGGTGCTGGCTCGTTCGGTGCATATAATGGCTTTGACAATAGTGTGGGGATCTTGAAATCGGTTCCTAATGGTGTGAGTAACCACCAAGTGCAAGATAACAGGTCTACGCGGGCAACTGAGGGCTTGAGGTCTAATTGCAACGGATCCTTTACTCCAAAGACGAGGCAGGGTGTTATCAATAACACGAGGACCCAGAGACAAAGATCATTTGACAGGAAGCAGAAGCCGCTCGTATCAGGAAACAGAAGCTGACTATTCTGCTGCGCTTGATTCTTGATGTGGAACTCGCTCAGACGGAGTTCCATCCATTGTAAAAAGTCTCTGTTTATGTTAGCTATCCCTCTCTCGCTCACTCACTTCCTTTAATCCCACTCCCCTCCTTTATGTTAGACTTTATACAATGGGGTTTTTATGTCATTAATTTGAATAATTTTTCAGTTGTTTGGATGCTTTATGTCTAGATGTTTATAAATGTCGAAAATGTTGTGGGAATGTGGGATCTCCCTGGCTGTTAATGTGATGCAACAGGTACGAGTTTTTTTTAAGTCTGAACAAGATTCTTTGTTGTTGCCACTGATGCATATAATAAACATGAAGTATCTGCTAGTTCTTGTTCCCCTTCTGGTTTTCGTTTTCGCTCACAGTAGCACTTGCTGTTACACTAGCGTCACAAACAGAAGCATCAGCATGTCATATCAAGGCACCGAAAAATCAATCTCTTATCTCAATTGCTGGTTATGCATAATGTTTCCTAATGCGAAAACTTGGATGTGTGGTTTTAGATCGCCCAAAGAATTCCAATTTCAAACTACCACATCCACACCAAACAAATTCAAAATTTGATGGAAAATTAGTTTCAAAAAGGAAAATTTTGAACCAGAAACTTCATTTGAATTTGAGAGGGAGATCAATGTCGCAGCTGGGCACCACAAAAAAATGGAGCCCAAAAGGAAGAGAGGACAAATTTGGAAAATAAAAATAAATCCCAAAAATAAAGGGGGAAAATTTGGGAGAATTCAAAGTCTTCGTTCCATTCCATCCACGTGAAATTGCAGGGATAGGGCCGCCATCCACAACCATATCCATATCTTCGAATCGAATTGGTAGTCGGGAGTGAGGAAATCTGAAAGCGCCATCGCCGAAATGTTGGTTCTTGGCCAAGCAGCTTCCACCGCCGGCGGAGCTCTGTCATCCACCACTCCCATCGCCACCTCGGCCGCCACCGCTGCCGCTAGATGCCGTTGTTCTTCTACTTCTGTCTCGTCTTCCAAACTGATTCATCCCAAGGCCACTCTTTTTTCCAAACGCAAAACCAATTTCAGTTCCGCTAACCCTAGGAGACTCCATCAGCTTCCTCTCGCATCCGCTAAGTTGAATGACGGGGTTGATTCTCCTTCCTCGTCTACTGCTACCGCCGAGCCTGTCGCCGACGACCTGTCTGTGATGGTGGGCGGGGATAGTGTTCCTTTGGAAGGTGTGATTCAATTCGAGAAGTCCAAATCGTCGTTCCCTTTGGAGAAATGGGGGTAAATTTTAAGATTACTTCTGGTTCTATTTTCAGTTAATTGGATTTCCTTTTCATCGTTCGTGAATCGTGGATTTATTCTGAATGAATTTGTTCGTTGTTTGATGTAGGCGCATAGCACTGTTGTCTGGTGGTGATGTGTTGGCGTTGGTTTTGTTCTCTGCGGTTGGAAGATTCAGCCATGGATTCTCAGTTTTCGACATCGAGACACTGAGAACAGCGGACCCTTTCATTGCTGGTAGGGTTTTTTTTTTTTATCTTACATGGGTACGGAAGTTTTAAATTGATGTGTTATGGATATGATACCTCTTTTCTGAGTGTGCCTAAAGTTGTCTTTGTTCATGTTTACTGTTAGGTTGGTTCCTGGGTGCATATTTTCTTGGGGGTTATGATGAGGATGGTCGAGGAATGAATGGTACGTCGAAGGCTGTTGCTGCTGCTGCTAAATCATGGGTTGGTGGTATACTTGTAAGTCGAGCTCTGTGTATGTCGTGGTTTCAGATGTTTGTTGATGCCAGAGGGCTTTGAGAATCAATAGTTTCTTATATATGAACTGATTTTTGATGGTTCCTTTTTGGGAATACCATAGTTGTTCTGCTTGGGATATCTGGCGTCCATGATCCGTCAGTAATCAGTTGATCATACTATGCTTACTTTGTTCAAATTTTCTAGATATAGAAGTGAGTGAAAGTCTACATATGACAAGAACTACCTCTAGAGTTTTAAGAGTTGGAATGGCAATTTACTTATCTGGTATTTTTACCATGATTAACGTTTTTTCTCATGATTCAAGACATGAATTGCTAGGTGTTTATGTTCGCAGCTTTTCATATCTAATATATAGTTACAACTTATCGTTGGCATCATATACTCTTGTTACCTAGACCATTCCTATTGATAATTCAGGCATCGGTGATGTCTTTAGTTTGGTGCTTGTTAGTTTATATGTGCAGTAGTTTTTGCTGAACTCTTATTGTTGTTCCTTTAACAGATTGGATTGGGTATAAGATCAATAACCCTTGGCCACCTTCCACCACTCAACTTCAGTTTAGTGACTTTGGGTAGCACTGCAGTGCTACTTATAGGTTGGAGAACTCTCCTCTTCAACATAATCTCTAGCAATAAGGGCCATAAAGATGACATATACAAGAAGGGAAGCCCATTTGAACTGTTTGAGGTATGGGAGCTTATGTCCTTCAGATGCCATGAAGTACCTCACTATTTTTTAATTACAGCCAGCTGAATATCAGTTCACACTTGAAAAGTTTGATTAGTAATTTACTTTTCCTGAAAGATGACGTCTTCGAAAATGATCTCTCTCTAAGAAAACCATATATTACACTTTATAAATTTTTGGGATACATTTTTCCATTTAATTGGGTGCTTGCCTTGGCTTTATCAATTAATTCTAAGTCATTTTATATCTCCTTAACAAAGTAGTAGAACTGATGGTGGCGTCCTTGTAAAGTAAAGTACTAGTATTATCTTAGCAGATTTTCAGTTGAATTTCAACTCTTCTATGATATTTACATTGGTGATAGAATAGTTCAAGTCAATTTTTGTGTTTCAGGATATAGGATGTCTTCATCTTCGTTTTTTTATTTGGTGCTTGTCATTGCATATGATTTTCTGTTATCTTGATGGGAAGATGTTGGTTACTTTGCTGCAGTTGCTTACATCATTGGTACGTAGGTGGTGAAAAGGGTCCTCGGCGACCAAAGCTAAAAACTGTAATATCCCTTGACTCAGTTTTGATACAATTGCCAAATCTAAATCCTAATTGTATCCAGTGCTTACAAGCAAGTGTAGCAAATTTAAATCTAGTCTTCATATGTATGGGTGGATCATAGTTGATAAAGCATGTCCATAATATCATCTTGCATTTGGCTTCTGCAAGTTTTGTTCTCCAAATTATCTCCCTTTCTTTAGCACATGTGCGAATCAACTCTGTCTCAAGTTCTGCAACTTATAACGTTAAGAAAACATCATATCTCTCAAACCAAACAATTCAATCCCATCCAAAGAAGGCAATAATGACAGCTGAAGACAGCTCCACTTGATTCAGCCCCATAGAATTTGTTTGTAATAAAAGGTGGCGGATTGGCATTGGAACTCTTAACATCTTTGTAACCCTTTTTTTTACTTGTTTTGATTTCCTATATACTGCATACCTTTTCCTCAGTGAATGTTGAAGACACCTTCCTTTTTTCTTTGTTCACACTCCACTATTTATAATTTTATACTTTCACAGAGTTTTAGATCCAGTACTGCCCTTTCAAAATTGGTAAATTCAAATACATTTATCCCTAATTTTGCCAGACCGATTCAAATTTTACGTTCTTGTTAGTGAACTGATTTAGCGGGATACACTAGGTTGTTGTTGTTGTTGTTGTTGTTGTTTTGTTAGTGAACTGATTGATTTGAGAGCTTCGGACCTTGGGATTGCAAGCTTAGAATGATTAGCAAATAGTTATGCATAATGAATCCCGCTTTCTCAGACGAGTTTCTTCTTCCATATCATGCACAACTTACTATTAATGTTCTAGTGATATTATTTGGTCGCTGTCTTTCTTTACAATATATGGCTTCCAAGTCACCTGGAGGCGCCATGCTTAATCTTTGTTGCAATGGCATAATTATTTTTAATTTGTTGTTGTTGCTGTTGCATAAAGTCTCAACTCTCAACATAACGAGGCTCTGTACTTATTCTTTCCCATATATGTCCATTCCTTTCCCTTCACTTATTGTCTATTTTTTGGACTGGATGCAATATTTTTCTTCTTGGAAACTATTACAGTACTTTTAATTTGTTATTTAGGGACCAGGTGCAAAATATGATGATATTTGAAGAAGTCTTAATAAGTGATTTTTTTAATCATGATAATTGATCACTGTAAAAACATAACTTTCCAACAGCACTCCATCCACCCCATTGATCCAGTAGTTAGTAAGATTCTTTAAAAAAATTATGAATCAACATAGCTTGTTTTATGTTTGTAACTATACCATGGTACAGTATATTGGTATGTGAATGGAAGGGTCAAACTCTCCAGTTACCAAGTCATGACAGATGGGTCCAATTCAACTTGGTGTGTTATCCATTTTTTGGTTATGTCCAAGTCAGTAGTACATCATAGAACTGTCATATCCTCTTCTGTACTATCTGGGTTTTCTGAATTCAAAAGAGCTTAGGTGGATTAAGACTTTCCCTCTTCATGAAACTAAACAGATAACATAAAACATAACACAAATAAAGAAAGTAGAGAGAGTGGGAGATTGGGAAGAAGCAGCTTTGGCTTTAGGTCGGCTTGTAGCATTTGCAGCCAGTCTCTGGTTGTACGGCCGCTGCTGCTTTGACAAAGCTTCTACAAATAGCCGTTGAAGGCTTTTGTATTCTAGCCTTTGAATTGTATGGACTCCTTACTTTTTATGTGCTATTAGAGGTGCCAATCGGGTCACTCGGATCGGGTCAATATTAGGCTAAGATTGAATTTTGTTCCGAGGTCGGGTTTGGATCAATTCGGGTTGATTCCTAAAATATCTGCTTGAGTTATTCCTTATTCTAAACCGATTTCGGAATCATACCAAAAGACCCAAATCAAAGAAAGATGGTAACCTATCAGTTGCCCTCTTTTAAGTGATTTTCTCCTTGCTCTCCAACAGGCTATGCCCTTTAGATATCAGCCTGCAAACGATGTACTGTTTGGTTATCAGTGATTCACCACTCACCGAAAAGATTAGTGTGTTATTTTCGGATCCTTATCGTTTGATTTTGAAGCTTCAGCAGCCATTTTGACATCATTTCTCAGACACAACTAGCAACTTATCATGAACAAGTTGTAAATTGTAACAGATAAGCTGAGCCAAACATGGTTTCCTTTGGATTTTTAGCATATTTATTGAAGTCATTGTCAAGTAAATTGGCCTATGTTGACAACTTTGGATCTTGCAGGCACCACAAATGCAATAAAAACGAGTACAGTTTAGTTGGTTAGAGTCCATTGAGATCACTCTGTGTGAATTGTGATATACCTGTTTCCATTTAATAGTAGTCAGGGAGTGGTAAATTGGTAATGTGCTTTTGGATAGAGGGATTAACTGTTGTTGAAGATCTGTCACTTGAGGTAAAAAAAAGTTGGCTCAAAGCTTATTTACTTTTGACTTGTGGGTAATGCCCATTGGATTTTCAAGTGTTGTTGCTTTTGAATTGCCCTTAGTTTGTTCTTTGAACAGGTTAGGTTGAGAAACCCAACAGGTTTTACCATTTAAAGAAGGTTTTTTTATCATTCCTTTGCTCCCAAGGGTTTGATAGAGAAAGAACCCAGAAACATGAAACAAACCATGTTTTGCAGGGTGGAAATTAAAGCTTGGATTGAGATGTTTGAGAGAGGCAAGTTGAAGGACACTTTGAATTTGTTGACTGTTGAGATTTTGATTCAAACCCATCAACCCCATCCACCAATTTACTTTACCAAATTGGATCAGAGTTTTTACAGTGACTTTAACTCCCACTACTTCCCTTTTCCCCTCTTTTGTAGGGTAAATTTTTTGATCTCCTAGCCAATTACTCTTTCAATGTTACTAATTGAAATTGACCTACAGTTAACTAACTAAACCCTAGAACTCAAATAGTTTAGTTACAAATCCAGGTGGCTTGTTAGCAGCAAACAAAGGTTACTGATATTGGAATCCTTCATAGGTAGAGAAACAAGTGATATATAACAAGTGCAAACATTACAAACAGTGTAATGATGTATAAAATCATATGGGTTTAGGGAATCAAGGGGGCATGATAGATATTTGACAGGACAAATGGGTGTGGTGAGATGGTGACCTAACATGAATGCAAAACCTTGCAGTTGTGTGACAGTAAGAGTGGGGTAAAAGACAGTTTGGGGGGAGAGGGAGAGTTGAATGCACTCACTCATCTTGCAAAATCAGTTTGCTATAATGTCTTCTTCCTCTTGCATTTTGCAGCTTGTTGATTAAAAACTCAGTTCCTCAACACATTTTTTGTACAATTTGCTTGCCCCTCAATTCGCCGCAACATGTTATAAGCAATCAGTGCATCGCGACCTTACAAAACACGCGATGAAATCAAACAAGCTTCCGAAAAGTCCATGCCCGAGACGCGGAGTGCCACATAAACTTCCATCAGATAAGATGAAAGTTTATATGATGGGGTCTGTGCTTCTGCATCAGCTAAGCTTAGGCATTGGGAGAAAGTCACTGGTGCTTCCATTTTTTGGACTCTATATTTGTTTTGTTATTTGGAAAAAGTTTGATCTTTGTATATTTGTTTTGTTTTTGTATATGTTAATAGATTTTATCTTGTCTTTTTCTCATCTCACATGATTTCTATTACCCCTTTCACTTGGGTCAGGCTTAGATGGCCTCTCTTGAAATCCGATCTCATCGAGCTTAGTCGCTTTACATCTTGATATTAAATTTAACACCACAACCACTGCTCCAACTTATAATTGATACTGTAAATTTTCTCCCAACAACAAAATTTCAACCAAAGGCACATTATTTCAAGGATTTGTACTTTGTGTATGACAACAGGCAAATGAGTATAGAATCATTAAAGATAATGTAAAGGTTTGTTTTTGCATATCTGCAACTTTGAAAATGTGTTACACTCAGTGTTTAACAGTAGTGACAGTGGATTATTAACAAGCATTTAATTTAAGCAAGTTTAGCTTTTGACTTTATGAAACTCTCTGTCATAATTTATACCGGCAAGGAAACCATATAACAAGGAGGAACAAGAAACAAAAGTCAGTGTAAAAACTATTGCACAACATTCCCACCCTGTAAACCATGGAAAACCAGATCATTCAATGTGACTCAGATCATAAATGGAGGCATAGTAAATTTATCTGACAGTTGGAATTTTGGGGCTGCAACTGAACCAACCAAAGCCTCTTAATTTTGAGTCACAGTGAAGAGGGTAAATATTTCAACTGTGTAGATAACTGAATTATTTATGAGATGAAAAATTGATGGGTTTTAATTGAAAGGTTTCTATCAGTTCTCTTTCAATTTTCATCCTAATGTAATCCTGAGCATGGTAGGATCTGGGAGGTCTGGATGTACGCATCATTAATTCCCAAACCGAGTGCCCGAGGAAAACATAAATTCAATTTGCCTGTCCTTTTAGCCCCACTTCTACTAGGCATTAGCTGATGGGATATGAAAACAACTCATAATTCTGATAGGAAGTTGATGTGAATCAACATGGGGCCTTGAGTTTGCACCATTTCCAGTCCTTTTTTGGTCTTATAAAAAAGGTAGTACTCTCTATTTTTTTTTTATCTTTTCAAATAATAATAATAATAATAATACTCCATAATACATGCATATGATAGATAGTTTTATCATCTTTAAAAAAACGGACTTGAATAGTAAATGTCATATTTTTTTAAGCGAAAATGATGATGATGATGATGATGATGATGGCCACACAATCATATGCATATGATAGATAAGTTTTGTTGGTAGAATTTCCCTCCATAAAACTTCAAACTCAGTATCAAAGTCTAACACTAAATCAATATATCATCATTAGCCTTGGAAAACCTGTCTCTCCCACTCTCAATTTCATGCAATATATTGCATGCAAAACCCCACCAAGGCATCATCTTCAAATATATATATCTATGTATATATATACACTTAATTTTAATTGGAGTATATAATACCAGTAATAGTTTATCCATATATGTATTTCCTGTATGAAACTACTGTAATTATGATTGATCAAGCACAATGGAAGACTATCTGACTATGTAATCTCAATTACTGCAATAATTTGTAGCTAGTTTTTGTAGGGCTGTATATTGTTTTATTATAAGTGGTGGCTATGATGCTAACTACTCAGATGATCTACATCTACATATGGTAATTTAATGGATGCAGAGATGAGAGTGAAGTTTGTAGATGGCCAGAGACTGTAGGAATTGGAAGGGACTGGATGGGGAAATAGATGTCTCCCTGTCAAATCTATTACAGCTGCACCTCTGTACCTTGGAGATAGAGATAGAGAAATATACTGTATACAGTATATTATACTAATACGGAGTACTTTTATTATTATTACGAATGTGCGTCAGGAGTCTTGTGTGACAGAAAAGTTCCACTCAAGCTTAAGGGTAAGTTCTACAGAGTGGTGGTGAGACCGGCTTTATTATATGGGGCAGAGTGTTGGGCGACAACAAAGGCACAGGAAAAGAAACTCGCGGTGGCTGAGATGAGGATGCTAAGGTGGATGTGTGGTTTGTCCTTGCGCGACAGAATCAGAAACGAGACTATCCGAGATAGGATGGGAGTGACTAGTATTCAGGCTAAGCTACGAGAATCGAGACTACGATGGTATGGACATGTGCAGAGGAGAGATCCAAGTGCGCCGGTGCGAAGATGTGACAACTTGGCTATCGAAGACATTCGTCGGGGCAGAGGGCGTCCAAAGAAGAGTTGGGGTGAAATGATTAGACACGACCTGACCGCGCTGGGACTTAATGAGGAGATGACACGCGATAGGATGCAGTGGAAGAGTGCTATTCGGGTTGACGAACACTAGTCAGGTGCAGCGTTTATCGCATCATATCTCCCTTCACTTCTAGCACAACTTTCTTATGCGTATTCTTCCCATCTTCTCATCGTTTTCTTTCTTTTATTTTTTGATTTACGGTTTGTTGGAGGCGTGTTATCATATTTCCTTATTGTCTGGTTATTTGGGTCACCAGGAAACACCCTCTCGACCTAGTCGGGGCAAGGGTGCGTACAATTCGAACCCCCCAGACCCTGCTCTAAGCGGGACATACTGGGCTTGTTGTTGTTGTTGTTGTTATCGAGCGGTCGAAAAGATTAAGTATGATATATGCAATATGTATTAATATCAGCTTTTGTATAAATTTTTTAAAAATGATTTCATACAACACTTATTATTAAAACTATTCAAAAAAATTAATTAACAAAGTTAATATTTTATTTAGTTTGTACCTTAAAAAATGGAATTTTTTTTTCTAAATATTCACTAAAAATTAAAAAATTACAAAAATATTCACACTTTCAAACTATTTACGAAAATATTCATTTTTGTCAGATCGAACAGAAAAACGCGGTCTCAGACCGCGTTTTATTCGAAAAGTAAAAAATCTGAAATTGGGTGAAAGGGGTAAAAAAAGCTAACAAAAGAGACGCGGCCTCAGGCCGCGTCTCTTGTTTTTTTTTTTTTTATGAAAAATTGAAACGAGAAGGGCCGGACTCCCCGGGAGGCGGAGGAGAGGGAAGGCCCGGACTGCCGGAGGGAGGCGGAGGAGAGAGGGAGGGGCGGAGGGAGGGAGAGGAAAGGGCCGGAAGGAGGCGGAAGGAGAGAGAGGAAAGGGCCGGAGGAGAGAGCCGAGAGGAAGGGGCGGAGGCGGAGGAGAGAGGAGGTCGAGCGGGTGAGGGTCGGAGAGGGCACTGGGACTGGGAGGAGGAAGACGCGGCAGCGCCTGGATCCGAACGGCGCAGACGAGCGGCGCCTAGATCCGAATCGACGCAGACGAGCGGGGATTGGGATTTGATGTTGCGAGGGGGCTTCGACGAGCGGCGCAACTGCAGGCGAGTGGCGCAGACGAGCCCCTCTCTCCCTCAGGTCTCCGTCGAGCGGCGCAGACGAGCGTCACGAGCCCCTCCTCCCTCAGATCTCCGTCGAGCGGCGTCTTCCTCCTCCCAGTCCCAGTGCCCTCTCCGACCCTCACCCGCTCGACCTCCTCTCTCCTCCGCCTCCGCCCCTTCCTCTCAGCTCTCTCCTCCGGCCCTTTCCTCTCCCTCCCTCCGCCCCTCCCTCTCTCCTCCGCCTCCCTCCGGCAGTCCGGCCCTTCCCTCTCTCCGGCAGTCAGGCCGCGTCTCTTTTGTTAGCTTTTTTTACCCCTTTCACCCAATTTCAGATTTTTTACTTTCCGAATAAAACGCGACCTGAGACCGCGTTTTTCTGTTCGATCTGACAAAAATGAATATTTTCGTAAATAGTTTGAAAGTGTGAATATTTTTGTAATTTTTTAATTTTTAGTGAATATTTAGAAAAAAAATTCTAAAAAATGTATGTAAAAAGTAAAACTGAGATGATTAATTTAAAATGTATTCCAAGGGGGTTTTGCAAGGGTTTAAGATTTTTCTTGGTGGAAATATAAAACTACTCCGTATCATTTATGGTATAATGGGAGTTGGAGAAAATGGTAAACAAGTGGTCTTCCTCAAGCCAAAAAAAAAAAGGCCACAGATCCCTATGGAATGGCAGGGGGTGCTCCCCAGCAATGCTTTCTTTGCCATTTCATTCTCTTTGTTTACTTTAAATCCCCTCACTCCCTTTGCATATCCACCTCTTTTTTTATTTATATATAGTGAGAGAGCTACCCAACAAAAACCCAAGTAGTATTTCTAGGATCAGGACAAACCAAATCCAAAACCCAAAACCCAAAAACATTTTGACATGATTAGTTTATTTACTCCCTTTATTAGAAGATTGTTCTAGCTAGATAAACCAAGTAGAGAGCTACAAAAGAAGTGGAAAGTAAAAAAAGATGAAGTCCATGAATGACACTAGCAATGGCAGTAACAGTAACAGTAGTAACTGGTTAGGTTTCTCTCTTTCACCCCATATGAATATGGGAGTTGCTGATGCATCTTCTACACCTGACCCTCATCATCATCATCATCAACAACACCAAGGCCAATCATCAACTGTTCCCACAAGCTTCTTGCTTGCTCCTCAACAGCTCAGCACCTCCACTGGCCTCTTCTTCCATGGTGGTGAGGCCTCATCTGGGTTTCCTCTCACTGACTGCCACTTCACTTCAATGCCCATCAAGTCTGATGGCTCCCTTTGCATCATGGAAGCTCTGTCAACATCCCAACCTCAAGGTTTTCTCCTCTCCCTTTCAAAGTTTCAATCTTTATTAGTTTCTTGAACATAATTAAAGTGTTTGTGTTTTCAAGGTGTGATGACACTTGCTAATTCCTCTCCCAAGCTTGAGAATTTCTTGGGTGGGGCCACCTTGGGAGCCCATAGCCAACACCAGTATGAGAGGGAAGCAATGGCTCTCAGCTTAGACAGCATTTACTACCAACAAAATGGACACCAAGAAGAGGCCAACAGGCAACAATCTCTTGATCTACTTCAACAACAACAACAGCATGCCTACATTTACTCCAATGGGGGCCTTATCCAAGGATCAATGGCTGGAGGAGAGGAACTTTGCAGTGCCCAGATGTCTCAAATGCCTAACTGGGCTCAAAGGAGCTATTCATCAACCCACCAAGCCATGGAACAACATATGGGTAATATATGCTAACTGGTTACTGATCTATATATGGCCATTTAGAGTCTATGGGAATGAAGCTTATGTATATGTTATCTGCTACAGCTCAGGTTTCACCAACTGGGGCTGATTGCTTGGCAATGGAAACCAAGAAAAGAGGGCCAGGGAAAGTGATTCAGAAGCCAACTGTTCATAGGAAGTCCATTGACACATTTGGCCAAAGAACTTCACAGTATAGAGGAGTCACCAAGTAAGCAATTACTTGATACTCTTTTTACATTTCTTGCTGATATTTGAACTGACACTTTAATTGGTTTTGGATGTTTTTTTTGGTTATGAATCAGGCACAGATGGACTGGTAGATATGAAGCTCATCTCTGGGATAACAGCTGCAAGAAAGAAGGCCAAACTAGGAAAGGCAGGCAAGGTTAGTCCTTTGGAATCCAATTTTGGGTATGTTGATTTTTTCCCCCCTCCTTCTAACTTCAACTCTCTCATGCCCCTTTTTTCTTTTGTTCACATGTACTGGGATGATGCCACAGTTTATCTGGGTAAGTAAAGCATTTTCTGCTACCTGTACTAGTAGTTTTTGATGGTGTTTTCATATGAAAATCCTGATTTTGATGGTTCTTCATTAATCTTTAGGTGGATATGATATGGAGGAGAAAGCTGCAAGGTCTTATGATCTTGCTGCACTGAAATACTGGGGCCCATCCACTCACATAAACTTCCCAGTAAATCCCATCTTTAAAACCTCATCTGATTTTGTTCCTTTAGATATCCTCATGAGTTAGTTTTTTACCTGACTTTCCAGTTGGAGAATTACAAAGGTGAGCTTGAACATATGAAGAACATGACCCGCCAAGAGTTTATTGCTCACTTGAGAAGGTAAAATGTATTTATACTCCCATCCATCTTCCTCATGAACATAACAAATTCTTCATCTTTACAGGAAGAGCAGTGGATTCTCTAGGGGTGCTTCAATGTACAGAGGAGTTACAAGGTTATCATCTTGGGGCTTGTTCTTCAAATGCATAAATCAATGTGATTATTTCTAATTTATGTGTTTGAAATTGTGCAGACACCATCAGCATGGAAGGTGGCAAGCCAGGATAGGAAGGGTAGCTGGGAACAAAGACCTCTATCTTGGCACATTCAGTGAGTTTTTATCATCCTTTGATTCCTTTCACAAAGTTTTAGCCTTTATCTATCGGTGCAAATAAATGTCGTATAAGCGATCAACCCATGGCTCTAACCCCTTCCTAAAGGACTAGGTGGTATGGTTTGACGCAATGCGCTGATTGCTGATAGGGAGGTTTCACCAATGTTTCCTCTTTTGTGTTGTTCTTTGATCCACTTTGGTGCTATCTTGAATATGCAATGTGCACCTTTTTATAAGGCTGACAAACAGCACTTTGATAGATCAACCAAAAGTTGAAACCAATCAGAAAAAAAAAAGGGGAATGAGTATTTAGTAATCTTGGACTAATCTGAAATTAACTTAAACAACAAAAACAGGCACCCAAGAGGAGGCAGCTGAAGCCTATGACATTGCAGCAATCAAGTTCCGCGGAACCAATGCAGTGACGAACTTTGACATAACGCGGTATGATGTGGAGAAAATCATGTCTAGCAGCACCCTTTTAGCCGGGGAGCAAGCGAAGAGGATCAAGGCATTGGATCTGAGCACACAAACCATTGATCACAGCTCTTCATCTCAGCTGATCAATGGGAATTGTGATTGGAAAATGGTGCCATATGATCACTTCCCATCACAAGCAGCAACTAACAACAACTATGTTGGGAGCTATCAAGGACCGAACTTCTCGGTGGCCCTGCAGGATCTGATTGGGATCAACTCGTCAAGCTCAGAGTCATCATCGTGCAAGATGGGCTCGGTTCAGGTCTCGAATACGTCCTCCATTGTGACCAGCTTGGGCAGCTCAAGGGAGGGTAGCCCAGCTGACAAGAGTGGCTCTCCTCCTAACACTATGTTGTTTCCAAAGGCACCAACAGTCTCATGGATCTCACCTGCAACTGCTGTCCCAATGGCTAACTTGCCAGTTTTTGCTGCATGGACTGATGCCTAGCTATAGCTTATTAGCTGATTGGAAAAAAAAAAAGGGCAAAGAAATTAGTGTGGTGGGGTTCAAGTAAGGATATGGGTGAAAACTTTGGTATGTGGTAGTGGCAACTTTTGAAGGGTTTAGTGGAAGAAAGTAAGAGAGGTGGGAACTTGGAAGGTTAAATCAAAAGACAATAGTAGGGCCAGATTTTTTTTTTAAGTGTCTGTATGGCATTGTGTTTGGGGAGATTTTGTCAAAAACTAAACCTTTTTGGGGTAAGGAATTAGAGAAGCTACTAATGGTTAAATTTGGTGTTAATGGAAATGGGTTAGGCCAGGCCTAGCTTTGATTACTATTGAAATCTCTCAACTTGTCTAGATCTTGTGTGTGTTTTTTCGATTGAGTAAGAATTCAAGTTTGACAGGAAACTTAATGGGATAAACGGTCAAACATACAACAGGAAAAAGGCGTAAACAAACATGCAATATACACTTGACAACATGACGAAGTCAGAGTAAGCGGGCCTAAAACTAAGCTGGGGACGTAGATTAAAAATGAAGTCAAGCTAGATCCATGTGTTTTGTGAACTTAGGTAAATTTTTTGGTTGATATACAACATTTTCATCCATGGTAGTGCAAAGGTAAAAATGCATGGGATGATTGTGGGTTTTGTGTAAGTTTGACCAACCCAATGAATTTTTTCATTATTGTTGTAGTATTGCTCAAGCATGCAAAATGCAATGCATAATTGAAATGCCCACTTTTTTTGCATCTTATCTCTGATTTCTTCAAAGGTATTAGAGCTAATTGAGTGTGAAAATCATACTCTCATTTACCATCTAAAAATTATTTTCATTTTTTTTATAATGGAAAGATATTATAATGATTGTGTTGTATAGTTCAGTCTATACTATCACTAAAGATTATTTTTTTGATCCAATTAAATAAAAATTACTATAATTCTATATTTATGTCAAGGTTAATTAGTGTTGTGGTTAAAGTATTTTTGATTATTGTGGTTGAACTATCAACTCAGTCTTCAATTTGTTCTTCATATTTCTAAGTTCATAGCTTTCACAATTGGTTCATCGATGTTACCGACTAAAAAAAAACCTATTCAGGAAGCCCGTCTAATTCTCCGTAAGTGATCAATTGAAACCTCTAATTGTTTCTTTTTCATTTGCCATATTGGATATGAGTTTTACAATAAGGAAGTTAAGCATTAACTCTCCTCTTGACAAACAAAAATTTTGCAGCTAGTTAGACAAAAATATTATATATATACTCCTATATTCACACTTATTATTTAAATTAATATTTCAATTTTCTAGTGAATTTCCCTTTATTTCTCCAACTTTTCAGCAGAAAAGGGCTAAAGTGGGAAGATAGATTCTTGTGATAAAGGGCTTTAATAAGTTAGGTTTACATTCTTGGAATTTAATGGGTAATAATTAGTTTGGACCCAGTTTGTCTCCTCTATTTCATGATCACCTTATTAGGGCTTCAACCTCTTTTCAGATGCTACTCTACTCATCTCTAATCATCCCACTCAATTGACCATAACAATATTAAGTTACTAGTTAAAACTATTATTCCATATCTTAATAAATTCTAATTAAGGAAAACAAAAATTAATCAGTCAGTATATATTTAGATTTTCTAAACTCTACTATGATGAAGCTTTCGGTTTTATTGATTAGTTTTCTCAATAAAGCACAAACATGTTGTAGCTATAGTACACCACACCATCACATACATGATCGATAACCAGACACCGATCAAGGCCAAAGCCCTGGCGTTAAGACTATTCAAGCACTTCAGTTGGGTATAAACAAAATACAGATTGAGAGGGACTATGAGTATCATCGACCATCTCAAAACAAATAACTAATGCCATTGAGAAATTTAAATGACTATGTCAAGCATCAAAATCCTCTTGTCGAGAGTAAGAAATAAGTCTTTCTCTCATGTACCCCTTGATGTTAATAGAATGTCTGATAAGGTTATACACATTTACCACTCCACCAGAGGTCTCAACACTTACAAGTTACAATAATTCAGGTTTTCGGGACCTCGTCCGTAAGGATGCTATCGGGTAGGGTCATATATACCACCCGAAATCTTACCAAATAAAAAAAAAAAACTATATCGTCATGCATTAATCATTAAAAATATATTTCTCTTTTGAGAAGATACTCATTCCATTGGAAAATATAGATCGTTTAATTTTTTAACACGTTTTTTTTTAAACTAGCAATTCTACTATAAAATATAAACTTTTTAAAAATAATTTCATATTGTTACCAATAGTAAATATATTTTAAAAAATCAATATTTTAATAAAAATTAGCCTTTTGAAAAATATATGTCAAAAACTAAAATTTTTAGCTTAATTTAACCATGGTCTTTGATCATTAATTCCTTTAGTATTAAAATGATTGATTAACAGCTTAACACCATAGTTCCAAGTGGGAAGTGATGGTCCAAAAGTGGTTAGTCTCAAAATTACTTACTCCATAGTTCTTGATTGCAAGAGAGTACAGCAGTATCAGGGCTGTCATTCAATTAATTACTTTTGATGAACATATATATTCATATTTGTTTTAAGAAAAAGTATATCTAAATACATTATGTTAGGAAGAGAAATTAAAGAAGAAAGTAACAAGGAATCACATTATTGTTCAGTTCATAATAAAAATATTGTAACATTTACAGTATAAAGCTACAATATACTATGATTTGAAATTTTTAATCACTAAAACTGATGAACTGTGGGATCTGGAAGATCAGGATGAAAGTAATGGGTATTTAGAAAGGCAAAAAAAAAGAAGCACTCAAATGAATCACTTATGATTACACATCTCTTTCCTTTATTTCCTGCATCTATATTAATCTTTTTCTACATAAGATCTTGAATTCATGAATTTGGTTGTGATCTTTTAATAAAACAAGAAAATAAAAAGTGAAAATTTGAGAGAATATACCTTTTTCAATTTTGTTTTTGTTAACTATACCCTTTAATTTTTCTTTTTAGTAAATGTACCTTTTTGGGGTGGAATTTACCTATATATCTTTTTAGTAGAATTTTTTTTTATCTTTTCAAAAATTAATAAAAAAAAAGGTAAATAGATAATAATAAGTTTGTTTATATAATATAGATAAGATTTGTTGGATTTGGCCTTGAAATTCGATTCTTCCTGTTAGATATTCATCTTCAATAATCTAAGATATTTTGGTTCATTTAGGTTGATATGGTTTAATCACCGCCATTTTCTTACTTTGCTAATTGTAACCCTAGATTAGTACTCGTGTAACCTATTCATGTAATCTATTGAAACCTTAATTTTATTGAAACCTAATAGGGTGTTGATAGATAAACCGTAAATCCAAAGGTAAAAAATGCACGTCTTTAACGACGTGCAACCCTTCTGACTAATTAGCATTTTAAAAAAATTAATTAACCCCTTTTGGCCATACATGTCCTTAATTACCATATATATGTTAAAACATTAATTACAATTTTTAAATATAACCCCCGATTAGTGTAACCTTAGTTTGTATATTGTAGTCAATTTCTTGTAATCGTCCTTACTGATTTTAACTATAATTGTAATCAACACAACCAAATTCTTGTAACTAATTCATTGTAGGTGATTTGATTCTTGTAACTAATTACGTGTACCTAAATTATTGTAGTGAACGAATTCTTGTAACCATAATTGACGGTTGGACTTTAGTTACAAGAAATCGTCCACATGAATTAATTATTGTAACGAATGAATTAATTATTGTAACCACACATGTAGCAATTATAATTTTCTAAACTTATTGTAACTACAAAAATCGGTTAATCAAATTAGGGTTTACACCACGATAAAAAAAAATTGGCGAAGAGCATGAATTATTCTTGTACGTATTCGCTCATTCAGTAGAGATATGTGAGATAGACGTACATCTAGTGGGCATGACATGAGTGCCATTGTTGATGGTGTATAAACAACCCATTTTTGTTAAACGTGGCTTCACTATTCGATCTTAGAGGACGGTTCTATCAACAGTCAATCACACAAAGCCCAGAAAAAAATAACCAGGAATTAAAAACTATACGCTTATTCAGTATGTAGAATCGATATAGCAACTCGATCATGGTAGAAACTAAAAAACACAAAACTAACCTCGAATACCTTCGTAATATACGTAGTTGAAGGAAGCTATGTTATAGAATAGGAGCGTCAATTGATTGAAGGAGAGTTGGTGGAATGGAAAATATTTGTGTTACAATATATAGACGTACGTGATTGAAAGAAATTGTTAAAATATAGGCAAAATTGTCATTAGAGGAAAAAAAAATATAATTAACAAAATAAAAACTTAAAAGGTACATTTACCAAAACAAAAACTGAAAATAGTGCAGTTACCTAATTATCAATAAAAATTATAAACGTGATCAGTGAGGCGAAATTGGTGTTAAAGACTTTGAGATGGTCAAAAAGGAAGATCTACTATGTGGAAAATGTAAATGATTTTTTAGGAGGAAAAAGTAAAAATGGGAATTAGCAATAGAGAAAAGGCAAAACAGATGGAGATGGGTTACATCCCATCCCACAGCATTTATAACATAAAGTTGATTAATAAATACAAACACTTTTTAGATGATGTCCCTATAAACCCCACCGGTTTATATATTTACTGTTGATTTGATCATGGTCAAACCAAACTTGTGTAATTATGTGTGTTTGTCCCCATATAATTTATCTTTTGAAGGGCCAATCTCTTTGCTAGACAGAGGATTTTGGAGCTAATTTTATGCATTACTTGACAAGTGCTCTACATCGATAATATGAAACACTAAATATCAGAGATCGAGGTTGATATCCGATATCTGATATCTAGAAATCAATACCAAACGATCCCAAAGACAGTTATCAAACATCAATGCTTAGCAACAGATGCACCTTATTTGGGACATTGTATTTGTACATGGGTTATTTGGGCCCATTGTACATGGGCCATTTAAATAAAGAGCCGTTGGGCTTATTTGAGATACGACCCAATTATAAGTAATGGGCCACATTATTTGGTAGTGGTACGTGGAAAGATAGTATCTTACAAACTAGGAAATGTAATTTAGGACAATTCGAATTTCTATTATTGGGCTCATTTCTGATATAACTCCAACAATAAAGATAATAGACCAGATTGAAGGGAATATTGATGATTAACAGGGTAAGGTGCTCAAAAAAACCCAATACGACTGATACGAAATGATAATATGGTAAATGTCATTTGAAATGGTAAAATTGTTGCTTTACTGTAGCGAATCGAATCGTTGGTTGAAGGATTTTCGTGTTTGGCATCAAGTCTAGAGTTCGATTCCCTTTTTTTGACAAGAGTGTTCAAGTCTCGTGTTCAAAAAGAAAACCCTATATAATAAACGTGTCAGATACCCGATTATACAATCACATTATTAAGAGTGACATCTGATATTCTTTAGTTTGTCAGCCATTTAGAATTTGATTAAAGATGTCATGTTGTCATCTTTTGGGTTCTTTGAAAGGGTTTCAAATTGGTGTAATTTCACCAAAATCTGTTCATTTATTTTATTTAAAAAAAACGTGATCAGATGAGGGGACGGTGCATAAATATGGTTGACCAGGAAGCGCCCATCGAACCTCTGCAACTGCAATAAACCACTCACCATACATTAATATGGCTGCATCGAACCTCTGCAACTGCAAAAAACGTGATCAGATGAGGGGACGGTGCATAAATATCTTTTTCTTTGTTTTTTTTATTTTATTTATTTTTAATGCTTTTATAAGACCAGTGTATGAGTGAGATGATCTAAAAGCCCTTAAATGTGCAATGGGCCGTTGGATACAGTTTGGTAGCAAGTGTTTGGGTATGTGATGATCTGAGCCCTAAATAACCGAATTGTTACCTACACGATGAAAATATCGTCAAATATACGATACTTATTGCTATAATTTTCAAACCCGTTAAGATATCTGTTGTCACAGATTTGAAAACCATAAGAAATTGACCCGATTACGGTTTCACAAGCCGTGAGAAATGTCAAATTATTTTCCTCTTTGATCACCAATCAGATAAGATGTAAAGATTTTTAAAAAAGTTAGAAAACCATCTTTATTAGTTTTAATTAGAATAATATTCTCACAGTTTCTGAAAGTGTGGCAACTGGCAACATGACATTCTTACGATTTTCGAAACCGTGACCACGAGGTTTTGAAAAACGTTGTCAACATCGTGTGTATTAAGCCATATATATTTTTTTTATATCGTGTCAATAGTAGCCCATTTAATAATATTTATGGAAGGGGGAGCCACCGTATTTAAGAAATGGATAGCATCTGATACCGATCGTATGGAGGGGGTGAAGCCATTAACAATGCATGGAACTTGGAAGGGATGGGAGGCCGGAAGAGGATGGGACCCACTTGGTTCCATGGGCCCCACTTCACATGTTGATTGGTGTGGAAGTTTTCTTATGATGATTTGGCTGCAATTCAATTGCAATTGCAATTGCAAGCCCATTAATATTCTTTTTTGTTATTTGCACGGCGTTATATCGCCATCGGCATGGTGCTGGTGCCGGACTCCCAGATCGGCAGCGTTGGATGCCGGTGCCGGACTCCCAGTGTGGCATAGTGGATGCAGGTGCCGGACTCCCAGTGTGGCATCCAATGCTCAAGGTAAGTTCGAAGCTTTTTCAGACGATTTGACTGATGTGACCATGGCGGATCCGGAGTCCGGCATCGGCGTCAGTGTCCCGACGTCAGCTTTTTCAGACGATTTGACTGATGTGACCAAAGCTGCAGATTCCCTCCCCCTTTACCGATCTGGGAGTCCGGGTGCTGCATCACTTTCTGCCGTTTTGGGAGTCCGGCATCGACACCGTGCCAATGGCGAAAACTTCGCTGTGCAAATATCAGAACCGTTAATATTTTGGGGGGTAGGGATAGACAAGACAATTGTCCACACTGTTGAATGGTGATCGATGATGGAGGCTAATGCACCTCACCTGCACAAGACACACACATGATTACTGTTCTTCTCTTCCCATAAATAAACCAGGGTGGGTTTATGATGTATAGCTATTCAAATAGATCCTTAAGTGATGCTATTTTGAGATATTCGTATGAGATTGAGATGATTATCTCAGACTTTTGATTCCAACTGTACTACTCTCCTAACTCCTAAGTAGTCTTCCTCTAATCTCCTTCCTTAAAAAAAAAAAAAAGGCTTGAGCCTGAAGACAATAATTATATTCTATTTTATTTATGGTCTACTTTTTCTTACAAAATTTATTAAAATTCACCCTATATATAAAAAAAGTTATTTCCATGAAGAGAGTAAGCGGAACACAAAAAATAATCCCATAAAAAGTTATAGTATGTAAGCTCCGTCTAGTAGCAGTAAGTAGTTTTTCAGAACTTATGATTTTGATATTATATAGTTTTAAATGAAATAAATATAAGATTTTAGTTTAATTAACTTTTGAAATCTAAGCTTTTCAATAGTTACTCACTCAAGCTTAATTTCTGGACCTTTTGTTTTTTTATCCATAAGTTTTCATCAGTTATCCTAACAGCTAGGTAACGTTACCAAACACCATACTACCTTATTAACCTATATTTAACACAACTAATCCATCAGATTCAGCTATTTTTTTGCCAAACATATTGCCTTTATAGAATACGAATTTTCACAATTTATCAATATATCATTATATCTTTAAGTATACTTCATTAAAAATCCCTATTAACATTAATTCTTACCTTAATAATTAGGCGAAACTAATTAAAATAACCCAACCTTTAAGGGTGTGTTAAAAATATATCTCAACCTTTCAAATGTAAGATAAATATCCCGACGTTTAAAGATATGTTAAAAATATATCCCTACCTTTCAAATGTAAGATAAATATATCAACCTTTATAAGTGATGTTCAAATAATATATAAAATAATTCTATACCAAAAAAAACTAACATGGCATACATATGTGGCAAACTAAATTAATAAAAAAATAAAATTTAAAAAAAATATATAAAAAATTAATAGAAGGGTTTAAGAAAACAAGTTTTTTCATTTATTATTTAAAAAAAAAATTCAAGACACGTTATTAATATTTTAATTTTCCATATGATTCTTCTTTGTTCAATTGTTCCATTTTTCTTACATAATTTATTTACTAAAATTCTAACTATTCTTCTTTCTATTTTAAATTTTCATCAAAAATGCGAAATTAGTTAAATGGTCCATTATACAAATATGAGTGTTATCCCTCAAATATAAAAATAATCTAAATAAAATATTAAACACTTGTAAATATATCATTTTTTTATATATTTATATTTTATTAATTTATTTCTTTCCCTTGATAAAAAAAAGAAAAGAAAAGTGGTTTAATAAAACAAGGTTTTTAATATAGAGTTATAAGAAAATAGTGTGTATAAAATATAAAAGATGAAAGATATGTAAATCTATAATTTTTTTATATAGATTTTTTAAAGTTTTTTTTATTAATTTTTTTTTTGTCATATATACATGTCCTGTTAGCTTTTTTTTTGTACAAATTTTTTTGAAATATTATTTTAACATTACCTATAAAGGTCGAGATATTTATATTACATTTGAAAGGTTGAGATATATTTTTAACATCCCTTTAAAGGTCGGGATATTTATCTTACACTTTGAAAGGTTGGGATATATTTTTAACACACCCTTAAAGGTCGGGTTATTTTAATTAGTTTCGCCTAATAATTATAAGGACAAATATGTGGATAACCAATATCCTTAAAAGACAAGTATTCAAGAAGAAATATTGAGATATAAAGAAACAGATTTTCCATCATATGGCATAGGATAAAAGACCAAATTGAGAAATACTCCCCCTAGATACACCCGATTTAGCCATTTTTAAACTAGTTTATGGGATTTACACATTTTCTTTTGGGTTTTTCTTTCCCAATAAAATATTTTTATTCTATGTCTTTAGGGTACACAATAGACAAACCGAGAGAAAATATCTTTCAACGAACAATTAATAAAATAAAGAAAAATATTAAATATTTGGCCCTAGCGTTAATAGTTTATACGGTTATAAAGCCTTAATAGTATATTGATAAGATATTACGGAGTAACATGTAAGACACATAAATAAACTTATATTGCGTTAAAAAAAAAATCCTTAAATCACATAATTAATGGTTTGTAAAATGGGGAGTAATTTGATTTACAATTCCAACAAGAAGAAGAAGATGAGAGGGAGCAAATTACAGGTGTAGTTGCAGCAGAAGATAATATAAAATCTATTTTATATGCATTTAATTTTGAAGCTTTTCAGATATATTAGTCTGTCTTTCTCCAAAAAATTAAAAAAAAAAATAGAGAGAGAAATAAATCTGTCTTTTTTCAAATTCATCTTAGCTGTAGCTGTTTGCTTGGGCAGGTAAGCAAAGATCACTCTCTGTTTCCAATCATCAATACAAACACTCATCTGATCTCGTAGAAAGTAAGAATTTGATGTTTGAATCCCTTCTTCTGCAATCATTCATCTTATGAAATTTCCGTTTTTTTCTTGTGGAATTTTAATCCTCAAATTGGATGCTGTTTGATGAGTGTTGCGTGTTCCTAGTTAATTCAAAATTAGAATTCGATGCCCTCTCCATTTTAGCTGATCCTATCTCTACTACGGGTGTCTGATTTGCTTTCTAGGGTTCCGATTCAAATTTCTCGAAATGTGTCCCTCTTGAGTGGAATCAATTTGGGCGATAGAAAGCATTTTTATTGAAATTAGAGAAGGGGCTTGATTGATTCTTGGGTTTGTTACTGATAAGAAGGTAGGTGGAGTTTATGCCTTTGTTTTCCCATTATACTTTGTGTCTCTTGGATTCTAGGGTTCTTTTGCTTTTAGTTCACCCCTTCTCAGATCTGTAAAGCTGTCATATACATTTGTTCCTTGTTGAGTACCTCAAGATATCAAAAGCTACCCAAATTTAGTCAAAACACACCACCTTCCCTTTAGCTTCATAGATCTTTTCTTTTTCTTTTCCCATTTTTTTAATACCTTCCTGGCTTTTGTTTCTAGGATACTGCTGAATTGGTCTTTTTAATTGGCTCCCCATTTATATGTGAAGATGGGGGAGGATTGGAGTGGCCAAATGGGTCTTGAGCAAAGTAGTGATTTGATGCTGGGTTGCCCATCTTTAGGATTGAACAGTGGAGGATCACTGGCTGAGAAGGTAGTTGCTGGATTGGATATGAACTCAAGGTCTATCTTTAATCTTTCCAATGGAGGGGCACCTTCTGGTTGGGATCCAAGTGAGAGTTTTGGAGCTTCCTTGATGGCTTCTCATGGAAATTTCGCTAATCCTTCGTGCCCTGCTGTTCCCGAGAACGCGGAGTTTAGAGGCACATCTCAATTTATGCACCACTACTCCTCTGATGCTAATGCTGTTGAAATGTTGCCAAAACTCTCCGTCTATGGCGGTGGTGGTGGAAACTTCTCCGGAATGGTTAATCCCTATGGCCTGCCTGGCTGTGCTGCAAACAAGAACATGATGGATCCAAGGCACTCTGGGGAAGATTGTCAATTGTTGAAGGAGACATCTCCGGATGCTCCAATTGCTGGCAAAAGAAAGAGGGTATTTGATCCCTTCTCCCTCTAAATAACAGTAAAGTAAATTTCGCTCTTCTCAATTGCGTATACACTATACATCATCTCGCGTGGTGATGTATTCTATGTCATACAACAACGTATGTTATAACGGTGCAGATTTTTGTTACATATATGCCTTTGTGGTTTGATAATACAATTCTGTTCTTGTATCAGATTTTCTCATCGTTGCAGTTTATTTTTTTTGCTCGTCTGCAGAATGCCGAAGGAGATTTGCTGAGGGACACATCAGTTGAGATTTCAGAACAAAATGAATTGGATGAGAAAAGAAATAAAATTGAAGAGAATGACAGCTCTGATCAGTGTGATAAGCAAACAGGTGGGCGAACAAAAGATAGTTCTGCAGGTGGACAGGCATCTAAAGGAGATTATGTTCATATCAGAGCCAGAAAAGGACAGGCTACAAACAGTCATAGTCTCGCAGAACGGGTAGGGTATATGTTATGCTCTTAAATAGTCGGTAGTTGATACTCGATACCACATATTTTCAGATATGATTTAAGAAGTTCCATTCCATATAACTAGATGAAATGCTTACCTTGCAGGTCAGGAGAGAAAAGATAAATGACAGGATGAAATTACTTCAAGAACTTGTTCCTGGATGTAATAAGGTACTTGAAGGCCGCAGACATGTTCTTGGGTTATAAGTTGTTCTGGCTGGAGTTGGGAGTGTTGGACAGTTTTACATGCTTTTGCAAATGAACGTTGATGATGATTTGGGTTTTTTTTTTTTTTTTTTTTTTTTGAAATTCTATTGCTCTACTAGATCACAGGGAAAGCAGTGATGCTTGATGAGATTATCAACTATGTGCAGTCACTCCAGCAGCAAGTTGAGGTGAGGCATTGTGAATTCCAAAACAAAAATGGCTGGACTGTTGTTATGACTCATGAATATTGAGCTTTCAAATGGGGTTTTCCATGATTATGTAAATGTAGAGTTTAGTTTATACATATTAATCTGTTTACTAAGTTTACCATCAGATACATGATGTAGCAATTTCATAATCTTCTAGATCATTACATCTGCAATGTTTATTCAGATGTAGTTATGTGTGGATCACTTGTGTCAAGAATTAAGCAATTACACTCTTCTGGTTGCAGTTTCTATCCATGAAGCTAGCTTCTGTGAATCCAGAGCTTACCTTCAACATTGAGCAAATTCTATCAAAAGAGGCAAGTACTGAATCCAACACAAACTATTGCTTGTTTAGAGTAAAATTTATATCCTTTTGACGGAGAGATAGTTTCAGCTGATTTATCGTTGTCTTTCTTATGTGTAGACCCTTCATATAAGAGACAGCAGTGCTGATGCACCAATTCTTGGTCTTAATCCAGGAATGAGCTCCTCCTCCCCTCTTTGCACTACAGGTAACCATCAAGGAGCTTTTTCGGGTATACCCAGTACAGCATCCCCATACCATTCCATGTCTCAGGTAATTAAAGGCGTATCTTACACTGAATTGAGTTTATTGCTATTTGTTGCTGTAGTTACTGACATTTGACATTGACCAAAATTACACTGCATCTTACACTTTTAGGGTATGTGGGATGGTGAGCTGCAACGCCTGCTTCATATGGGTTTTGACTCGAATCCACCCACTAGTAACCGACCGAATTGTAGTTGTTTGATTTTGCATTTGGACCATAAGCCTTTGCAATGCTTTAATCCAATGAAGTCTCAAACTTTAAGCTTGTTTTGTCATTGCAGGAAGTTCTAAAGGACAGATATAGTTAGCCGAACAATCCGAAGATTGGCTCGTCTACAAACGCCTTAGCAAGCTACTGTAGATAGTCATGGTTGGATGCACATTTGAACTCCTAAATCAGCAAAAGTAAAGGAAAAAAAATAGTGGGTTTTTGTGTTGTATAGGCACTTAGCTGCTCCAGATTGTTATTCAAGGGATTTCTTATACAGAAAGAGATTAAATTGCAACTTGTTACTATGGTGGACTCTTGCAATTTTTATGTATAGGACAGGTTTAAAAGCAATTTTACTGGTCTCTGTTTATTACTCCCATATTTTGTATCATCTTTCAAATTACTTTGTATCATCTTTCAAATTACCCCCATATTATATTTATTTATTTGGATTTTCGTGAGTATTCGGGTTGATTAAGACCATACATACTACTTGCAAGTAAGAAGCATAGATTTTGCCGTAGATTGGGCCTTGGTTGGAGGCTTGTAAACAAACCCAAAAAATAGAGTTAATGGGTCCTTAAAAAAAAGGTTTTAGGCTCTGATTGTCATATAAGTTAGCTTTTTGGAGCTTTTAGATATGATATTATATAGTTTTAAATGATGAAATAAATATAAAATCTTAGTTTAATTATCTTTTGAAATGGTGAATTTTCAGCAGCTATTCACCAAAGTTTTTGATTTTCTATTCATAAGTTTTCATCAGCTACTATAAGGTCCATAACAGTTAGGTGTACTAAACATCATACGCGCTTATTAACATATACTCCCTCCGTTTTAGATTAAGTGACGTTTTGAGGTTTTTATGTGTTTGCATAATTAATTGACGTTTTATGATTTCCAAAACCCACTGGCCTCGGCTTTTTTTTTCATCTAAATTTCTTTAAAGAGTGAGAGAGTCAGAGTGTAATTAATTTGTCTAAATTCCCAAGTGTTCCTCCATTTTTAATTGGTAGAATAGGAGATAGAGGGACAACTATTGGGATATGAGACTCTGATATACGGAGTACTCAATTGCTTTAATTTTTTTTTGGATGGAAATTTCATTGCATTCATTAATTGCTTAGTATAATTGATGTTGAGAAGGGTCAAAATCTACTTTTTGTACCAGTCTTATGCAAATAATTGTACTCCTTAATATATGTGTCCATCCCCTAAAACGACATTTAATTCAAAACGGAGGGAGTATTTAACACAAATAATCCATCAGTTTCAACTACTCCTTTACCAAACAGAGCCTAAAGTTTATCGAATATTTGGTAAGAATGACATGAACCGATTATTAGGTTATGGGTTCAACCCCAATTGTAACGAGGCAATGAATCTAAGTCCTTACCTATAAACTTAAAAAAAAAAAAAAACTTTGTCCAATTGGTCAGGGTCAATCCATCTGGTTTTTTTAGCCCCGCGTTTTTTTTGTTAAGGTAAGAATTCGGGTGAGAAAACCTCTATCCAATAGCATCTGACAGATGAGGTCAAGAAACCTAAATCATTAAAGATGTTGGATTCCCCGACCGATTAGCTAAGGTGTGCAACATTATCAGCCACTCAATTGCCAAAACGGGGAATATGGAAGAAAGAAACTTCCTTCACTCCCAACCGAAGAGTTTTGATATCAGATTAGTTCAATTTCTCAATTTATCACATAATGTGTTGTTTGATTATTTTTTTTTGTATAATCTAGATATTTTGACTTTATTTATAGTCGAAACAAGTGGTTTAATTTAGCTTGCACTATTAGGCTCACAAATTCTTTAATGGTTTAAGGGGGAAAAAAAAAGAAATGTAGAAACTTCTCATCATTAGAATTTTTCTTAAATAATTAGACACTTGTTCGATATAATGTAAACACTGATTTATAGTTATTTAATAAATAATTGTAGACTATATTTGACCAAAAAATTTATTATAGACTACAGAAGAAGGAAAATTAGGGCAAGTCCATCTTTCAAAAGACCAATTTAAAATTTACAACACACGCAACATAAGAAGATCCCAGTTAGAGAAGGACAAGTTATGCATAAATTTCAAGAGGAAAAATATTTTTATTGAATATATTTCCAATTTAAATGATGATAGAGTGTCACTTTCATCATTCAAACAAGGAATGTCCACTACACTTCAATTACATAAAACCAAATGATTTATATTTATTTTTTCAATAATGATTTTCACCGGTGGGGAGTGCCAATAATGTAATACTATACTAATCAGTATATTTTATGCTTATAATATTAAAATTATTTGATTTTATTTAATTTTCAATTCAGATTTTCTGCTGAAAACAGGGCCATATCTGTTTATTTGATTTTCTTTATAGTTTATAAGAAATGATTGTCGCTTGGCCATTTGTCTAGTAGACAGAGATACTTAAATATACTCTATTTTTTAGGGAGTAAATTACATAATACCACCTTAAGATATGAGATTTAATCGAATTTTCTAACCTATGTCATTGGGGCATATAATAGGTATATCGAATTTGACAATATTCCACTAGATAGGTTCCCTGATTTAGCCATTTTTTAAATCGGTTTATTTATTGTATGTCATAAGGCATGTGATAAGAATACCCTAAAAAGAAACGGGTAAATCTCATAATCTAATTTAAAAATGGCTAAAGGGTTCACTAATTTCCTTTTAGAATTATCTTTCCCAATATAGTATCCTTATCCTATGCTACCCTTAAGATATGAGATTTAATCGGATTTTTTTAACCTATATCATCGGAGCATATAATAAGCATGTTGAATTTGGTAATATTCCACCAGATTCTCTGATGTAGTAGTTTTTAAAATTTATTTTTAGGGTTCACTAATTTCGTTGTAGGGTTATCTTTTCCAATATAGTATCCTTATCGGCTTAGATCACACGATAAATCGTTTAATAAAAAAGCACTCACAATTTGGAAATTGCAGAATACCATCCAAAGTTGGGTTTTCTTAATTTAAAAACTCCCCCATAGGCCATAACCCTTTTTATGTGTAAAAAATATTTTAAAATTTTAAATTATCACTTTACTTATGAAAAAAAAAACTTATTATAAAGGATACCTATTAAATATATTTGAGTAGAGTGATAGTTTAACATACTCTTAGGGCTCGTTTGGTTACCATTTAAAAAACACATGCAGGAAGTTCAAAAACCCAGGAAGTAGAATAAATACCTGTGTTTGGTTGCTTTTTTTAACACTAAAAAAATCCAGAAATCTAACTTCTCAAGGAATTCCAATTCCTACAACATGGAGGAATTTCACTTACCTAGGGGGGACTAAGTAAGTTGCAATTCCATCATTTTTTATGGAAAAATCCAACTTCTTCCATTTAAATTCCCTACATCTTATAAATTAACCAAACAACTTTTAAAACTTTATGGGAATTACAATTCATGGAAATTGAATTCACGGGAAGTAACTTCCTAGGAAGCGTACTTCCTATGTTCAACCAAACAAGCCCTTAGCATTTTTACACACAAAAAAGGATAGTGGGTGGTTCTTGAAAAGAAAATGAAATTTAAGGGTGGTATCTATAATTTTGGAATTTCTGTAATTTACCCTTTTTTGGAAAAAGTTTTAAAATATTCTTTTAATTTGGTTGTATCTATAAGGAGTTTTCTGTTACTATTCTTCTTAAGGAGGGATATTCTCTCCTAATATATAAACCACTAGTACTATCATTCAATTAATTAATTAAGGATATTAATCTTGAGGGCCAGTTTGTTAATTAAATAGGGTAGACTACTTAATTAATTGTATCCACTCAAGTTAGAAGATAGTGAGTTGAATAAAAACAAATTGTCATGCACTTCAAGAAGAATATCCATATCCATCCAAGTTATCAACAATCCAGACAAGAATCCAAAGGTATATAAAAATCAATTCTGAGAGTTTTAATTTCAGTTTTCAATTGTTTTTAACATTTTTTAAACTCTTTAATTAAAAATTTTAAAAATTTATCATATCTCTACTAGTTAAATTAATATGTAAAATGCCATCCAATTAATTTGCACGCAATACTTGTCAAATAAAAGTGTTTCAAACAACCAAAATTCCAAATAAATGACCCCTTAAATAAAATGAAGTATAAAATTAAAGACTTATGACTCAAATAATTGAATTGACCTTTTTATGATATTTTTGGGTAATTTTGAAAACACCTACTCGACGTCTGTAATTAAGAAAAGGGTATGTATATATAGTAGACTCTTAAACCTTATGATAGACTTTTTGTATTAGACTGTATGTTTGACGGTTCATCGTCTGTCGATTTTCGTTGGTCTCTCGAGGAACCCTCCAGATCTGTCTGACCCTCAAATATTTACCTTATAAAAAAAAGTGGTAATTAATTAGTTAACTTTTGAGTAAATGAAGGAGGCAAAAATTTTCAAAGGAATTGACAAACTTTACTATGATAGGCATTGGATTTCAATTTCAAAGCTATGTCAACCGAATTTTCCAATGATATGTATATAAAGTGACAAATTAATTAATGTTTAGGTTATCTTTGTTTCTTTGGAGGAAGTAAGTCAGCGGCTCGATCACAACTGTAACCAACTTTGGACAACAATTAAATTAAAGCTGGATTATCTATAGTTGTCAACTTTGTTAACCACTTTTTACCTATTCTATATATATCTAGCTAAATGGGATGGATTGGTGAATTTTATTTATGAATTCTGTATAACGTAATTTCTAGAAGTTCTCATATATATGTTTCTTAAGGGAAAAAAAGAAGATAAAATTATAGGTGTAAATACAAAGGTGAAAAATGTCATTTTCCCTTTAGTTGAGAACTGATAAATATCATTAATTTGGTGGCTTGATTTGGTTTAAAAAAAAAAAAGAGGAAGAAGAAAAGAAGCTAAAAAGAGAAGTCATCTTATTTAATTTTAAAGTTGAGCAAGCCAATAACTATTAGCAATGTCTACACAATTCGAATCATTGTCTTGTAAAAAAAGAAGTTATTTTTAAAGTTAAGTGAGCCAATAACTAGGTTAGGGGTTTGTAAGGGCATGTGCACAATAATAAGTTGGTGATGAGAGGGTAAACTATCAATCTTATAAAGTGATATGATCGAAGTGGGATTGAGTCGTCAGGTCCAACTGACAAATAATGTGTGGTTAGACAGTTGCACTCGAGAGGATGAGTTTTAGAATATGAGGCAGGATAGTATCTCACGTTGGAAAATAGAGTGAATCCAAGCCTTGTGCATAGATAGGTGGACTACTCCTTCGAATGCTAACTGATGGATCCATTGGCATTAGAAGGAGAGTTAAAATCCCCCACATTTCAACGCTCACCGTCTAATTCTGGAGTACTGAATCAATCTGAAAGGTGCAAATTAAACATTCCCTGGTTTAGCTGTTGTCCTTTGGAATCTTTGCAACCTGGTTTAATTTTGACTGGTCATTCACTGAAATTGCTACTGTATAATATATATGCATTGGGGATAGGGTTTTGCTCATCTTCAAACTCTCCCCGAGATGGAATTTATCTTGGAGATTGGATCAAACCATATCATATCATATATGAATGCCTCGATCAATAATCCAAAATTCCTTCTTAATTAAACTAATTAGGGCACTGCACTCGAAACATTCAATCCATGGCGACTTGTTTATGCACCTAATTAACTACTTAAGAACACATTATTTACATTTCATTAAAAATAACAGAAAAAAAAAACATTGCTAATTGATCAAATTACACCATTGATCGATATAATCTGTATCAACGTCTATCAAGTTTATACTAATTTCGCCCAAAAATATTAATTACTAATCAACAAAGTACAACAAAACCTCAAATTTTAAAGCACACAACCTATTAGGGTTTTTTCTTCTTCCTGGACTGAATTGATCGAATACAAAACACCTAATATAATTAATTATCCTCCCTTCCCAATCTTTCATAACTTACATGAAGAATTTACAACGGTGTTGGTGTACATACCTGGCCTCTCGATCCACCAGACAATATATATATATATTGCAAAGCAACCGATCGATCGAATAACATAAAGGTATTGATATCATTGCCCTCCAATGTACTCCATTTCCTCAAAAGCACCTGCTGGAATTTGGATCATCCCTTGATCACCGGCGCTTGATCCCATCGGAAGCGAAACGAAGGGGCTCATCTCACCCCGAGTAGCATTGTTGTTGATCATCATGTCTTCCTCCCATGCCATGAAATCTAGGCCGATGATTCTCTGGGAATGATCCGGATGACTTGCCATTAGCTCTTCTAGCTCAGCTGGAAAAGCAGCAACAGTAGCAGTAGCAGTAGTAGCAGTAGCAGTAGTGTTTCCCACACTGCTTTGCAGTATGGATTGGCTTAAACAACCTTCAAGATTATACTCGGATCTCATCAACTGGGTCTCAATATCACCATATTGGTTGCTAATTTGAGGATTATCGGTGCTAGGAAACGGAGGGTGCAAATCCATTAGCCCTTCTTGGTGGTTGTGGTGGTCATAATAGGCGCCGTTGGTGTGCACTCGTCCTCCAAGCTTCATTAGCAAGCTCCTCACCGACGATTGGTCAATGAAACCGCTAGTGGTGGTGATGGTGGTGGTGGTGGTCGCGGAAGCAATGTTGGTGGTTGGAATAGGGTGTAGATAGGGCTCAGGAGTAGGCCAATAAGGGATCAAGACCTGATTATTAGTAGCTATGCTACTGAAAGTGGAATTAGGTAGCCCTACAGGAGGATGATTCATGTAATTACCATCCAAGAGCACCGATGATCTCTTCGATTTTCGGCCCACGGATGAGTGACCATGATCCTTCCTTTGCTTGCCTAACAGCTTCTTCTTCAACCTCGTGTTCCAGTAGTTCTTGATATCATTGTCCGTCCTCCCCGGAAGCTGGGCAGCTATGATTGACCACCTGCACTCACAATCATCAGATCAGGCCAATTCAATTCAATTCTATTTCTAGGGTATATGAAATGGATCAACTCACCGGCTTCCGATGCTAACATAGAGGCTGCAGATGATCCTATCTTCCTCCTCCGAGAACCCTCCGTGCTTGAGGTTTGGCCGGAGGTAGTTTAGCCATCGAAGCCGACAACTCTTCCCACACCTCTTTAGCCCTATTCATCATTTCAGATGGAGAAAACATCAACTTTATGAATCACTTATAAATCACACCGTACCAGAGTAAGAATAAGTAACATATATATGTACCGATCTTCTGAGGCAAGGCGATCCAATTTCCCCCAGTTCCGTTCTCTTCGATGTAAGACTTGAGGGTGGCATCTTCCTCAGGAGACCATGGCCCTTTCTTCACATTGGCTTTGTCACAACAAGGTGCCCTCCCCATTTCTCTATGGAGCTATACCTTCAACTCCTAATTAGGTTTTTTCTTTGAATTTGGAGAGTTTTGATGATCAATTAAGGGCCTAATCAGGATCTGTTTTTATCTCAGTCTTTCTCTTCTTCTTAATATGAATATAGGGGAGAGAAAGGTAGAGAGACTTAATCAAAAGATTAGTGATAATAATAATAAATTAAGGGAGCTAGGACTAATATATATATATTAATTGTAAAGGAGGGCAATTAAGAAAATAGTTGAATTCAGATCAAAAAAAAAAAAGAAAATAGTTGAATTAAAATATATATTGTTTTTTTGAAAGAGGTAAAGGGAAAAAAAGGTGACAGAAAGAAACGAGGGTTTTCTTCTTGTTTTGTTCGTACGTTGAGAATAAATAATCACATGTATGTATACGAGGGGAATTAAGATATTGGTATTTTATTATGCGGCCAAATTTAATCGGTATTCCTCAATTATTAATTCATCTATTGTTTATATTATATTAATGTTATAATGTTTGTACATGAACAAGAGGATTTGCATGTTCATTCGGATTTTGTTAATTATCTTATTAGTTTAATCCATCTTTATCTATTTTAAGCAAAAACTTAAAAGATCATCTCCATCAATTTTCCTAATTTTTTTTCTAAAATGAAAAAAGAAAATATATTCTTTTAAAATGATTTTTGTTTCAATTTCAACAATTTTTTCATTTCAAAGATTTGAAAAATCATTTGTTTTGAAGAATTTTGTAGATTTATGAAAGAGTCTCTATTTTCAAAATGGTAAAGTAACCAAAAAAAATCTAAAATACACACTATAAAATGGAGTTTGTTATTGGAATGCTCCCACAACCCCTCCTACAAACACCTAAATAAATATTAATATTTTTAAATTTTATCTTCCATTTATATGTAGTATAGATAATATATTATACTACGTGTGTGTATATATATATATATACACACACATTGTATATAAATACATAAATAAATCTGCATTCTATTTTTTTAAATATATTCGTGTCTTAATTTATAGAAGTGTTCTATGCAAATTAATTAATTAATTAGTCATTTTCCGGTTGATTTTAACCAATAATATATAAATCATTAAGTTCATAACTCGTGCCCCATGCCTTAGACTCGAATTAGATAAAATTTATCAATTTCAATTTGATAATATAGATTTATTAATTGCAATTTTAACCACATATTAGGGACTATAAAAATAATTTTTTAAAACAGAGATGAATAATAAATTCAAATTATTATGATTTAAAAAAACATAGCATTTATATATGATTTTATACTTGATTACTGGGATGGTTAATTAACAAAACAGTGAGAGTTGTGGATCCGAAAAGGGAGTAGGTGATATGACAGGATGACATGAATTAACCTACAATGTAACATGAATATTTTTTTACTGGTTCATTTAATGAAGAAGTAACTGGTTGATGTGACACGTGTTAAACTCCGGCATATAAGCTAGCATACAATAGAAAATTTTCTCACTCCATTTAAGAGGACATACAGCGAGCTCAGGGTGTTAGAAACAACCCACTAGTTGTTCATCTCATTGATGTCCATTTTTGTTACATATGATTCATAATGTTGCTCCTTAAGGTACCAAGAAGACGCGATGGCCTTGCCCCCAAACTGAAAAACCACCAAAAAATTCTCACCAAGCATTTGGTTTGATTTAGGGACGGACTTAGAGGTGGGCTGGACTTTGCTGCAGCCCATCTCAAAATTTCAGATCTTATATAATTAGGAGTAGTAGATATCATAAAGTCCATGTAGCACAGAACCCGGGTGCGAATCAGAACCCGAGTGCGAATCTCACTCGTCCTTTTTATTTTCCTCTGAACGATTTATTGGCTTATTGCATCTACCCATCCCATTCAGCCATTCATTAAGTTTTGTTTTGTTTATTTATTTATTTTTTGTATATGTGATATTGAATAAAAATTTACTTATTGTATATTTTTTGTTTTTCTTTATTAGTTTTTTATTTCTAGGTGTGTATATATGTGGTATAAACTCTTAAAATTTTGATAATTATATAAGACAATTTTAGCATACCCTGATTTTCATTCCTGGTTCCGTGCCTGATTTGGTTATAATACATTTCCCATTCATGAGTGGCTTGGAGTTGATTTAAATCCTAGTTAGTTTGTGCATTCATAAGTTTGAAGGGTAACACACCAATGTCACAACAATTGATATCACGAGTCGGATAATAGGAGCATCCATCCATAGTCCGCCCCATATCTATTACTATTGGAGGTTTAGGGCGAGTGGGTGACAGACGTGTTTGTAGCAGCAGCCGTACGTCAACACGCAACCGCACTCCCGGAGGAGGCTTTCTTGGATCCTCTGTTTTTCAGCAACAAAGATTTGCTTTCTTAATTTCTCTCTTAATTATTTAATTAATTATATCATTAATTCTACAATTTGAATACTTTTGACTTCATCACCCACAGGCCACAACCAATTTCTCTAAAGGATACTCCCTCCGATCCAAAAAAATGTCGTTTGACTTTTTAACACATATTTTAAAGAGCTAAAAACTATATAATATATTAACTTTTTTATTATTATTTTTTATAATCTAATGTACTTATTATCAACAAATATTAAGTTGTAAAAAAATAATTTTAAAAAAGTTGATATTTTATATAGTTTTTAGCTCCTTAAAATACGTGTTAAAAAGTCAAACGACATTCTTTTTGGATCGGAGGTAGTATTGATTTTGCTTTCAATGATTTTGATACCGTCAATTTAATTTACTACCTCCGATCCAAAAAGAATATCGTTTGACTTTTTAACACGTATTTTAAGGAGCTAAAAACTATATAATATATTAGCTTTATTTTTTTTTTTTTTATAATCTAATACTTATTACCAACAAATATTAAGTTGTAAAAAAATAATTTAAAAAAAAATTGATATTTTTATATAATTTTTCGCTCCTTAAAATACGTGTTAAAAATCAAACGACATCCTTTTTGATCGGAGGGAGTAGTTAATTTTTTCTTACCATGTGATCGCCCACTCATACATTAATGTTGTAAATATTTTCAACGTACGCTTACAAAGTACACACCATTGCCTTGATTTGAACATTTCTTTGCCTTTTGACTAAGTTTCAAATGGTTTTATTTTCCTTCAAAAAAAAAAAGATTTACTTTTCCCTTACAAATTGCATGCAATGCAACATCATCGCAGACGACATACAGGAAATTTAAGCACAAACATGGTGACTAAAAACATGCATTAATTAAGGGGTAATTAATAAAGATTAAACAAACCGATAGATCAATAAAGAGCACTTTTTGGGGATCCTAAACTTAACTTGTTTGTGTGTTTTGTTCCAAAAGGTGAAATCGCTCACCCCGGACGAGATTGTGAGAAGAGGTAAATCATGAAAACTTAACCGACAACAAAGGTCTGGTTCAGGAGCCCCTCATTTGAAAGGTTACCTGATACACTGTCGCTGGTAAGACTCGATCCTTGATCCTTACTCCAAATGTCACCCTGTGACCGGTTGAGCTAAGCCCATGCGGGCTTTTTTGGGTGTTTTATTTGGACAAATAGTCGGGGATACACATACACATGTTCCTACCGGTGGTTTGGTGGCATGGTAGGATAAAGGTTCTAGACGGGGTCTACACAGATTTCATGACAGGTCTTTGCAGTTGATCTAGATGAATTTTAACGATATTGATGGTTTTGACGACGGGGCGAGATCAAAGATCTAGACGAGAATCTAAACGAGCACGTATAAATTCAATAAGGATCAATATATCTTAAGATCAATTGGTACTGAACCGCTCTATCACTAAATTAAAATCTGGTTGGTCGTACTTGATGCAATTAAACTCAATTCAATTTGCAATAAATAAAGGAAATAACTTTAATGCAATTCCACAATGGCTTATTACTAGGGGCTGATCAAGTATGAAAAAAAGATAGCAATAAACTAAATAAAGCGAGCACTACGTACTGATAAGACAATGCAGATGCTGACAAAAAAATCTAGGAGGTTTGTAATTAGGAGAGGGCAAGTCAAAGTTGTTGACAATTGGGAAATACAGTACTATTGAAATGTAGGTCCTGTTTGAACTCATCATCATGAATTTCATGATCACATAGATCGATCAAGCCATTATATATATTGATCAATCAATCTATCGATCTCCAGGTTAATTTTCCACTTCCCTTTGCTTTTTTGAACAATTCACTGAAAGCGATTGATAGTTCAGTTGATGACTTTTTTTCTTCCCTCATAAATCCCAGCTGTGAGCTGACACTCTTTCTCGGCAATTTCCTATTTCCATATCTTTTCCAACTGGTTTTGGAAATTTTTACTCTCTTTTTCCATTATCAGTTTGAATGCTCCGAAAATGTATGTATATATGTATGCAGTATGAAAACTGAAAAGCAGTTTAATTGGCCCCAGTTTTTTTTTTAATTAATATATACCTCCACTGTGGAATTTGTGTAAAGTTTGTTTACCTTTTCAAAAACTCGTTTTCTGATGATTTCAAACTATTCGTTTGATATGATCTATTCACATCAATACATCATACGCAGGGTTTTAGAATTCGGTCTAGGGGCTTACGCACTAAGCGAGCTCCTTCGTTTAGGGGTGTTATTCGAGCCGAACGAGCTGAGTATTGTTTGTTTATATTCAGCTTGTTTAGAAACGAACTGAGCTCGAACCGAGCCTAAATTTGGACTCGAGTTTTAAAATGTGCTCATACTCGACTCTTTTATGAAATGCATGAGCTTGAGTCGAGCTTTTTTTCGTGCATTAAGCAGCCCTATTTGCTCAAAATATAGTAACTTTAAGGAAATTTTAGATATTTCACAAAATTCAAGCTAATTGAGCTTAAATCGAGTGAGTCGAGCTTTGAACCGAGTTTAAAAATGTATTCATACTCGGTTTGTTTATAAAATAAACAAGCTCGAGTCGAGCTTTTATCGAGTCAAACCCGAGCCGAACTTGAGCTACTCGACTCATATAACAACCCTACCTTCGTCTAAAGCTAAGAGTGCGCCTAGGTGCTAAACGATCCTTCATCGCCTAGGACTCGCCTCAGACTTTTTTTTTTATAATACGTACTAATCATATATAAATGTACAATTTATTTTGGTTCCCATATTGTTATTAATTTTTTTTACTTGATTTTCCTAATTTGTGTCCTATAATTAGAGCACAAGTTAAACATTTACAGAATGAAAATATTTTCCCATATTTTATTAATATATCTTTTATATATACCCCTAAAAAAAAAACTTTCAGCGGTAATGTGTGTTTTTCTCCAGGTTGGTGAGAGTTTGGTTGATGGTGGTTTATTCCTCATACAAAACGCCCGAAACCTGCACTCGTAAGAATCAAAACGACAAACATTAAGCATCTCCCACTATTAGATCATGTTTGATAATATAAGTAATTTTCGAAACTTTTAATTTTGATATTTTATATAGTTTTAAATAAAATTAAAAAAATTAATTAGTTTAGATTTTTAACAGTTATCCATCACAAGCTTTTAATTTTTTTTTGTATTCACAAATTTATTCTTTTTCTCATCTCTCGTCAGCTAATTTGTAGTATTAATTAGCTACCATAACAGCTAATCTGTAGCATGCGTGATTTGACTGTTTGCAGTATGGGAGCAGATTACCCTTCCTACGATCTCTGGATCGATAGCAGGCGGATGCTCCCATATCAGCCCATAGTAGCGCTTAGCTTCTTCGCGTACATTATTCCGACGACCCTATTTGCCAAAAAAAGAACAATATAAAAAGCCGGGAGAGTCGCATCGGAGACATCTTTCTCTAGGCTTCGTCTTTTCCTTACGTGGTAAATGGTCCCTCTTCTGCTACTTTGACTTTAGGAAGATTCTTACAGTCTTATATGCCTTTTTTTAGGCTCTGCAAGACCGACGAAAGAGAAATATTCCGCCGAGAAGAATGAGTCCAAAGATGAGTAATAATTCCCAGTTATGTGTTACTAACCTAACCCTAATATCTATTGAAGGCCTTGCTTCCACATGGGAAAAAGATAACCGCAAGAGGTTAGGACCTTATTATAGAAGTTGGATCATACTAATTTAGAAGGAGATAGTGGGCTTGGCCCAAACGATATGTTAAGCCCGGCCCAATTTTACAAAATGGAATCAATTTTGGTTTGATAAAGAGTACCGTATGATAAACAATTTTTTTTTTTAAAAATCAAGTGTGATGAAAATGGTTTGATTTCATTGTCCGACAATAAATTAAAGTTGTCATTTTTACCAAACCAAATTGTAAGATCTTCTCTCTATGCACTCAATTTTGGTTTGTCATATATGTTTGAGGAAACCATCACTCTCAAGCGAAAATCAAACATGACTGTGTCAAATAGCAATCGCCAATCAAGCAATGCAATAGCATACATACATATGTACATACGTACGGAAATAGGTGTGTATGATTGAAGTAAACAATTCAACCAAAACGTAACACGTAGAGATGGAGATGCTTCCAAAAACAGAAAAATAATTGAAACAAGAAAACAACGGATCAAAAAATAGACAGGTTGGTGTGCTTGCTTGTGATTTTGGAAATGGTTGAGAAATAATTATGGTTTACATATTTGGTAATAGTCTCCCAACTACTATGTAACTGCCACGACCATCTCTTACCACCGCCAACCATGAAGTTATTGCATGATTGTGTTCGAGTTCTATTGTTATCAAATAAAGAAGTGTTGATGGATGATCTGACTGATCATCCATCAACACAATCTTTCCATTGACAATGAAAAATTAAAATTGCAAGGTGAAAAGACATTTTTATAATTTTATTAACAAGTCCAACATGATTGGTGTGTTATCATACACATCTCAAAATTTTGGTTTTAAGGAAAGTGTGAATTAATTTAAGTGTGTTTAGTAGCTTGGATGGTTTTACAAATAGAAATTAGGCCATCAAATGGAAAAAAGCCCATAAATAGGGTAGCTATGTATATGATTAATTTGTAGTTTGAAAAGGACATTAGCTTGATTGGTGATGTGGAGTCCAGTTTCAACCTCTGATTTTGGATGCAATGCAACTATGCAAGTGTGGAAATAGAAAAAGGTCGGTCGAGGTGGGCCCTTAAATTAGCTTCATTGTTCATTCATTATCTTCTTTTATCATCATTTTGGTTTGCTTTTGATGTATGCTAGCTTCTTTTTATTGGGTCTCGGTTGATTTTTTTTCCCTAGTTATATTTGAAAAATCGATTTTTCAAATGATTTGGATTATCTGTTGGAACGTAGTTGTGCCACATCGGTAATATATAGAATCTTTGAACAACATATAAGGTTGAAGGGTTACTCCTCTGATTGTCAATTGGTTTTCCAGATCCTACTTGGTGACGGGGTATACTCTGATGATTGATGTTGTTGCGACTCGAGCCGATGACTATAGTTGTGTGTACGAGCGCACATATACTAGTAGCACAAGCTGCACAACACACAAGTTGAGCAAGATTTTATTCTAAAACGCAGTTCACCAACTTATATCCTATGCTTATATTGTTCAAACTCGATGTGAAATAACTTCGTCACTTCAAATCTCAACACAAATCTTGAACTTGGAAATTGACACACCACAAATGAACCAACCTCAAATGTACGTATATAGTTGAAGAAAGGACGAAACACCTAAAAACGAGGTGGTCGACATCGACAAGTAGGCTTATAATAAAGGGCACCTGATGCTGAAAGCCCGAAAGCTCAACACCTTAACTTTCGTATAGGACGTAACTAAAAGATTTGGAATTGGATCTGATGCTTCATTATTTGGGATCTGATCGAGTTACTAAATTTGACTCTTTTTTACACAATCATACCTCCACATATATTCTTGCACTTATTCGCCTTTGTATCGCAGCTAACAACATTTCAGTTTATGGCATATTTAAAAAAAAAATTACTAAATTAATTAGGACTAAAATAATCTAAAAAGATTAATTAAATGCAAAGAAGGATTAGCTAAGTTGCCAAGTTGGTAAGGATTGTATTTACTGAATTCAAATCCCTTTAGCTTTATTTTTAGATATATTTTTTTTGTTTTTTTTTTTCACTAAAAATGACTAATAAAATCTTAAGTTTAAGGTATTTTTCTAAATATTTTTTTTATTAAAATATTTTTTCATATATACATAAAAAAAACCTTGAAAAAAAAAGTCGATCTCTTTTAAAAAATTCTAGATCTGCCACTGTATGCACTCTAACCTCAAACCAGTTACGAGAATGTTTTTAATAGACCCAAAGATCATAGCACCGAAAAAACAAGAAATCAAGAGCAACTGGAAACCAACAAAGGTAGTGCGAGGCCAACAAAGCAACGACCAAAGAGCCTGCAACATAAGAAACACAAGACATGGACATTTAAATTAAACATCGTCCGTCTAAATGCAAAATCTCACATGATCGCGATCCATGATCATATAATGTAAGAGAGAGTATGAAAGATACTATCAAATGTCTTTCATCCAACTCTTCTTCTTTTTTGATCGACTTTGATCCAACTCTTCTTTCGTTTACCTCTAACATACACGTCAAACATATATCATCTAGTGTCAAACTATTGCACCTTCATACAAGCGACGACCTCCTCACTATTTGCCTTTTTTTATCGATAAATCCTTTCTACATCTAGAATATGGTATCCGATCCTATCCAAGTTCACATACATGATACCTATAATAACCATCAATTACATGTTTAAATAGCACTGTTTTAAAGTTTTGTGAAACAATGATATATTGTTGTCTTGTAAAGATTTTATTCTTTTATACATAATTATTAATTTTATGTGGTTATATTTGATGTTGGATAAAAATCATAATATTCTAACACTATCCTAACCTTAATCTCAATATTCGGATTCCTATGTTTGACATATCTAGCCATTACAAGCTCCATTAAAAGTAATTATTTTTCATATATAGGTCAACCATCTAATCCCTCTTTAATTGGTGTTTTTTCCCAATAAATAAATAAATAATTTATTTTTTTTGAGTGGGAAAATAAAATAAATAAATTCAGTTTCACATAAATATATAACTTCAAATTATTCCGTACACATTTAGAAATTCCTTATAAAATGAAGCTCTTTTTGTTCCTTTTAATCTCTGTTTGCTCCTCCTTTCAATGGAACAAAACATGGATTCACCTAATAACCATCCAACTACAGATGTTTGTGACACACATCTCTCTCTCGCTCTCGGCCTCTCGAGTACCTTCAACAACAACAACAACAACGACAACTCGATGTCAGAGCAGGAAGGGTATAATAATCATGGGGAGGAAGTAGTGAGGATGGAAAAAGTTCCACCGGCGAGAATGAGTGATGAGGAGGAAGAGGAGGTGAGCCCCAGAAAAAAGCTGAGGCTCACCAACCATCAATCATCTCTTCTTGAAGACACCTTCAAACTACACACCACCCTTACTCCGGTATCTTTCCAACTCATTTTCTTTCCGCTTATACCAAATAAAGATATCAGATATTATTGTTCTAATTTTGTTCACATAATCCATGGATCAGTGCCAAAAACAAGTGTTGGCGAATCAACTGAATCTACGGCCACGTCAAGTGGAAGTGTGGTTCCAAAACAGAAGGGCAAGGTAACGTTTTTATAACTTTACATTCACCTTCTATTAGATGATTAAGTACATGATTAAGTTTGTTATCGATCGATTGGTCTAAAGGACGAAGCTAAAGCAAACGGAAATGGAGTGCGCGATGATGAAGAAGCGTTGGGAGAAGCTCACCGAAGACAACAAGAGGCTGCACAATGAGCTCTATCAGCTCAAACTCATCTCTGTCGTCTGCCCTTCTTGCAACAAACCCGTCACCAAACCACCCGAACCCGACCATATCCATCTTTATGCATCATCATCAGTTAATAATTACAAATTAGTTAGGGAATTAACCTAAGTATATACTGTACTATTAGTTAATGTATTACTCATAGGCAAGTATAATTTATAAGTTAAAAAGGTTGTATCAAAGGTTATATCAAATAGATTTCCACACCACATCTTTATTACCACGGAATCACAGAAATTATGCAACGAAAGTTATTGCCACGGAATCACAAAAACGTCGCACAAAGTAGCACCTGTGCCAGTTGTTGCTTAAACGTCTAAGTTCACCACAAGGGGCGAATCGGAATCACCCTTGTCGACGACAAACGTCTTTGTAACCGTCTCATTAGGAGTAACAACCTCCACTGTGTAGCTCCCATGGAACCCTCGGAACCTGAACTCGCCACGCTCATCGACATGCCCACGAGCATTGGTGGTCCACTCTTGCTTGAGCTCAAGCAGCCTCTTCCCGGCCTCATTGATGTCGCCATCTGCGTTCACTAAGTGGGCGTTCTTTCTGGTCATATACATCTCCCAGAAGCCCCACAACATCACCCCCTCCACCGTAGGGTGCGCGAAGGCCTCCCTCAGCATCACCTCCAGGTCATCCGCCCTCGTGTGCTCGTTGACCGATGACATGTCAAGCTCTGTGAACCATATGGGTAACCCGAGGGCGCCAAGCTTGTCCAATGTCGAACATATGATGGGCCCAATAGGGCTGTCTACGTGACCCGGAATGCCTATCCCACCTATGGGAGCACCTTGCTCTTGCAAGTGCGAAACATGTTTGATGTACTTTTCGGGTGATGGCATTGTGTCGTTGATGAATAGGAGGGTGTCTGGGTCAAGCTCGCGTGCAGTCTGGAACATTTTCGCTCTCGTGCACTCTTTGCCCAACCGGTCTTGGTAGAAAGACCTATCGAGCATCTCGTTGTTGAAGTCGTAGTGCATGAATTTGCCCTTGTAGTGAGTGAGGATGGCTTTGAGCCGATTTTGAACCGATGACACGAGATCGTTGGTGCTCAGAGAGCAGATCCAGGACTCCGCGGTCCATTCCACTTCCAAGTTATAACGGCCTCTGACTTGTATGTTTTTTTTCTGGCAGAGATCAAGCATATAATCGGCGTCCCTATAGTTGAGCTTTCCTTGTTCTTTCTCTTTCAAACTCCACTCCAACACATTGCCAAAGACTGCCCAGTCTTCGTTGTATATGTTGGCTCTGTTGATGCAACAGCCTACAGGAAGCTGTTTGTTGCTTGCTTCATGCTCACAAATGATCCAAGCAGAGTGCCTCCTGATGGCCCGGTAAATTTCAACACAACATCGCGTCTACGAATCACTAGCCAGAGGAATTACCTTATCAGTGATTGGTTGTACAATGCAACCTCGTCTTGTTCAGTTGCATTGTACAACCAATCATAAAGTAATGGAGTGCTAGTTGCATGTTGATACCTTCAAAATTTTGGAGATTAGCATTTATGTTGGGTTTGTGAATGCGTTATGTCAACTATGGCAACAACATTGCAGTTTTGCTAAAAGGATTTGCAGTAAAACTATGGCACCGATTTTGAAGCATAACTATGTGAGTACAACATGCAGTTGTATTGAGAGATTTCTGATCTGTCAACTCTCTTGCAAAAGTCATGGTCAGCATCTATCAACCGATTCTAAGTTGTGCCTCGGTACTTATCCAGCACCTATCAACCGTAAAACGTGCCAGTAAGTAACAACATATCTTCCTTTCGTATGCTTACTGCATTCATAAAAAGGGAAAAAACAGAAAGGCATGTGAACTTCAGCGTTCAGACACTATAAAACCCCTATTCAAAGTGCGAGCAAGTAACCAAAACAAGCTAAGCATGGTCAATCGTCCACCCATCTCAGCAAACATCAATTGGGTTCTTTTGCATATGCATCACGACTACATTAGAATTGAGCATAAGAAAAGCACAAAAAGTTGTGCAAAACACATCAACACTATGCTGCACAATTACAACAATGTCGAGTTTTTAGCATTCATCTAATTGTATCCAGAAATTCTCTTCACCCCTTTAACCCATGAACCATATTACCTATTGTCCAAACATCACATTATTCCTGTGTGATGAATAAAATCCATTCTGGCATTTCCTCGCTCAAAATCAGCAGCTGGAAATATTTTATTTATTTATTTTACACACATCATACTGGAGAATTGATGAAGGATGACAAATTGAAATTAATGCATATTGTGTGTACTGAACAGATCATCAAGGGATGCTGACATCTGATGTCTTATCCTGTACTACTTTTAACTAATCAAATATGTAATGCAAACTAAGCCTACCTTTAGTATCAAAATTTATATGGTAAAAGCAAATAGAAACGAACAAGGCATTAAACCACAACTTGCAGCACCATAAGTTTGATAAATGCAATGCAAGTTGAGAGCAAATACACCTCTCAAGTATGTCTCAAAACTCCAAGCAATGAATGCATAGAAAATCATTTTTTAATATATAATATGAGAAGGCCATCTGCATTTAAACCAATAATCAATTGAAGCAAGGCTCGCCAACAACCAAGTGGATATAGAGGAAACCAGAGCAGTCACATACACCCTTAAAAACGGACATAATACACCAACAAGTAAACATTTCTAAGATAACAATTTACAACTTCATGTTACCAAGTACCAACACTAAAAAAAAAAAGAAATTGTGTATTTTATTGTTTTTGGTAAAGAAAATTGTAGTATATGAAATCACATACCTAGGTATAACTGTTTCTCAAACATATTATATAATACGATTTTACATCATCATCTTCAGCAGAAATATATGATAGTTTGACTATAAACATGCATATAATTAAAAGAAAGAAAGTGAAGAACAGTTATAAAAGAAAGTGAAGAACAGTTATAACTTGCCTAAAAGTTGGTATCACCCTAAAATTTCAGCATCTTTAACAACACTTTTAGCCTAATGTCTTATTTTGAGAAACTTGGGGGATGAGGCAGTGGTAACTGGGAAGATGGTAAGTCGCCCATAAACATAAGCTCTGTCATATTTCAAATATGAATTTTAGACCATTAATTTTATTTTTGGAAACTCTTCTTCCAATTTACTGTACTCTCATTCATTTCCGTCTTTACACCAGCTGCACTCAAAACATTAAACAGCCCATTTTCCACAATTAAATTAAATGAAAATCCCTAACATATATTATTCTTAAATGAAAATCCCTAGCTTGAGTTGATTAACAATAAAAAAGGAGAGGGAATTTTTACCTGTTGCCCTGTTGGTTGGGCATGCCGGAGTCCCGAGTTTTCCAGTACAAAAAGCACCCAATAGCGGATAAAGGAAAACTAAACACTTGGACCTCCCCAAATCATATCAAAGAAAGACAAAACAACCCCCTTTCCCCACAAAGTAAAGTAGAAAACATAAAAGTTAAAAATATATAACAAAGCATAATCAGACAGCAAAACCAAACAGAAAACTGAGAGTCTCGTACAATAAAACTAAATGTACTGCTGCAGCAACCTTCATGTATTTTATTGGCCCGTACCCCCAACAAATGGTTATAAACAAACCATTAGAGAGAGACCCTGCAAGTGAGTAAGAAAACTGATTGGTAATCCGATAAGCAAAGCAGTAACACCTTGCATATAATGTAGGTTCCAGTCAATCCCAATTTTTGTTCACTAGTCAATGTTTCCGCACGCACCCAACTACAAGTACCTAGTGAACAAAACAACATACCAAGCTTTACTTGGGGCTACTGCTTTTATGTTCATTGGCTCAAATGAATAATGACATACGCAAAATCAAAGTGTAAATTTAAACTGTACTTCCTTTAATTGATATAAGGGCTGAAAATCAAGTAACTTAGAAGAACTTTAACCAGCTTCAACTGAAAAAAGAGGGTAAATACCAGAGACAAAAATATAAATTACCATGTGAGATTGTGAGCTCATTTCGTGACCTAATTTGGAAACAGAAAATGAAATTAGTTTTGTATACCAATCATCACTTGAAGCAGGATATGTTTGTATACCAATCAACAAAGTTCCCCTCACAGAATAACCTAGTAAATTCAGGAAATGAAACACAAGTTCCAGAACGTAAAATTCAACAAACTAAAATAAATGAAGAAATCATTTCCAATTTTGAAGATAAAATTGTTCGCTTATCAAATTGAGTGATTTGTGTTGAAGAACAATGTGAGGCTTGCAGGAACGCATAACTGTTTGTCCAATCTTGCCACTGATCAGGAATGGAAGATCTGCAAACCTCACTTTGTTCCTCAAAACACATCATGCACTCTTGCTGATCCTTTGTTCTCATATTCAATCCTCCTCTAATGAGGAGGAAAAAAAGAGTTGAATGATCCATCATAACAATGAGAAGATACGAGCACGATATACAATTGAGAATTATCCAAGTTGTTTCAAATACGATTACAGAAAAAGAAAAGGTGAATATAGCACATAACTACTTTTTTTTTTAAAGCTGAATTGGGATATTGAAAATTAAAGGAAATAAACCCTCATCTTTCACTAAATGACCTATCACATATGCTCCAACCTTCAAAGTATACCCAAGTTAATCAAACTTTAATCACTATATGCTGTAAGCCTGTCCCCCGATCTCCTTGTATTTCCTCAAACCCCTGGTGCCCATTTGTGTGCAATCCTTGTGCCCAACACCCTATATCAGTAAACACACTTAATTTTATCAAAATTTCCAATTCAAGATTGACCTTGTTCATTTCAATCTGCAGTTAAGATCACCTAACTATTAAAAGGAAACAACTACATAAGAAATTCACTAGGTAAAAGACACATACATTTTATCAAACAAGTTTCTTCAAGACAAAGGCAAACAACAACAACAACTACAACAACCCAGTATATCCCGCAAAAGCAGGGTCTGGGGGTCAGGATGTACGCACTCACTCTTTCCTCGAGCAAGTCGAGAGAGTGTTTCCGATAGACCCAGAACAATAGGATACCAGAACAACAAGGAATCATTACTCATAGAGGGAAAACTATATTAGAAACGAAGCAGGAAGAGGACAGGAAAATAGCAAGGACAATAGAGCAAAACATCAGGACCCAAAACTTCAAGACAAGGGCATTCCGGCATTGAACTAAATTTTACGATAAACATACTGATTAATACCAAAAATTAAGGACTGTAAGATAAAGCCAAACATGATAGTAGTGGGATAGAAAAAATACTGGAGTCACCAATTAATGAAGAAGCTCAACTTGATGCATGAAAACACAATCTTCAAAATGAGATGATTTGACAAAGCAAGACACCAAAACCTGTAGGCATAATTTCCAAAATAAGAACTATAAGATCAAGGAGGCATAAAAACTCATGATACATTTACTTGAAACATCCACCTTGTGCTTGGTAACACCAAAAGAGACAACTTCTATCCACGATTCTAAGATAGTGAAAACCTAAAATCTTTCTCCCTACAGAGTCGAGGATAAAAATGAAGTTAATCACAAATATGCATCATACTATAATTAAAAAAAAACCCAGAAAATACAGACAGACAACTGAAGGCCCTGAGATTGCCTGGATCACATTCTCAGAGTATTTCCTGTGTTGATAAAAGTCAGATGGAATGATGTTTTTTTCAAATCCCTGACAAACCAAAACATTTACCGACTAAGAAATAAGTTCAAGTTTAATTCTCACATAATATAGCTACGAAAAGAAAAGAAACAAAAATATTTAATACAATATACTCATGACATAATCACTGTTTTAGCATAACACCGCCTATATTTGCTCATCACCAAAAGAAACTTCATTAAAATGGTTAGACTATCTTCCTCCACTGTTAGATCATGGAATCCAACATCGTGGCCGAATATCTACTAATATAATCCAGCTCGTCATGATGCTGGATTCCATGATCTATGAACAAATTATAATTCATCGCAAGAATCAAGAGTATTAAAAGTATACTACCTTCAAGGAGTTTGTACCTATTCAAAACACCAACCACAAGGGAAAAGAATCCCTGCTTACTGCATCACTGTAGTATGATATAGTTCTCTTCGACACATTGTAGTCTCCACCACATTGTTAGTTGAGGATATATAGAAAACAGCTGAAAGAACACCACACCAAAGAAAAAGGAGAACTTCCATCCGAGATAGCCAAAACAACCAACTTTTTTCCTACAAAGTAGAGTAGAAAACATTAAAGTGAATACTGTAAAAAATTACTGAGGATAATGAGAAGACAAAACCAAACAGAAACACAGACAATGAAAAAAAGCTCAAACTCACAAGAATGGGACACAACGGAAAGTCCCTACAATATTAATTCACCACAGCAACGTAAAACATAACGGGTGAATAATCTGACAGTACTACCTGATCACTCATTTTGTCTTTGTTTCAGCATTCCTGAACAGCAGTACCTGATGAGTAGTTACAAAGAGAACAAAATAGATAGTGATTAAGAAAACAAGATTGGTGGGTAAACTGAAACAGAACAGGAGTACCTGATTGATCACACAGTTCTAGGCTTCTCTATGCCCATCCGATCAATCTTTTCCTATTGCATTCATAACATCCCTGATCAGATTTAAACTACTGGTCGTTCAATCTTGATTTTTCAACATCCCTGAAATAGCCAAAAAGAAGTGCATGAAATAGAAAAAATAAAATAAAAATGTTAATGTTCAATCATTTTGTAAGAAAACACAAGAATGGGACATATCGGAAAGATCTTACATCATTAACACACCACAGCAATCTAAAACATAAAGGGTTAATAATCTAACAGCACTACCTAATCACTCATTTTGTCTTCATTTAAGCATTCCTGAACAGCAGTACCTGATCAGTCTACAAACAAAACAGAATAGATATTGATTAGATTGGTGGGTAAACTAACAAAGAGAACAGCAGTACGTGATCGATCAAACAGTTCTAGGCTTCTGTATGCCCATCCAATCAACCTTCCCCTCGTGGGATAATCTAAACAAAACAAAACAACCAAGCCTGAATGTAGAAAGTGACTCATAGTTTACTGATGAAGATGATAACTAGATGCCGAGCCAAAAGAATAAACACAATATTTATCAGCGTACAACTTTTAGATCATCACATTTATCCCAAATTTTATCACAGCCCATACTCCATAGAACTATGTGGTGATGTACAAACACAAGGGAAAAGAAATATAGAATAATGTCAATATCTAGGATATTATAGATACTCAGGCAATACAAAATAAAAAATGATCAGCTACACAGTACTTATCTATATCCCACCAGCAGGTAACAGTAGAGAACTTAAGGAAAATTACGTAGCATTTAACTAGCGAAACAGTTTCTTAGATTTATTTGAACACAAACTCACCAAGTATGCAAATTAGTGTGCATAATATTACACATATAACTTATGGTGCAACTTTTAGGATATGGAGAACAAATTTCATCTCAAAAGCATTAAGGAATAGCACAAAGGTCATATCAGAAGTTAAGGGTTTCATGGAGCAGAACATAGATGAGGGATAAACTAACCTTTTCAAGCTCTGAATTTAGGACAAAACCAAGCCCCAACACAGCAGTTCGCCTAACATTATCACTTACATCAGAAACTGCAAAGTGCAGGAGCTGGCGGATGGCCTTATTGTTAGACGTCCCACTGTAGGCCAATGCTAGCGCATACATTCCACCATATCTTATAATTGGATCTTGATCAAGAGACATCTGCTCAATCAGGGTATCAGCTTCTTCTTCTCTTCCGTAAACTGTAAGTGCTATACCTAGAGCTATACCCCTGCATCAGAAGATCAACATAAGTAAAAGAATCAGAGAGAAAGGATTGCCTGAAAGAGAAGGCAAGAGGCATACCTGATGATCTTCTCGTGCTGAGTTTTGTGTGCATAAGCAAGCATCTCAGTAGCCTTATCACTAGCAGTTCCAACCATAAGTAAACCCATAGATATACCAGCAGCTTCTCCAGCAACAGCACTATCTGTATACAGCACATTTTTTATGTCTTGGAATATATCTTCATCAGCGGTTCCAAGAGCAGCCAGACCATCTATGCAGTAGCTGTTCTGCAGCTTGCTCAGTGCCTGTTTTGAGTTAAAATCTGATCTCTTATAGATAGGACTCTCTTAATGAGTGCAGTGTCATTGACTTTGTGTACATTCCACCTCCAGATAGGTAGTCAGAGCATAGAACAAAAATTATGGGGAGATAGGATCTCTTTGCCTTAGCCCTCTTTTTCCATGAAAATAACCCAAACAATTAATATTAAAAAACAAAAATGATGTGCAGATTCATTGTAGAGTCCAATTGATGAAAATAGGAGGGAAGTTGAGATGGACAAGTAGAACAAAAATTATGGGGAGATAGAATCTCTTTGCCTTAGCCCTCTTTTTCCATGAAAATAACCCAAACAATTAATATTCAAAAACAAAAATGATGTGCAGATTCATTGTAGAGTCCAATTGATGAAAATAGGAGGGAAGTTTAGATGGACAAGCATTTCTTCAGTAAATTTCCAAAAGAGTGAATCATAAGCCTTTCTTAGATCAATTTTTAGGAGATATCTTGGGCTTATCCTTTTTCGTGAGTACCTTCTGATCAGCTCTTGTAATAGCATAATTTTCTCACCCATCAACCTTACTTCTGTGAACCCAGATTGTGCAGGAGAGACAAAGAGTCTATCTGTTCAGGTTTTAGTCTTTCGGCTATTCACTTAGAGGTGATTTTATATGTGACGTTATAGCAAGATATAGGCTTGTAGTCTCCCACGGTTCTAGCATTTGTTGGTTTGGCAATAAGTGAGATGCTAGTGTGGTTTATCTATTTCAACAGTTGACCAGAATTAAAAAATTCTTATACAGCTCCAAAGATCTGATCTCCTGTGGTCTGCCATGTCGCTTTGAAGAACTTCGAGGTGTATCCATCAGGGGCCTCCCCTGGAGATTTATCATCTCCTATGGACCATAAAGCCGATGCCTTCATTGATCTCTGTGGTCCATTGGAGATGACAAGTCCCAGGTCCGGATGGTTACACTTTGAAATTTTTCAAAGACACCTGGGGTACAACAGGGAGACAACTTTGTGACGCTGTCCTTGAATTTTTTAAAACTGGCAAGCTCCTCAAACAAATCAACCACACCAGCATATCTCTGATTGCTAAGACACAAAATGTCAATAGAGTGGGAGATTTTAGACCAATATCATGCTACAATGTAACCTATAAAGTCATCTCAAAGATCTTGGCATCTAGACTCGGTCCAGAACTAAAAGATCTCACCTCCTCTGCACAAGTTGGATTTATACAAGGAAGGCTCATGGGAGAAAATGTATTGCTACTCCAAGAACTCATTAGGAAGTATACAAGAAAGAGGATAACTCTGAGGTGCCTTCTAAGTTCTAAACTTGATCTTAAACTTGCCTGCACTATTTATTAATTAGCTTATTCACAAAAATTACTCAAAAATTAAACATTAGTGTTTGATTCCATCGTGCAGGGACTAGTAGTAGAGAGGGGAAAGGAAGCGTTACCTGGACCTGGAGGAGAGAGTCTTGGGAGAAGGCCAAAAGGTGGTTGATGAAGAAAACAAGCAAATACTGTGAATATTAGCATTTATACTCAACATGCCTACAACAAGAAATTTGATTCGCGAAAGTTTAGATAAGCGAGACCTTCAAAATATCAGTAAGAAAGCTGGTGGAGAAAAAAAAAATGCTAATGTCACAATATGTTATAGAAATATTGTAAGGTACCAAAGTAAAATGTTTACCTTGTCAGGTTGAAAAAGAATCTTCCAGTTTGTACCACATTGTCATCAAAACAATCTACTAGTAGCTCACAGTCTTCCACCTCGATTAGATCATGGAATGCAGCATCGTGGCTGAGTATCTACTGATACGCCTGCAAAAGAATCCCACATTTAGATCATCACATTTATCCCAAATTTTATCACAGCCCATATTCCATAGAACTATGTGGTGATGTACAAAAATAAGGGAAAAGAAATATAGAATAATGTCAATATCTAGGATACTATAGATACTCGGGCGATGCAAAATGAAAAATGATCAGCTACACAGTACTTATCTATTTCCCACCAGCAGGCAACAGTGGAGAACTTAAGGAAAGCTACGTAGCATTTAACTAGCGAATTAGTTTCTTAGATTTATTTGAACACAAACTCACCAAGTATGCAAATTAGTGTGCATAATATTACACATATAACTTATGGTGCAACTTTTCGGATATGGACAAAATATTTCATCTCAAAAGAAGCATTAAGGAATAGCACAAAGGTCAAATCAGAAGTTAGGGTTTCATGGAGCACAACATAGATGGGGAATAAACTAACCTGTTCAGGCTCTGAATATAGGACAAAACCAAGCCCCAACACTGCAGTTCGCCTAACATCATCACTGATATCAGAAACTGCAAAGTGCAGGAGCTGGCGGATGGCCTTATTGTTAGACGTCCCTCTGTAGGCCAATGCTAGCGCATACATTCCACCATATCTTATAATTGGATCTTGATCATGAGTCATCTGCTCAATCAGGGTATCAGCTTCTTCTTCTCTTCCGTAAACTGTAAGTGCTATACCTAGAGCTATACCCCTGCATCAGAAGATCAACATAAGTAAAAGAATCATAGATAAAGGATTGTCTGAAAGAGAAGGCAAGAGGCATACCTGATGATCTTCTTGTGCTGAGTTTCGTGTGCATAAGCAAGCATCTCAGTAGCCTTATCACTAGCAGTTCCAACCATAAGTAAACCCATAGATATACCAGCAGCTTCTCCAGCAACAGCACTATCTGTATACAGCACATTTTTTTATGTCTTCGAATATATCTTCATCAGCGGTTCCAAGAGCAGCCAGACCAAGCCCCAAACAGGCACCGTGTTGAATAACCTGTATCAATCCAAGAGTTACCACACAATTAAAAAAACATGTGGAAAAAGAAACAAGGAGGACAAACTATCTCTCTCCTATAGCGCCTCAACATTTGTATTTCGAAGGCTTTCACGAAGGAACTGCTTGATGCATGCACTCTGAGGCAATTAAGGTGCCATTAATGACCTGCCCTCCTGCAAGTGGCCCCTCTGAATAACACCAAGCCCAGCAGTTGCACTAAATTTAGCCCAATTTGTTGCCCTGCTAAGCCAATCCTGGTCAAACAATGAGGGTACTATAGTTACGAAATTGGATTTTGCAAATAGGATGTGAAAAATATTATATGAGCGCGCACACAAAAATATGCATGACAGCCTATATGATGCGTTCAAACGTACAAGGATGTTTACAATACCAAATTCTCCCTAAGTGATGTATCCACTGTAATGCCAGCATACATAATAGCATTTGTGTGAATTGTTGGACTATGGCAAACAGTATTTCTCATCTCAACAGACTGCTTTACTGTCTTCGGGATAAGAAGATCCGATCAAAAAGAGAATACAGCATGGTTAATTGGTTATTCAACATGATTTCTTTAGAACTAAAAAATGAGGTGTGTAAGAGTATCTCACTTGTTATGACTGTACAAAAACTGCAACGTTGGCTGTATAGATGTCTCTCCAGATAATATTCCTGTGATTTTAGTTAACCAATCTGCATAAACTGCTTCACTGGGGTCTATTTCAGGAACACTTGCATCAGATGTAGGAGTGGCATAAGATGTAGGAGTGTCCTCGGTCATTTGGACATCATTAGAAGCATTTGCATTGACATTTTGAGTTGTATCCTGTCCCTGAGGTGCCTGCTGCACCTGCTCTGTTGCAAGAGTCTTGGAGTTCGGAAGACGGTCCCATACATTCAAAAGAAAAGCCTGTCGTTCATTCTCCACGAGGTCAAAGGCTATTTGAAATACAAGTAAAGCATCATCCTTTTCCTCTGAACGCATAAGCTTTGCCAGTATGCTAGCGACAGCCTCGGATTCATCCAGAAACATGAGACATTGGCAAATGCTCAGATAATCAGGAGAAGGCAGCTTTTGATAAACTCTTACAAGCAGACAAAGGACCTGCAAAATAAATCAGTTCTTGTTAAAAACTGCAACAGCATATATACTGAATTGTGCAACATTGAATTCCATATATAGGAAGTTTGAAAGATTAAACAGCATATATTACTATATATTATCAACATAATTACATGAATCATCACACTGGCCTTGGTTTTATCATTAAATGATGCATCTGTAAGACCTATTACCTCTAGTCAATATTCCCTCTGACTGATACGAATGAAAGACATTGACGCAGTAAGACAATATTGCATGAAGATTATCACTCCTTGTTATTGCTTCCTCCGGTTTATCCAATCTTCTGCATTCTACGGCCATCCCAATTCCTTGCTGGTATCTTCCATCCAATATGCACCACCATATACCAAACAATTAGTCCAACTATTTAAGGATGCATATAGAAGTGATGGAAACTTAGAATTAGTCATACTTTTCCAACATTCTCTACACAATTACTTCCAACCGGGGATCAATTTTCTCTAGAACCTGCTGCCCATTTGTATGCAATCCTTGTGCCCAACACCCTATATCAGTAAATACACTTAATTAGTTAATTTTTATCAAAATTTCCAATTCAAGATTGATCTTGTTCATTTCAATCTGCAGTTAAGACCACCTAACTATTAAAAGAAAATAACTACACAAGAAATACACTATACATTTTATCAAACAAGTTTCTTCCAGACAAGGATGTTATAATGGGATCTTATCTATTGTAAGTTTGGATGGAAGAGAATTCTTGTCATCTCATTCTCAGGAAAATCAGAGGTATATAATACAAGAAATCTCAGCAGAAGAGAGAGAGGAGGATATAACTACACCTAAGGAAGAAACTAAGTAATAAATGATTCAGCCTACCCAACTTCCAAGACTAATAAATAATACTTTAAATAATAAACCTATCTAACTTCTGTAACACTCCCCTCAAGATGGAGCATAGATGTTAATCATGCCCAGCTTGTTACAGAGATAATCAACTGTAGTTCCGTTTAAAGCCTTTGTGAAAAGATCTGCCAATTGTTCTCCGCTTTTCACATACATTGCTTTAATCAAGCCTTCTTGTATCTTTTCACGGACGAAATGGCAGTCTATCTCAATGTGCTTCGTTCGTTCGTGAAAAACAGGATTGGATGCAATATGAAGGGCTGCTTGATTATCGCAATATAACTTTGCAGGCAAATTTGTCTCAAGACCTATTTCAGTCAATAGTTGATATATCCACTTAACCTCACATGCACCTTGTGCCATGGCTCTATATTCTGACTCTGCACTTGAACGAGAAACAACACTCTGCTTCTTACTCTTCCATGACACTAGGTTTCCACCAACAAAAACACACTGACCTGATGTGGATCTTCGATCATCCTTAGACCCCGCCCAATCCGCATCTGTGAAGCAATCAATGTCAGTGTGACCGTGGTTCTTATAAAGAATGCCGCGTCCTGGAGCTCCTTTCAAGTAACACAAAATCTGTTCGATAGCTGCCCAATGATCAACTGTTGGTGAAGACAGATATTGACTTAGTACACTGACTGGATATGCAATATCTGGTCTGGTCACTGTTAAGTAATTTAGTTTTCCCACGAGTCTTCTGTATCTCTCAATATCTTTGAACACATCACCTTCTTTTGTAAGCTGCAGATTAGGAATCATGGGAGAGCTACAAGGTTTAGCCCCTAATTTCCCTGTTTCTGATAACAAATCAAGCACATATTTTCTTTGAGATAAGAAAATTCCTTTCTTACTTCTTGTTACCTCAATGCCCAAGAAGTATTTTAACATCCCCAAATCTTTAGTTTGAAATTGACTTTGAAGAAAGGCTTTCAGAGATAAAATACCTGCTGTATCACTTCCAGTGATGACAATATCATCCACATATACCACCAATAACATGATGCCTAATTCAGATTGTTTATAGAAGACAGAGTGATCAGATTTGCTTTTGTGCATTCCAAACTTTTCAAGTGCTTCACTAAACTTTCCAAACCAAGCTCTAGGACTTTGCTTCAGGCCATATAGAGACTTGCGCAGACGGCAAACTTTCCCATGCTCCCCCTGAGCAACAAAGCCAGAAGGTTGCTCAATATAAACCTCTTCTTGGAGGTCTCCATGAAGAAAGGCATTTTTTATGTCTAACTGATGTAGGGACCAACTGTATTTTGCAGCCACAGAAATAAGCAACCTCACAGATGTCAATTTAGCAACAGGAGAAAATGTGTCAGAATAATCGACCCCATAAGTTTGAGCATATCCTTTAGCCACTAGTCGAGCCTTCAATCGAGCTACTGATCCATCAGGGTTAACCTTAACTGCAAACACCCATTTACACCCAATAGTCTTTTTTCCTGTCGGTAAAGTCACCAAATCCCAAGTACCATTCTCATCCAAAGCCTTCATTTCCTCCTTCATAGCCTCACACCAACCAGGGTGGTTTAAGGCTTCGTGAACAGTTTTAGGTATAGAAACTGAGTCAAGAGATGCAACAAATGCATAAGTGGAGGATGACAGGTTATTATAGGTCACACAGGTAGAGATGGGATGGGTACATTGACGTTTACCTTTGCGAAGAGCAATAGGTAGATCATTACCTGAATCGTGATCTGATGACGAAGACAATGTTGGCGCTGGACATGGATCAGGCACGTTTTGACGCCGAGAATAAACCTGCGTGATAGGAGGCTTGACTGGAGGAGGGACAGAAGAAGTGATGGTATAAATGAGCAAATCATCTTCTTCCTCCTCATGAACAGAAGGTGGAGAAAATGGTGTGTCTTCGAGGAAATTGACATCAATAGACACAAGATACTTATTAAGACTCGGGCAATAACATCTATATCCCTTTTGCACGCGAGAATAACCCAGGAAAATGCATTTCAAGGATTTGGGATCCAATTTAGTGATATGAGGGCGAACATCCCGGACAAAACAAGTGCAACCAAATATTTTTGGTTCAATTGAGAACATGGATTTTGTAGGAAAGAGTGCACGATAGGGAGTCTCACCATTAAGAACAGAGGAGGGCATTCGATTTATAAGAAAACAAGCTGTAGAAACAGCATCAGCCCAAAACACTTTGGAAACTTTCATGTGGAATAAAAGTGCTCGTGCAGTTTCTAGCAAGTGCCGATTTTTTCGTTCAGCCACTCCATTTTGTGATGGTGTATCAACACATGATGTTTGATGTATAATGCCATTTCGAGTCATATAAGTTTGGAACACCTCTGATAGGTATTCTTTGGCGTTGTCACTCCTCAAAGTTTGTACAGAGGTTTTAAACTGAGTGTTGATTTCAGCACAAAAGGATGAAAAATGAAAGAACAACTCAGATCGATTTTTCATTAAAAATAACCAAGTCATACGAGAATAGTCATCAACAAAGGTGACAAAGTACCTAAACCCAGTTTTTGACACAAGAGGACAAGGACCCCAAACATCGGAATGAACTAATTCAAAAGGAGCATTTGCTCGTTTATTGATCCTAGGACTCAAACTAGAACGATGATGTTTAGCAAAGTGACAAGACTCACAATCCAGTGAAGACAAACTGTGAAATTGTGGACACAATTTCTTTAACAAAGGAAGAGATGGATGACCCAACCGACAATGTGCTTCAAGTGGGGTAGCTACTCCAGGACAAGCTACTGATTTGGGAACTTGTGTATCAAGAATGTAGAGACCTCCTGATTCATGTCCTTTACCAATAATCTTCCTCGTCATAAGATCCTGAAACACGCAATATTCAGGAAAAAATGAGATACTACAATTGAGATTACGAGTGATTTTACTCACAGATAATAGGTTAAATGATAGGTTGGGCAAACTCAAGACAGAGGACAATGGGATTGATGGTGTTGGGGTAATGGTGCCAGAACCAACAATTCTTGAGGGTGACCCATCAGCCAAAGTGATAGTGGAGGTTTGGTGGTAGGGTTGGAAGGTAGAAAATAGGTTAGGATTACCTGACATATGGTCTGTTGCACCTGAGTCAATGACCCACTTTGAAGAGGAGGCAACAAGACATGTGTTTGGATTACCTGACTTGGTGCTGGCTGTAATCGGAGTAGAGGAAGACTTTAGAGATTCCTGGTACTTGCAAAATTCAGCATACTCATTGGCAGAGATGATAATAGGCTTCTCTGATGTTTCAGCACAAGCAATATGAGCAGATTGGCCAGATCCAGATTGAGTTCTCGAATTTTTGTTCTGCAGTTTTCTACAGTCACGCTTCATGTGACCAGGCTTGCGACAATAGTGACATATAATCTCTCCTCCAGATTCTTGTTGTTGTCCATTCTGATTGGCTCGACTCACAAGAGCACTCTCTGCCTGAACAGGTGCAGAACTGATGGTCTCTGGACGAACCTCGGTGCGCAGAAGCCGACTGAAGGTATCTTGTAATGAGGGAATCTCAGATCCAGAGATTATTTGAGATTTTGCTGTCTGAAACTCAGCAGGAAGACCAGCCAGGAAACTTATGACAGCCATCTGCTCCCTTTGGGTTTGTTGTACCTTCACATCCGCGCTGAATGGTAACAACATGTTGAGCTCTGCATAAATCTTCTTGAAATCCATGAAGTACTTCGTCAGAGATCTATCTTGTTTCTCTGCGCGATAGAAATCTTGACAAACCTCATAGGTGCGAGAGACGTTCCCTTTTCCAGAGTACAGGAAGTCTAGATAATCCATTAGTTCTTTAACGAATTCACAATGATTGATCAAGCCAATTACCTCGCTATCAATCGAATTCCGAATCTGCAGGAATAAGCGAGCATCCTCCCTTAGCCATGCTTGTTTTGAATCGTCCTTGGGAGGATCATCACTCATATGAGCATCCTTGTCGATACTCCTTAGATACAAACGGACTGTCTTGCTCCAGTCCAAATAATTTGAACCAGTCAACTTATGGTCCGTAATTTTGGACATTACAGGCACCATTTCTGACAGAAGGGTTGCTTTCTTCTCCTCCATTGAAGGCACAAAAGGCAAACTGACACAAACTGACCACACCGAAGGATACTTCTGAGGAAGCTTGGAGATGTCTGATTGAAACCTAATCAGACACCAGTCCCTAATTTGTGTTTGGGAAAGATATTAAAGGAAATATCGAAACCCTAATAGGGTGGCTCTGATACCATGTAAGTTTGGATGGAAGAGAATTCTTGTCATCTCATTCTCAGGAAAATCAGAGGTATATAATACAAGAAATCTCAGCAGAAGAGAGAGAGGAGGATATAACTACACCTAAGGAAGAAACTAAGTAATAAATGATTCAGCCTACCCAACTTCCAAGACTAATAAATAATACTTTAAATAATAAACCTATCTAACTTCTGTAACATATGATATACTCCCTCCGTATCGCAATACTTGTTGTTTTAGCTCTATGCACACTTTTTAATAAAACCTATCTTTACTTTACTTTTATAGATTAAAATACCTAAAAGGAGTAATTATTACCTATAAAAAGAGCAATCATTACCTATAAAGACAATAATTATAGCTAAAACAATAAGTTTTTTGATACAACTTTAACACTCTAAAACAACAAATATTGCGATACGGAGGGAGTAGTATTTTGCTTAAATGAAGTAGGAAAAGGCCATTGAACTAAATTTTACGATACCGATTCATATCAAAAAATAAGAACGGTAAGATCAAGCCAGACATGATAGTAGTGGGATAGAAAAAAATATTGGAGTCACCAATTAAAAAAGAAGCTCGACTTGATGCATGAAAACTCTATAAGATGATGCTGAACATAGTAGTGGAATAGAAAAAAATACTGGAATCGCCAATTAATAAGAGAGCTCGCCAGAAGCTACAGGCATCACATTACTTGAAATATCCACCTTGTTAATCATAAAACATACAAAAAAAAACAGAACATACAGAGAGACAACTGCAAGCGCTGCGATTGCCTGGATCACACTCTCCGAGTATCTCTTGTTGGTAGAATGTCAGATAAAATGAAGTTTTTTTCAAGTCCCTAACAAACCAAAACAATAACCCTGTAAGAAATAAGTCCAAGTTTAATTCAAATATAAAATAGCTACAAAAAGAAAAGAAACAAAAATATTTAATACGCAGTAAACTCATGGCATACGAGCAAATAAATAATGAGGAAAAATAACTTTTTCTAAACCTCAAAAGAATACAATACAGTAGCCACACCTGAAACCGAAAAGAAGAGATGGAACAACAAATAGCATTCATCCATTTCTCGCCTATAAAAGCAAGAGACCTAAACTGACATAAAAGAGAAATTCTAAGATTAGAACACGAGCAAATAAATAATGAGGAAAAATAACTTTTTCTAAACCTCAAAAGAATACAATACAGTAGCCACACCTGACACCGATAAGAAGAGATGGAACAACAAATAACATTCATCCATGTCTCGCCTATAAAAGCAAGAGACCTAATACATCACAAGAAATAATAATTAGGTACATGTCAACATAAATACAAAAAAAAATACACCATAAGCAAGCACCTACAAAATCAGGATACAAAAAAGCAAATCAGAATCACCACAAATGTGAAAGCTGCAATCCCAAAGCCCAAAGCTTATTGGGAAGGAAATGAAGTGAGAAATGATAACTGGGTAAAAAATGAAATTGACAACCACCAGTTAATCGGGAAAGAAAATTATTAGAAAATGAGATTCAATCTATTCCAGAGAAACTTTAAAGCTTGGTCACATACCATAGGATACGAGTATGAAAAACAAAACCACCTCCGAAATCCCACTAGCTCACAATCTTCCTCCTCCATTAGATCATGGAATCCAGCATTGTGGCTGAATATCTACTAATACCCCTGCAAAACAATCCCAAGATGTCACCAAAAGAAACTTCATTAAAATGATTAGAGTTAGACGCTAAACTATGCACAAATTATAGTTCATTGAAATATTTAAAAGGATTAAAAGTATAAAACCTTCCCGCAGTTTGTACCTATTTAAAACACCATGCACAAGGGAAAAGAATCCCAGCTTAATGCATCACTGTGAGTTGAGGATAGCAAGGAGCTGATATAACACCACACCAAAGCAAAAGGAGAACTTCAATCCGAGATAGCAAAACAGCCAACTTTTTTACTACAAAGTAGAATAGAAAACATAAAAGTAAATAACAAATTACCGAGGATAATGAGAAGAAAAAACCAAACAGAAATACAGACAAGGAAATCAAGCTCAACCTCACATATCAAAATTAAAAAATTTACGAGGTACAAGAAAACTAAAGGTACAGCTGCAAGGATCACATATGTAATCAGCTCTTCTGACTATTGATAAAAATTTCACCTAAAGAACATAAATAACAACCACAAGAGCAGACATTTCCAGAAAGAGAAGGGGTAAAGAGAAGTGTCTTACAGGAGGTTAAGGCAGGTCACGTGAAGCAGAAAATCTGGCTGTATGCCCCCAAAGCAGCTACTTCACCTTGCAGGGTAATCATATAAATTGAGGAGATGAAACATTAGTAACCGAATGTAAGCATCAAGAAATTTCATTAACATAAAAAAAAAAATTGAGATGTTGAAGGAAGAAGTGTTGAGTACAATTTTTCTCCTTCGGTTGGCTTCCTGTTTGACCTTCCCACAAAACAAGAAAACACTGCATTAAGATTACAAATTGAAGCAGGATTTCATTGTCTATCCAAAAAATCAGTCGTATCCATTTCATAAGAGAGAAAACTTCTTATCTTGAGGTGGGAGAAAGGTCAGATCTACTTGGTGGTCCATCTCTCCTAACTTTGAGCACAAAAGTAGTTGCTGAAAACTAACACCAAAGTAAGCCTGCTCTTCATTGCTAACATGCCATTCCTAATGCCATTGCTTTATCTGCACACCCAAAGATTAGCAGAATAATCACAAGCAAAAAAATAGATGATCATGTGTTTCAATTTCTTGGTTGCGTAAAGAGCAAGTTTGATCAACTTCCCTATATGTGATAAGGTCTTTTGTGGCCAGTCTCTCCCTTGTTGCTAGCCAGAGAATAAAGGAGTGTTTTGGTGAGAGAGCTCTATCCCATATTACTTTACTCCATATCTTCTTGGTGGGCTTAATTCTGAAGTATTCATAGGAGCTTCCAACTCTGAATTTCCCCTCATAACCCCAACTATACAGTAGCTGTTCTGCAGCTTGCTCAGAGCCTCTTTGAGTTAAGAACTGATCTCTTATAGATATGACTCTCTTGATGGGTGGAGACTCATTGACTTTGTGTACATTCCACCTCAAGATAGGTAGTCAGAGCATAGAACAAAAATTAATGGGGAGATAGGATCTCTTTACCTTAGCCCTCTTTTTCCATGAAAATAACCCAAACAATTAATATTCAAAAACAAAAATGATAAGCAGATTCATTGTAGAGTCCAATTGATGAAAATAGGAGGGAAATTGAGATGGACAAGCATTTCTTCAATAAGTTTCCAAAAGAGTGAATCATAAGCCTTTCTTTAGATCAATTTTTAGGAGATATCTTGGGTTTATCGTTTTTCGTGAGTACCTTTTGATCGGCTCCTATAATAGCATAATTTTCTCACCCATCAACCTTACTTCTATGAACCCAGATTGTGCAGGAGAGACTAAGAGTCTATCTGTTCAGGTTTTAGTCTTTCGGCTATTCACTTAGAGGTGATTTTATATGTGACGTTATAGCAAGATATAGGCCTGTAGTCTCCCACGGTTCTAGCATTTGTTGGTTTGGCAATAAGTGAGATGCTAGTGTGGATTATCTATTTCAACAGTTGACCAGAATTAAAAAATTCTTAAACAGCTCTAAAGATCTGATCTCCTGTGGTTTGCCATGTCGCTTTGAAGAACTTCGAGGTGTATCCATCAGGGGCCTCCCCTGGAGATTTATCATATCCTATGGACCATAAAGCCGATGCCTTCATTGATCTTTGTGGTCCATTGGAGATGACAAGTCCCAGGTCCGGATGGTTACACTTTGAAATTTTTCAAAGACACCTGGGGTACAACAGGGAGACAGCTTTGTGACGCTGTCCTTGAATTTTTTAAAACTGGCAAGCTCCTCAAACAAATCAACCACACCAGCATATCTCGGATTGCTAAGACACAAAATGCCAATCGAGTGGGAGATTTTAGACCAATATCATCCTACAATGTAACCTATAAAGTCATCTCAAAGATCATGGCTTCTAGACTCGGTCCAGAACTAAAAGATCTCATCTCCTCTGCACAAGTTGGATTTATACAAGGAATGCTCATGGGAGAAAATGTATTGCTACTCCAAGAACTCATTAGGAAGTATACAAGAAAGAGGATAACTCTGAGGTGCCTTCTAAGTTCTAAACCTTGATCTTAAACTTGCCTGCACTATTTATCAATTGGCTTATTCATAAAAATGACTCAAAAATTAAACATTAATGTTTGATTCCAACGTCCAGGGACTAGTAGTAGAGAGGGGAAAGGAAGCATTACTTGGACCTAGAGGAGAGTCTTGGGAGAAGGCCAAAAGGTGGTTGATGAAGAAAACAAGCAAATACTCTGAATATCAGCATTTATACTCAACATGCCTACAACAAGAAATTTGATTCGCGAAAGTTAAGATAAGTGAGACCTTCAAAATATTAGTAAGAAAGCTGGAGAAAAAAAAATGCTAATGTCACAATGTTATAGAAATATTGTAAGGTACCAAAGTAAAATGTTTACCTTGTCAGGTTGAAAAAGAATCTTCCAGTTTGTACCACATTGTTATCAAAAGAATCTTCCAGTAGCTCACAATCTTCCACCTCGATTAGATCATGGAATGCAGCATCGTGGCTGAGTATCTACTGATACGCCTGCAAAAGAATCCCACATCGAGCTCTGTGAACCATATGGGTAACCGCCCTCGTGTGCTCGTTGACCGATGACACGTCGAGCTCTGTGAACCATATGGGTAACCCGAGGGCGCCAAGCTTGTCCAACGTCGAACATATGATGGGCCCAATAGGGCTGTCTACATGACCCTGAATTCCTATCCCACCTATGGGAGCACCTTGCTCTTGCAAGTTCGAAACATGTTCGATGTACTTTTCGGGTGATGGCATTGTGTCGTTGATGAATAGGAGGGTGTCTGGGTTAAGCTCGCGTGCAGTTTGGAACATTTTCGCTCTCGTGGATTCGTTCCCCAACCGGTCTTGGTAGAAAGACCTATCGAGCATCTCGTTGTTGAAGTCGTAGTGCTTGAATTTGCCCTTGTAGTGAGGATGGCATTGAGCCGATTTTGAACCGATGCCACGAGATCGTTAGTGCTCAGAGAGCGGACCCAGGACTCCGCGGTCCATTCCACTTCCAAGTTATATCGGCCTCTGAGTTGTATGTTGTTTTTCTGGCATAGATCAAGCATCTCATCGGCGTCCCTATAGTTGAGGTTTCCTTGTTCTTTCTCTTTCAAACTCCACTCCAATAAATTGCCAAAGATAGCCCAGTTGAAGTTCTTCACGAAGAAATCGACAAACTGTTCGTTGTATATGTTGGTTCTGTTGATGCAGCAGCCCAGAGGGAAGCTGTTTGTTCTTTGTTTAATGCTCACAAAGAATCCAATCAAAGTGCCTCCCGAAGACCCAGAAAACTTTAACACAACATCGCGTTTACGAATCTGCATTGAAGGGCAAAACAAACAACAAAAAACTCAATTGAATTGTATTATATGCATTGCAAAGGTTGAGTAACAAGATCAATTTACCTTATCAGCCTCACTCAAATCAGCAAACCTCGCCTGTCGATCAACAGCAAAGATCTGAAGGCCGGCAACCATTAAGTCCACGCCTGGACTAGGGCCCTGAATGGAAACCATCACCCTTGACGCTTGCTTCTCGATTCTGAAAGAGCCTACGAGTTCAAGCCATCTGTCTCTAGTTGCTTCAACTTGGCCACAACAACTAACCCACTGATCGTCATCCAGAGTGAGGAAAACCTCGACATTCTGGGGGCCAGATGCACCACCTGAACCAATTTTGACCCAAGCTGAAATTTGGTATGTCAGGAAGAGCTTCAGCTGCTCGGTTATAATCTGAGCAGGCCCCATCCAGCTCTGTGTTCGATCTGTCACAAGCAAGTACCGGCCACTTAGAGGCACATGTGAACCAAGACTCTCTTTGGCCATTGGTGGCAGTATTTGAGGTGATCCAGTTCGCACGCTTAGCGTGCACTTGCCATGATTAACCCACCCATCAGATCCGCAGCTGAGCTCGCTGTTTTGAATGATGTTCACTCCATAGGATGCATTCTATTTAATAGGCATTGCAATGAGTCAATGACAATGTTCTTAGCAATCAAACTCAAGTTAGTTTCGAAACAAAGAATCTATCAAAGGAAAAAGTAACCTCAATAGGTGGAGGAAGGCAAGGAAGTGTCTTTTCGGCAAGCTTCACCACAAAACTCTTAAGAACAATATCGGTGCCAGGAGGTGGCCCTTCCAAGAAGATATACACTCTAGATGGTGATCCATTTAGAAGGAATTTTCCATGGAGCTCAACCCAATCACTTTCTGTTGCCTGCACACTAATAAGAGTGCAATGCAACCAAATGAAGTTATTTCAATCTCATGTCATAAAACCAGAGTCTAGAAAACATGGTGTAAGAGACAGGTAACTAACCTTCCTACACCCACAAAATATTCGCGGTTATCAGGGGTTTGGAATTGCAAGGTGGCATGGACATTTGCGGATGTGACATCGTTACCATAGATTCTTACAACAGCGGTGGCCTCATAGACCAACTTCCTGTGTATCCGTCCAGTGATCTCTTGAAGAATGGCACTCCACGGTTGATTCCGATTGCTTGTCGCAGCAAAGACTTTGTCTGAAGTCAGCAGAAGTTCTGGTAAGGAGTCATGTAATGTGATGTTGCAGCATCTTCCAGACCAGTTATTGAGGCCATTATCAAATTGTGGATTCAGAATCACATTCTCATCTGTCTTAGAACCGTCAGGGCAAAGAGGGCATATCATAACTGACTTGATCAGCAGATTTAGACCAGGCAAAGGCCCTTCCAAGTAAAATATAACCCGTTTAGGCATACTTTGCAATACAAAACTACCCTTTAGCAACTCCCATTCGCCCTTCGGTACATGGATCCTGGTAGCAAATCAGATTAAACATCACTACAATATATGAACATAGGATACTTCCAGTAACAATTAAGTTTAGAAAGATTCAAAAGGAGGATTAATTACATACTTTGCAATCATTGAATATTCATCTTTGGAATCTTGGTGTTCCAGTTTCAGTGTTGCTTGAACCTGAGAACATCCACTGAGAGGTCCAGAGACTCCAACAATGGCTGAAACACAGTAGGTCACTCCAGGAGAAACCCTAGATGTGATATCTTGTTCCAGGCAATGCCAAGATTGTTTCCTGTCCGTAATCACTGCATATCCACAATCTGATTTTCCTTCCTCTGATGGGACAATGAACCCTTGGCAACAATTTGGGTGCCATGAATCAAGCCCTTGTGAAAAAACATGGTTTTTAATAATGTTTGTGGACACTAAACTCCTTGAATCGGCCATTTTACCAGCAAATATCTGCATATATACAAAATAAAATTAGGGATTGTTCGATACAGCACCTTCTAATTTGCTGATTTCACTCAGTCCACCGGATTTAAATCGATTGAAGTGAAAAAAAAAAACGATTTTAAAAAATGAAATAAGAGAAAAGGAGGTACCTTTAGGCATTCCGTATAAGCAAGGAGGAGATTGGAGTACTCGGGAGGAGATTTCATCAGTTCCTGCACGGCGGGATTGGTTGACGAGCCACCACCACCACCCATGGCCTAGGTTGAAGCTAAATGAAAATGAAGGGCTCCTCTCGTTCTGATCCTCACTCACTCACCAGCAAAAGGGCAACTGTGAAAACCCTAAGCCCCAATCTGAGCTTTTATAGATTTGATTAATTAACAAGATGAGAAGCTTTGGCGGAAAATGGAGACGTATGAGCTTCCTCTCCGACTCCAATTTACTCTGCAATTCAATTAGCTTTTGAGTTTTTCAAACCCCTGACCTTACCCGTCTCTTCCATTTCTCCATGGTAGAGAAATGGCGGGAGCTGATTCCCAATTCTTCAAAATGGGCCATGGGCCTTCATAATCCGCTGAGCCTTTCAAATGAAAGCCCATAAATAGCCACGTATATAGCCTTTGTAATTGTAAGGATGATTATGTAAGGTTTCCTTTTTCATCATTGTACAGATTATATATACTAGGATTAGGATTATATAGGCATCAAGTGTGGAAGACAAAAATTCGAGCATCAAGCGTTGTAGGTTTTTTTTTTTTTTTATGAAAGGAATTTCAACATTTGGTGGCAAATTCGGGGTGCATGACCCAGCCGGCAAGAGTCACGTACCAAGTAAATCAGCTTGCGCCAACCGGTTCGACTCATTGGTAGAAAACAAGGTAAACTTTGGAAAGATACGGAGGCATGGATCGAACTCGGAACCTCTTGACTCCCTGCTATTCCCCAACACTAGGCCACCTCCAAATAGGGGATTTGTATAGTAAGTTGACATTGATGGCGAAATATGTTTGCTTGGTTTTCTTGTTAAAGGCTTACAACTAGTAAGCTAATGTGTCAGTTTGTACGAGTGAAATTTTATGTGTTGTTTTAATAAGATAAGTAGCCATATTTGAAAAATCCCTCGAAGACAAGGTAGGCGGTGATTTTTATCCTGCCTACATGCTTGTAGATTTAGAATTTTCACCATAAATCATTTGTCATTTTGTGTGTGTGTGTTTTTTTTTTTTGACTAGTTTATTTTAGAGTTCCAACAAATGCCATATTCATTCCTTTTTTAAGTGAATCTTTCTATTCACTCACTTTTTTTTAAGATGATAAAAAAAAATGTATATAAAAATTTAAAAATTTTCATACTTGTTAAAAATCATTTAAAAAGAATGAAGAGAGTAATAATAATAACGTTTATGGGGCTTGTGTTTTGTATTGCCTTTATTTTCTGTATTGAAGCTGGGCCTGTGTATTGGGCCTTACGGCCCACATGAATCACATTAAGCCTTCATTTTCAGAAATAGAGGGAATATTCCCCAAACACTTTCCCTCCATTTCATCTTCTTCTTCCTCAAGCCACAGATTCAAAATCTCTATTCGAACAGATTCACAAAGCGCAAGCTCCAAATTCGGAAATAAACTGCATTAACCAAATCATTAAATGTAATACTTAACAAATTGGCATAACTAAGTAATGCGCATCACCTGGTGAGCCCTGCATATAAGATCAAGCCCGTCTTTCTTGAGAAAATCTTCGATCCGATCAGCTTCGAAGTTATACAAAACACCCCTATGGCCCTATCGTTCGTCTCTCCATCCGGATCAGCCCAAGCCCCAAGGAGATCACACAGGAAGCCCTCATCCGGAATATCAATAGGCTTAGAGAGGGATCTGATCTGATCCACATGATCGTACACACGATCTCATCCGGAATATCAAAAGGCAAATGGCTTCAGAGTGGTGAATTGAGATTGTATGAGGATTGGGGAGTAATATCATAAGTACAGAGCGAAGAGATTAAGTAGTTAATCGATAAGCATAGAAACCTCCTAATTAACTTCCATATAAGAACAGAACAGAGCACAGATTAAGTACGAGTGCTGTTGGGTTCTATTGAAATTTGAATGTTCCTCTTCAACAATTAATTATGAAACGTTCATCATCCACTCCACAGTCCACACTGCTGAGTGTCAAATGTTTACTGCTGTAGTAAAACAGAGATATGGGTTTCCTGTTCCACAATTGGGAATGTTTCATCCACCCCACAGTGCTGAGTTTATAATACAATAGTAAAACAGAGTGATGGCTCATCTTGTAAATGCAAAATCAAATGGATTATTGGATCACAACAAATCAAATACTAAACAGTGTGTAACGGATTCCACAAATTCACAATCTTACAGATAGATAAAATACAAGCAGTTTGGATCTATTGCAAGTGAAATGGATTACAAACATAGCAACAGAAAGATACAAAGTTTCGGAAACATGACATCAAAGTAAACTATCAATCATATCATACAGGAAAACTATAAGATAAATAAGATAAGCATCTGTTACCTGAACAACTCTGTTGATGTGGGGCAACCGCCAATGTTAATCTTAAACTCCCCTTGTGGGAGTGGATGTTCAGTCGGTCTCGGAGTGAGTTCTGTCATGTTAAGGAGCGAGTTCTGTACATCTTCAAGTTTAGCCAAACGTTTTTTCGCATCCTCCCCTATCTGTGTGAGGGTATTGTAGTCATCCATGGTGGATGAGAAGAGAGCCAAAGGGTTTATCGCATCATCCATTGTCTTCTTGCTGGCCTTGTGTAGGATATATGGGCATTGTAGTCACTTCTAGAGTGTTCTGTATATATTAATAACGTTGATTACATATTGTGATGTAACCAGGGAAGGCTATAAATAAGGGCCTTAAGGTGTAAATACAATAAGCGATTTCATAATACATTTTACACAACTAAAATCTGTTGCCGCTCTCTCTCTTTTCTGTTACTCTAACTGCAAGCTCAGGTACGAAGATCTTCCATTGATTTCTCCCTTCCTCGCTGCTTTCACCATGATCATGAGCTTCAGTTGCTCCTCAACATGGTATCAGAGCGATCGCTCAGTTCTGAGCTGAGCGTAAGTTCGATCGGAAGAGATCCTAAGTTGCTGAAGGTTTCGGCGATGTTCGGATTTGACTTCGGTGCTTGATCAGTTTTTGTTTCTTACGAATTGATCTGCGCTTGCCTCCGTTAGGTTTGGTATTGCGATTGTATTTGTATGCAAGTTGAGAATTGTGTTTCTTCAATCTGTGTTTCTTGCTTGATTTTCGTTTAGTCACCGTGATTCTGAATCGCGATTTTAGTCTCAGATTGCCGCTGTTCCTTCAGCGATTATGCTCTCTCTGAAATTAAAGTGACGCCGATTGCAGTTTTGCATTTCGATTGTGTTCCTATTGTCTGTTCTTTAGTTAATCGTCTCTATTTGTGATATTTCTGGTCTGATTTACTAGATCTGGTTGTCTGCGAGTGATCTGTTTGCAGATTCATGGCTGAACAGACAGATTCGAACTCCAACAGGGAGGATGTTCTAGGTGGAGACAGATCTGAACACCTGATGAGCATGGGAGGTACTCAGACTGATCCGTTGCATCTGAATAACTCTGATCACCCAGGCATGCAACTCGTTGCGATGCAGTTTACTGGTGCAAATTTCCAGAGCTGGAGTAGGGGGATCAAAATGGCACTTGGTGCTAAAGTGAAGCTTGGCTTCATTAACGGTGTCTGCGCTCGTCCTGATGAAGGCACAGTGGAACTCGAGAAATGGATCCGATGCGATTATATGGTGCTCTGCTGGATTCTCAACTCGATGAAGCCTCAAATCGCGGAGAACTTTATGTATGTTTCATCCGCAAAGGAGCTTTGGGATGAGGTTCTAGAGAGGTTCGCTGAGTCTAATGCACCACTGATTTACCAACTCCAGAGGGAGATTAGTGACATCCGCCAGGAGAATTTATCAGTGGCGTCTTACTTTGGAAAACGTAAGCGCGCTTGGGATGAGCTCCAGACACTACAAGGCACTCCAACATGTACTTGCGGAGTCATGAAAGCCTGCACTTGCTTGATCCTCAAGAAGATGATTGAAAGAGAATCCACTACTAAGCTAATGCAATTCCTTATGGGATTAAATGATCCATACGAGAACATCAGGAACAGCATTCTCGCCATGGACCCCTTACCATCTGTTAACCGAGCCTTTCAAATGGTCACTCAGATCGAAAGGCAAAAGGACATCACGTCCAAGCAATTCTCTCATGATGTCCTAGCTGCTGGGAGATTCACTGGTTCTAAGTATGAAAAAGGCCAATCCTTAGGGAAAGGAAATGACTATAAGCGTGATTATAAAAAGGCCAAAATGGATAGGGTGTGTACCTATTGCAAGGAGAGGGGCCATTTGAAGGAATCATGTTTCAAATTGGTTGGAATACCGGACTGGTACAAGGAGCTAAAGGCTCAACCTGCAGAAGGGAACAAATCAGGAGTTGTGAACAAGTTTATTGGCAATGTGGACGGTGGTCCACAGGATGGTAGCTCTCAGATGGATCACCCTCTTCTGGATGCAGAATCCCATACAGCAGGCCAGGAGCGCGTCAAGCCCGACGAGCACATGATTAATGCACTCCTTGCTGATGCTGCCAGAAAGGTGCGTGGGAAGGCAATTGTTGATGGCCATGGGGCTGTCAACTTTGCAGGTAACTTGACTGATGCTTCTTCTCATTCATGTCCTAATATTGCTCAACATTGGATAGTGGACTCCGGAGCAACAGATCATATCACTTTTGATCGCTCCTTGTTCACCAGCTTCCATCAATTACACACTCCAATTCGAATCAGTTTTCCTGATGGAGTTGTGCAACAGGTTTCGTATGCTGGAACTGTGGTTATATCCGAGTCTATTACCTTGAAAGATGTGTTATACATGCCAAATTTCCATCATCATTTGCTCTCAGTTTCTAAATTGCTGGATTGTGATGGATATGTGTTCTTATTCTTCAAATCACATTGCGAATTACAGGCTATTTCTCCTAGACGGGTTGTTGCTTCTGGAGGTCGTCAGGGTGGTCTATACTTGTTTGAAGGTCTCAGCTGTGTTCCAAGACATCAAGAGATTCGAAGGTTGGATGTTACTTCTACATTTCCTACTGTTTTGAATAACACAGAGAATACTTTAAACTCTGTAGCTGGAGCTGATGCTCATTTCCGTTTGCTGCACTCTAGATTGGGTCACTTGTCTTCATCTAAAATGAAGCATTTGCCTGGTGTTAATCATAGAGCTTTGCAAGATTTCTTTTGTGACATTTGTGTTTTGTCCAAACGTCACAAATTGCCGTTTGTCAAGAGTAATTCAGTTGCTTCTAAGCCTTTTGATTTGGTACACTTTGATGTTTGGGGACCGTATAAGGTTCCATCTATTTGTGGTAGCAAATACTTTCTTACAGTCCTTGATGACTGCACTCGTAGCACCTGGACTTTTCTGATCAGGAGCAAGGAACAAGTCCTGAACATTATTATCAACTTCTTGTCCTTAGTTTCCAATCAATTTGGGGTAGCTGTCAAGACCATTCGAACTGATAATGGTAGTGAATTCACCCAGACTCGTCTTCAAGAATTCTTGGCCAACAGAGGGGTGATACATCAGAAATCTACCCCTTATGTCCCTGAACAGAACGGGCGTGTGGAACGTAAGCATCGTCACCTCCTTGAGACTGCTAGGGCACTTCGGTTTACTGCTGGTTTACCCACAAAATTTTGGGGTGAGTGCATCTTAACTGCCACCTTTTTGATCAATATCATGCCCTCATCCGTCCTCAACTGGAAGTCTCCTTATGAATGTCTATTTCACAAGTCTCCTGATCTGAGTTCCCTTCGTGTGATGGGTTGCCTTTGCTTTGCTCATGTTCCTAAGGCCAACAGAACCAAATTTGATGCTACAGCCCGGAAGTGTGTATTTCTAGGCTATCCTCCTGGTCAGAAATCGTTCAAGGTCTATGATATGATCGATCATTCAGTTTTCGTTAGTCGCCATGTCGTGTTTAGGGAAGACATTTTCCCTTTCAAACACCCTGATCAGGCTGAGTCTGTTCCAGACATTGAGACTTCCTTCACATTGCCTCCAGTTACCTTTGGTACTGGGGATTTACACATGACTTCAATCCCGTTTCATTCACCTATCACCACCAGTGCTTCACCTGCTATTCCTAGTGCTCAGGTTTCTCCTGACTTGCCATCTCCTGAACCTCATGGTTCTTCCTATGAATCACCTGCTCCACCTGAAGTGAACCCCATACCTCATCCTGACAGGGTTCAATTCGACCATCATAGGTCTCCTCGTCCGATTACTCGTCCTTCTAAATTTCAGGATTTTGTTGGGGTTCCGGTTTCTAGACGTTCTCGTCCTATTACCCCTGAAGAATCACTGTCTGCAGCGTTTTCTGTCATTAAATGGACTGATCTCAGTCACTACTCAGAAGGATTTGTCAATTCCCTTTGCAATGTTCTAGCTGTCCATGAACCATCTTCCTTTGCTCAAGCAAGCAAAGATCCGGCTTGGACAGCTGCTATGAATAAAGAGTTGGAGGCCCTGGACAGCAATCATACATGGGATCTGGTCGATTTACCAATTGGTCACTCTGCCATAGGCTCCAAATGGATTTACAAAATCAAGTTCAAGCAAAATGGTGAAGTTGAACGGTTTAAAGCTCGACTCGTGGCAAAGGGTTACAATCAAGTTAAAGACCGGGACTACAAGGATACGTTTTCTCCGGTGGCTAAATTTGCTACTGTTCGTACTCTATTAGCCATTGCTGCGTCGAAAGGTTGGAGCTTACATCAACTCGATGTAAACAACGCCTTCTTACATGGCTACATTGATGAAGAAGTCTATATGACTCCTCCTTTAGGTTACTCTAAGGCGCTGCCGGGTCAAGTTTGTCGCCTTCGTCGATCATTATATGGCCTTAAACAAGCCAGCCGTCAATGGAATGTCGAACTAACAAAACATCTGGTCAACCATGGTTTTATTCAGTCCCGACATGACTATTCGATGTTCACCAAGTTCAAGGGAGACTTGATTGCGGTTGTCCTCGTATACGTGGATGACATGCTTTTAACTGGGGATGATTTGGACACAATTCAGTCTCTCAAGCAATCTCTTGACACAGCCTTCACCATCAAAGACTTGGGACAGGCTCGCTACTTCTTAGGCATGGAAGTAGGACGTTCGGATGCTGGCATCCTTCTTAACCAACGAAAATACGTCATTGATGTGCTCCAAGATGCAGGCTTCACCAATTGCAAAGCAACCACCTTTCCTATGCAACGCAACCTACATCTCAGTGTGGATGTTGGTGAAGTCATTCCCAATCCTGAAGTTTATCGACGTCTAGTGGGCAAATTGTTATTCCTTACTATGACACGGCCGGATATCTCGTACACCGTCCAACAACTAACTCAGTTTCTGGCTTCCCCTCGGGCTCCTCATTTGGATGCTGTCAAGTATTTGATGCGATACCTTAAAGGCACTGTGAATTGCTCCTTGTTCTATCCTAGAGGATCTGATTTACAACTTCGGGCTTATTCAGATGCAGATTGGGGGAGCTACCCCTTTTCTGCTCGGTCATTGACAGGATATTGCGTTTTTCTTGGTGACTCTCTTGTGTCTTGGAAGACTAAGAAACAGAAGACGGTTTCGAAATCGTCCACCGAAAGCGAATATAGGGCAATGTCCAAGACTGGCAGTGAGTTAGTGTGGCTTGCTGGGTTGTTAACAGATCTCCGCATTCAAGTCCCATTGCCCATTCCTTTATGTTGTGACAACAAGTCCGCCCAGTACTTGGCAGCCAATCCCGTGTTCCACGAACGCACCAAACACCTTCGGATTGATTGTCATTATGTACGGGATTTGGTCCTAGACGGTTTCGTTTCGACTGTCCATGTATCCACACAGCTGCAGCTAGCCGATCTTATGACCAAACCCCTTGGCGCTCAACAGCACATGTTCCTTGCTTGCAAGCTGGGCTTGGTCTTTCACTCCCCACGCCCACCTTGAGGGGAGGGTGTAGGATATATGGGCATTGTAGTCACTTCTAGAGTGTTCTGTATATATTAATAAGGTTGATTACATATTGTGATGTAACCAGGGAAGGCTATAAATAAGGGCCTTAAGGTGTAAATACAATAAGCGATTTCATAATACATTTTACACAACTAAAATCTGTTGCCGCTCTCTCTCTTTTCTGTTACTCTAACTGCAAGCTCAGGTACGAAGATCTTCCATTGATTTCTCCCTTCCTCGCTGCTTTCACCATGATCATGAGCTTCAGTTGCTCCTCAACACCTTGTATGCATATTCCAGGGCGGAGGAGCGAGCATCCCAATACTCGTCGGCTTTCCCGATGACCTGAATTACAAGCTGATTCAAGTTCTGCTCCATCTCCAGCAACAACGCAGGGTACTCTGCAACTTCGCGTGCTTTAGAATCCAACTGGCTACCCAAATGGTTTTTCGCATCATCCATTGCCTTCTTGGTGGTCTCGTAGGCATCCAGGGCGGAGTAGAGAGCAGCCTGGTACTCCTTTGCCTTTCGGCTGGCATCCATGATCATCTGATTGAGCTGTTGCACGGCCTTCTGCAGTCCATTTTTTAGTGTTGTAGAATCCACCATTACCTTGTTGATGGTCTCATAGACCTCCAGGGTGGAGAAGAGAGCAGCCCCAAACTTATCGGCCTTTCGTCTAGCCTCGATTATCATCCGATTGAGTTGCCGATCCTTCCTCTCCAGTGATTTCATAAGGTTGGTTGAATCTTCGATTATTTTAGTAACCCATTGGCGAGAGGGATCCTCTGGGAAAATCACCTTCTTGAAACCCCCTGAGAGAATTAAGTCCCACCTGTCAACACCCCTCAGGAATCCAATAGCCATGGAGGCTCCCCAATTGACTAAGCCCATCGACGTTTTCAATCCTAAAGGAGGTTCGAAGCATAAGCTCCACAATATCAAGGAGCCATAAAAATACATTCCATACTCGCCTGAAGGCCCTGCCTTGGCAAATATGATTGCGATTCCACTTAAAAAAATGAACGACCCTATAGACAAGCTAATGCTATCCTCCCTCATTAAAAAATCGGATTCCTGAATTTGTCGCAAGCAGAAGAAACATAAAAAGCTTATAGCAACCAGACTCAAAGCTGCACATGCCAACAAATTTTCATGATTGAGTAACGCCCAGAAGAAAGCAACAAGCATGCAGGGTGTTGAACCCAGTATTAATATCCGATTTCTTGTAATTGGGGACTTCATCTGATCCGGCAAAACAAGAATTCTTGTAATAGGGGTCGTCATCTGATCCAGCCAAACAAACATCTTTAATTACCTCCCAAGTTAGTGGAATGCTAAACGAAAAACTTGGAAAACCCATTGGAGAGTAAATTAAAAGACGAAATCAATACCTGCAAGATTTGGTACAAGACAACGTTTGCAGATCCCCAAGAGAGAAGTTCGTGTTCTGGTTCTCGATCACTTTTTGATGGCGCAGCCTCACCTCTGCTCTGCTTCTCTGTGTCGGATACGTACCATATATTTAATGAAGAACTACTATATCGTGTTGGAAATCAACGTAGCTTCTATCAACTTGTAATTCGAATTGACATATCGCGAATTGACATTTTACCCGGGTATGTGAAGGTCGGACTGTGATTGCTGTGGTCAAAGTCCTCATTTATCAAAGTTTCCTCTTACGCCGTATTACATGTTAGTATGTTACCCCTCCTATTACATTCAATTATAAATTTTATAAATACTATATGAAATATCATTTTGAAAAACTTTTTAAATTAATTGATATCGATTGAATGAAGTAAAATAATAATAAAAAAATAAGGAATATAATTGACTTTTCACGCACTTTAACATTTAATTAATAAAAATTGGATGATGATGTGACTTTGCAAAGAAAATTATTTTAACGGGTGGTTTTCTGTAATATTAGTTCTAACAGGTGATTTTTCGCAAAAACACCCTATTTAAAAAGTAGTTTTACTCAATTTTGCCTAATTTTTTCCCACTCCGATCAGATAAGTCGAGCAACCCTATAAATGAGCGAAAATTAATCGATCGAAGTGTTATATGCCAAGGATAATATGATTGCTTCGAAACCACCCGGTGCACCACAAAATTATTTTGAGTATAATTTTACTTTAAAATTTTTTAAAAAATATATATTTACATTTCAAATACTTATATTTATATGTTTATAAACTTTTATTATGAAAAATTCATTTTAAAAAATTTATAAAATTAAAAGATCAATTATATGAGAAAATAAATTTTATGTTTTTTTAAAACATGATTTTTTCAAACAAAGCTTATAAACGTGGAATGTAAATGTATTTTTTAAAATTTGAGGTATATAAAAAGAGAGGCCAAGGGGATTGTGACCTTATCGAAAAAAGAAAAGTCACAAAACAACTTAATAAAATCCCACCAGTGCCGTGGCAGTAATCAGTATGATGGACCTATCCATTTTTTTATTTTTTTAATACATGCATGCATTGTCAAACGGGAATGAAGGATGGTCACCCAAAAAAAAAAAAAACGGGAATGAAGGATGAAGGAGAGGGTTGAAGGGAGGAGGTATGAAGTATGGAAATTTCTTTCAAAATATTCACGTTTTCTAAAATAATTATTACAATATTCACTCTTTCAAACTATTTTCAAAAATATTCAAAGATTTCAGCTTTTTGATTTTTAATTTTCAAAAGGTACCCGTACTTTATACTAAATTACAAACTTAGTCTTAACTTTCTAGTTTTCGACAATAATACTCAAGATGCAATATAGAATTCTTATAAATGACTTTTGGTGGTACTAACTACCATAATCTACTAACTATATTATGAATAATAAGTTTTCTGTGGTTTTAAGCCCACCACGCTCTGCAACTAAAACTTCAAGCTAAAGAGGTTTGACCCATACCTGAACGTAGTTACACTGGACCACCGGCGTTCCTTAGCTTCCGGCTTTCTAGAGGTGGCTAACCTTCAACCAGGCCTCCCTTAGTCCAGATAGAGCACAGATCTGTTTCGTTTCCTACTTCAGACCGTAGTCTCTAGCTTTTGGTTTTTGATTTTGAGAGGGTGAAGAGATTTGAATCAAGAAAACAAAGTATTCAGAACATAGTGTTCAATTAAGTAGCTTTCCCTTTCTTAAAAACACTCTTTATTGAATTTGGGAAATATTACAACACACAAGCACTCTTAACTTAAAACTTAAACACACTTAATCACTCATATCAGAAGTTCCATTGAAAGGTTTTGAACTTTAGAGTGATGGAAACACCAATCTACTCAAATTCAAAACGTTTCTACTTCTCTTTCTGATTTACAAACTCTCCTTCTCTCTTCTCTTATGGTTTTTCTCTCTCTGGAATTGTGTGTTGAGAAGCTGGAGAATGGCTCTATTTATAGAGCATTGGATACCTCTTCCAACGTCTCTTTTACAAATGGCCGACAGATGGGCCCCTACGCACTCAGAAAAGCACACAGTACAACAATTATTTTACAGGTTCATGTGATAAAAGCAAAAACAGTAAAAGCATAAAGTACAATAATTGAGCTTGGTGGATGATGATGGCTCTCAGTTGTCCAGGTTCTGGACCCCTTCGTCTCCCATGTTGGCTTCCAAGTCATCATCATTATAATCTTGAACTAGATCTAGAGTATTATCAAACTCCAAATCTTGTTCATTGTCTAGATCGAGATAAAGCATTAATCCTTCAGCGTAGTCTCGATCCCATGCGATTAGTAAATCGATCATCCTCTCGTGTCCTCTTTTGTCTAAAAAGTGACCGGCCTCTATTTCTGCTAAGTAAAGACTGATGGATTCGGTCCTGTTTATGGCTTGCTCCATTAATGGGTTGAGTTGTGGGGATACGATGAAGGTTGTATTTCCAACTTTGAATATCCCACAACCTGTTTCTCTGAACTTGGTGATGTAGTAGTAGATGTAGAAGAATCCCTTTGCTCTTGCCTCCCAAGTATGCCTTACTACATCGATTCTTCCTTCCATTACTGGATCTTTCACGTACCAATAATCTTCCCTCATTAGTAGGAAGATTAGGTAATGTGGTAGCCGGGTTTTTCCCTGGCTAACATCTATGCAGGCACTGATAACACGGCAACAACTTATGTCTTGTATTTTTTCGAATGTTGCTGCTCTGAGGAAGACCTCCTTCTGGAACTTAGTGAAATACTTGTACAAGATGCTTTCTTCTTCTTTCTTTGGCCATGGTCTCCTGTTATTGTGGTGGATTCCATTGCACATTCCATATCTCCACGAATTCAAAAAGTCTGCATCTTCATCTGGCATGATGGGTAATGATAATCCTCCCAATCCTGCGCCAGTGGTTACACAGAAATGGTTACACTATTCTCTGATCGTTGCTGGAGTATCGTGATCTCTCAAGGTTACCATCCAGTAGAAGTTGTCGAAATCTCTCATTTTCCATCTTCTACAGATGTCTTCCTGGAGTTCAGTAGGTAGCTGGAGAACTTTTATAATTATCTCTAGAGTTAACATTCGTATAACCGCTCTGTGTCTCGCTTGTAGGAGTCCACGGCGGAATCTATTCTCAGTAAATCTTCCAAAATCAACAGAAATATGAAAACTTGGAGGGGAAACCCATCCTTGGTATCCTCTTATTTCTCCTAAGAGATTAATATCCCATGGGTGGAACACCCATTGCGGATTTTCCCACCGCGTTTGATTTCTCTGATCCATCAGCTAACTCTCTTGTTAAGCTGTCAGCAAGAGAATTTTTGGATCCCTGCACATGTTCAATGGTAAAAGTAAATTGATTAAGGGCTAATTGCCAACGCAGGAGTCTCCCATGCGCTTTCATATTATCAAGATTGTTATTTATGAAACCCAATATTCCTTTACAATATGTTCTGATTGTAAACGGTTTAGGGGCTAAGAAGATTATAAACTTCTGGATTCCACGATAAATTGCAAGAATCTCCTTTTCCATGACAGTGTAATTATACTCAGATTTGTTGAAGCTGCCACTGCTATACCTGCAAAGCTTGTTATCTTTCTTTATTTTTAAAACAGCTCCCCAATGATAATCACTAGCATCTGTTTCAAGAACTAACTCATCATCTTCATTAGGTAAAGTTAATATTGGAAGTTTTTCACATCTTCTTTTCAACTCTTGGACTATTTTAGTATCTAAGTGAGTCCAAATCCAAACTTGATCTTTCTTTAATTTAATTTGTAGAGGTTTTCTCAATTTGGCTAGATCTTTTATAAAATCAGACGCATAAGTAAGACAACCTAGAAATCTTTCTAGTTGTTTTCTATCTTTGATTTCATCAGGAAATTTTTCTACCTTTTCTAGAATATGTTCTTGCAAAATAATTTGTCCTGCTTTAATCTTTAATCCTAGGAACTCAATTTCAGGCTCAGCATAAATACATTTTTTCTGTCCTAAAATGATTCCATGATCAATACATTTTTGAGTTATAGCTTTCAAGTCATGCTTATGTTGTTCTATAGTTTTAGAGAAGATTAAGATATCATCAATGTAAACAAGACAGCAATGTTTAAATTCTTTAAAGACATTATCCATTCTTCTCTGAAATATTTGTGGTGTATTTTTTAACCCAAAAGGCATGACTACCCATTCATAGTGCCCTTGTGGAGCACTAAATGCAGTAAGTGGAATACTTTTTTCATCCATTCTTACCTGCCAATAACCACTTTTACAATCCATTTTAGAGAACCAAGTGGCTCCCTGTATTCTATTAAATAAAACTGTTTTATTAGGGATATAATATCCATCAAAAACAGTATTATCATTAAGCTTTTTGTAATTGATAACCATTCTGGCTTTTCCTCTTTTTTCTTCTGCATGATTCCTGACCATAAAGGCAGGACTAGAATGAGGACTTTTACTTTCTCGAATTAAGCCTTTCTTTAAGAGTTCATCAATCTATTCTTTAAATTCCTGTTGATCCTTATAAGTGTAAACCATCTGTTTTACTCTAATAACAGCTTTAGGATCTATTAGCTCTATGGTAGCAAATGATTTATCTTTTTCCCAAAATTTTAAAGGATTTTCAGAATATAACTCCTTACACATTTTTTCTTGTTGTTTGAGGATTTTATCTTTTAATGTTACCTCACATATAGAGAGTGCAAATTCTCTTTGTGTAGGAAGAATATATTCCTCACCACGCTTAGTGCGCGTAAACTCTATTGCTTGATGTGTATAAGCTTGTTTAATCTTTTTAACCCAAGCATCTTCTCCATGAATGTTAAAGACCATCATGTCTAGGTGCTGAGTTACTGGAACATGGAGTCTTTGGAAATTATTTCCAATTAACATGTCATGTGAGGGCTGATTAGTTGCCCAGAGTGTAGGAATTACACATTGGACTCCTCCTATCATTATAGGTACATCAGAAGCTAACTCTGAATGAACCATGATACTATCATCAGCTATTCTAACTTGAATTGGTCTACGAGACTTCTGCCAAATAAATTCAGGAAATAATGCCTTCTTTCCAAAGCATACTGAACATCCAGTATCTACAAAGGCACATAGCTCATATTTATTGAACCCTTCTAAGCAAATACTTATCGGGATATAAATGCTATTAGGATTGGTAATCCTGTAATTTTTCTTCAGTGATTCTCTACTGACATGTTCAAAGCTTTCTTCTACTCTCATATTATCTCCATAGAGATGTCTGAGGTCTATTACTTCCATTCTCATTCCTAACTCTTCATCAAATAAAGAATCTGTGAGAGATTCTTTTAAATCTTTAGCCCTTGGATCATTTTCATAGATAGCGCAAGGTTCACTAAAGGTTTTAGTTTGGTATCCTATTATTTTTCCTTTCTGTTCGGAACTAGATGATCCTTCTTGATTTTCTCTAACCTTTTGAACTATTGGAGGAATTGATGTTATCGATTCCCTAAATTGGCTAGAACCTAAGTCTACACTATGTCTAGGTGGTTCTTTTATAATTCTATTTTCTAACCTCTTGTTCAATGCTGCTATCATGCTTACTATATCTTCATCTACCACAAACGATTTGTCTTTTCTGCTTGTAGTAGCTCCTTGATTCCTTTGAGTAATACTAAGATTAGGATTGATCCTAAAACTAGTGTTCTTGGATAAACTTGGACATCTAGAGAGACTGACTGGTGGTTTAGCATTTGTATGGATTCTACCTTCTTCATCTATGGTTAAAACTTTATTACTGCTAGTACCCGTTGAATTTTCAAATGCGTTTATCCAAATAGTCTTAAGTTTTATCTGATCAGGTCTTAACTTAACAGGTACAACCTCTTTGCTTGGACCTACCACCTCGTGTTTCTCAACTTCTACTATATGGCACTTTTGTGGAGGACTTGTAGTATTTTCAAGTTTATAAACTACCTTCCATTTTAATTGTAAAGGACAAGTTCCCTTATGCATACTAATACCTTCTGTTAACAATTTTATAGCTAAGAACTTAGATGCATAATGATCTTCTAGACTAACATAGTAGTTAGGTCTACAGATCCATGAAACTGCTCCTTGGCTCAAATTACAGACTATACCACTGATGCATTGATCACTAAACTTTTTATGCCTAATGTCACAAACAAAATTAATGCATTGCACATCTTTTCCATAGTCTTGTAATGGAGTTATAATTACTTGGATGCCACATATGAAAATATATTTAAATTTTTTATCTTTGTTATGCTTCTGAATATTTGCCCAATTGATTAAGTTAACTTCAGTTGCTTGATTTTCATTGTTCTTGACAGTTACATCTCCAGACATTTCTTCGCAAACATATTTAGCATATTTAGAGAATAACGATTTTTTAACAAACTGTTCTTTAGCGATGATCGGGAAATCAACCCCTGATCTCGTCATTTCTTCAACTTGTTCCTCATCAATAGAGGTTTCAACTTGCTGAAGTTGAGCTAAAGTAGTCATTTCATATTCATCAGAGAACTCACTAGGAGATTCTCATTCCATCATTTCATTAATCTCTTCACATTCTATTGACTCATTTTCAGATTCTATATCTTCTTCAAGCTTTTCTTCTATTATTTCTACTATCCCTTTGTTATTTCTTAGGGCTAGATCTACTGCTTCATCTTCAAATAACTCGATATAATCCAAACTACCTAGGGCTTCTGCTAATCTATTGTTCTTTTTGTTTTTGCATTCATTAGCATAATGACCGGATTCCCCGCATGCCCAACACTTGCAGTTTTTCTTTTTCTCAGGACAAAACGATGCTTTTTGGAAAAACCTTCTGTTTTTAGAGAATGGTTTTTTATAATACTTCTTGTAATATTTTTCACTTCTTTGTTTATTGAAACTTTTTCTCTTATAGTTTCTTTTTCCTTGGTAATCTCTATTGTTACATCCCCATTCTGTTGGCGTCTCCCAACAAGTTAAGAATTGTTTTTTCATTCTTTGGGTGCTTCTTACATCTCGACATTTTTTCTCGACCCATTTCCTAACATAGGAAATTCTATTACCAAGAGTATCTTTATCTCCAGTTTTAATTAACTCTCGATACTCTTCACTTATTTGTTCATTAATTGGGGCAGGAAGTTTATCAAAGAACATTTGCAGATTAGTGTTGTTTTCCCCTATCTTATAGTAGTACTTCTCGAATTCTGTTATATAATTATCGACATATTTCATGTTACAGATTTCAAGATTGTTTAAGGTTCTTTGCCATTTTAAGGCTTCCTTATCTTCATCTTCCTTTTCTCCAATGAATTCATCTTCTATTAATTCACATATTAATGTGAACATCGTCACTGGGCTTGCTAAATTTCTAAGCTCTTGTTTTGGGTCATCACCAATAGCTCCATACCAGTCGGCAATACATCCATAGAAACTATGCTCTATGTAATTAAGGAATTGGGAAGAGTTCCAACCTACATTCATGTTTAATACACTCATCATACTTTTCTTCCAGAACTCTATAATTTCACGCCTATTCCTTACACCATCTAAGTTTAATTTATAGCCTGTTTCACTTATGGGTTCTAGATTAATTTCTTTTTGATTTGGTCTATGGTTTGGCATAATGCTTACTCCAAATCTTTCCTTCTTCTCCAGAAATTCTCTAGGCTTTAACCTAGGTCTGTAATTACTAGTTGAACCATGTTCATATCTTCTGTAATGTCTTCTAGCTTCATTTTGTTCTACAGGTTCATTCTCCTTCAGCTTTCTTTGTCTTAATATTTCATTTAATCTTTGTTGGACTTTAGATATGGGAATGTTTTCCATGTCTTTCAGCTTAATTAATCCCATTTGTTGATATACAGCTTCTTCATCTGAATTCTTTTCAGACTCGTCGTCGCTCATGACCTCTTGGTTCATAAAGTTGGTTTCAATGACCTTTTGTTTATGTAGTCTCAATTTCCATTCTGGGTCATCCAACTTAGTGCTGAATCTCCTTGTTTGTCGAAGTGGATGGGGATTCATTTTTAAGATTTTCGTCTTGGTCTTCTTCTTCTGCAGTCGCTTTGTTCTTTATATTATCTAATTTAGTAGAAAACTTCTTTTTGGATTTTTTAAATGGATAACTGTATTTAAAAGGATCTCCTTTCTTAATTTCACCACCTGATGTTAAGCTTATCTGATGGCTAATTTCGTTAATGGCTTTTAGATTTGTTGAGTGATGTACTTCACCTGTTTCTTTTACAGTCTTGAATATTTTACTGCTAATCTCAATATATAATTGTTCTAATTTTTTAACTTCGAGTTTTAGATCTATAAGTTGGTCTGAGATGGCATTTAAAATTGCTCCAAAATGCTTATCGTTTACATCTAAATGTAAAGCATGAGGATAAGTCTTATGGGGGCAATTAGTAGACACCTCCAGATTGTCTTATAGATAAATACAGATTATTTTTAATTAACTAGGCTCTGATACCAATTTGCAGGATCAAGGTTTTAATTATAAATTTTTAATGCGGAATATAGACTAAACAAGTAACATACAAGGATATTAATGCAAATTATAAAAAGATATGGTGATTTTATATAATTTTTTGCTTTTTCTGGGAAATTATAAAAGACAAGTGGGACCCTAGTGAATATTTTTGTAAAAACTTTCAAACGCTAAATAATTTGGTAAATATTTTATATTTTGTGAATATTTTTACAAACCACTCTGAAGTATGAACGCTCCACAAATCCACAATCCACGTAAAATTAACTACTACTTCATTCCCGTTTGGGGAGAAAATATTTGAATGAAAATAATATATGGGGCTGTATGTGAAATATAGGAAGAGGTGTTTCTCTCTCTTATGAGAGAGAAACTCTCTTTGTGAAAAATCCCCAATTTGGGAGTCTAACCATCTTTGTGAAAATCATCATCTTCAATCCTCCTATTGTGTACTCCGATCGACCTTGTTCGTGGTTGATCTTGAGTTTCCGGGCTTGGTTATCCCCGTTTCGATTGTCAATTTGGGGGTCGGCGTTCTCGTCGATCTCGTTGCTATCCTCATGCCGGTTAGTCGACTCCGCTTCGACGGGGTTGTTTCGGCCTGTCTCGCCGTTGTCTGGTCTCCTCTTTCCTGGATGAGTGGTGTTCTGTCTGCCTTCTCGAGCCGTCGTTGATTTCATATTTCCGACGGCTTCTGGGCTTTCGATTCATCTCGTGCTTCTCGTCGCCTCTTTCCCCCTCATCGGTGCTTTGCTCCGGTGGTCGGTTTGGTGGTGTCGTTGTCCACTTTCTTTTGTGCGCCTCGCGGTATCGCCGACGCTGGTGGTCTCCTTTTGCCAGCGGCTGCTGTTGGCGTTGCCGATCGGAATGTGTTGTGTCTTGTTTTGCTTCCTGCGTTATGGTGACAAGCGAGTTACCTTGGGCCCGGTTTGTTACCCGAGTACCCGACCCGTATTCTCCTTGGGGCCCAAGTTTGGGTCCTTCGGGCCCAAGGTTGTGGAAATTTATTTGGAAAAAAAAAACAACAAAAACCCGAAAGGGTATGAGTAACCCACCCGTAAGGGTCCTGACAATCTCCCGTAAGGGTTTTTTGGTGCGTTATATACAGGGTGGCACTTGGCGACGGTTCAGGGTGTTCTTAACGGTCCTTATCTGAGTAGGGACTCTGGTGTCCGGTGTCGGGTCTGGCTGGGGTCGTGGCGGTGTGCATCGAGGCGACTCCGTATTTCGGAAATTTCCTTGGAGGTTCGTCTTCATCGCCCACAGGAGGGACTCCTGATGTACCGCTGGCCAACGGTGTCATCGCTTGGTGGCGCTTGGCTCCGGGGTTTGTCCGTGTTGTTCTCTGCTTTTTTTTGTTAGGTTTGTCTGTTCGTCAGGGGTTGTTTAGTTGTCACTTTTGTATTGCACCGTTTACTTTAGTTTGTATGCTCGACGGTTCACCGTATGCCGACTCTGTCGGCCTCTCGATGAGTCAGGCCTGTCTGGCCATCAAATTTTTACCTAATAATATATATATATATATATATATATATATATAGAGAGAGAGAGAGAGAGAGAGAGAGAGGGGTTGGGTCATGTGTTAACATCCCTTACGGTGTTAAGTGTTAACAAATTTGGGTCATTGATTGAATAAAATGAGTGGTTGAGATTGTTTGACAATTTTGGGTTTTTCTTTAATTAAAAATTAATAGGAACCACCTCTTTCCTTGCCCACTTGCTGACTTGCGGGCGTGTGTTACTCTTTTTTTTTTAGCGTAACGCTTTTTTTGATGGGGTAACATTGTTTTTTGTGTGGTGCACTGTTTGAACTATTCGATAAGATGATATTAATTATTCACTAACTTATTGTTATTATTCGTTTGTAAGGAAGAGCTATCGTTTAGATCATAGCAAAAGAGTTGATCAATTTAGCAACTATTCGCTAGTTTAATAGTAATTATCCGCTAAGTTGATAGTAATTATTCGTCAGTAAAGAGAAGTTATCGTTTAGATAATAGCAAAAGGGTTGTCAATTTTGCAACTATTCGCTAGATTGATAGTAATTATTCACTAAGTTAATAGTAATTATTCGCTAGGTTGAAAGAATATATGTAATTATTCGCTAGGTTGAAAGAATATATAAATGTAATTCTGGATTTACCGCATCTTATTACCCACAAACATATGAATAATTCCTTATTATCAACGAATAGTAACTCTGAACTTGCCGAGTATTCGATAAATAAACCTATATCTAATTGCCCCATATATACATATAAAAAATTCCTGATTATCAACGAATAATTACTCTGAATTTACATAATATTTGACAAATTCATGAATCAATCAATAAATCATAAATATAAATATATCAATGACCGTCCTAGGCTCCGACTCTTTGATGCCTCATTTTCAACTGAAGCACAAGGAAGTTGAAATTGAATACAAAAGTAAACATAGAAGTAGATTTTCAATAAGAGAAGATCTACCACAAGTGCTAAAGTGAGTGAGCGTTAACGGCAATAATAAGGAATCTGGCCTGAAATTGAACAGAAGAAACTAGATTTGAGAATACACCGAGAACAATGAACATGGAGGAAGTAGATTTTGAATAAAATAGGAGTACAAATGTCTTAAAATTGAGGAATCAAAACCTAATACCACCCAGTGTAGAAACTGAACGGAGTAGAATGAGATTTGGTATGAATTTGAAGGGAGAGGGTGATCGCCATTGCCATCGCCATCACCTCCAATCGCCATCGCAGTTCTTCCTCTCGAACGGAGAGAACATCTCGAGCCCAACGATGCAGAGCGGTGGAGAGGAAGCCTCCATCTGAGGCCGCCATCACCAGATCGAATGCAATTGCTTCCATTGAGGGCCAAATCGAAACCAGATCTGAGGCCGCCTCCCGCTGCAAAATCCACATCACCATCACCGCCTAGGAGATCTCGACCGAGGAGCACGAAGCCCCAATTTCAAGTCTTCGAATTTCGATTCAAACAAGCACAAAACTGATCGAAAACAAAACTAATCGTCATGAGCATGCTTGAATAAATAGTAGGATTTCATGGACAAAAGAAGCACGGAGAGGGAAGGATCGAAGGCGGAGAGCAAGAGGTTGAAGATGAATCGAAGCGGGCATATGCGTATGGGCTATGGCTTTGGTTAGGGTTTCTTATACACGCCCTTAGGGTGGGGTTGTTTTCCAATTAATTTACAATTAAATTAATATATTGAAATAATCTTGGCCATTTATTTTCTCTCATCCAATGGTCTAGATTTGTTAACATTTAACACCGTAAGGCTTGTTAACATTTGATCCATACTCTCTCTCTATATATATATATAGGGTGTGGTTCTGGTGTTCACATCCCTTAGAGTGTACCTTGTACACAAATCTCGACCATTGATCTTATTGGAATTGATAGCCATGTGTACGGGTAATTTAAAAAAAAAAAGGAAAAAACTCAATCTTTAGGCGCGTGTGAGAACAACGTCCATTAAAACCCTAAAAGCAGAAATTATGTTCTTCTTCCTCACGATTGTCAAATTGGTGCTTGGGAGCGTCGACAATCTCCTTCCATCACCATCGGAAATCACCCCATACCCCCATCATCGTAGCATCGGCGAGGATTCCGGCTAAACCAGCGGTGATTGCGGCGGCAAGGGTTACACAGGAGTAGCGTCGGCGAGGCGGAGGCGCACAGCAAGGAGTCCTCTTCTCCGGTGTACGATTTTGAGTGGTGGTTCAACACCGGTGGTGGTCAGTGCCTCCTTCGGCGATTCCGAGTACGATTCCCAAATCTGAGCACACCAGTGACATGATCTGGATCTCCGGGCAATAAGTCGGCACAAGGTCCATACCACCGTCATCCAGATCGCGTCGATCCTCTCCCCGCCTCCCGGAGCCGCCCTCGCGTAGTCGCGCCGACTCGCACGTCGACCAGGTTGCCCCCTTTAGTCCTCGCTTGCTACTGCTCATTCTCCGATTCTAGTTCATCACTCGATTCAATTAAATAAACGTATTTTGAAATTGGAATTTGTCGATATTAGTTCCACTCATATATGAGATTGGAATTTGTCGACCAGGTCTTTTGAAATTGGATTTTGATAATTATTCAATGTAACGTGTTTATTTCTTTTGAAATTGAAATTGAGATATGAGATTGTCAATATTATTTTTGAATTATGTATAATTATTCAATGGAATGTATATATTTTGTGATTGAGATATGAATTTTCGATGTTATTCATTGATTCGTAAAAATAATAATTCTACTGAATAATCTCTCAATTATCAGTCAATGTACGCGTTAATCGACCGATTCAACTGCATAATTACAACGGTTTTGCAATTATTCATCGCTTCTGGGTACCTCTTAAAAATAAGAATTCCACTGAATAATTTACCAGAATTCCACTGAATAATTTACCAATTATCGTTTAATGTGCTCGATAAATCGATTGATTCAACCGAAAAATTATAAAAATTTATTTATTCACAACGATTATGCAATCATTAATCTCTTCCGTGTACCTCGTAAAAATAATAATTCCACTGAATAATCTCTCAATTATTGTTCAATGTGCGAGATAAATCGATCAATTCAACCGAATAAAAAATAATAATTCCACCGAATAATCTCTCAATTATTGTTCAATGTGTCCGATAAATTGATCGATTCAACCGAATAAAGAAACGGAATTTTTGCACAAAAATTAACTACAATTAATACCGTTTGCCTGAATAAGAAAAGTTTTTTTTACGCTTTTATGGGTTAAGATAATATACATCATAACCCATTTATATGGAGTAATTGTGAATAAATTTAAATATTTGCTTTGACCTCAATTAATATGGATAAACTATACCGTGAGTTCAAGTGGAGAAAAAAACGGAATGGATATAATTTGATAGTGGGTGCAATTTTCTTTGTTTTTTATTTTTATTTTTGAGTGGAATGTATCTCTTTAATTTTTTTTAATATTGTTTAACAGGTCCCACCACCAAATCAATTTCCTTTCCATCCGAACACACACGCGCCAAGCCCAGGAGAGTATAGTTGATTGGTTGTACCTTGCATGCGGGTCCCACTAATTAATTAAAAAAAAAAGAAAAAAAACTTCCTTTAATCTCATCCATCCATTTAATCAGATCAATGGTCCACAATTGTGTACAAGGTACATCCTAAAACTTGTGAACAAAAGATCCATACTCTATATATATATATATGGGGCTGTACAAAAGTAAGAAAAATATTGTCGCCAATTGGCAAAATTTATGGAAATAAAAGATAAATTATGCGGAGATTTAATCTAGCAGATGGAGAATAGGAAAACAATAGATTATTACTAGTACTTTTTTTTTGGAGGATTAATATATTGTTGATTAGGAAAGATTTCGGATGAGAAAACTTTACCTGAGAGCATCCTCACGGATGAGGTCATGCAAATCTGAATTATTTGAGATGTCGGTACTCCATACAGAGTGGTCAAGGTGTGCAACCTTGTCAGTCACTCTATTGCACATGCGGGGAATGTGAAAGAAAGAAACTTCTTTCACAACTGACATCAGAGTTTTAATATCAGTCATGATCAATTTAATTTCTGAAGGGCATTTATTCTGGTTTTTCAAATGTTTTATTATTATTAGAGAATCTTTTTCAATTTGTACTTTGTCTATGTGCAACTGTCTAATTTTTTGTGCACCTAATTTAAGGGCAAGAGCTTCCGATTTAAGAGGAGTTTGGGAGCCGAGCTGCCGAAATCCAATGTGGAGCGAATTCCCCAACCAATACCGAATAATTATACCCGCATAACTGTTCGAGTTAGACAACGTTGATCCATCAAAATTAAGCTTAAAAACACCAAAAGATTAAGGCTTTCGCCAAGAGTTTTTTTTTTTTTTTTAAAAAAAAAAAATTTAACCTGTATAGAGTTAGCTTGCTTAGTGGGAAACTCCACCGGATTCAGATCGTCATTGAATACAGATGCTTTCTTCCAATTATCAATGTGAGTTTGTATGAGATGATTAGTTATAGATGTGCGTCGGATGACAACTTGTCTAAACAGGAATTGGTTTCTAATGTACCACGTAGTCCTCAAGTAAATGTCAGTTCACCCTTATCCTTCATTAATTGAAAAGTTGTGTCCGATAAAATTGAGGATGGGCTTGAAGTCGCGTGATTGGCCAATCAAATTTTGATGATCATCGGGAAAGAGTGTAATAAATTCATATTAGGGCATTTAATAAACAAATGAGTGTCGTCTTCAACACCAGAGTTGCAGAGAAAGCAAGTAAAAGGAACAAATACACATCGTTGGTTAAGTCGGTCGGCACTCGAGAGGCCTTTTTGGGAGATTTTCCACAAAAAGTTTTAAATTTTGGGCGAAGTATTAAGAGTCCAAATCTAGGCGTTACTATCGATTTCTAGGGAATTTTGTGAAGAAACTAGTTTGTAAGCAGACGAGATGGAAAACCACCCCTCCCGATCGGGACACCAATAGAGACGATCCTCGGATTGATTTTAGGTAAAGATGTCTCTAAAATTTCGTTGACAATCGAAGATGAAAGGATGGCTTGAAGCTTCTCAAGCCACCAATGACCACCTAAGATATAATCACTCACAAAATCCTCAGGATTTGAGATATTAGGACAATCAGGACTATATTGAATTGAAGACGTAGATAACCAATTATCGGTCCAAAATCTGACCGAGTTCCCATTACCAATAGACCAAATTAACCTCGTTTTGAATTTATTAATGAGTGGGGTAAGCTTAGACCATTGCCAAGAGGAAACACCCTGCTTTCGATAGTTAAGAATGTGTGTTTTACCAAGATATTTATGAGTAACAAGTCTAACCCAGACATTATCAGGTTCAGCCAGGATTTTCCAGAGTAATTTCATTTGGAGAGCTTCATTATTATCTTTAGATTTTCTCAAGCCCATTCCCCTAGATTGCTTTGGCCTACATATTCTATCCCAACTGATAAGAGGGCGGTGTTGGTTATCCTTATTCCAGAAGAACCTTCTATTAATTTGATTCAATTCTTGGTGTACAGATGACGGTAGCATAAAATTTTGCATTGTATAAAGAGGTTTTGAGGCCAGATTAACCCAATGAGAATTGCTCGGCCATGTTGAGAGAGTGCACTCGCCCTCCACTTACTCAATTGTTCCTTTGACTTACAGATGATTTCTTCAAATGTTTCCTTATTTACTCGCCCATTGACTATCAGACAACCAAGGTATTTTTCAAGAGTGTTATCGTTAGTAATATTTAAGCAATTAGAGAGCTCCTGGATCCTAGAGTTCACAATTCCTTTAGTTTCTTGGAAACTAGATTTTTGATAATTTACACGTTGTCCCGAAACTTTACAGTAGTTTTCAATAATGGATTTGACTTTAAGACTAGCAGACACACTATCATTTGGAGAAAATAATGATATCATATGCGAATGCAAGGAAGAGAATGCATAAACCATTTCTACCAAATCTAAATCCTATTGGACTGTTGGCGGCGCTGACATCTAGTGCAAGTTTGCGAGAAAGTATTTCTGCTCCTAAAATAAAGAGGAAATGGGATAGCGGGTCACCCTGACGAAGATCTCGAGTGGGTAGGAACATGTCGGTAGGTCCGTTATTAACCAATACAGAAAATGAAACAGTTGTCACGCATTCCATGACCCAGTCTACAAATATAGGGTGGAAAGTAAATTTTTTTAGGATTTTCTACATGAAATTCCAATCAACCCTATCATAGGCTTTTTCCATATCAAGTTTTATTGCTAGCCAACCTTCACTACCTTTGCGGGATTTGAATGAATGAAAGATTTCATGGGCAATAAGAACATTGTCCTTAATGACTCTATTTGATACAAAAGCCCCTTGAAGGGGGTAAATTAGCTTTCCAATGGTATTTTTTAGTCTTTCAGTTAGAATTTTGGATATTACTTTGTATAGGGTGGAGCATAAACTGATGGGTCGATAGTGATTAGTGAAGGAGGGGTTATCACGCTTAGGAAGTAAAGAGATAAAAGTGTGATTGATCTGTTTTAGAAGTTTCCTAGAGCGAAAAAAACCTTTGACAACCTTAATAATCGAGGGACCAACAATGTCCCAGTATTTTTTTATAAAACTCTGTTGTAAAGCCATCTGGGCCAGGGAACTTGTTGGATCCAATACTAAATACTGTATTATTTGTTTCGTTGTTAGAAGGGTGATGTATTAGAACTAGATTATCTTCAGGAGTAATTGTTGCCTGAATTAGACATAATAGATCATTGAGCATATTTTCATTAATTGGTTCCTTCTTGAATCTTTTTTTAAAGTCGTGTTTAATTTCTTCTTTAACATTCTCCTCGCCAACAATAAGGGTACCATCTGATGAGGTAATGTTTCAAATTTGTTTTCTATGTCTCCTACCCAAAGCTACACGGTGAAAATAAGAAGTATTGGAGTCTGATAGTTTGAGGTGTTTGGTTTTCGCCTTTGGTTCCGAAAATTCTTTTGAAAGAGAAGGAGGTATTCCTTTTTCTTTAATAGATGTACTTCTCTTGAGGTGCCTCGGGAGAGGGAGGGATTTGTTTGATGCGATTGAATTTCAAGGAGTTTTTCGTCGACCTCCTTTAATTAACGGAAGATGTTTCCAAACGTTGATTTGTTCCATAATTTTGCTTTTTGTTTGAGAGTTCTTTGTTTAAAAAATACTTGGAACATCGCAGAGTCAGGGTAGGATCTACACAAAGCTTGTTTGACAATATTCCGAAAGTACTTTCTTTGAAATCAGATGTTTTCAAATTTGAATGGTGGAGCTTTGAAGGTAGAACCACAATCAAAGGTAATCGAGATGGGACAATAGATTACTAGTACAATACCCGCCATGACGCGTAATTAAAGAAAATAGTTTGAAATGATATTGTATAATTAATATAAAATAAAATAATATTGTATAGTTAATATTAAATTTATAAAAAAAAAGTTTTGAATTAACCTGATTGTTTAAAAAAATGTAGTATGAAATGATATTGTGTAGTTAATATTAAATGAATAAGGTTACTTATTCATTTCAAACCTTACTACATTTCTTGCGATGAGGATCGTCTAGTCCACAATTGTAGTTCATACCGTAGTCCAAATTATCTCATGGGTAAATCGAACTTTCTAATTATTTTATTAAATAAGTGTTTGTACCTTAAAATTTATTTTAATACTTATCGGCAAATGAAATTAAAAGGACCATAAAAATGAACTACGACGATGGGCTAGACGATCTTTACCGCATTTCTTGATACTAAAAAAACAGAATGAGGTGGATCGATTTATCTGTTCGGCCTTGCGGATCTCTCTTGCAATTTCGAGGAAGTTGCTCACTTTATACTTTTTACTTTGGGTGCTCTTTTAATGTATTTTATGTTATATTTTTTATTTCGTTGTTGTATGTTTAGACGGCAAGCCGTCTGCCGACTTTGTCGGCCTCTCGAGGCCAGGGCCTGTCCGGCCTCGAATTATTTCCTTATCAAAAAAAAAAAGAAAAAAAAAAAGAAAACGGATGAGAACTGAGAAGGGGAGGGAATGGATTTTGGGTTATATGGGCCTTGTGTTTGGATTGCCCAGGCCTTACGGCCCACATGAATGTGTGGACCATTCCATTCAGAAATTGAGAGAAAATTCCCAAATACAAACTTTCCCTCCATTTCATCTCCTTCTTCCTCAAGTCACAGTACAGTTCCAAATCTCTATGGACTAATTACCCAAATCATGAAATGGACTAATTACCAAATTGGTATAAACAAGTAAATCGCATCACCTGGTGATCCCTGCATATAAGATTAAGGTCGTCCTTCTTGGGAAAATCTTCGACCCGATCAGCTCCGAAGTTATACGAAACGCCCATATCGCTCGTCTCTCCATCCGGATCAGCCCAAAGGAGATCACACAGGAAGCCCTCATCCGGAACATCATTAGGGTTCTGTGATTTGCATTCATCGTAGAAGCCATAGATCCGATTTATTGAAGCACAATTGGTAGTTGCCTCTTAAAAGGAAAAAGGTTTTCGGGTATTTGAGTTTCTGGCATGATATAAAAAACATGAATTTTGGAGAAAGAGATGGAATGATTGGTCAAAGACTTGGCTTCCATTGAAATTTTAATTTTCCTCTTCCACACTTGTGAGTCTTTCATCAACTCCACACTGCTCAGTGACTAATTTTTACTACTGTAGTAAAAGAAGAGTTGGCTTCCCTGTCAGCAAACAAATACAAGAACCTTAAAGAGAAAACATCAATGCAAAAAATGAAAAGGATATTTGGATCACAACAGAATAGCAGTTTAGGCTTAAGCCTCAAATTTAAACCAAAATCCAATATTTTTCAAAAAATAAACGTGGAAGAACTCAATAATGCAAATCCTTGGATTTGGCATTGTTTCCCCACTATACATATGCTAATATGATTGTTAGTTTGTAATGGATTACAACACACCGCTTTAAGTATTGAACAGAAAATTAAAACTGTGGGATTAAGGGTACCATGAAAAGAATTCAGGATTTGGCATTGCTTTGGGTTACCTGCCAACGTTAAACGGGATAAGCCAACCGGTTTCCACATCCTCCATTGTCTGAATGCTGGCCTCGGAAGAAATCCCATACTCCTCGGCCTCCCCACAGGCCTCCATTACAAGCAGATTGAGGTGTGTTGCTTCATTTCCTTTAACAACACTCCAATCAGCTTTTCAGCAAAACAGCGATTGGATAGAACTATAGATTGTCTAAATGGGCCTTTCAAAGAAAGCCCATAAATCTCAACTGATTGGAGGAAGGCAAGGAAGTGTCTTCAAGCAAAACGGCCTCCCCACAGGCCTACTTTTTAATGTATTGTCTAAATGGGTCTTTCAAAGAAGGCCCATAAATCTCAACTATATAGCCTTTGTTTCCTTTTTCATCATTGTATAGAACTATAGATTATATAGTATATACAACGTAGGATTTTATATATTTGACTATTTGTCTATGTAAAGGGTATAGGAGGGCATCAAGTGTGGAAGATGAAAACTCGAGCATCAAACGTTGTAAGGTTAGTTGACATTGATTGTGGAATAGTTTTGTTTGGTTTTCTTATTAAAGATTTACAGTTAGTAAGCTAATGTGTTGGTTTGTATGGGTGAAGTTTTAGGTATTGCTTTAATAATATAAGTAGACCTATTTGAAAATCTTCTCTAAAGCAAGGTAGGTGGTCGTTTTTATCTCGCACTACATGCTTGTAGGTTTAAGGTTTTCACCGTAAATCACTTGTCATTTTGTGTGCTTTATTTGTCTAATTTACTTTAGTAGTAACACACCTTATCGAGTTCCAACAAATACCCTATTTGTTCCTTTTTAAGTGACATTTATACTTATTAAAAATGACTTTTTCAATTCATACGACGATCTTAGGGATGTTAATGAAATACAACAACGAGATGAGGAACTTGGGGGCATGCCCAATTGCCCAAACCGTCAAGATTTAACAAACTTCTCAATTTTGAAAATGAGGTAAAGTGGTAAGCTTGTGAGTTGTGAATTTCAAATAGTGTCTAAAAATCTAAAATAACTCTAACGTGTGAGTTTCAAACGGCTTGTGTTTTGTATTGCCTCTATTTTCTGTATTGAGGCTGGACCTTCTGTATTGGGCCTTACAGCCCACATGAATCACATTAAAGCATCGTTTTCAGAAATTGAGAGAATATTCCCAAAACAGAATTTCCCTCCATTTTTCATCTTCTTCTTCCTCAATCAATGTTCCAAAAAACGCTTGGCGGGTGCTTGGCGGTAGGGTAGGGTCAAGGGTCTAGGCGGGGTGTAGGCGGGGTCTAGGCGGATTTCATGGCGGAGCTTTGCTGTCTAGGCGGGTTTTGACGGCCTTGGCGGTGGGACGAGTTCAAGGATTTAGGCGGGGGTCTAGGCGGGTCTTGAAGGGTTTTTTAGAACAGTGTCCTCAATCCACAGATTCAAATCTCAATTCGAACAGGCTCACAAAGCGCAAGCTCGAAAATCGGCATTAACTGCATTAACCAAATTATAAAATGGACTAATTACCAAATTGGTATAAACAAGTAACGCCCATCACCTGGTGGTAGCCTCTGAAAAAGAAGAAGGTTTTGGGGTATTTGATCAATTGATCTTGTACAGTTGTAGGCAAAACAAAAGGCAAATGGCTTCAGAGTGGTGAAATTGTACGAGGATTGAGGAGTAATACCACAAGTACAGATCAGGGAGATTAATTAGTTAATCAATAATCACAGAAACCTCCCAATTAACTCCACAAGAACAGAGCATAGCAGAGATTAAGTACGAGTATTGTTGGATTCGATTTCCTTCCCAGCAATTGGGAGCGAATGGTACACCTTTCTCTGAGTTTCTGACATGATAAAACAAACACGAAGTTTGGGAGATGGAAATGATTTACAAAGATTACAAACATAAAATATGAGTAGCTTTAAAAGAATTCAGGGTATGATGATAAGCATCTGCTACCTGAACAACTCTGTTGATTTAGGTCATCCGCCAATGTCAATCTTAAAACCCCCTTGTGGGAGTGGAAGTTCAGTTAGTCTCCGAGCGAGTTCTGTCATGTTAAGGAGAGAGTCTCCAAGCGAGTTCTTTACATCTTCAAGTTCAGCCAAACGGTTTTTCGCATCCTCCATTGCCTTGTTGGTAGTCTTGTAGGCCTCCAGTGGGGTGGAGAGAGCTGCCCGAAACTCTTCGGCCTTTCGGCTGGCCTCCATTATAATCCGATTGAGTTGCCGATACTCCCTCTCCATTAATAGCACAACGTTCTTTGTGTCTTCGAGTGTTTTAGAACCCCACAGGCGAGTGGGATCGTCGGGGAAGATCACTTTCTTGAAACGCCATGAGAAGAGGTTAAGACCCACTGCCAAACAAATTGGAACCGCAATAACGCCCCACCAGTCTAGACCCCTCACGAATCCGATAGTCATGGAGGCTCCCCCATTGACGAACCCCATCTTCGTCGTCAACCCTAAAGGGGTTTCAAGGAAGAAACCCCACAACATAAAGGAGCAATTCAGATACATTCCAAACTTTTTTGGAGGACCAGCCAAGGCGGTAATGGTTCCGATTACACTGGACAAAATGTACAACAATTGAGACAAGATAATGCTCTCCTCCCTCGATGCATCGGATTCGGTAATTGATTGCAGGAACACTAAACAGAGCAAGCTTATATTAATGGGGATCAAAGTTGAAAAGGACACAAACGCAATCCTCACATTTTCATGATCGTATCCGGAAAACCATAAGAAAGCAGCCAGCGGGAAGAGTATAGATATCGATATAGATATCCGTATTCTGGTAAGAGGGGTCGTCCATGATTCCTCTGAGTGTTGAAACTTCTGCTCCAGCCAAATAAACCTCTTCTTGGACCAAGACTCACAATCTAGGAGACTCCTAAAGGAAAAAGTTGGAATACCCATTGCAATGGAGAAGGTTGTAAAAGACGAAGTCGATAGCTGACACCTGACGGAGGAATCGCAGGCGGACAGAGAGATGAGTAGTAGAGCTAGAGCAGGCTCCTTAATAAACTCCCTGGTTTGTTTTGACGGGAAACTTTCATCACCGAGAGGAGCAGGCTCGTTATGCGATTTGAAGAATAAAATGTAACAAAAAATGAGAGGGAGAAAGATGTGCAATGGGAATTATAAACAAATAAGAGGGGATTTTAAAACAAATTCACCCTTGTATAGTCGAATCTTAATTTCATTTTTCTTGATGAACCTTAATTTCATACTACATTTTAAAACCCCTTTAGACTGGTCTCACAAGTAAGGGTGTATAAACTATAAAGGGTGGTAGATGATTTGGTCTCACACACATTTGTGAGCCCCAGGCCAAAATACCAAATTGGTACCGACCATGTTAAATATTTGAGTATTTAAAAAGACTCTGGTGTTAAATTGGTATTTAAAATTGCATCGATGGATAAATTGATATTTTTTGTTGTCGGAATTTTGGTTTTCATGCACGTGACTTCTATGTGTATACTGAACTCTTTTTTTTTTATAAGAAAATAATTCGAGGACCAAACAGGCCTGGACTCTCGAGAGGCCGACAGAGTCGGCAGACGGCGAACCGTCAAACATACAACGAAATAAAATGAAAACAGTGCAATACTGAACTCTTTTTGTTTAGCTTGGACCGATTTCTTTCTCCTAATAAAAGATCTGAACCGCTATTGAATCGGTTTTTTTTTTTAATATATAGAACCAATTTTTGTTTGGTTAGAAATTTGATTTTCAAATACCTAAGAAAAAAAATATGTGAGAATAGGTATAAAAATGTAAATAATTTCTATTTTTCTATGATTTTCAAACAAAAATTGGTTCAATATTTGTTTAAAAAATCGATTCAATAGGGATTCAGATCTTTTATTAAAAGAAAGAAACCGGTCCAAGTTAAATAAAAAGGGTTTAGTATACGCGTATGAGTCACGCGTATGAAAACCGAAATTCCGACCACAAAAAATATCAATTTGTCCATCGGTACAGTTTCAAATATCAATTTGGCACTCAAATAAAAGATCCGAGGCCGTTGTCAGTTTTAAATACCAATTTGGTATTTTGGATCCGAGGCCGTTGACTTACTTTTTGTTTGCCACACAGCTTAAGGACCTCATTTTAAATTTTTATTATTTGCACTCTCATTCGTAATCCCGAGTCTTTGACTCTTAAGTTACTTTACCATTTATCATTTTCAATTGACCCTTAAGTTACTTTACCATTTATCATTTTCAATTACTTAATTACCTTATTTTTATTCTTCTTCTTCTTATTCTTATTTTTATTATTTATGTATACATTTAATAATAAAATATTATAAAACGCTTTAAATTAAACATTTGATACGACTATATGAGTATTATTTATAATAAAAAAAAAATTATCCCAAACATATTCAATATGGATGTCTATGGATAGATAAAATTAAATTACATTAAAAAATAATATTTTTGATATTTTTAAATTTATAAAAATGCCTAAAAATCAATTTTAAAAAAGTATTTAATAGAACTGCCACGTGGAGCCGAGCTATTGGACCACGTGGCAGTGATGACAGCCCTTTTTGCCCAGAAAATGCAACACACTGTGTTCTGCTTTCTTTCGGGGCCAAACGGTGTCGTTTCGGTTGGGGTTACGCGCGTCGTACACGTGCCGCTACGTGCCATCCACGTGTCATGCACATGCCGGGTGCCACACATTTTTTAAAATTGATTTTTAGGCATTTTTCGAAATTTAAAAATATTATTTTGAATATTTATGATTATATTTTTTAAAAAAATATTTTTTTTATTATAATGATGTAAAAAATGATCAAAAAAAAATTAAATTATAATTATGAAAGACTTTTGAAGAATAAAGAATGTAAAAAAAATTAAATAATTAATTATTAAAAAATATTTCTTAATATGTGGAAGTTGATATGAAACAATTAATATTTTTCGCTTTCCGAATTACTTTATGTTATTGAAAAAATTATGAAGTTTATGTATTGTTTTTGTTGTAACATTCTTTTGTTTATTTAATCAATGTCGATTTTTTTTTGTTACATATAATTCACACTATTTAGTTTAAAAATAATATTAATTTAATAATAATATTTTAATAATAACAGACTAATACTCCGTATAATAATATAATCGAGAGTGAAAATAATTGTTGAAGATGAGTATATTTATAAATTGAGTTGGTAGGAAAAGATGAGTTTTGGAATATTAGTGGTGGAAAAAAAGTAGAATAAAATATTAGTAATCATAGGGTGTTAATCGTGTTATGTAACTTTCAAACTCGATGATCCGAGGGATGTGAATGAAAATTTTATGTATTGAGGATGGGCCAGTGGGCCTTGTATATTGGGTCCACGAATCACATTAACGATTAAGGCCTCGTTCGGCGGTTATGTGGGATTGCTGGGGTTTAAAAAAAAAAAGAAATTTTGTCTGGTAATCCTGATGTTTTGCTTATTTTGTGCGGTAAACAAAAGTTTTAGATATTTCGCCTGGTAACCCCGAGGTTTTGAAATGTTTTGCTTCGTACCCACAAGTTTGAATTTGTCCAATAATTGTGTTTTAAATTTATAGGCGGATAAGTATTGTAATACTAACAACTTTTGTGGGGGCATTTCATAAAAACTAACATTGTGAACCTTACTCTGGAGGAGTTTGGAGCGATACGCGACGAATAGCGAATTGCAGAGGCAGGGCGACCGACGGGAACTGGTAACTCCCAAGGGGAGGTGTCCGGTGTCAGAAGTAGGGATGACAATTTCACCCGCACCCGACGGATATCCGTCTCACCCGACCCGAAAAAGTGGGTGAAAATCCGAAATAAAGCGGATGTTAAATGGGTGATGGGTGAACGGGTGATGGGTCGGGTTGGATTCGGGTGAAGACATTCCCCACCCGCCACCCGACCCATCACCCGATCCGTCACCCGACCCGTCACCCGATTTATATTATATAATTATATTTTATATGTGAAATTACTAATATATACCCCATAAACCCTAATTCAAGATACCAATAAATGATTTCGAGTTTGAAAGCTTTGGTCGTTGAAGATTATGTTTTCTCTTCTTTTTATTCATAATTGTTGTAATGTTTTCTCTAGCTTGAAGTGTTGAAAGTTGTGGATGTTTACACATATTGACCGAATTTGACTATATTTGGTACTTGTTTATTCGTCGATGTGTTCGACGTATATTTTTCAATACTTTTTTTTGATGAATTTGATGTCTTATATTTCACCCGAATTATCACCCGATCCACCCGATCACCCGGTGGGTGATGGGTGGATGGGGCGGGTGAAATATTTGGTGGGTGATGGGTCGGGTAGGGTGAAGGATTTTGGATGGTGGGTCGGGTGACAGAAGTAGATCATCCACCCATCACCCGACCCATTGCCATCCCTAGTCAGAAGGGCGGCAGCGGCGGCGCAAACGATTCCGATTCCGATGTCAGTTGGGGGTATAGCCACTGTCAAATCCGGAGCCGAATCCGATTCCGATTCCATTAACCCTAGAATCCCAACCGATGTCAAATCCATAATCTTGGTTGCAAACGAGATTACTTGAACATCTTCGAGTCAATTTCATTTTAGATACGTGTTGGATTTTGTGCTCGTTATTTAATAGGCAAAAATGCATAAAACCACCAACTATTCATTGTTGTTTGCAAATAACCACCCCTTATTCAAAAATTGTCAAATAACCATCCACTATTTATTGTTGTTTGCAAATTACTACCCCTTATTAAAAAATTGTCAAACAACCACCCATTAAATATAGGTTGTTTGCAAATAACCACCAATATCCATTTTCTTGTTAAACTTCACTTAATTTACTATGAAAAGACAATTATACCCCTATTCTTTAATGTTTCATTTTTAGTAAAAAAGACAATTATACTTCTCTTTGTTGCTTGATTTTTCAGGTATTACAATTAGACCTGTCAAATGGGTCATTTGGGTCGGATCACTTCGGGTCCCGAGTAAAACGGGTTCCGGGTATATCCAGGTTGTCTCGAACCCAGGTTTGACCGAGTTTCGGGTAATTTTGGGTCGATTTTGGGATTGTCAAATTTTTAATAAATTTTTAATCTGGGTTTCGAGACATTTGATTTACCCGATTACTCGGAAAACATTTTTAATAAATTAAAAATTGAAAAATCAAATGTTTTTAAATAAAAAAAATTCCGACCCAAAATTAATCATATATTATTACATTTTATTAAAAAGAAAAAATTTGATATTTGATATTTTATTAAAAATTACGTGAAATAATAAAAATCAAATATTTTTAATAAGATGTAATAATATATAAAATATCAAATTTCTGAACAAATTGTTTAAAATTTTGATATTTATATATTATTACATTTTATTAAAAATTACGAGAAATAAGAAAAATAAAATATTTTAGATCAGATATAGTATATAATTTCAAGCCCTCCACTATGATTTATGAACGTCTTTAATTGTAGAATTTTAAAATTCTCCAAAATTATCAAATCATGATTTTTTTTTATTTAAAAAAAAAAAAATTGATCAAAACAGAGTAAAACAGAGAGATGGCTCATCTTCTAAATGCAAAAATGGAAAATCAAATGGATATTGGATCACAACAGATCAAATACTAACAGTTTGGATCCATTGCAAGTGAAATGATGTACAAAGATTACAAACATAGCAATGAAAAGATACAGAGAGTCGGAAACATGACATCAAAGTATACTCTCAATTATACAGGAAAACTACAGGATAAGCATCTGCTACCTGAACAACTCTGTTGATTTGGGGTAACCGCCAATGTCAATCTTAAACTCCCCTTGTGGGTGTGGATGTTCAGTCAGTCTCTGAGCGAGTTCTGTAATGTTAAGGAGAGAGTCTCCGAGCGAGTTCTTTACATCTTCAAGTTTAGCCAAACGGTTTTTCGCATCCCCATTGCCTTGTTGGTGGTCTTGTAGGCCTCCAGTGGGGTGGAGAGAGCAGCCCGAAACTCATCGGCCTTTCGGCTGGCCTCCATTATAATCCGATTGAGTTGCCGATGCTCCCTCTCCAGCAATAGCACAAGGTTCTTTGTATCTTCGAGTATTTTAGAACCCCACAGGCGAGTGGGATCGTCGAGGAAGATCACCTTCTTGAAACGCCAAGAGAAGAGGTTGAGGCCCACTGCCAAACAAATTGGAACCGCAATAACGCCCCACCAGTCTAGACCCCTCACAAATCCGATAGTCATGGAGGCTCCCCATTGACGAAGCCCGTCTTCGTTGTTAATCCTAGGGGGCTTCAAGGAAGAAACCCCACAGCATAAAGGAGCAATTCAGATACATTCAAAACTTGTTTGGAGGACCGCCTTGCAGTTACTAAAGATGTAAATTGCAGTCTTTGAATTGTGCCTCAATGGAGCATATGACACCTTGCAGTTACTACCGCAGAATCACACAAACATCAAACAAATTAAAAGGAGTGATGTTTTGCTTAATTTGATGACAAATTGACAATCACAGAAATTATGCAACGAACGTTATTACCGCGGAATCACAAAAAAACATCGAACAAAGTAGCAACCCCAAACAAGACAAAACAAAACATCAGATATCAAGTGCCTGCAAGCACCTGTTCTAGTTGTTGCTTAGATGTCTATGTTCACCACAAGGGGCGAATCATCCTTGTCAACCACAAACGTCTTTGTAATCGTCTCATTAGGAGTAACAACCTCCACTGTGTAGCTCCCATGGAACCCTCGGAACCTGAACTCGTCACGCTCATCGACATGCCCACGAGCATTGGTGGTCCACTCTTGCTTGAGCTCAAGCAGCCTCTTCCCGGCCTCATTGACATCGCCTTCTGCGTTCACTAGGTGCGCGTTCTTTCTGCTCATATACATCTCCCAGAAGCCCCACAGCATCACCCCCTCCACCGCAGGGTGCGCAAAGGCCTCCCTCAGCATCACCTCCAGGTCATCCGCCCTCGTGTGCTCGTTGACTGACGAAACGTCGAGCTCTGTGAACCATACGGGTAACCCGAGGGCGCCAAGCTTGTCCAATGTCGAACATACAATGGGCCCAATAGGGCTGTCTACATGACCTTGAATTCCAATCCCACCTATGGCAGCACCTTGCTCTTGCAAGTTCGAAACATGTTCAATGTACTTTTCGGGTGATGGCATTGTGTCATTGATGAATAGGAGGGTGTCTGGGTCAAGCTCGCGTGCAGTGTGGAACATTTTCGCTCTCGTGCACTCTTTTCCCAACCGGTCTTGGTAGAAAGACCTATCCAGCATCTCGTTGTTGAAGTCGTAGTGCTTGAATTTGCCCTTGTAGTGAGTGAGGATGGCTTTGAGCCGATTTTGAACCGAGGACACGAGATCGTTGGTGCTCAGAGAGCGGATCCAGGACTCCGCGGTCCATTCCACTTCCATGTTATAACGGCCTCTGACTTGTATGTTATTTTTCCGGCATAGATCAAGCATCTCATCGGCATCCCTATAGTTGAGGTTTCCTTGTTCTTTCTCTTTCAAACTCCATTTCAACACATTCCCAAAGACCGCCCAGTTGAAGTTCTTAATGAAGAAATCGACAAACTCTTCGTTGTATATGTTGGTTCTGTTGATGCAGCAGCCTAGAGGGAAGCTGTTTGTTCTTTGTTTAATGCTCACAAAGGATCCAACCAAAGTGCCTCCTGAAGGCCCAGAGAACTTCAACACAATCTCGCGTTTACGGATCTGCATTGAAGGGTAAAACAAACAACAAATACTCAATTGAATTGTATTATGTGCATTGCAAAGGTTGAGTCACATGATCATATAGATCACAGTGTCAATCACTAGCCAGAGGAATTACCTTATCAGCCTCACTCCTCAAATGCAGAAACCTCGCCTGTCGATCAACAGCAAAGATCTGAAGGCCGGCAACCATTAAGTCCACACCCGGACTAGGGCCCTGAATGGAAACCATCACCCTTGACGCTTGCTTCTCGATTCTGAAAGAGCCTACGAGTTCAAGCCATCTGTCTCTGGTCGCTTCAACTTGGCCACAACTAACCCACTTACCATCCACAGTGAGACCAACCTCAACATTCTGGGGGTCAGATGCACCACCTGAACCAATTTTGACCCAAGCCGAAACCTGGTATGTCAGAAAGAGCTTCAGTTGCTCGGTTATAATCTGAGCAGGCCCCATCCAGCTCTGCGTTCGATCAGTCACAAGCAAGTACCGGCCACTTAGAGGCACATGAGAATCAAGGCTCTCTTTGGCCATCAGTGGCAGTATTTGTGGCGATCCAGTTCGCACGCTTAACGTGCACTTGCCATGATAGACCCATCCATCAATTCCGCAGCTGAGCTCACTGTTTTGAACGATGTTCACTCCATAGGATGCATTCTATTTAACATACATTACAATTATAATGTTCTTAGCAATGAAACTCAAGAAGTTTGTTTCGAAACAAAGAATCTATCAAATGAAAAAGTAACCTCAATAGGTGGAGGAAGGCAAGGAAGTGTGTTTTCAGCAAGCTTCACCACAAAACTCTTAAGAAGAATGTCGGTGCCAGGAGGCGGCCCTTCCAAGTAGATGTACACTCTAGATGGCGATCCATTTAGAAGGAATTTTCCACGGAGCTCAGCCCAATCACTTTCGGTTGCCTGCACACTAATAAGAGTGCAATGCAACCAAATGAAGTTACTTCAATCTCATGTCATAAAACGAGAGTCTAGAAAACATGGTAAGAGGCAACTAACTAACTAACCAACCTTCCTACACCAACAAAATATTCGCGGTTATCAGGGGTTTTGAATTGCAAGGTGGCATGGACATTTGCGGATTGGACATCGTTACCATAAATTCTTACAACAGCGGTGGCCTCATAGACCAACTTCCTGTGCACCCGTCCAGTTATCTCTTGCAGAATGGCACTCCACCGCTGATTCCGATTGCTTGTTGCAGCAAAGACTTTATCTGAAGTCAGCAGAATCTTTGGTAAGGAATCTTGTAATGTGATGTTGCAGCATCTTCCAGACCAGTTATTGAGGCCATTATCAAATTGTGAATTCAGAATCACATTCTCATCTGTCTTAGAACCTTGGCGGTAAAGAGGGCATATCATTACTGACTTGATCAGCAGATTTAGACCAGGCAAAGGCCCTTCCAAGTAAAATATAACCCTTTTAGGAATACTTTGCAATACAAAACTGCCCTTTAGCAACTCCCATTCGCCCTTAGGTACATGGATCCTGGTAGCAAATCAGATTAAACATCACTACAATACTTCCAGTAACAATTAAGTTTAGAAAGATTCAAAGGGAGGATTAATTGCATACTTTGCAATCATTGAATATTCATCTTTGGAATCTTGGTGTTCCAGTTTCAGTGTTGCTTGAACCTGAGAACATCCACTGAGAGGTCCAGACACTCCAACAATGGCTGAAACACAGTAAGTCACTCCAGGAGAAACCCTAGATGTGATATCTTGTTCCAGGCATTGCCAAAAATGGTTCCGGTCTGTAACAACCGCATATCCAGCATCCGATTTGCCTTGCTCTGACGGGGCAATGAATACTCGGCAACAATTTGGGTGCCATGAATCAAGCCCTTGTGAAAAATCATGATTCTTGATAATGTTTTTGGACACCAAACGCCTTGAATCGACCATTTTACCATCAAATAACTGCATATATACAAAAAACAAATTAGGGCTTGTTTGATACAGCACCTTCTAATATGTTGATTTCACTCAGTCCGGATTTAAATCGATTGAAGTAAAAAATGAAATAAGAGAAAAGGAGGTACCTTTAGGCATTCCGTATAAGCAAGGAGGAGAGTGGAGTACTCGGGAGGAGATTTCATCAGTTCATGCATGGCGGGAATGGTTGACGATCCACCACCACCCATGGCCTAGGTTGAAGTTAAATGAAGGGCTCCTCTCGTTCTGATCCTCACTCCCTCACTAACAAAAGGGCTTTTTTATAGATATGATTAATTTACAAGATGAGAAGCTTTGGCGGAAAATGGAGACGTAAAGAGCTTCCTCCCACTCGAATTCACTCTGCAATTCAACAGCTTTTGAGTTTTTCAAGTTCCCGTCTCTTCAAGTTCCTCATGGAGGAGAAATGGCGGGGGCTGATTCCCAATGCTTCATAATGGGCCATGGGTCCCACCCACTTTTTACTGTCTTGACTAAATAGGCCTTCATAATCTGCTGAGCCTTTCAAAGAAAGCCCATAATATGAACTATCAGCCCACGGTCTTCATAAACATGGAAGAACTCAAGAATGCAAATCCCCCTATAGGCCTATACTATACACATACAGTCATACACATGCTAATATGACTGTAACTTTCTTAACTCCACTTTTTATCTTTCTCTCTCTTCACCATTCTTTAAACACCTCATTTTACATTTTCACCCATATCCCTTTAACCCATAAGAGTTTCTTAATTACTCACAATTCTTGTGTGGTCTCCAATTTTTGTGGGTGTGGTCCTCAATTTCTCTCTTTTGATGGGTGTTTAAGAATTCTTTAGCAAAAAACATGTCTTGTCGTTCTTAATCTCATTTTTTACAATATCAAATAAAATAATATTAAGTTTCTTAAATTTGGATTAAAGAACCCCATTGCCCATGCTCTAATGGAATACAACACACCACTAAGTATTGTCCAGAGACTTAAAGAGTGTGCTAAAAATCTAAAATCATGTCTTCTTAAAATGCGTGTAGAAAAGTCAAACCACTTTTATTTTGAAACAGATGAAGTACTTTAGGTAGCGCGGTGTTGGAAAACTTACAGTTGATGTACTCAACCTAAATTAACTGACTTTGACTACCAACTTATACTTACAGTCAGGGCAAAATCGCTTCCAAGACAGTGGATTAGATCTATACCACGCCATAGCCTTTTGTCTTTTCAAAAACTCTATTTTGCAACGAATTTTCAATAGTTTTCAAGACCCTACACATCCCCAAATTGGAACAACAAGTTTTTAAAGCAAGGGAAAAACATGATCAGCTTAACCCTCATTGGAATTTAGAGTACATACACAAATAAGCCATAGCTTGGCTGATATAGATTAATGAAAAAATGATGCTACCCATGATAACAAGAGTTTTGACACCGGAATTGATGCATACAAAAAAAAGAAAGAAATCCTCGAACCATCTTTACAAATGCATAGACGACGAATATACACTAGAACTTGATCCTAACAGAAAAAAAGTTGATCAATGCCCAAATCACAAACAATATCCTCAGTGTCGTTGTCGATCGACATTCGGTTCATTCTCTCAACTAGGCTTGAGAATCTGGAAAGAACACAACAAACTCGAATCGACGCTCATCATCGCACCCGCATTGTTGAACTCTCCGCAATAGTTTGGGGCCGAGAAAATGGTAACGAGCTGCCGATCTGCAAAGAACTCGTAACCATCTTCGACAACCTGCATTAACCGAATCATAAAATGGCCGAAATACGAGATTGGTATAAGCAAGTAAGGCTCATCGATCACCTGGTGAGCCCTGCATATGAGATCAAGGTCATGTTTCTTGAGGAAATCTTCGACTCGATCAGCTCCGAAGGTGTACGAGACGCCCCTATCGTTCTCCGCCCAGCCTTTCGTTTCTCCATCGGGATCAGCCCAAAGGAGGTCACACAACAGACCCTCATCCGGGACATCAATAGGCCTAGAGAGTGATCTGATCTGATCTAGTGATTCGAGGAGGGGCGAGATCCCACCGTGCATACACATGATCTTGTCTTCGACGAGTGCAGCCACAGGCAGGCAGTTGAAGCAGTCGGTGAAGACCTTCCAGAGGCGGACACTATAGCGTCTTTTGCATTCGTCATAGAAGCCATAGATCCGGTTTATGGAAGCACATTCGTGGTTGCCTCGGAGGAGGAAGAAGGTTTTCGGGTATTTGATCTTGTAGGCAAACAAAAGGCAAATGGTTTCAATGCTGTATTTGCCTCTATCAACGTAATCTCCCATGAAGAGGTAGTTGGTTTCGGGCGGGAAGCCGCCACACTCGAATAGTCGCAACAGGTCCGGAAACTGTCCGTGCACATCTCCTGTAACAATGCAAGTGTTTTTGTGACCAATGTGTAATGTGAAATTGAATCAAATTTTAAGGTTGATTTACCACATATGTTGAGAGGAGCTTGTAATTCTAAGAGCATGGGTTGGCTGAGGAAGATGTCCTTCACTTTGGTGCAGAGCTGTCGAATCTCGGCTTCTGAAACATTGATCTTCTTAGGCTTGCTTGATCTTCTTCCTTCCAACAATCTCTCAATAAGCTCATCGACATCTGTGTTCACATTATTAGGCTTCATCCCTTCCATCTCTAGTATTACAATCTTTTCGCAATTCGAATGAAAGCTTTATACATTTCATGTGAAAAAACGCAGGCGAAATCACTAGAGGGCGAAAACATGAAACGGGCAGTTTCTCCTTGGCCTTGGACGATTGTTGATCTTGTATCAAGGGATTAAAAAAAACAAAGGAATTGAGAATACTAAAAAAAAATGAAAATAGAAAATGAGGAAGCTGGACAATGTATTTGGCCATGGAAGATGGGAAAATGGATTGGCTAAAGAAACAAATCAAGCTCCGTTATAAGCGGGGAGAGTAGATTGAATTTATCCTATGGAATGAATGGTAGTGTAGCAAAACACGTACCTCATATGCCAACTTATGTGCTAAAAATCTGTTATCCTTTAATAATGTTGATTTTTGACTAATAGAAATTACTGAAGAAAATGTTGATTTTAGTATCCACTAAAAAAAAATGTTTCAACAATGAAACCAAAGAAAGGAACTTAAGATCAATACAGGAGGTGATCAATAGAAATTACTGATCATTTAGGATAGAGATGATACATTTATCATAGTCTGCAAGAGACTCCAGTCAGCAGTTTCATATATCACCAAGGTGATGACAGAACTCAACAGCGATTGCTCCTCGTACCTAGTTCTTCAAGCGCTGAGAACCTTGGGGTGACAGATGTATGATGTATCATTTTCGCTTAAAATTGAGACTTGTCGAGACTGTCAAAGAAGGGATGATCGAGGGCTTCTTTGGCAGAAATCCTTTCTCCTGAATCATACTTCAGCATTCGCTGTTGACATCATCAAACGAGAGCTTTATCAATGATCAAAATATGAACTGTCATATGTATGTAGTTGCGCGGACAACAGAACCAATTCCATGCTGTAGTTGTTGTTGCAAGAAAAAAAAAATAGCAAGCCAATGCAGTTGTAAAGATGTGACAGGTTCCCTCCATATAAATCAATGTCATCTCATACTTATAGGTGATATGATCCCTCTCACAATCCACCATCCCCTTTTTTGGGTTCAATTCTACAGACAAAATGTTAAAGATGGGCTTTTGCAGTAAGGCAAAGTTTGATTCAAGTCAACTTCATTAGAACAAAGAGTCAAAGACAACCAATAAGCAAGCAGGTGCTTACAGATAGAAGATCAACACCATCTGATCCCAGTGATGGCACAGCACGGGCCAAGTTTTGGGGTTTCCATTGTGGATAGAGATGCCAGTCGCGCAATGAAGTCACTCCTGGCCACTCCTTCTCAGTTGGTGTCCCCAACAACCTTTCATGAATGAATAAATTCATAATTAAATTTGACACAACATGTACAGGAATAAAATAAAATCCCAACTTCAATGGAACAAATTCCTCTCGGTTATGAATAGATTATGAGTTGTCATGCAATATAAACAAAAGTGATACCTAAAGATATGCAGCAGTTGTTGAAACTCGGAGTCTCCAGGAAATAGAGGTTGCCTTCTTACCATTTCAGCTGCAGAAATAATGGTAAAGGAATAGGATAAGTTTGAAAGTCGGTCATTTGTGACACATCCAGGGAATCCAAAAGGAAGCTAGTACCACAATATCTTTCTGCTAGAAAGCTTAACCACATAACACCCAATGATAGATGCTTTATCAAGTATGTACTGCACTGTAAATAATTTGTTGAAATGTAGATTTTGATATATCTGATTCTGAACAGTTGCATTTCAAAAATGACTGGTCAATACTTTGCTCCATTTTATGATTTTATCCCAATACCACTGTCCCAATTATAGCCAGTAGTGATTACTGCTAATTGCAGAAGAACAAAGAACTGCTTATTCTCCCAGACTGTCTTCATATGATAGATTGATCCTGGAGGTGATTCCTCAAAGCAACAAATGCGTCTATCAGCTTCAATTATTTAAGTATAGCATAGTCCAACAAGTTGAATAGCAGATCTCTGATCTCTTGTCCCACAGATAAAGAAATCAATCCTATGTCCAAACTGACCTACTCTAGTACCACATTACAGCTTAAAATAGTGAGACTACTTCAATTGCCGAAAATTATCATGATAAGATCACAGAACTTGAAATGGGCAAAAGAGAATGTAGGTAAAAGGCAGTGCAAGTTTGAGAAGAGTAAGATATTACCAAAAATGCAGCCAACCGACCACATGTCCACTCCACAAGCGTAATGAGTAGCGCCCAGTAAAACCTCAGGTGCTCTATACCAAAGAGTAACGATCTCATGGGTGTAGCTCTTGAGAGGGATGGTAAAAGACCTACTCAATCCAAGATCAGCAATCTTCAAGATACCTTTTTCCTTGTCTACCAGCAGATTCTGAGGCTTCAGATCCCTAGGATAATTCACAGTTTTTTTTAGAAACCCTAATTTATAAACCCCTCAAATTAAACAATCCAACCAACCTGTGAAGGACGCCGTGACTATGGCAATGAGCAACCCCCTTCAACAACTGATAAAGGAAGCTCTGAACAAGGGAATTAGGCAGCTGGCAAGGATTAGGCCCTTTTCGGTGAGAATCGATGAACTTCTTGAGGTCAGTATCAAGATACTCAAAGACAAGATACAGAAGGGGCTTCCCGTTCTTGTCAACGTGCTCGACGCAGAGGAGCCGGACAACGTAGAGCGACTGAGAGAGCATCTGAAGGAGAGAGACCTCCCTGAGCGCAGTGGGAGGAACTCCTTCCTCATCCATTTCAAGCCTCGTCTTCTTCAGAGCGACGAGCTGCCCGGTGGCCTTGTCCTTGGCCTTGTACACCTTCCCGTAGGTGCCTTCTCCTACCTTCTCCAATTTCTCGTATTTCTCCATTTCTAGATCTCGATCTGAATCTGTGAATTTTGAATCCGGGGGATGGAAGAACCCTAGAAAGAGATCAAAAGCTTCTAGAATTGATGAGTCGGTGGGAAGAGGAGGGTTTGGTTATAACAATGAAGCCGCAAAAGGAGGGTTATTACCGTTGCCAGCCCGCTCCCCACTGTGTGTTTTGAAAATCAAAAGATGGGATTGAGAGGGAAATAGCCAAACGCTCCCTATAACTATGTTGCACTTCCTGTCACGCTCCTATCAGCGCGTGTTTCGGACGCGATCAGCAATTGCGGGCCGACCCGCCCGCCTGGCCTGACCCGTTAACCATACGAATGTTCGGTTAACCATTCCATAATGCAATAACCAAGTCCACAACTACAAGAGTACAAGTTATAATGTTTATATCCACAATAACTCGATAAAAAGACTTCAAACTTCTCCTCAGGAGGATAGATGGGGCGATTCAGGTGAGATCCAATGTAGATCCAACTTTCGATTCACTCATGGGTCACGTGTTGTTCTCCTAATACTACGTATGAAATAGGGGTATTACTATTATATGAACATGAGTAGCTCATATTCGACTCGTACTCGTTCAATAAAAACTCAACTCGAACTCATTTATTTTTTAAACGAGCTGAGTATGAACACATTTTTAAGCCCGGTCAAAGGTCAACTCGTTTGAATTAAACTCGAATAACTTAAAATTTATGGAATTTTTAAAATTTCCTTTAAATTACTGTTGGAATGTGGGTGTCCCACATTGGTTATATAGAGAATACTTGAACAACATATAAGGTTGAAACCTGAAGGGCTACTCCTCTCATTGTCAGTTGGTTTTGAGATGAAACCCCATTCGGGTTTATGTGTTGTTCGGGTCTCCCGTATGTGGGCCCGCACACACGACCTTCCTCCAATTTGTCTTTGACTCCACCGGGCCCAGTCGACTTTAACAATTACTATATGTAATAAGCAAGTAGAGCTCCCTAAAACTAGGAAAAAACTCGGTCTAAGCTCGCTCATTTCCTCAACGAGCTGAGTATGAGCACATTTAAGCTCGAGTCAAAATTTAGGCTCGGTTCAAGCTCGTTTATATCCTAAATGATTTTTTTTTTGAAAAACTCATGATCTCGAATCACAAATCTGATCGCATAGTTACCGTTGTCTCAAAATGATCCGTCAAAATCTAGTTTGTAACCTAATCTACTAGGTTTTCCCATTTTATTGCCTTCTTCTTTATGTTTTCAACATATCCTAAATGAATTGAATATGAACAAGCAATACTCGGTTCGTTAAGCTCGAATAACAACTCTGGTATGAAATAACTTGCAACAAGATATACAAACTTTGAACTTGTATAATTTCTTAAATAATTATCGAATTTAGTAATATAACATCTTGTTTCGAAGCTTTGGGTTGAATTATATTATCAAAATACTCCCTCCGTCCAACAATACATGGACTTTTAGATGTAAATTTTTGTCCAACAATAGATGGTCTTTTAGGTTTTCTAGGTAAAAAGTTGTAATGATTTGTATTGGTTTGTGTGTTGTTGACTTTTTAAAATAATTTGATTGGTTAAAATGTGTAGTGGGTGTTAAAAAATAATAAAATTTATGAAAAAGTTAGTGCAATGATGATGTTTTTTTAAAAGTAAGGTGTTTTATTAAAACTTGTGCAAAATGCTAAAAAGGCAATGTATTTTTGGACGGAGGGAGTATCAAATTGAGTAAAATATAAAATCATTTGTGATTTATTAAAAGACATTTGAAATAATTAATCTTTGCATTTATAACTTTTTATTCGACTATCGAATTGAGAATTATAACGTGTCAAAATGAAGCTATCTATGAGTAGAACACGTATATAAGTGATTTGTCGGAAGAAGGTGTGTGAATCCTGCCTAGATCCGCCTGTCTTGCAGTCTTGAAGATCCATACTCTTTGTTGATTTTGTGAATACTCGAAAACAATATTTCGTGACGGAATTTCGGACCCAAAAACTCGTAGCGTGAAAGAAAGAAAGAGAGAGGGAGAGAAAAAGAAAAGAAAAAAAAAAAGCGCACCGGCAAAAGAGAAAGAAAGAGATGCTGCGGAAGACGAAGCATATACCCTCCTCTTTTCTCCCCCAAATCACAAGTAAAAACCTCTTCTTTCCTCCTTCCCCGCCCTCTCTTGGAATTGGATCTGATTACGTCTTACTTGAACTTCAATTAGTTGCTGATCACGATCAGTTGGAGTATCTGTAGCAGTTGGAATTCGGATTTTCCTCTTTCTACTGGAGAAGATTCAAGAGTAGGAAAAATGGCGTCAACTGAGGGTTTGGTGCCTATAACCAGAGCTTTTCTTGCTTCTTACTACGAAAAGTATCCGCTGAATCCCCCTCTTTCCGAGGACGTCGCTCGTCTCTCTTCGGAGATTCGGTCTTCCATCGCCCAATTGCAGACCGTTTCTCCGCTTACTTCAGGTTAGTCCTTTCTGCTCTGCTTCATAGCGTTTTCTTCGCAATTCAACACCTTTTTTTTTTATGCCATCGGAGAGTAGGAATTAGGATTTTGAGTCATCTCGAGGATGCAAAATATGTACTGTATTATTTGAAAACATATTATAAGCATTGTCGGCAGATCTCGCTTGCTTTGCAATCAGACCATGGAAGAAGTGTTTGTAAATGTGACTTGTCTCTGCATTTTGAGCCGCTGTTAATCGGATCATAGACTTTGCAGCCACTTCCTTGAGTTAGGCTAAATTTAGTGCTTTTGTAGATGAAGCGCTTGTGGTTAAGGACATTGATATTCAACCTCCTCATAAGATTGATGAGAACATGTGGAAGAACCGGGAGCAGATTGAGGAGTTACTCTATTTGCTGGATACTTCTAATTTACCATCAAAAGTAATTGTTTCTTTCAACTTTGACTTCGTTTCTTCATTCATTTTCAATCAATCGGTTTATCATTTTTTTGGGGGGCTGTTCTCGCAAATAGTTGATTAATTTGTTTTTATCCAAACAGCTTCAACAAGAATCCACACCTGAAGATGCTGAACTGGTTTTACTCCTGAAGCAACTCAAAGATAAGGTTGAAGAGTCTCTGAAGGTTCTGCAATTTTTTCAGGCAAAAAATGCTGATTTTGTGTTCAATACTGGTGAGCCTTTTCTCCCTTCCATTCACTTCTGCGAATTCTGAAAAGTATTTAGCTGGTGCATTGGTGCTTCTCTTTGTATCTTGTTCATTTTGAGTTCTGTAAAGTTCCCAATTATTTGCTTCTTCAGAAGGCGGTCATTAGTCATTACAAATTTACATAGATCTACACATACTATGTGATCTTTCTTACAAATTTTATACTGCCACAATATCAAAGGTAGCAAAAAATTATGCGAAAAGATTCCCTCTCACATTATAGTTTCTATGTTGGATTCCTTTAAAAGATAGAAATTAAAAGGTTTCAATAACATATCTCCCGGTTTGTCATGTACTCCTGGGATTTACATTTTGTATGGATTTTCATTTATACTTTAAGTAATTTAGGCAGCAAGTATTGACGGGCTTAAATATTAATTACAACAACAACAACAACCCCAATTTGTTATCCCGCTTTGAGGGTTGAGGCGTATTCAGCCTTTCCCCGATTACGGCAATAGGGTGTTTCTGAGTGACTAGGAAGTATAGTAATGACTACTAATGATGAAAAAAGTGCTGGACAACACACATAGACCAAAGAAAAAAAAACTCAAGTAATTGAAGAAAGCCATAGAAAATCCGACTATATCATGCCATCTTCAGCTTAATTAGGTCAAAGAAATACCTATAGAAGCTCTTGCAACATGGCCCCCATTGCATCCCTTGTTCGATTACTATTACTGTATTATTTTATCATTTATCTAGACATCTCTATATATAACTAGTTCAGAACACCAAGAGTGTCAAGACATCAAGATTCACCTGTAGTGTTAAGATAGCGCCATAAGGATTTTGTAACCTGGATATGTAGTGGTTCTTTTGTTCCACCCTTTAGTTGATGGAAAACTACGGCCCAAAATATGCATGGACTGTTTTTCTTCCATGCTTTAACAAAGTCTGGGAGCTCACAAGTCTCCCTGGTTCAGCACACACATTTTTGTAGAATATTCTACTCAACCATTAGAATCTTGAACTTCTGATTCTTGTGCCAGAAAAACTCATAGTGCCGTAGTAGCACAATCTATAAGATGAAGAAAAACTCATAGTGGATGTTATAATGGGAATATAAAAATTTAAGGCTGTACTTTCGATGTGTGAACATTATACAATATGTTTTGGAAATGCATTGATGACCTGCTTAGACCTAATGTGGTTTTATTTGCTTTTGATAGTGACTGTTGATATTTGGATCAGGCCCGTTTATCCTTTTTTGTGAAAGTTTTGGTTCATGAGGTTTCTTTCTGAAAATTTGCTGTTTTCAGCAAGTATTAGTTACCTGTTCTCATCCCTTTACGTTTGTTCTGGTCTATTTTCACTTTTCAGTTATGACTTACATGCCCCAAGATTTCCGAGGCACTTTGATAAGACAACAAAAGGAGCGCTCGGAGAGGAATAAACAAGCTGAGGTTGATGCTTTAGTTAAATCTGGTGGCACCATACGTGATAAATATGCTTTACTATGGAAACAACAAATGGAAAGGTGAGTATGATAAACCCTGTTTACTGGCTTTCTACAGTCCTGGTTAACCTTGTGCATTGTTTGTATTGCTGACATAATATTATACTTCAGGAGGAGGCAATTGGCTCTGCTTGGTTCTGCAACAGGTGTATACAAAACTCTAGTGAAGTACTTGGTTGGGGTGCCACAGGTATGAATCTTCCAAAAAAAATAAAAATATTCTTGGGCCTTGATAGTTGATACTACCATTTTATCAACTCCACTCCTTGTTGGCATTTGCCTCTGCCTCAGCATCTTGAGTCACCAGGGATATGTTCTCATCTTTTTTACATCCTTGTTGTTGTGCAATAGGGCGGGGATTCCCCGTGGTGGGACAGGGAATGGGGATTGTATTCCTTAACCCTAATCTGCCCTATTGATGTCCCTAGTTAGTTTCCTTCTCAAGTAGGTTGTATATATTTGCTCCCCTATGATAAAAAATTTAGTGCAACACTTGCGCATTGTTTTTACCACCACTCTCTTGGCAGTGCCAATGATAATGTGTTATTTTGTTCCTTTGCAGGTTTTGCTGGACTTCATTCAGCAGATTAATGACGATGAAGGGTATCCATTAACTATCAGAGTTTCAGATTTTTATCACTCTTTTTTGCTACCTTTTGTCTGTTGATTATGCTAGGGCTGAAAATTTATGTGAAAGAAGGGTCTTGTGGTGCCTCTATCCTGTCCTTTTTTTTAATCTGAACTATCTTTAAGTTTAATGCTCCTAATATACTAGATTTGGATAGGCCTATGGAAGAACAAAGGCAACGCTATGGACCGCCTTTGTACAGTCTTACAGTGATGTCACTATATATTCGAGTTTTCCTTTACTTGGCATGGGGAAGGTTTGAAGCTAAAAAACTGTGAGACACTTTTCTATCTCCGTGCTTAAATTGCTCCAGTCCTGACTGCAACTGCCATTTTCTGTTTAGTAGTTGACTGTTTCAACTTCCAATGATAGTTGTTTTGTCTGATTATTTTATTGCATTAATGCTGGCTGCTTTGCTCATTTGGCAGAGACAAGGATCAAGTGGCCCTTCTCGAACAATCAGTCAATGTTTACACCTCTGAGTTTGAGAGATTTATCAAGTTTATGGGGTGACATTTTTGTCTTCATTTTCATGGTTGATTAATATTATTAACGTGCAAGACACTTGTTCCCTTTGTCCCTTGTTAACTTGTATATATTCTTTTCTCAGTGAGGTATTTGCAAATTCTCCCTTTTTCATTACAGCCAGTGAAGTTACTGAATTGAGGTTTGTTTCTTGATAAACTTTAGCCTTCATTTTAATAATCAAATTAAGAGTCAGTTTTGCTTACGATAAGGGGTTGTCTGTGGTAGATTTTATTGTTAAATCTATATGGGAATATTCCTTTTTAGTTTCACTGACATTGCAGGTCTTTGCTTTTCTTAATTCATGAAACCAAAAAACAAAGAATTGAGCCTTTAAACCACACTTAACTTACGTCAAAATGCTTTTGTTTATAGGGGTGATGATGACTACAAGGAAATGAACATCCCGGCTGGAAAAAATTACGAGGTTTGTGATGTATTATGTCTTCTTAATAGCAATTGCTACGTCTTATATAGTGTTTCTTAGTGTGAGAGGATGTTGGGCCTGTTGGTAGTGGTACCCCAAAGGACCTTAAGAGAGGGAAGGGGTGAATTGAGGTTCAAGCACTAGATGGATTGACTGCATCTTTATTAAAATAATTGTTTTCCAAGAAATTGCAATTCTGCAACAGAATATAACGGGTTTTACCTTTTATCCATGAGGTATGAACAACATGAGGATTTTCATAAAAATGGATTTAACTATCTTCTCAATAACCTTCTTTCTTGTAATGAAATTTAAAAGCTGCTGCCATTATTGTTGTTGGTTTATCTTCTGATCCCTTTCTTTCTCTTTTTATATGTTCACATCTGAGTTGAGCTTCAAGCTGGTTCATCGAAAAGTAGACAGAAATAATGAAAAGAAAAAGAAGAACAGATTGAAAGAGATTGGGCGATGCAAAGAGTAACAGGATAGGATCTTGGCTGTTCAGAAGATGGTGTAAACTACACACAAAAAAAAAAACTCCACTCACATAAAGCACGCAACCTTACCTCAAACAAATTGAGTGGGTGTTTCCAAAAGATTCAGATATGATATGAGTAAGACAAAAATGGACTCTGCAATTTGACAAAAATAACTGAATTTAGTGAAAATACTCCAAAAATTGACGTGGGGGGCTATATTCAACTATATAAAAGCAGCCGAAGAGCCACACTTCTGGAAAAATATATATTAGTATTTATTTGTTCTTGTATAAGTTAGGGAGCATTTCTTCTTCTTTTTTTTTTGTTAGGTCAAAATACGCGTGTTTAATTGCTAACAAGGGCGGCGGTTAAATACAATTTTTTTATAGCAAGTGGTATTGTGTAAAGTTGCTTATAGTATGGTGGTTTTGTGTTATTTACCTTGAGATATCATATACTTCTCGCACTAAGACTTCATCCCAAAAGATAGCCGTTTACTTCTCATGGAATTAAGTTGGCTGTAATTGAATTTCTAAATTGATGTCTGTTCGTGATTCTTTTACATTAATTAGGCATTTAGGCGAATTACTAGCTTCTTATGATTTAATCCTGATAAACTTTTATGAACTCTTTGTCTCCAGGTGGTGTTGAATGTGGAATCTGTGAATTCCTACATTGCCTGGGATTTCAGTCTAGAGCAAAGCAAGTTGAGTATGGTAATGGTTCTGAAGCCCGATTTTCCTCATCTTTGATGAAAATTGAATCATGTATTAAGATTAACATTGTTTCCATTATGGTGTCAGTATAGCCTTGGGGAAGGGAAAAAGAGGATTAGGGAGATTAGAGGGCATTTGGGGAGAGGGATGGTGCAGAGTTGTCTTGTTAAAGGTATAAGTTTGAGTGTTTGGAGCCTAGAACATGAGGCAAAGTTGTTGGCAGCCTCAAATGGAGATAGAGGACGCTGAGGGAAAAATGGATAAGGGCTTTAGGGTCAGTTGTTTGCTTTTTTTTTCTTTCTTTCTTTTACCCTTTTCCCCTTTTCCCCTTAAAACAACACAGTCATATATCCAAATACCTTGTCTAACATTTATCAATTTGTTTCACGGGTAAGAACACAAGGTTACCTCTTATTTCTTAGTCACCCTTTATAGGACAGGCATCTTATATGGGTAAGGAGAAGAAGATTTAGATGAATAGAACATCTACACATTGATGAGAATATGAGAAGGAAGGTGATTAACCCAAACATATAATGTTGGGGGGACTAGTTTTTTTCGGATCAAAATAGATGGCTAAATGTGCACTTATTTTACCGGGAATCAGAGATTTACCAATGAGTTATGTGACTTTTGTCTTTGTTTTTCGTTTACTTCCCTTTTGGTATTTTCTAGTTATCAAATGAAATAGCTATTTTAAAATCTGTCATTATAGAAGGTGATGAATTGATTATTGAAAACGAGGAATTCTGCAATAGCTTCTCTTCCATCATGTAGTGGTGTGGTTGAAGAAAACATTAGTCACATAAAATCAGCTGGCTTTCCTCTCCTAGATCAGATATAGGAATCATGGAATATGATTTTGTTAATGGAAAGTATTAGATGAGTTACCTGTGGGTTTCTTGTTTGGGGCCATCATGCCTGCTGTGATGCCTTGTATTCAGGGAATGAGGGAAATTACTGCATTGTTTGAGACATCTACTGATTGTGACTCCTTTTAAAAAAATATCTTGGTACAGGATATTGGATTTAGCATGGAATACTCAAATGGCTCAGGAGAAAAGACTGTAAGCATTACTATTTTCAATTGAACTGTACTGGGAACTTTCTATATAACCGTTATGACATGCTTCTAAAAAGGTGCAGTTTTTGCTTCTGCTTTATAAAAATTTCTAACTTAATCTCATTAAATATATATGCAGTTGATCTTGCCTTATAGACGCTGTGTTTCTGATCAAGTAAGTACACACATTATTGAGAGTGTTTTGTCATCTTGCTAATCAGTATCCTTTCTTTTGACAATTCTTCAATTTTTATTTGGTTAATCAATGTGCATCCAGGGCAATTTCTGCACATGCATGGCTGGAAACTATAAACTTATATGGGATAACTCCTTTTCTACCTTCTTTAAAAAGGTACAATTTCAGCTAATCGTCCGCCCACTTTTTGTTTCTGCCCCTTTTCACTGTGTTTGCATTTTTTCACTTCTCCCCTTTATTTTTGAGCTTGCTGGCTTTCATTTGGTGGGTGTGGAGGATGGGGGTGTCTAGTGGTGTTTGCACTGGAATGTCCGAGATATTGGTCAAGTCTTATTAGCCAGTTATTTGCCCTGTTGTATGATGTCACTGCTGCTGCCTGCCTCACTCTTTAATCGACTTTGATGGTCACTAAATAGTTTTGCTGTGCTAACTGGGAGCACCGCTTTGGCTTGAACTTTCACGGAAAAGTCCGAAAGCCATGCTCTTGGCAAGATCTCTCTTACAAACCCTCGCACTCACCTTTGCAAACATACCAGAAACAGCAGATAAACATCGTCAACAATGACACAGGATTGCACACAGCCGGCAAGAAAGGGAGGTTTCCCTGTATGACGGATCCTTAATATGAGCCTCTTTATACAAGATTTTCGGATCATAGTTAATACTGCCCATGGTAACCTAGCCCAACAGATGACAGCAAGTTTAAAACCATCCTATCTTGCTATCACTTGAAAGAACTCCTCGTTGGTTATTTTGTCTCCTACATTTGATATTATTTCATCAAAAAACAGCAGCTGATGATCCTTGTTCTTGTTTTGGAGCAGGCTTTGCGCTTCAAGGTGGACTGCATACCTCCTGTGGCAGAGCCGGAGCCAGTGCAGCAATGATCCATTCCTAAGCCTGGCAGAGAAGGCTCCCAATCTGTATACTCCAAAACCATTTCCGATCTTTATCTAATGTTGTACATGTTTATACCCGAATAGGCGAACAAATTGTTCATTCATTATGCGCAATGTTGTATATTACTGTGCCGCTCTTTTTGATCAAGCGTCTGTTCACCCTCACCACAAAAGAATTGGAACGTACAGGTACTTCTTGAATGATGAACATGATTCAATCACGGGTACCATGCTCATCTATCGCTTTAAACAACTGTATGCGAGACCCATTGCACTTAATTTGATAGTTTCTTATTTGTACTTCTTCTTCATGCAAAGCTCATCACTGGCCTCTAGCCCCGATTGGATATCTCTTTTTACTCCTGCAATTAAGGGTTTGTTTGGCGCACTCGTGTTATACAATGTTCAGGAATTGGGCATTTTTTCATCCATGAGTCACATAAGCCTACACAAGTACTAGTAATTAAGCTTCACTGGATCACAAGTAGTAATTAAGTTGATTCAATCTTGGGTTGATAAGATTGATAAAGTTAATCAACCTATTTAGGTGACAATTATCTCTATTTGTAGAGGTAAACATGCAGTATTGCACCAGACAATATTGCATCCAAAATATATGGATGGATCGGAAACGTACAATAAAACGAAACAGGTGGACCATCCAATTATGCAACTCGAGTCCTAACCATGTGCATTGTTTGCCTTGTCGCACATCTGCACACCTCCATCTCTAATTCTTTATCCTCCCCGTCATCTTAGTGTAAAAATAATTATAACATGTTTTTCGACCCACTAGAGCGTGTTTGACATTGTTGGGAATAAAAAACTCATCCCACATCGGTTTAAGCTTTTGTATTAGAAGTATAGATCTTCACCTTATAATAAAAAAAACGTAATGAATCCGACAGATGCCGATTTCTCACGGAACATAATGCTCGATTTTATATGATCATAATTTCAACTAGCGACCTGATGTAAAGTTTATATATACCAATTAAGTAACAATGACTCAACCGGCCAATTTATTAGTCAACTTTGCATTTGAGGAACTTCACGTGTAATGCCTTATATGACAGCAATGGGTCGTTGATAAGTTTCATTGAATTTTGGTTTTGCCTTTTTTTTTTTTTTGTTGTTTTCTTTGTTAAGGTAATTTATATGCCAATGGCGTTTAGTTTAATTTCTGGTATTGTATCAACCGCCTCGAAACTTACGCCCCGCTCAACCAACACCGAGCTAGCGAGCGAAGCTTCGACAGAGAGAGACTCCTGAAAATCGAATCGCACGTAGATGAATCGCAGCTTCAAGGACTACGCCATGGCGCACCACCGCCGTGGCATTGGCGGTAACCCCCTCCCCAGTGACTCCGACCACCAGCTCGATCTCTTCTCCCGGAACCGCCGTATCCTCTCCCATGAGTCCTCCCATGGTAGTCCAGTCCCTCTCTCTGTCTCTCTCTGGTTGCTACTACAGTACTGCTACTTTCACCAATCAGCTTTTAGTTGGAACTACCTTAATTAGCTACTTGCAATCACTAATTCATTAGATCTCGAGGTCTTATTCGTCTTCCTTTATTAGCTCATTTGTCATTTTCATCTCTTCGTTGCATTGTCAATTTCCGGTCCATTTTGGATCTTTCTGTAATGGTCCCTGCCTCTCTTTCTCAGAAATCACCTGTTTATCTTTAATTAGATCTTTTTTTACTAATGATTTCGTAGTTCGTACTGGAAAATTTTCTGCTCAATTTTTATATTTCTTCTAGGCTGAGGTGTTTTATTCCGCAGAAGTATATAGATTAGATTTACTGATTTCCTTATAATATCTGTTCTTTGGCAGATCGAACAACATCGTTAAGATTGGGGAAGATCTCGGTTGGATCGGTAAAATCGTCCAAGAGCGGTTTGGATGACCTCTTGACCTCCACTGACAGTGGCAAGCACGATTACGACTGGTAATTGAACACTCGCAAAATTGATTCCTTTTGTGTGTACTGTGAACCGGGGTTTCAAATCTCGAATTAAGTAGATTAGGACTGTTTGATCTTATGCTGTTTTGATCCTAGTGGATGTCAGTGAGTTTGGAAGTCCAATTTTATTACATTTACTTTGCAACTGCAAAAGCAAATAACATTTACTTTGTTGATTGATTGTTTAGTTTGATTAACGAGGAGGTTTTACATTTTTTAGGCTTCTTACACCTCCAGAAACTCCTGTTTTCCCTTCAGCTGAGGGTAGTGAGTTTCAACAGTCATATACAGCTCCAAGAAGGAGCTCTGCTGCAAGATCTGTCTCAGCAATTAAATCATCCAGGGTATGTGCTTTTCAATGTGCAAAGTATGTGTGTATAAACAAGCTTTCATTGTGATTTGAATCATTCCTCACATCTGTAGTTTGTGTAGCATATTTCAGTTTCTCCAGTCCATGACATGTGTGAAATGATTTTTTGAGTTCCTGGATGGGATATGCTCATCTTATTGTGATAGTAATCAATAATCATGTACAACCAGCTGAGCTCTCTCATTATATATTTGTCATGTATTTCTGTGATCAGTTTTCAACAACTCGTGTGGAGAGCAACGTTTCTTCAAGACCCGCAAGAAGTAGCTCAGTTACTCGCGCATCTGTATCATACACACAGAGCAGCAGCAGCTATTACTCCACCAATACTAAATCTTCCTCCTCAGTTCTCAACACAAGTTCAGCCTCTGTATCATCCTACATTAGGCCGTCTTCCCCTATCACCCGCTCCTCAACATCAACTAGACAGTCTAGACCTTCTACGCCTGCACGTACCACACCCACACCATCAAGATCCTCTACTCCTTCTAAGTCTCGTTCTGCGCCCACCCTCTCTTCTTCAGTTGATAAACCTCGCCCCTCATATGGATCCAGACCTTCCACTCCTACTTCTAGGCCTCAAATAAGCTCACGCTCTTCGACTCCCACACGACGGAGCACAGTATCTTCATCTTATGCTGGACCTAATAGTAACATCTCATCGTCAACTGGGCGGACACTTTCTAATAATGGGCGCAGTCAAACATCAACCTCTCGTCCTAGCTCTCCTAATCCCAGCCGGGTTCGTTCACAGCACCCAGTTATTCCTCCTGATTTCTCACTTGATACCCCACCCAATTTAAGGACAACCTTCCCAGATAGGCCTGTTTCTGCTGGAAGGTCTAGACCAGTTGGTAATCCTACGACAACAGCAAAGGTAAATGCAGAGAGTCAAGGAGGACATGGCATTTTGCCACGACGAGCCTCATCCCCATTGATCACAAGAAGTAGGTCTGTAGAACCAAAGAGCAGGAGCCGTATTGTCCAATCCAATGGGCATACTAGTGATGTTCAGGAACCCAGAAGGTCATCTTCATATGTTCCCGAGTCACCATCTCGGAGAAACATAAGAGCTTCCACACCCACAACCACAGACAATATTGTTTATGGAAGAACCATGTCAAAGAAGCCCCTTGATATGGCCATAAAGCATATGGTATGTACCATTTTCTGTCTTCTGTTCTGGCTTCCTGCAACACCAGCCCCTTGATAGTGCTATTTTTTATACGTCCCTTACTCTCTGAGTTTCACCTAAAAAGATAATTACAGTATTGGTTTTGTGAATTTGCTTCAAATAATTTTAATTTTGTCTTTCCTGTAGGACATAAGAGATGGATCAGGAAGTATGCGTCCACTTACAGGAACTGTCCGTTACCCACAGAGTCTGCGATCTGCCATGTCCAAAATCAATGCCTCTCAGACATTGAAGAACTCTGCATCAGGTGACATAAATGGAAGGCTGTCTATTAGCAATAACAATGGCTATGTACAACAACCAGAAAATGGCAAGTATTATCATAATGGAGCACTGGAAAACGGGAGACGACAAGACCAAAATGGTCGATTATTGTTTGAGAGGAGGCTAAACGAGGTAGATATGTTCGAAAGCTCCCGTTATGATGCCATTCTGCTGAAGGAGGATCTGAAGAACACAAACTGGCTGCTCAGCGCTGATGATAAGTCGGATCAAGGCCTGGTTTTTGACCTGGGTTTTGAGCCTCCTGAACCTTTTGGCCTCTCATGAGAACATATATGGCATTTGTTGTATTCTTTTTTCCCACGATTTTTTCAGAATTGCTGAATCACATTCCCTTTATACTTGAGGCTAGTATCTCATTGTCTTTAATAAGAAAGGCCTCACCTCAAAGGAACTTAGAATTGCTGTATTCCTTCTCATTGCTGTAAATTTTATTTCGTTAGGAATGTGCTTGTCTCGGTGCTATGGTCGCAATCTTGTAATGGGATTATGGGTAATGAAACTCGCAATGAAGGCGAAAGGAAGAAAAAAAGGAAGAGATGGTCCATAAGAAGGTGTCATTTAACTTCTTGAATAAACTGTATGAAATTCAACAATTTTCTCTCAAGTTACTGTAGTTTCATCATTCTCATTTCTGACTATGAAATTCAAAAATGCTCTCTGAAATGTCCTGCCTTCTACCAAAAGAATAGGATTACATCAAACACAATCACAACAAGCAACACTACGGTGCAGAGTTGGAACTGTCTTCGACTAAATCAGCACCACTGACATACTTTGCCACAAATGATATAAGCCTGAAAGGAGCACCAATCAACGGGGCGTCTGTGATGGGTACCCCATCAAACTGCTCATCCAGCAATACTTGTCCTTCTAAATCTCGAGTTTCTTCTTCATCTAACGGAATTTGCACAATTTCTCCAGACATACTGGTTTCCGAGGAGCGCAGCATTGCAGCAGAATAGCCTGCCTCTGGATTATCACTCACCAACCTCGATTCCTCAGTTGATTGGTTAGCATTCTCTTCCAATTTAGCAACCCCGTCGCTTGATTCATATTGGGGATGAGAAGCAGCAGCATGCTCAGTGACTGCTAGAGGATCAGGTACAGAAACGGCAAAATCTCCATCTTTGGCTTGCCAGTGACCCAGTTCAGTGTACAACTCATTCAACTGCAAAGAATTGCCAGTTTAATTAAGTCACAATGAAACGATGACGCAAAGATTGAAGAACATATGAGCATGTCAAAAGCTATGGCAAATTATTAGTTTAAAAATTCTGTGAAAATACAACTAGTTGAGGGTTTACCTTCTCTACGAGGTCGGCATTTTCTGTGATAAGTTTCTCAACCAACTGACAGGCTGCTTCAATCTGATCATTCAATTCATCTATCTTCATAGCATCCTACATCAAACACAGATTTTATGAGATTTCCCATTTATGGTTTTCACACTGACACAATATCAAGGCTGTCAGTTTTAATGCCACAAACCACATCGCTGGAAAAAAGTCTTCATAATTTTCTACACAGCAATTGCTACAGCTAAAAATTTAAAACAACCAATTGCAACAACACTAGTAGGGATTTTGCACTTTAGGCTATCACATGAATGGAAAGTTTTGTGTATGAAGGTTGGCACGAGAGCCCAGGGATGAGATGCATCATATAAATATCCCAGAGTCAATCATAAAGTGGACACTCATGATGTCCTGTATTGCATGGTCGTAAAAAGGCATATCATATAAATATATCTTGGCTGTGCAGCCTTGTGTTCAAAATTGCTTTGAATTTTAAAAGATAAAGAAAAAACAAGATACATTTGTGATGTCAGCTGATGACGGAGCTGAGGCTGAAATTCTCTCAAGATCCTCAATCCGTGATTGCAAGTTTGACGAAGTCTCTACCACCAGCTGTTTTTCAAGCGAGAGCTTCTTTCCATATTCCTCCAATTCCATTACCTGCCAGGCTTTGTTTTTCAATTTCAGCATCAGAATAAATAGTGTTCTAACATGCACTAGTGTGAGGTGAAGAATTAAATGATGCATATGGAAATAAGACATGTAACTGCTTCATGTTGGAGGTATCTTGCACTTCAATGAGAGGCTTTTGTAAGAAATATAAGCAGCAGAGAAGCAAATACCTCAACTCTCAGTCTGGCATTCTCATCGTTCAGAGCAGCAAGCTTTTGTTTGATTGAATCCTGAAAACATAATAAAAATAAACAAACTAAAAATGATATAGTGCTCTTCCATATCTCACTTAAAACACTTACATAGAAAGCAAACGAGAAAGCGCATTTTAGTTATTTGACGGAGAAGCAGCATTCCTAATTCATATCATCAATACAATGTTACAGAAGCAACAACATCTGTTTACCACATTCAATAAAATGACAGGCATTTGTATTCAGCAGCTGAATGGCTTTAGATAATGGAGCTCAACTTGCAAAGCGAGTGATTGAATTACCAGAGACTCCACCTGAAAGATGGGCTAGCCTAGCTCAAATACTAGGATGACAAGCATGGACGGTTCCAAGTGTTCTAAAAAGCGGTTAGGCTGATCCTAGGCGGTAAGGGGCCGCCTAGCACCTAGGCAGGATTTTTAGTAGAGTGGGCAGTTCATAGGAAAGCAAGCATAGAAGCACGAGACATGATGGTGGATAAGGTGCCGCTGGAAGATCCTTCTCATGTGGGAATGAAGTCCTTGGCAGAGGACAACACAAAGCTAGTATATAAAATGCTCCGGCAAGAAACAATGAGTCGGGAGCGCAACATTGGGGCAGCTTGGAAAGTGCAAAGCCGAGTAACTACTTGCTGACGAAACTGTTCGAGTTGAATGGATAATGAAAACGCCTGCGGAGTACAATGCGTAAGTAAGAAGTACCTGTCCCCCTTTATCACTGAAAGGGGAGAAATGTCCTGAAGCAGCGACCAACCTTAATCCACCGGTTTTCTGCATTTCTCTTTTGATAATCGATTCCTAGATCTTCAAGGGCTGCCCTATTGACTCTGCCCAAGCCAGGTCTGGCCCAACGCAGCTCACCAAGGTCAAACTCCTTGGTAATTTAACATAAAAGTCTAGACAGATAGAGCCATCAATTTGAAGCATAAAGGAAGATGGTGGTGAACCTTCAATGGAACCTGTGTGAACTTTTATTCCAAATTGTTCAAACAATCAGGACAACGGTCCTGAATGGGGATACATTCTTAAGACAGAGTGGAACTAAAATTGTCTGAATGAAAACAACAGATGAATGGTTCATTCAGCAACTGTACATTAATAAACCCTTCGGTCAAGAATTCCTTTCCAAACCAAACCCAAACTCATGTTGCTAAATTCCAACAGCTGCCAGTGAAGGATATGAGGATTTACACACCATCTGATAAGCTACCTGTGTAGTATTTGATGCCGGTTTCACCAGGGACCGTTACCAGCTCAAAGCTTCCAGCTTCATGCATCTTGTTTTCCTCGAAGATAACTTGTCTTTTAGCATGTGAAAAGGCACAGTAGTTTACTTCATAAACAACCGCTCCCTTCAGAAACGAAGAAACTGAAGTCCCCACTCCTTCCCCTGCATTAGCAACAGTTTCAGTAGGCTGCTAAGGTTTTCCATTCTAGTTCACTTCAGCCTTTCTACAGGAAAGAAATGCTAACACAAAATCAGAGCAAGAGGGTTTGACAAACCTAGGGACTCGGAAAGAAGCTTACCGTGTGTTACCAGCAACAAGTTCTCTGTAGGATACTTATCCGCTAGGGCCTGAATGACCTGCTCATATCTTGCTCTAGCGCCTAGAACAGTCTCCTCCCATCGGGGCAACTATGTTTCGTCATAATAAAAACAACCTCAATCACTCAACCTCTTCATAATGGAGCCTATATTTATAGAATGTTCAGTTGACAATTAGAAGCACACACGAAAGAAAAAGCAAAGGACTGAAGGAGTGTACCTCTTCATAGATCCGTTCAACAGTATGATCAACTGTTCCAGCTGGTAGCAGTGCTTCGAGCTCCGAGGATATAAAGTGGAAATTCCCATCTTTTGGAACAGATTCTTGTCTGATGGCCTCCCTATTTAACATCTCACACAGTCCATATTCAATTGATATCTACAGAAGACAAAAAAAATAAACACGGCTAGTTTATAGGATTTCAAAATTTATTATGAGTTTTTTTTAATGGAGTAACAAAAACTGCATATGCTTATCACTTTCATCTGCTCCCTGATCCTGATACAAATCTTGAATTATGTAGCAATTTACTTCATATTGAAAATCAACTGAAATCACCAGAGCCCCCCTCCACTCATAAAGAACTTGCACATAACGTGTTGCTGGCTCTCATTTACCTAAAAGCTTTCCAAACCTAAAGCTGGCCTTTCAACTAATTTCCTAAGCTGCTGCGAAACAGACCTGTTGTTCACTTTCATATAAATTATCAAGGTATCTACTTTGAAGTTAGTTTCAAGTCAAGTTAAAGTAATATAGGCGTGGAAACAAGAACGGGATTATTTGGACCACATTTCCCACATTTCTTAAACCATATGTTTGATTTGGCTTTGGAATCATCGTGGAAGTTTCCACGACAATTCCGAAGCTGTCCAATCAAACTGTTCAAAGAAAGGCTTGAAAAATTGAAATCCACTTCTGACTGGTTCAAGACCTCCAGGTATTGATCTAAGAACAAACAGCTCAGCCACCAAACAGGCCTAACTGGCGGCTAATTTGAGTAATTTCTACTTCAATTTTAACTATGAGGGATACCAATAAGGGAAAAATCTCCTAAACAACTTATAATTTATATTGTTAACAAGCAAGTCAGTCAATCTCTGGAGCAACCAGTTCAAAAACCATACTTTGCTTAATTGAAATCACCACAACCACAACAGGAAAAAACAAAAGGCTAAAAAGAAGGGGAAAAAAAGGCATAAAGCATCAGATGATTTTCCCCCGGAGGCGGCTTCATACCTTGACCTTAGACGGGTCAACAGCAACACAATCGGCGGCGACCTTCTTACTCTCGTCGGAGACATCATCATCGGCCGCAAAGATGGCGGCAGCAGCCTCGGAGGCCGTCTGGATGCAGCGGAGGAACGGCGATACAAAGACACGGTGAATACGAAACCCTATGCGGTCGGGGCGGAGCTGGGCACCGGTGGTGAAGGCCCGAACATGGCCGGCGTGGACCAAGGGCGGGTCCCACGGCCTCTGGGCGGTCTTAACCCAGAGAGGATCGAAGTTGTCCATCCGATCGCCGTGCCGCATAACGATGACATTCTGATCGAAGCGGCCATCAGAAACGGGGACGGAATTCATTATTCTTAGGTTGGATTGGAGGAATCGGAATCCGGGGGAGCGAGGGAGAGAGGAAGAGAGGGAGAGGAGAAGCATATATACTTATATATACTAAATGGACGATGGGGGTAGGGGGGAGGGGGGAGGAAGACAACGGACAAAGTGTCGGAGCTTCGTGGATGGTGGGTAGGCGGGCTTCAATGGAGATTTTAGGGAATTGTTTAATCTGCAGGTTTAATGTGTCAAAAGGGGGCACTTGGAAAGTCGATTTTGGGGAGATATTTCATCACGTGTAGTATCCTATTCTCTTCCTCCAAACCCCGGCCCGTATGTATATAATTGAGAGAACCAAATTAAGCAAGTCCGATGGGCTCAGGGACATTCTTGTCTTTTCTACGGTAATACACTCAAACCCTAATTTTGATTATAAGATCTGAGATACGCCTCATAGGGAGGATAAGATCTGAGATACGCCTCATAGGGAGGATAAATCAGAACAACACTGACTTGAGCGTCGGAGGGTCAACCGGCCCCGCCCCGACCTCATTTGTTCTTGTTTCAGAGGCTAGGATTCGTGTTGAGATCATCATCAAGATCGGTCCCATCAACGATCATTGAGAGCAGATTTATGCACTCACAATTGGAGCCGTCCGTGGGGATTCGATCAAAAGGCCATGAGATCGGATCTCCCAATCTGAAAAGCAACAAAAAATCGACTGTTGATGGTGACGGTGTCATTTAACTTCTTGAATAAACTGTATGAAATTCAACAATTTTCTCTCAATGAAGGCGAAAGGAAGAAAAAAGGAAGAGATGGTCCATAAGGTGTCATTTAACTTCTTGAATAAACTGTATGAAATTCAACAATTTTCTCTCAAGTTACTGTAGTTTCATCATTCTCATTTCTGACTATGAAATTCAAAAATGCTCTCTGAAATGTCCTGCCTTCTACCAAAAGAATAGGATTACATCAAACACAATCACAACAAGCAACACTACGGTGCAGAGTTGGAACTGTCTTCGACTAAATCAGCACCACTGACATACTTTGCCACAAATGATATAAGCCTGAAAGGAGCACCAATCAACGGGGCGTCTGTGATGGGTACCCCATCAAACTGCTCATCCAGCAATACTTGTCCTTCTAAATCTCGAGTTTCTTCTTCATCTAACGGAATTTGCACAATTTCTCCAGACATACTGGTTTCCGAGGAGCGCAGCATTGCAGCAGAATAGCCTGCCTCTGGATTATCACTCACCAACCTCGATTCCTCAGTTGATTGGTTAGCATTCTCTTCCAATTTAGCAACCCCGTCGCTTGATTCATATTGGGGATGAGAAGCAGCAGCATGCTCATTGACTGCTAGAGGATCAGGTACAGAAACGGCAAAATCTCCATCTTTGGCTTGCCAGTGACCCAGTTCAGTGTACAACTCATTCAACTGCAAAGAATTACCAGTTTAACTGAGTAAGTCACAATGAAATGACGACGCAAAGATTGAAGAACACATGAGCATGTCAAAAGCTATGGAAAATTATTGGTTGAAAAGTTCTGTGAAAATACAACTAGTTGAGGGTTTACCTTTTCTACGAGGTCAGCATTTTCTGTGATAAGTTTCTCAACCAACTGACAGGCTGCTTCAATCTGATCATTCAATTCATCTATCTTCATAGCATCCTACATCAAACACAGATTTTATGAGATTTCCCATTTATTGTTTTCACACTGAGACAATATCAAGCCTGTCAGTTTTAATGTCACAAACCACATCGCTGGAAAAAAGTCTTCATAATTTTCTACACAGCAATTGCTACATCTAAAAATTTAAAACAACCAACTGCAACAAAACTAGTAGGGAATAGGGATTTTGCACTTTAGGCTATCACATGAATGGAAAGTTTTGTGTACGAAGGTTGGCACGAGAGCCCAGGGATGAGATGCATCATATAAATATCCCAGAGGCAATCATAAAGTGGACAATCATGATGTCCTGTATTGCATGGTCGTAAAAAGGCATATCATATAAATATATCTTGGCTGTGCAGCTTTGTGTTCATAATTGCTTTCAATTTTAAAAGATAGAAAAAACAAGATACATTTGTGATGTCAGCAGATGACGGAGCTGAGGCTGAACTTTTCTCAAGATCCTCAATCCGTGATTGCAAGTTTGACGAAGTCTCTACCACCAGCTGTTTTTCAAGCGAAAGCTTCTTTCCATATTCCTCCAATTCCATTACCTGCCAGGCTTTGTTTTTTCATTTCAGCATCAGAATAAATAGTGTTCTAACATGCACTAGTGAGAGGTGAAGAATTAAATGATGCATATGGAAATAAGACATGTAACTGCTTCATGTTGGAGGTATCTTGCACTTCAATGAGAGGCTTTTGTAAGAATATAAGCAGCAGAGCAGCAAATACCTCAACTCTCAGTCTGGCATTCTCATCGTCCAGAGCAGCAAGCTTTTGTTTGATTGAATCCTGAAAACATAAAAATAAACAAACAAAAAATGATATAGTGATCTTCCATATCTCACTTAAAACACTTATGGAAGCCCATAGAAAGCAAACGAGAAAGCGCTTATTAGTTCTTTTGACTGAGAAGCAGCATTCCTAATTCACATCATTAATACAATGTTACAGAAGCAACAACATCTGTTTACCACATTCACGTGAGACAATGTCCTTACCTCTTCCTGGACCCGCAGAACTATATCCCTTTCAAGAAGAATAACCTTTTCCAACAAATTTGTCTGACAACAAAAGTAAAGTCATATTAGCAACATATAGTCTTCAAATGCTACTGACAGATGTAGTTGGAACAGGGTATAGGTATGAAGAAAGAGTTTGAGGGAAATTAGAAACTGAGAAAATACGACACTCCTACCTTTTCCATGACCAAATTGTCCTTATCTTGTCTTAACTGACTAATTTCATCCTCAAATTTGATCTGCATGTGACATTAATTATTTATTATCAACTTCAATTCTGTAGAGATATCATAATCATAATTTAGAACCCATAATATACGGACATAGTATGATAAAATGATAGGCATTTGTATTCAGCTGAACAGCTTTTGATAATGGAGCAGCAGCAAGCGTTCATGAATAATCAAATAAATCAAGTCTGTAAGTAAAATTTCAATACATCCTAAATTGAAATGTTACATTTGAGTTGTAGGATTACCTCCTTGTGTTGTAAGACATCCTTTTCTTCTTGCAGATTTGAAAGTTTCATCTCTGTTTCAACCTGACAAGAAAAAATAATAGGTCAGACAGATCTGCCAATAGATTAAAAGGAGATAAGCTGTTCAAATAAGCTCATCTATTGTACATAAGAACAAATTATCCTGTTCCCAGATAACCTAGTGTTAGATAATATTTCATACCTCTTTTTGGATCCGAGACTCAATGTCAAGTTGAAGCTCTTTGATCATCACTTTCAATCTAGCCTGCAGGCAGAAGGACAATTAACGGAGGAGAGGAGAAGAAAGCAATGCTCCAGATACACAATACAATATGGAGCACCTGACCAAGTTAATTAACCTCACCTCTTCCTTAATCCAGTTTTGCTGATCCTTTGCTGCCAAGACTGACTGTAAAAACAGAAGCACACAATACACACCTCACATTAAACAACAGAATAGAGAAGCAACCAGAAATATGGTTGCACAACAAAAATCAACAATCTGATATCTATCCTACAATCAATAAAGTGCTCATACCAATGAATGATCAATAACTAGGAAAGGTTAATCTTCAAATCCCAACTTTCAAGGACTGTTAAGAACACTTCCAATCTTATAGCCTCTCCTTAACAATTCATGTGCAGGATTTATCTTTATACAACACCCCCCAAAAAATAACATGGGCAGATTTACCATTTCAAGGATAAAACAAGCCAATAACATCTCAAATACACAAAGGGAATGTAAGAAGTACATCATCAGAAACATTCTCACAGACAGATCTTTTTTATTTGTTATTTCAACAAGGAAAGATAACAATAGTCTTGGATATATAATCGGAGAAGCAGCTTACGTCTTTCGATCCACTACTGTCATCACCATTATTCTCAACTGGAGGCTCACTTATGCCATTAGAATGGATTTCGTGAACACTGTGGCTTTCATTAGACTGAATCGGATGATTCAGATCTGGGGCATTGCTATCCTGTTGCTGCGAAATCGCCTGGGAAGAGCTTGAAGTAGCACCATCCTCTGCAGCTTTCTTCTGCTTGTTGTTGTTCTTCTTGTTGTTCCTTTTCTTCTGCTTACCTTCCTTCATTTTCCTCAACTGTTACTCACAGCACAACCAATTGGGATCCAAAATCAACACAGCTCAACCTTCAACCTGAAATCGAATCGAATCAATTCCGTAAACATGTAACACATCTAGATGGTCATAATTCGATCTAGATTGTTGATCTAGTCCTAGAATACCCTAATAATTGCCAAGGAACCGCCTTTTGCAAAATTAATTCAATTAAAATCCAAAAGGGGGGAAAAGAGACATCAATGAATATAGAAGGAGGAATCAAAATGTGAGAATAGATGCAGATGCTTACAGGACGTCGATTTGGTGCACGAACAACGTCGATTTCAGAAAGGTGCAAATGCCGGGAAGACGAGATAGAGGATTAAATTCGGATGTCAGCTCCCTTACAGCAACCAAGGAAATCGGAGAATTACAGACACCTCATCTTGCGGCGAGGGCTTCGTAGGGAACTTGACATTGGGGATTTACAAGATAGGGGGGAAATCAAACAATTTCTCTTCTTTTTCCCCCAAAGACGGTTGAAAACGCCAAAAGACGTTAACTTGAGCCCTTTTCCTTTCGAAGGAAATGATTTCTTCGAAGTTCGAATGCAGTTTGACCTTTAAATTAGGTCATGCATCAACTTCAAACCATACCCAGATTGTAAGGGACAACAAAATGTTTCCTACAATAAGTAATGGGTGGTTTCCTACAATTTGGTATTTAACGAGTAGCTAATTGCAATTCGGTATATTTAACGGGTGCTTTTTGTAATTTCTCCAATGATAAATCCCCAATCTGACCCAACCGGGCGGGTTCAATCTGAAAATCCATTTGATTCAGAATTGGAGGGATTCAAGTGCTTTGCTTCCCGCCCCTGGTATCATCTCCATCGTCTTCAACCCTAATTAACCATTCTCCCTGAGTGAGGACCCTGAAGGATCACCCCGTTCTACTTCGGTATTTCATTAATTTTTTTGTATCAATATCGTGCTGACGATTTGAGTTTCCTCAGCAAAATTCGTCTTTATTTTCTGTAATCTTGCTTGTCAAATTTCTTCGTTATTAGTAAATTACCTCAGCCCTTACGAACCACTATTCAATTTTCATTCTCGATCCATTACAGTTTCAGCTTCAGTTTCAGTTTCTGTACAGTTTGCTTCTAGCTTCCCGCGGAAGCTTGCCCCATTTTCCCTATTTTTTTAATTTTAATTTTCTGAGGGGGCGGTGTTGGTTGCTGTCTAGGAATGAACGATTCAAATTGTGTGCTAGGGTTTTTAGTTTCTGTACAGTTTGCTTCTAGCTTCCCGCGGAAGCTTACCCCATTCTCCCTATTTTTTCAATTTTAAATTTTGGAGGGGGCGGTATTGGTTACTGTTTTAGAAATGAAAGATTCAAGTGCTTGCGCTAGGATTTATTTTTCGAGCTGTAACAAGAGAATTAGGGAAGAAAACCAGTTAATCCAGTCATCTTCCCCTAGAAAAAGGTCAAACAAAGGGGAAATTAGTCGATGCAGAAAGCGAGTGGTGGTGGCGTGGGTTGATCTGGAACAGTTTGATTATGGTAATGATAATGAAGATGGTAATGGTATTACTCCTAAATCAGTACGCTCGGGCTGTCATTACCATTCCATCTGTCTCAAACCTGACCAGCCTTACACAATTGGTAGGAGCCCTAGCCAAAGCCAATTGGTTTTCGATGATCCCTGTGTTAGTAAGCAGCACTGCCAGTTGCTCCTTGATGCTGATCTTCGCAAGCTCTATCTTCTTGATGGGGTGTTCTCTTCGTCTCCAGCTGTTTTCAATTGTCTTGCGGAGGAGTTCAGGAATAGAAGGAAAATGGAAGGAGACAAGGAAAAGGAGGCCTCTAGATTTAAGGCTTCACTAAATGGAGTTTTTGTTAATGGGGTTAAAATTAGCAGAGGTTCTGTTGTCGAGTTGTCTGCTGGAGACAGCGTCACAATTCTTGTTACAAGTAAAAATGGCGCTTCTTCTTCTGGTGCCGAAGTTGGGTTTCTTGTAAAGAGAATTATTTTTCAGGAAGAGATGAATGTATGTGATTATACTGCATTGGAAAGACCTATGTTGGTCCATTGTATGTCATATTGCAAGGGCAGTAAGAGGATCCTTCCACTAAGGGGAAATAATCTGGTTTATTTTAGATCAGATTGTGAAGATGTGTTTGACCGAGCAAACTCGCTCTTGGCCCGCTGCAGGTGTATATTGCAGAGCAAAGATCCTGTCTCTTACATTCGTTGTTGTACTGCCCTCAGCTCTAAAGTGGACGGCTCTAAGAGAAGTGGTACTCGGGATCTAAAAAAGAGTAGCAATCTTGATCTTCCCGCTAGTACTGACCAACAGTTCAAAAGTAATGCTTCCTGCAACAGCTTGCATATCAATCAGAATGTAGAATATTTGCAGTCATTAGTGGTAAAGCCAAACTCAACTGCAGTCCCCAGCGACAAATTGCTTCCTTTGGAGGTGAAAAATAACCATTCACATGAAGGAACATCCCTCTGTAAGGATGTTGTTGATCATGACAACTTAGTAGTTCCTTCATCAAATTCTAATTATGGAAAGGACCCTTTATCTGGGGATGTCAGTGAGCAGGAAAACTCTAAGAGCAAGTTTGTTCCTCCTCCAGGAAAGAAATTTTACCTGAATCTTCTTGAAAGTATGCAACCTAGTTCTTTTGGACAAGGCAATGTTGTTTCCTTGAGAGAACTTTTACACCCTGTTCAAAGCATATCAAGGATATTCATTGCAACATTTACTAATGACATTCTATGGTAATTTATACCTTCCCGATAATTCCTCCTAGGTTTCCTATGTTATTCATATTGTTTCTCTTGCTGTTTTTATTCCTGGGACTCATTTTGCCAATACAAACCTATGAATCTTTGTTCTGGCTTCCATTTCTTGAGATTTAACAAGTTTATAATGGCAGGTTTTTATCCCATTGCAAAATTCCTAGCCAGCTTCCGGTAACACTTGTGTGCCATAATGCTGTCAAATGTTGGAGTACAGACCTCAACAGTAGATGCTCAGTACCTCATCCTGACTTTCCAAATTTAGCTGTAGTGTAAGTAATTTATTTCATGCACTTCACTGCTGAAGGAAAGGCATGTTATAGGAGGATCAGGGTCTTCCATTGGATTTCTTATTAAAACTTTTTTTTTTTTTATCATGAGTCATGACCGTTTTCTGTATCAGGTATCCTCCATTTCCTGAGGCCATAGCCTTTGGTAATGACAGTAAGAAACAAGGTGTTGCCTGTCATCATCCAAAGTTGCTAATTTTGCAAAGAGAGGATAGCATTCGAGTTATTTTATCTTCAGCTAATTTGAATGAGAATCAGGTAACATGTTGATCTCTTGAGAGGTTTGACTACTGCTCCATGCTTTTCAGTTCAATGACTGTTTTACTTCGGAAATTCATGATAACTTCTTATCAAATAGGTAAAGAAGATACACATAGATTTGTATTTCCCTAGTACTTGTTCATTGTTCTGCTTGATTTGTTATGAGTTTGCCTTTTGAGGCATATGGCTCTTCCAGCGGAGAATATATTTCACAGCAGTATTGATTGCTTTGACATGGTTTTATTTACCTTGTAGGCTGGTAGATAGGTAGCTAGGAACATTTGACAATTTTCTTAACCAACTATAAATAAATTAACAGGCCTTGCTTGACTAAGAGCATTACCTGCAGTATGCTTGCTTTTCATTGAATTTGTTGCTATGAATCACACGAGAAAAAACTGAGATGAATAGGGTAACAAAAAATGATACTATACATCATCCTATCTTGCATTTCCCTTTGAGGATGTGCAAAAGGATAAATTGGTTGAAAAAAATGGTGATATGTTATTTTTTTTCCAAGAAATAAAGGGGTTGTCAACTCGTACATGTAGCATGAAATTTACTGTAATTTTTCTGACTTGTGGAAAAAACATCTTTGTGTTGCAATTACCGATTTTGGTATGTGCTTAGTCTTCCTCTTGTGATTTTTCTTCTACTACCCCCCCCCCCAAAAAAAAAAAAAAAAATTTGACCAGTTTTTACAATTTTGGTTTGGAGACATTATTTTAGTATTTTTGGTTCATCCTCTGCATTATCTTACTCATTTTCTTTGTGCTTCTACAGTGGAACAATGTGACAAATACTGTTTGGTGGCAAGATTTTCCTCTCAGGAATACGCCTGACTATTCACCATTGTTCACCCAATTTTGTGATGTATATACACAAAACGACTCAAACTCCGATTTTGCTGCTCAGTTGGCTGGATTCATGGCATATCTTCTCACAGATGTTCCCAGCCAGGCATACTGGATCACTGAGCTGACAAAGTATGACTTTAGTGGGGCAAGTGGTTATTTGATTCCTTCTGTACCTGGAATTCATTCTTATAGAGATCTGTCTGTTACTAAAGATATGCAGCTCTTACGAGTGAGTACCATTATCAATGTATGCAAATATTATTTTACTTGTCTAGTTGATTGATATTACAAAAGAACCTCTATTGGCTCAATAATTAAGCAATTCACAAAGTACCACTGTCTTAGGTAGTTATGTTATTGCACAGAATATTAATTGATTACTAGGATAACCTTCCTTATTCTTGAACACCAAAAAAGTTGGTTTGCTCTTGTTAACTTACATGCTCTGTGTGTTCTAGCAACTTTCTAGTTTTTAGAGAACTTCACGGCCTTTTACATTGCCTGAACATTAACTTTCCGTCAATTACCTTTTTTGTGCTTCATAAGATCAGTGTTGATAAGAACATCTGAATTTTACCATAGGCCAAGTGCAGATCAGGGTCTTCTAGCATGGACTTCATTGGTTCAGTTGAAGCATCAGTTGTTGGTCTAAGCCATCTTTTTCGGAGTAAAGTGGACTCAAAAGGTGTAAAGCTGAAGAAACTGGCTGCTTTTCTCAGAGGATGTGAAAAAGCTCATGGCATGGCGAGGGTTGTTCTTAGAAGGAACAAAAGTGTACCAGCAGATGTTAATGCTGTGAGCATTCTTGTTCCTGACCCTAATGATTTGTCCGAGGAAGGTATGCTTGGTCACTCTCTATTGAGTAATATTTTCTTCTTTTTTCCTTTTTCTTCTTTTATAATATCATATCTCGCTTTTTGCTAGATTGTGTTCAGTTGGGCTTTCTGCCAAGAAACGTTGCGAAGTGGGTTTCTCCATTGTGGGACATAGGATTCTTTGGGTTCACTGGGTATGTTTGCTCTGAAGAAGCACTTACATCTGCTTTAGAAGGAAATAGCATAAAAGTCCAACTGGTTCTACACGTATCAAAGGTATGGTACTTTCTCTTGATTTTTAACTTTCTTTTCGTAAACAACTTTGTTCGGTTGGATCTATAAACAATACAAAGCACGGAAGTAGTAATTAACAGTTAATTGTTCAGGGACCTCATTTTCAAGAAATGTCACAAAAGATGCAACCTGAACATATTGTTGCATTCTGTTCACTCATTGGTTCACTTCAGAGGTCTACAGGCCTCTGGCGACTGGAAGAGGTATTGACATAACTTGGAATGGAAGTACTTCAGTTTCTTATCATTAGTCCTTCACCCTCTAAACATCAAAATAGAAGCCTTCATCCTAATTGCCATTGCAATACTTGGTTTGCAGGTGTTAAGTCGATACAATTGGCCTGAGCATTTAGAATCTGATTTTGTCTATGGTATGCAAGTTTCCCCTCATGAGAACCTTCTCGCTGTGGACTATCAACGCACATGCACGGTTTAACCTTCCCATTAAACTGCTCTATTCAGGTGCATCCTCAATTGGCTCATCAGTAAATGCAGAATTTTTAGCAGCATTTTCATCAGCTGCTGGTAAGAAATCAATGGACTCTTTTGATTCCGAAGAGTCTGATCCTGAGGTGATGAATTGTCTTTCATCTAGTATTAATCCCTAAAAAATATTGACCCTCTACATCACTACATGTTCTTTAATCTTTACCTGCATCTCCTTTCTATGACAGTGGGGACGCTGGAATTCGAGCCATGAACTAACAAACCCGTCCGTTAGGATTGCTTTTCCTACCATTGATAGAGTCAAGAGCGCACACAATGGAGTCTCAGATTCCAAGTACATTCTCTGTATGGCAGAGGTATGACAACCCTGGATCGTCTGTAAGAAAGCAGTCATAGTTTCCCCTTTTGTTAGCTTACTTAATACCGCCTTTTCCTTTCAACCTATTCAGAGGACGTGGCAAAGGTTGAAGCCTGTAGGCATACTTCGTGACGCTGTTCCTTACCCCAGTGATAGAGTAGGGCATCCGATGCATACCAAGGTACAACGGAAACCTTCAATTCGTATTCATGCTTCCATATCTTTCTTACATGATAACATAGAGCTCGAAATGAAGTGGTGTTATGCATTATGGGGACGCTTAGGTGGCAAGGAGACGGTTCCAGTCTAGTAAAAGAGACGGGTCAGCCTCATTCGGTTGGGTTTATAGCGGATCCCACAACTTCAGCGCGGCTGCCTGGGGAAGACCAATAGGCTCTGCTCGGCGTGGTCAAGGAGCTAGCTCCGCTACTACTCCAGACCCGAGGGGGAGGCTCCACGTGTGCAACTATGAGCTCGGGATCCTATTCGTATTCCCCCCACAAGGGAACGCTGGGACGGATAGCTTGGATGACATCGTGCTGCCTTTCGTGGCTCCTGCGCCCAAATTCACGCCTACGGACAGGCCAGCAACAAAGCAGGCTATGAAAGAGGCATGGGCTGATCAGGTCGCTGATCGAGACGCACAGGATTCGGAAATGATAGTCGAGGAGGAAGATGAAGACGAATATGCGGAAGGAGCAGCAGCAGGCTATGTGGCGGAAGAGAAGGATGAGGAGAAGGCCTACGGCGACATGCTATGGAGCCATTTCGACCTTTCGTAACGTCCGGTATGGATCTTCTATAGCGCTTATACATGTCTCTATCAATATCATACATTGATTGATATTCATTGTGTTATAGCCCTAAAAGGTTTTATGGCTATAAACCACTAGCCAGTGAAATCGTCTGTGTCAAATGACGTTATTCGAGCCGAACGAGCCAAGTTCGAACTCGAACTGAGCCTTCGGCTCGTTTTAAAAATGAATGAGCTTGAATTGAGCTTTTTTCAAGTATTAAACAACCATATTTGCTCAAAACATAATAATTTAAAAAATTTTTTAGAAATTTCACAAAATTCGAACTTAAATTGAGCGAATCGAGTTTAAAAATGTGTTTATATACGATTTGTTTAGAAAATGAACAAGTTTAAGTTCAGCTTTTATCAAGTTACGCCCGAACTGAACTTAAACTACTTGACTTGTATAACCACCCTAGCCAGGTGAGATTAGATTGGGTCGTTGTCGATGTTTTGACATATAAATTGGACATTTGGTAATCGAACAGATGCGCGTTACGTAGCAGCTAGCAAGCGGTGAAGATGCGTTGTGTGGTGTGGGTCCTCCCACCTATTTTAAAACACTAAAAAACAGTTTAGTACAACCTGTAGGCTGTAGTCCTGTAGCCACCGCGCCACCGCCGTTTTTATTTAACTCATTCCCTTCAAATTTGATTGATTAATTTAATTAAAATATATAATTTCCACTTTGAAATCGACGATTTTGGATTTGTTCAAATTCATTGAATTATAATTATAATTTTAAACACTTTCAAAATGTTTTTTTTATACAATTTATAATATATTCAAAATAAATGAATTTAAAATAAAATATCTTTTTAAGTATATCAATTAATTATTTTAAATATATTACTGTATAAAATATGTAATCAAACCCACTTAAAAAAATATTTAAGATTGTTTTTTTTTTTTGACGCAAGATAAGAATTAGGTCGGATCGGCCGCAGCAGAGCCCCTTCCTAGCGCATCCTTTCGGACGAGAACAAGCAGTTCTGGATCATCCTCACAGCAATCGTCGGCAGGGGATGCATGGGCACTACGAGCAAGGTAGTCAGCCACAGCATTGGATTCCCTGAAAATATGACGAATATCAACATAAGTAAAGGACGGGATATCAGACAGAATATCAGCTTGTAGCATCTCTATTGTCCAGGGGCATTTCCAATCCCCCAGTAAAGTATTTATCACTAGTAAGTTATCTCCTTCGATCAGAAGTGTAGATAGTTGCAACTCCTTTGCTCGTAGCAAACCCATTCTGAGTCCGAGATTTTCGGCGTAAATCACCGAGATATTGGTGCAAACTGACCTGCCAACAGAGACAACTAAACCAGTATAGTCGCGGATGACAAAACCATAAGACGATTTGCCACACGGGAGAACCGAACCATCAAAATTGAGCTTATAGCAATTTGGGGGTGGTTTATCCCACTTACCAGACCGATCCTGCGTCCTGGTAGACGTAACACTACCCCCAATTAACTTGGTATGTATACTGCTATGTAAACGTCGATTGGGGATTAACGGTCCAGTCGGATCGTCGTCTAAAACCTTTGACTGTTTCCAACAATGTATATTTGTGTTGTGGAACAGCAATATTTCATTGATAGTAACTTTGTTAGTATGATAAAAAACGAGTTGGTTCCTAAAGAACCACATGGCCCACCATGCTGAGGCTAAATCGGCAAATTTGCTGGTCCCAATCGCACATTTTATCGCAGTAAGTGGAATCACATGGCCCATGCCGACAGAAGCAGTGATATGCCCCGGAATGTGGATGCGTAAAGCTTTAAGCAAATCAGTAGCCATTGGGCATCGAAAAAGAAGGTGATCACTCGATTCATTTGTGTTGCCACAGAAAACGCAGCCAGGAGGTACAGCCACGTGCGACTTCAGTAATCTGATTTTAGTCGATAGACCATCACGAGAGAGTTTCCAGAGGAAGTGTCGAACCTTAGGGGGCACATCAAGACACCAGATCCAAGCGCAGTCGAAATCTGACAGCCCGGTGTTTTCTGATAAAAAGGAGTTTGCAGAAGCGGTTGAGAACCAACCATTTTTGTTGGGTCCCCAATAAAGACGATCCGTGATTGGGTTGATTGGTAAAGTTAATCCCATAATATGGTCAATATCATCTTGTTTCAGAACATTTATTAATGAGTCGTTCATAAGTGTTTTGTTCCACTGACGGTTAGTGATGAAGTGAGCCACCGAAACGCCCTTGAGATTATCCGGGATGGGTGACAGAATTTTGGAAATCAACGGCTTCTGGAAGGCCCAGTTATGGGACCAGAAATCAATGGTTTCCCCGTTACCAACCCTCCACTGTAGAGCAGGGAGGAATTGAGGTCTGATGGACATGAGGCGGGACCATTGCCACGAGGTGTGACCTTTTTTGTTATAACTGGCAAGGTCGTTGCCTTTAAGGTATTTTTGTGAGATAACGCGAACCCAGATGTTGTCTGGTTCAGAAATTATTTTCCAAAGAAGCTTCATCTGAAGAGCTATATTCATAGACTCTGCCTTATGAATCCCCAAACCACCTTTCATTGTGTCCGAACAGATTTTGTCCCAACTAATCAGCGGTGGTGCTTTAGAAGTTTTGTTCCAAAAAAATTGTCTATACACTTTGTCAAGCTCATAAAGAATATGAGAAGGCAACAGGAAAGCTTGCATAAGAAAAATCGGTTTGGCACTAAGATTTGCTTTGATAAGCACCCGTCGCCCTTCGGCAGATAGATTCGAGGCTTTCCACTTTGTGAGCTGGTTTTTAGTCTTGAGAACCACATCCGCAAAAGTGTCCCTATTGGTCTTACCATTTACGACAGGGCAGCCCAAATATTTGTCGAAATTGTTTGCCTGAGGAATGCCAAGCACTGCAATAGTCGACGCAATGGCGGTAGTAGTCGTGTTAGGAGATGCTTGAAAGCTGGATTTATGCAGATTCACCTTTTGACCCGAAATTAAACAGTATCTGTCTAAGATGGACAGTACAGATGTGCATGCCGAATGGGAAGCTTTGCAGAAAATAAGAATGTCATCAGCAAACGCTAAGAAAGGAACCTTGATACCCGGGCGACCGAAAGTGATACCAAGGTCCTTACTAACTAGCCCTTGGTTATGTAGTGTACGTGCTAATACCTCAGAAGCTAAAATAAAGAGAAAAGGGGAGAGGGGGTCTCCTTGCCTCAAACCTCTAGTGGGTTGAAATACTGTGATTGGTTCATCATTAACGAGGACCGAGTAGGATACAGTTGAGACACATTCCTTTATTCTGTTAATAAAAAGTTCGTTGAACCCAAACTTTGATACTCCGTAATATTTAAGATTGTAATTGAAGAAATGTAGACTGATAAATCCAATTATCCAAACGTTGAACGGAGTATTTTTGTGCAATTTAAAATAATGGCTGGAAAGGAATTAAATGAAGCGCGTTAAACTTTACAGCTTGAGATGAGATGAGATGAGGTGAGATGAGATGAGACGAGACGGAGTTGGTACTTGCTCTTGCCATCCTCTACAGAAACGGCAAAGCTTCGTAAATGCAACACACTAGAAGAAGGAGAAGTAGAAGCTGTGCACCTCCATTTTCTCTCTCCCTCTCCATCTTCTTCCTTTCACCTCCAGCTCCAGATCTCTCTTTGTGTGTGATTACCATCTGAATACCAAAGGAGGTGGCGAAGAATCTGGGGAAGCCATGCCGGTCTGACAAGGACAATCCTCTTCTTCATCTTCAGAGTTCTACTGGATTCTGAGCTTATTTTCTTCAGTTTTCTCCACAGATCCGAGAGAATCTCCTTCATGTGAGTCATTTCTATCTTCCGATTTTCCTTACCTCGTCTGCTGCTTTACTTCGGTTGATTGATTCTTAGCTGCTCTTGCTCCGTTTCAGTTTTTCCCTAATTCGACTAGTAGAATCCCTAGATCTGGACTATGATGATCGGCTCTAGTATGAATCGGAATCGTAATCGGAATCACCTGCTACCTACTCTCCTGCTTCTCTGCCTAACCCTAGGTGCAGTCCTCGCCAAGGATTATCAGCCTAGCGAGGACATTCTCCTTGATTGTGGAGCTTCTTCCGGTGGTTCCGATTCCGATGGCCGGAAATGGATCACCGACGCTGGCTCCAAATTCGCCTTGTCCTCTTCTAAATCCTCCATTCATACGGCTGTAAGCCAGGCCCCTGATATCACTCAAGTTCCTTACATGACTGCTCGGATTTTCCAGTCCGAGTTCACCTACTCTTTCCCCGTCGTTCCTGGCCGCAAATTCGTCCGTCTCCACTTCTATCCTAGTTCCTATGATCAGTTTAACACCTCCAATTCCATATTTGCTGTTACCGCTGGTCCGTACACTCTGCTTAGCAACTTCAGTGCATACCAGACGGCTCAGGCTATCACCTTTGATTATCTGGTGAAGGAGTACTCCATCTATGTGGATTCCGAGACCTTAAACCTCACCTTCACCCCGTCGTCCAACTATTCAAACACGTTTGCGTTCGTGAATGGGATTGAAGTGGCTTCCATGCCTCCTGTTTATGATGATGCCAGCGTGCCATTCGTTGGCCAGTCCACTACGTTTGAGATCGGCAACAGCACTGCGCTTGAGAATGTGTACCGGCTGAATGTGGGTGGCAATGTGATCTCGCCACCTGACGATACCGGTCTGTTCAGGACCTGGTTTATTGATACCCCTTATTTGTATGGGGCTGCTTCAGGAACCCCTGGTGTCCTTGATCCGAGTTTGAAAATACAGTATCCTTCCAGCATACCAACTTATGTTGCGCCTGTTGATGTCTATTCCACGGCGAGAACGATGGGTCCTAATTTTACGGTGAATTTGAACTACAATTTGACGTGGGTGTTCTCTGTTGATGCTGGATTCCTTTACTTGGTGAGGCTGCATTTCTGTGAGCTTTTCACAGATATATCCAAGATCAACCAGAGGGTCTTTAATATCTATCTCAACAATCAAACTGCAGAGCCGGGGGCTGATGTCGTAGGCTGGGCTAATGGCAATGGAATACCAGTAATCAAAGATTATTTGGTGCTTGTAACAGGAGAGCAGCAGCAGGATCTGTGGCTCGCATTGCATCCAAATACTTCTGGGGTTGCAGGCAAGTCTGAGAAATATGATGCTATCCTAAATGGTGTGGAGATTTTCAAGGTAAATGATACCGCGGGTAATCTTGCTGGACCAAATCCCATTCCAACTCCATTGCCAGCAACAATTGACACATGGACAGGGGAGTCACCAGGGTCAGGTACTAAACACCAGAAAGCAGTTGTTGGTGGGGCTGTTGGCGGTGGCATAGCACTATTAGTCTTTGCTGGACTACTTGTTTGTGTTGTTTCTCGTCGTCGTAAGTGGGGGAAGTTATCCAGCCCAAGCGATGGAACATCCGGATGGCTACCAATCTCTTTGTATGGCAATTCACACACTTCTGCTTCCGCCAAGACGAACACTACAGGCAGCTATACCTCCTCTCTCCCCTCGAACCTTTCCCGACATTTCTCATTTTCTGAGATCAAAGCTGCCACCAAAAACTTTGATGAGGCTCTTGTGCTTGGGGTTGGAGGTTTTGGCAAAGTCTATAGAGGAGAAATTGATGGTGGGGCAACTACAGTTGCCATCAAACGTGGTAATCCGCTTTCTGAGCAGGGCGTGCACGAGTTTCAAACTGAAATTGAGATGCTTTCGAAGCTTCGTCACCGTCACCTTGTGTCTCTACTTGGTTACTGTGAGGAGAATGATGAGATGATTCTTGTATATGATTACATGGCCTATGGAACCCTTCGTGAGCATCTGTACAAGACACAAAAGCCTCCTTTATCTTGGAAGCAGAGGCTCGAGATATGTATCGGTGCTGCACGTGGTTTACACTATCTCCACACCGGTGCCAAGTACACCATCATCCACCGTGATGTCAAGACAACCAACATCTTGCTTGATGATAAGTGGGTGGCTAAGGTCTCTGATTTCGGGTTGTCCAAGACAGGACCTGCATTGGATCACACCCATGTCAGTACTGTTGTGAAGGGTAGTTTTGGATACTTGGATCCTGAGTACTTCAGGCGACAGCAACTGACTGACAAATCTGATGTTTATTCTTTCGGGGTTGTGCTTTTTGAAGTCTTGTGCGCCCGGCCTGCCTTGAACCCCACACTGCCCAAGGAGCAAGTCAGTTTGGCGGAGTGGGCAGCACACTGCCAGAGAAAGGGCATTCTTGATCAGCTCATGGATCCTTACCTGAAGGGCAAGATCGCACCAGAGTGCTTCAAGAAGTTCGCAGAGACCGCAATGAAGTGTGTGGCTGATCAAGGCATTGACAGGCCGTCGATGGGAGATGTCCTGTGGAACCTGGAGTTCGCTCTTCAACTGCAGGAGAGCGTAGAGGAGAGTGGAAAGGGCCTTGGTGGGAAGGGCTACGAAGAAGGCAAGTATGATACAGAATATAGTGGGAAGAAGGACCCGAATGCGTCCCTTGGTTTCGATAGCAGCAACATGACAGACTCCAGGAGCACCGTCAGCATTGGAGGTCGCAGCCTTGCGAGTGAAGATTCAGATGGCTTGACACCAAGTGGCGTGTTCTCACAGATAATGAACCCGAAGGGGCGTTGAGGTTTCCAAATGCCGCAAGTATTCCCATCAACATATGGCTTATGCTGCTTGATTAATGGTAGAACCCAGGAATGTTCTTGTGAATCTAATTATACCCTTATTGTTCTTTCTTCCTTTATTTTTTCGATTCAGTTCGATGCTGTTTTTGTTTTTGTTGATGATTGAGGAGTAAAGACACTAATCTTGAAGTTGCTCCTTGATTGATTCGAGTTGGATGTTGTAATATTGTTTTATATATTGAAAAATGAGCCAAACCCATATACTGTTAATGGTTAATGTACGTTACATCACATTTGTAACAAGCTGATGTATGAATTGAATAGGCAATTTCCAATTTGAGGCACTGCTTAACACATGGCCACATGGGGGTAAGGAGCCCACAGTAATTGACAATATGGAATATGAATTGTTGTAGGTTCAAATTCAACTATTCAAGTGTTTACATTGAATCTTTGATCATCAAACGAGGCGTGATTGCAGGCGTAACGTAATGGGTGACTGGTAGGTGTTGAGTTTTGACATATTCAAAGTATTCTAAAAAATCTTCTGGTTCAAGTAAGTTATAGGGATGGTAATAGCCCAACGTTTTTTCGAAATTAAGCATTAAAAAATATTGGCCCATGCAGGTCTCGAACCTGCGACCTTCGCGTTATTAGCACGACGCTCTAACCAACTGAGCTAATGGGCCTTGTTGATATCTGTTAACCAATATAATAATTTATCTCCAATGCACAGTAAGTTCTTTGGTAGCCGTTGCCGCTTCAACCCTTTCAAATTCAAAAATCTCACCTACTACCCTCCCTTGTCCCTTTCTTCATCCCATTCCTCAACGCATCAATTAATCTCTCTCTGCAAACTAACCCTCTCCTACTCTGTCAAGAATGTTGGCTGCTCAGTCACCGATTACGCCTCTCAATGAAGCCCTCCGGCCAAGGACCACCGGCCGGATACCTCTCCAGCCCAAGAACACCCCCTGTAACCACACCCCCAAAAATGCCCACACAAATCCCAAGCCGAATCCGGAGAAACTCAATCCCATCTCTCCAATCAACTACGGTAGCAACAAGGAGAACAACCCGGCTTACTCTCCCCAGCTCCCCGTCGCCAAGACGGAGGAGGTCGAGGTTTCAACCTTGGACGCCTCGCTCGCCGAGGAGCTCAACGCCGTCAGGAAGCGGCTTGAGCGGCTGAGACTGGAAAGGGCGACGACCGAGAGGATGCTGAAGCTGCGAGATCGGATTTTCGAGATTCGACTCGGAGAGCTCATGCTCAGGGGCGAGTTCCAGAAACAGCTAGAGAATGAGGTCGATCGCCTTTACCGATTGAAGCAGCTCCAACTTCACTCCACGGTGAACAATAAAGTTTCAATCTTTCTCCCGTTTTAGATTGCTTTCAGTAGCAACTCAAACCTAATTGGTTACTGATTTTAATCCTTGAGCAGAGGAAATCCCCAATTCGATCTCTGAGGGAGAGAGAAACGCAGAAGAGGAGCAACAAATCTCCATTGCAGTCTGAGGTGATTGATTTGATTTGGATGATTTAGAATACAATTAGTTTCTGGATTTTTCACTTATATCTACTCCATAACCTTACAGAATTCAAGGAAGGAAGAATCTGTTGATCGAAGTGTGACAGTGACGCTGAGTTTCAGCTCGGAATGCACATCAGATTTGTGAGCTGCAATCGAGTCTTCCCATTGTAGCTAATTGCCGTCTTTCTTTGTTTATATCTGCTGGATTTGGGATGCCGGGATGATCGAATTGAAAAGATCAATTGAGCATGCAAAAAAAAAAAGATGTCAACGAAGTGTGTTGGCAATGGTGTCTTGTTATTGTTAGTGGAATGAACTGTGTGTTTGATGAATGAATGCCTATGTCAAATATTCTTTGTTTCAACTAATCAAGGTTTCATTTGCTTGTGTCGTGTACAAACTCTAATCCAAGGATATCTTCAACTTCAAGGTCTTCACCTCTTTTAATCACATCCATTAATAATCTTAATTACATGTCCATCTGATTTGGCATGGCTTGCGGATGGTAAGGCAGATCACACCTCTATACCTCTTGTTCCAAAAGGCGATTTCGAGGTAAATCATGGTGACTCAACGGATCACAGTGGCCAAGACCAGTGCTCACTGCGCGCGCACAAGGAGCCCCCTCATTTGAGAGGTTGCTCCCACACTGCCGCTGGTGAGACTCGATCCTTGGTCTCTTGTTCCAAATGTCACCCGACCAGTTGAGCTAAACCCATGCGGGCCACCTCTATACCTCTATACTAGTATAGTTGTAAAAGTAACAGATTGGGTGATAAATTAAGCTATGAAATTAACTGGTGATTCAGCAAGATCAAGGTGAGAGACACACAAGAACACTCATATTTATGAAGAGGAAGGAAAAAAGCAGAACTCCCATAGAAACAGAAATTTTTATAGCTTTTATAAGATGGCTATAGAATAGAATTACATGAGACATCTATTTATACTAAGCTGATGTTCACAAGAGGGTTAGCTTATTTCACAATTCAAGTCACACAGGACTTTATTCGGTTACACACCCAAGTACTAGGTATGATTACTTTTGTTGGGGATTAACTAACGAGTAATAAGCCCCATCTGAGCCCTTTTCCAACAACAAACGATGGCTTCCGATCTCCACAATCTTCCCCTTGTCAAGCACCACTATTGTATCACAATCCCGTATGGTGCTCAACCTGTGAGCCACCACCACACTAGTCCTCCCAACCATCATTCGCTCCAACGCCCCCTGCACCGCCCTCTCCGAATGGATGTCCAGCGCACTCGTAGCTTCGTCCAGCAACAATATCCTTGGATTATTAAGAATCGCCCTTGTAATCCTTTGCTTTTGCCCTCCTGACAATTGCATCCCTCTATCTCCACATGTATTATATCCATCTTTAAGTGCCGAGATGAAGTCATGAGCATTGGCTGCCTTTGCTGCTTCCACCACTTCCGATTCGTCGATTTCATTACATGTTCCATATGCAATGTTCTCCCATATGGTCCCTGCAAACAAAGTTGGCTTCTGGCTCACCAATGCCATATGTTTTCATATGTTTTGATATCAACGCCGTCGATCTTCACCACTCCGTGCAATGGATCATAGAACCTTTCTATCTTCCCACCAAAAAAAAATAGAACCTTTCTATCAAGCCTACGATGGAGGACTTACCCGATCCACTTTGACCCACCAAAGCCGTAGATGTCCCTGCTTGTACGTCCAACGAGAAGCCTTTGAACACCATCACATTAGGCCGGCTCGGATAGGCAAAATCCACATTCTGGATCTCTATATGACCCATGATATCATCTGATCTTTGACCTTCCGGGTTGTCTGGGTTTATTTGGGTAACTCTGTCTAGCACCTCAAACACAGATTTTGTAGAATCTAAGCCCTTGGCCAAATCATTTATCATAGATCCTACTTCCGCAATGACCTACCCATCCTTTCTAGGATGAAGAGGGTCTGAAACCATAACTTCCTTTTCGTCCAAGGTAGGATACTGCAAATGCTTAGGGAAACTCAAGCAGGCCCGCGCCAGGAGAACATTCGCCAATCTTGGTACACAGGATAGGTCTTGCCACCTCCCAGAGTCTGATGATTCTATCCCAAGCCTTCAACTTATGTTTATACGTCCGCGTATGAGAAGTTGGCCTCCATACCATAAGTTGAAGGCTTTGGATAGAATCATCAGACTCTAGGAGGTGGCAAGGCCTATCCCTGTGTACCAAGATTGGCGAATGTTCTTCTCGCGTGGGCCTGCTTGAGCTTCCCTAAGCATTTGCAGTATCCTACCTTGAGACGAAAAGGAAGTTAAGTTTTTATATTAGAGATGGCTTCATAGGCTATGTTGGAGGATTTCTCTTAGACATTTTTGGGATTTCTCGGACATGCTTCGAAGGAGGACACGGCAAGTCACCAGGAGATGATTAAACTCATCAAGAATGCAGTGAGAATGAGGGAGGCCGCTTAGACTAACATTCAAGTACGATCCCCTACAAGACTTCTCACCTGCAGGTAAACAATTAATGACATTTTTATAAATTGTTATTGAACACTCCAAATTAAAGAGCAATATATATGATCAAATAGACTTTATATATGCAATTGATCAATTTTTACATATGTTCAAGTCAGTCGATGAGTACATACCGCAGTCGCATCATTGGCAAGCCTGGAGCACAGAGCACCCGTCGAGTTTTCATTAAAATCCACACCTACATATGACCAATAGCCTTTATTATTCCCTTCATCAACAAGTCCACACACCTACATATGACCAAACACTGTCGACACAACATATGACCAAACACTGACGACACAACAAGAAGAAGTTCATCCCCTAGTACTGAGCCCATGCCCATCAACAGTTAGTGATGAATCGAGCCTCCCACCCGGTGACTTTGATGGAAGCGAGCGAAACAAGGCTTATGAATTTGGTGGTTCAAACTCACAAACCTTCTTTCAGGAGGCTTTTGAGTTTGAATCTACCTGAATAGAAGATGGGGACCCTAGGTTGCATTGGTGCGATTCTGTTTAGGGTAGTCCAATCAGTATACGCGTTGACAATGGGAACCACCCAACTTCAAACAGAATCGCACCAATGCAACCTGGGGTCCCATCTTCCATTCAGGTAGATTCAAACTCAAAAGCCTCCTCAAAGAAGGTTTGTGAGTTTGAACCACCAAATTCATAAACCTTGTTTCGCTTCCATCAAAGTCACCGGGTGGGAGGCTCGATTCATCACTAATTGTTGTTGATGGGCATGGGCTCACTAGGGGATCAACTTCTTCTTGTTGTACAATTACTCTTGTTGTGTCGTCAGTGTTTGGTCATATGTAGGTGTGTGGACTTGTTGATTGAGGGAATAATAAAGGCTTCTAACGCTCGATTCATCACCAACAAATTCATAAACCTTGTTGTTGATGGGTGCAATCCTTTGCTTTTTTTTTTTTTGATTTTAAAGGTAAATATATTGCAGAAATTAGATATGTACAAATTTTGAGGTTCGACCCTTAGGCACAACCGAGACTAGCTCTATTGTAGCCTTGAAAGTGAGTAAGGCTCACATCCTACATCTGACCATAAGGGTGGGGGACAATGTCCATGTGTGGATCCTGTCTCTTCAAGCCACGGCTATCCGAAGTCGGACACACACCTCTATATGTTATGAGGTACCCTCCTCTTCGGCTCGGCCATCAAGGAGGTTACACCATAACACATAGAGCACCCTGATTCTAAATTCAGCCTATCGATACAAAATTACCCCTTTTTAGTACAAACACAAAGACCTATTACAAAGGTGAAGCAACAAGGCCAAAAGGTTGCCTACACACATGAATCCTGGGCTTAGATCTTGTATTTGTCAAATTCTGGCGACCTTCCATGGTTGTGCACAGCAGCAAGCAAAAAGTAATACCTGTGCACATATTCTTCATCGTTATAGCGCCTCCATGGGTAGGTTCTCATTGATTAGTCCATCTTGTAGTTGAGGTGCTGCATTGAAGTGCAATGAGAACCTATGACTTAGCACCTTGTACACGTGGATCTTTATGAGATGTATGAGTTCATCTTGACTCCTCATGGTTTCTTCGAAAATCTTCTCATTTCTAGCTCTCCATATGTAATACACAGTAGCTGCTAGGCCAACCCTTTTTGCTTTTGATTGCCAACTTCTTCCTCTTGCTTCCTTTTTTAGCCACTTGAGAGCTCCCTTTAGTGTATTCATTCCTCTCCAAATTCCCACCCATTTCTTCACCTGAAACCATATTTGAGAAGAAAAATTACAAGCAAAAAATATATGATCATGAGTTTCTGATGCTTGATTACAGAATGTGCATCTTAAGTCAACTTCCCTTGTCTTGATCTTGTCTTTGGTAGCCAGTCTTGTTCTTGCTGCTAGCCACAATATAAAAGAGTGTTTGGGTATGATTTCTATGTCCCAAACAACAGTGCACCATGGAGGTTTCGGGGCTTTCCTTCTGAAGACGTCATATGCAGCACTGATCCTATATTTTCCACCCATGAACCACGAGTTTAGTAGCAGTTGAGCCTGCTCTTCAGAACCTGCAATTGTTAGTATCTCATTCTTGATATATAAAACTTTTTTTATTAGCGGAGAATCATTGACTTTGTGGGGTTCCCAACCCCAAACGCTTCCTTCTTGTAAGTATTGGTGATGTATCCATCTTATCCATAAACTGTCTTTCTTCCTTAAAATGTCCCAAAGGATCCTGGATAAGAAAGCTGTATTCCATGTCTTCAGATCCTTTAGTCCTAATCCTCCTTCTGCCTTTGGTAGACACACATCCTGCCATCTCACACGATGTGATTTCCATAAAAATTTGGCACATAAACTATTTACCTTGTCTATTAGAGTGGAGGGTGAGGGCAGGATTGAGAACCAAAAAGCTTGGATCCCTTGCAATACTGCCCTTATAAGCTCCACCTTTCCTGCATATGACAGAGTCTTTGAATTCCAATAACTAATGTTAGCTAATAATTTATCTAGAAAAGGGGAAAACTGAGATACCGTTAACTTTCCTGAGGAGATGGGTATGCCCAGATATCTAAAGGGAAAGGTACCATGGGGAAAACCTGTTCTTCTGGCAAGATAATCCTTATCTTCAGATTTAGCTCCAGCTATAAAGAAGGAAGACTTAGATGCACTTACCTCTAGACCAGATGCTTGGGAGAAATGCTCTAACGAGTCAAGCAAAATTGTGATGGAATCTTTATCTCCTCTGGATAAAAGGATGATATCATCTGCATATGCTAAATGAGAGATTTGCAATGTACCACATTTTGGGTGAAAGCTGAAAGAAGGAAGCCTTGTTGTGCATTTGAGAACTCTAGACAAGTAATCCACAGAAAGCACAAATATAAGAGGTGAAATTGGGTCCCCCTGCCTCAAACCTCTTTGTCCCTTAAAGAAACCATGCATACTACCATTAATATTAATAGAATAGGAAGTTGTGCAGATGCATTCTAAAATCCACATGATAAACCTATGGGGGAAATTTAAAGCAAGCAACATTTGTTCAATAAACTTCCAAGAGATAGAGTCATAAGCCTTTCTTAGATCTAAGTTAAGAATACATCTAGGGCTTATCCTTTTCCTTGAGTATTTCCTGATTAATTCCTGGAGTAGAAAAATATTTTCATTCATTACTCTACCCTCAATGAAACCAATTTGAGCAGGAGAAACAATAGATACCAGTTCTGGTTTAAGTCTACTTGCAAGAATCTTAGAGATGACTTTATAAATAACATTGCAGCAAGAAATTGGCCTAAAATCCCCAACTGTGTTAGCGTTTGTAGATTTGGCTATAAGTGCAATACTAGTATGGTTTATCTGCTTTAGAAGCTTGCCTGTGCAGAAAAATTCTCTCACAGCCTTGCTGACTTGATCCCCAGTTATCTCCCATGTGTCTTTGAAAAATTTTGAGGTATACCCATCAGGTCCAGGGGACTTTTCATCACCTATATCCCATAGAGCGCTCTTGATTTCATCGGGGGAAACAGGCTTGATGAGGGCCTCATGCCTTTCTGCCTTCAATAGTTCTCCTCCATCAGTAATAAAACTCAAATCAATGTTCCCTGTATTCCTTGCAGTTCCTAACAACCCTTTGTAAAAATTTTCAAATTGCAGAGCAACTTCATCTTTAGACATGGTTTCCAGGCCATCCTCCTTCACCAGACAACTGATATGGTTTCTACGCATGTTTTTCTTCATTAAACCATGGAAGTAAGAGCTGCATTTATCTCCTTGAAAGGTATGTCTTGCCTTAGCTAGTTGGGAGTTGAACTTAAATTCTGCTTCTCTAAGTCTTCTGGCTTCCTTTTTAGAAGTTTCCATGATCTGTAGCAATTCTTCAGATTCAGAATCCTCTCTTAGAGCTAGGAAGTGTCTCTCATATTCTTCCTCAGCCCTCTTAGCTCTATTAGCAATGTCTGAAAAATGTTTCTTATTCAGCTCCTTTAGAGGTATCTTGAGGCTTTTCAATTTTTTGCATAAGAGAAATTGTTCAGTCCCACTTCCAAAATATACCCATTTATCAGCTACAGTCTCTTGAAAATCTTCATGCTGTCCCCACATATTAAAGTATTTAAAAGTACTCTTCCTCCTTTCCTGGTGTTCAAGCACTTCCACCACCACCTGGCTATGATCATATGAAGCTTTTGGTGGCAAGTAGGTTGCCTTGCAATAATATTCAGAACTGTCCCAGCTGTCATTTACCATTACTCTGTCTATCTTTGTGGACTTATTTCCTTTGAACCATGTGTGTTCCTCCCCTGCCATCATTGCATCTTTTAATCCCAATTCAGCACACATATCCCATAAATCTGATATCTCATATGCTGTAACAGTCGTGCCATTTTTCCTTTCACAAGACCTCATTATCGCATTGAAATCCCCTTGGATAAGCCATGGCCCTGGTCTGCTATGACCTTCCTGGATAAGGTCATTCCATAATGCTCTTCTAGTTACTATAGTGTGTAGGCCATATACTTGTGCAAACTCAAACTTTCTCCCCGATACCTTGCATTTCAGCTGCCCACTTATCATCTGATCTGTGGTTTTCTTGTGTGTGAACTCCACTCTTGAGTCATCCCACATAATTACAATCCTGCCTGCTGTACTGAACTCAAAATTGTGCATGTAGCTCCATTGCGGGAAACCTTTTTTCATTATGTCTTCCAGCTTCCTTTGATCTAGTTTTGTTTCCACTATTCCTAGGAAAGAAATGCATTTCTCCCTAAGGAATTTCTTTACAGCTTTATGTTTAGGGGAGCTGTTAAAACCCCTAACATTCCATGCGCCTATTATCATTTTCCTTTTCTCATAAGGGTGCTAGGCCCTTTGGTAAACTGCTGCCCCCCATCAACACCTCTTTCTATGCTGTAAGCTTGGTTGTTTATCCCCTTATTTTTCCTGCAGCTTCTTCTAACTTCAAATCCTTCATTTTCATTGCTTATGCTTTTCTGAACAGCCTTTCCTTTATCTTGTCCCTGCTGTGTCTCTGTCTGTCCACTGTCACAAGGAGCCTGAGCATGCTCCTGAGTCTGAAATGAGTCTTGCACCCTTGGTTGAACTTGTTCCAAAGGGTATGTCTGTATTGCCTCCATATTTCCTTGCCATTGCATTACTTCCTCCGGCTCAGTTGAGCATCCATCAGTGTCTGCTAAAATTTGAAATTGGTTTTCCTCAGCAAAAGTTACTTTCTTCTTCTTACTAATCTCAGCATCATTCTTTCCCTGTATTTCTCTCATCTCTTCTTCATGCCTCTTGGAAACCTCACTATAGATCTTTTGGGTTCCCGGGATGTCAAAAGCTCTAGGTGGGGGAGGAGGGGAGGATTTCTTTTTTTGATAGGCTAAATTAATTCTGTCAATGGAGGAGAAGAGGGAAGACTTTACATTGTTTCTGGTGGATTGAGAAATGGGAGAAGATGTTTTATAAGAAGCTTTTTTGGAGGGGGCAGAAGAGGATTTAGGTGGTGGAGGAGGAGAATTATGGAGGGGTTGGTTGGAAGAAGGGGTTGGGAGGAGAGGGGGGAGAAGGGAAGAGGGGATCTCAAAAGAGGTTGGGGAAGGAATTCCTGTAGCAGAACCGTGAGGATGGGGGAGAGTGGAAGTAGATTGTGGTTCTGAAAGGTTAAGAGCTTGAGTGGGAGAGGAGGGAGGACGGGGGAGGTTTGGAGAGGTGGTGGAAGTACTAGTTTGAGAAGGGACACCTGAGGTTTTAGGAGGCTGACTGGATGCAGATCCCTTTTTCTTAAGCACATTACTTCCTTTGTCAATTGCATAACTCTTGACTGCAGGGCATTTGTTAGTCTCGTGCCCATATGTTGTACACCTATTACACCTAGGTGGAAGATTCTCATATTCAATGAAGCACATATGATCTGGGGCATCATCAAATTCAATGTTAACCATTCTCTTCAACTCTTTGGAGCAATCCATGTCCACTAACACCCTTGCATATAACTGTTTTGTCCTATGCTCAGTGTATCCATCTGTCATGATAGGATCACCTATCTTGGAGGCTATCTTCTGCAACATCACTTGAGTCCAAAATTCTGTAGGCAGCTTGTGTATTCTGATCCAAATAGGCAAACTGGAGAACAAAGCTTTGTCAAAAGTAAAGCGCTCAGGCACACATTTAAGGAGCAAGGTGTATCCAGGCCCTGTGAAAGGCCCTTTGAGTAGGACAGCATCTCGATCTTCTTCATTATAGAACTTAAACATGAGCCAGCCCCCTTGTGCATTAAATTGATGCTTTGGCCATCCCTCCTTCAATTTTCCTATGGCCTGGAGACCTGGAAATCTACCCACCACATAACCTACTAAGGCAAAACCCCATGCTTCCTCAAGGCTGAGACAGTCACTCTTGCTTGCTTTCACCACATCTCCTTCACCTGATTTTTGGTAAGAAAGTTTGAAACCTCTTGGCTTTGTGGCTTTCCCTGTAATAGTAGCCCAGGATCCTTGCAGGTGAGATGTATTAGAGGGGTTCAATGGGGTAGTTTGGCTTGTAGGAGGAGGGTGAGATGTTCTATAGGCTTCAGCAGGAGTGGGTTCCAGGTTAGGCCCGTAGGCTTGGGTATTAGTCTGCATAGGTGGGTTAGGAAGTGAGGCCTGTTGTAGCACTTGAGAATCAGTTAAAACACATCCAACTGCATTCAAACCAGAAGTAACAACAGTACTGGAGTTTTGAGGACACCCAGAACTTTCTTTGACAGCATCAGGCACGGGAGCATTTCTCTTCACAGTTTCAGACCCAGATATAGCATTAGATGCAGATGGGAGTTCAGATTCAGGCAGTTTTTGGGAGGAAATATTAATATCATTATGTAAATCACATTGTCCCTCCCTTGGGATCTTTTGGACAGTTAAATTCACTTCATTCAAAGATGCAAGACCCACAGTTTGTCCCTCCATTGGGATCTTTTGAGCAACATTATGATCATTAACAACAATATTTTGTCCCTCCATTGGGATCTTTAGCATCTCATGACTCTCTACCCTAGAGGACCCGGCAAGATCCGGGGGAAGGGAGGAAGAAGGACATACCTGGGTAATACGGTTGGAGTTATGTATAGAAGTAGAGATAGAATCACCTGGAGCGGTAACCTGGATTTCTTGTAGTACCCCACTGCCATGGTGAAGCTGTAGTTGAGAGATGAGCGAAGGTCTTGGTAAGGTGCCCAGCACCGTCAACCTTGGCTTAGAACCATCTTTAGCCGCTTCTGAGATAGGGGATGGCGTGAGGGTAATTGCACGTCTGCCCTGGTTTGGAGAGATGCTCTTCTCCATCATGTATCCTCGTCTAGATCATAATCTTCTGAAAGAACACCGAAACAACCAAGTGCAGATCTGGACGAGGGCAAAGAGGGGAGCACGGGGATGGTCGGGAGCCGCCTGCCACCGCCGGATACAGCGAGGATCTGAGAAATTCCGACAATGAGCAGCCTTCAAGTCATGTGATTTGTGTTTGTTTTCCAAATTTGTGGAGCAAAGGTAAGATCTGAGAGATTAAGGATGATTAGAGGGAGCAAGAGGTCGGGTGGAGAAAACGGTGGCCCGTGGCCTCACCGGAAAGGGGAGAAAAGAGACAGGGAGCAGAATCAACCCATGGTGGTACGCAGTAAACAAAAACAACTAGGGATTAAAGAGATCTAGGGCTGTAGGGGACGACCCTTAGCAAGGAGATGGTCGGATCTGGAAGAGAGCGGGTGGGGAAGTACCAGGCAGTGTTTTTGTTCGCCGGACACCGCCGGAGGCGGCCTGAAACTGTGGGAAACACTTTCGCTCAGCTCATTTTATTTTTGACGGTGGAATAACCAAGCTGAGATTGCCTTTGTGTGATTCAAGATGCGATGTAGAGGAGACAGGAGGATGGGTAGACAAACGGCGGCTGTTTGCCTCGCCGGTGGGACAGTGGGTCGCCGGAAAACACTAGGTGTCGCCGGAAACGATGGTGGTCAATGGGTGAGCAGGTCGGTCAAAGGGAAGGAGGCAAGGTGGAGGTTCCACCTTTGAGAGTTTCTCTCTCTTGATAGCTGCACCCCTCGCTCCCCAACCTTCATAAACCAATCAATGATTAATTTAATTTAGTAATTGTACTTAATTAGATGGACTGTCCAATATATATAAATTGGGAACAAAATAATAATACTTATAACTACTTACCATTGTGTCATAACTAGCCTTGAGGCAGTTAACATATGAAATCATGAGCGTTAGAAGCCTTGGCAGCCTCAATGACATCTTCCATTGATGCATCCTCTTTGCCAAATATTATGTTCTCCTTGATGCTAGTGGCGAAGAGAGATGGCTCCTGTCTCACCAGCCCCATCCGTGATCTTAACGACTTGAGTTGAATTTCGCCAATAGATACCCCATCGAGGAGGATTTGGACACTTAACGGGTTGTAAAATCGTTGAAGAAGGGATATGGTTGTTGATTTTCCGGAGCCACTCCCTCCCACCAGGGCAACCGTCTTCCCTGCGCCTGCGGGTATTTTGAGTGAAAAGAACTGCAAGATCAGGGTCTCCGGTCTCGTTGGATAGGCAAACTCGACGTTCTTGAACTCCACTTCTCCTACATTAATATATGGTGGATGCAAAAATGGAGCTTGAAGTTGGATAAAACATAATAAGCATAAAAGCAAAATATAAGCATGTCATTAATTTGTGTTGAGTCCATCTTGATGTTATATTATATATATTTGATGTGATATTATATGTATGATGGAAGACAAAGAAAGGTAGTATTTATTTTATGCAAATATCAATTAGATTATTTATTGGGATTTATATTTAATTAGTTGTTGGAGATTTTGTGCAGGATTTGATTTGGTTATTGAAGATTTGAGGTTGACTTTCTAAAAGCCTCTTTGAGGATTTTGTGAAACAATCTTCAAGTTCAAAAGGTTGTTGGTTTGTTGAGATCTTCAAGAGATTTGGTTAAACCAATCTCCAAGTTGTCTTCAACGTTTTAAAACAAACCATCAGTACCAAAACAGTTTCAAGACCTTACCGTTTGAGCTGATAACAAAAACCTTGGTTTCCAGGTTTTGGTAAGGCCTTACCGGCTCTGGTAAGACCTTACCGACAGTAGCTCAAGAATTACACAAGATTGGAATTGAATGACACGGACTTAATTTATTGGGCCTATTTTTAATGAGCCTATTTTTACTATGTCTACAATTCCATATCTAAGGTTCAATATGCTATTGGGCCTAATTATGTGGGCTAGTTTTTGGAATCAAGGCTTTTATAGATTTGGATTAAAGTCTATCTTTTTCTAACTAACTACGTGATTTGTTTTCTTTATTTTGTTGAGATTTTAAGGGGATTTGTTCAGCTCCTGTTCAGCTCTTTCAACGTTCAAATTAATCAAATCCCAGGCATATCTCAACGTAGCTTATGGATGGAATTTCAAGCGCTTCTCTCAGCGGATCTTTTGCAACGTCTTCCAAAGTTCAAGCGTTCAAATAATTTCAAACATTCAAAATTCAGTTTTGGATGAAGCGGCCTATTTAAGGAGAAGAGAAGATTGCAGAACACACACACCTACAGCGCATAACGTCTTCTGCCAATCTCGTCTCCTGCAAGCATCGGATCTCGCATCTCTCCATTGGTTTAATTGTTTTATTTCTTTGAGAGTTTGTGAGGTTTACATTGAGCTTTATCGTACAATTCATTCTAGGTTATACTAAGGGTACATCTCTACCCAAACGTATAGATACTTCGGTATCGGTAGGTGCTTTGTTTCACTAGAGAGTTTGGGTTGCTAGATAGTAAGGAAGTCTAGAAGTGTGTAAGTCTTCTAGAGGTTGTATCTAGGACTCATAAGGCAAAGTGAAATAAAGTGTGTTGAATCCTACGGGTTGGATAACCCTAGGCGGGGACGTAGGCGGTTGTGCCGAACCTCGTTAACAAGTATCGTGCGCTTTACTTTCTGTTCTTTACCTTTCGTGCTTCGGTTTGTCTTTACTTCTTATTCGTTGTTTTGTGCTTAACTTGCTACTGTTTTACAGATAAGGTCTTACCTCTGGCTGGTAAGGTCTTACAGTTTTCAGCATTTGCGGAAAATTGCCATACTCTATTCTTTCCCCTTGCTAGAGTATTTATTTGCCTTTTATCTGCATATTCCGCACTTCAATTTGTAAGGTTTGATTTGAATGTATTTTCACTTGAAGCAAATAACAGCCAAACCAATTGAATCAATTTATGTGAAACTTACTTAAATCAGAATTAATTCGGATTAAGGATAGATTTGAAAGTTGAGGTGCATGTGTGCATTAGATTGCTAGTAATGTGTGATCGTATAACTTGTGCATATATGTTGAATTATTTTCTACTTTAATTCCTTGATGTACTATATATTGCTAATTACCTCTCATGTTCTCTAGGATCTTGCCATGGACATCATCTGAATCGATACCCGGAACTCGATTTATCACCTCTGTTATCCTTTCCATTGCTGAATAGGCTTCTGAGAAGTACTTTAGGTTGGACAAGCTAGAGCCAAGAAATCTGTATCATACAATAGATAACATACATGAAAACATTTTAATATGGTATAGAGAGAAAAAAGATGATAGCTAGTGTTTATAGATAGATAGATAGATATGCACGGAAAATGAACTTACAGTCCACCGTTAGTGGTGCAGACACCAGTAACAAAGGCGGTTCCACCCTTAGCACCATATATGGTACATGACGAGTTTCGTAGCATACCAACAAGTGAAAGACCAGGTGGCAAAGGTTAAGCCATTGGTTCCCATTGCCAAACCTTTGGCTAGGCCTTGAGTTAAGCCTAACCTAACCAGACCCTGGAGGGCTTCCGAGAAGGCAGAGACTGCTTTGGACTCTCCCACAAAGGCATATACTGTCCTTATAGAAGAGATGGCCTTCCGTATCAATTCAACCAAAGGTTCTCGAATGCGATACCTATCACCTATGCACTCCTGGATGAGGAGGGTATCACTAGACACACTTGGGACTACTTCCGACGCGCTGATTTGGCTCATCTCCGAGTAGCTCACGTCTTGCCTCGGTACCGCTTTCGATCATGTACCTAGCTCGCATTCGAGCTGTTTGCCTCTCTGCCGTTCTGGACCAACAATAACCCTCTATAAATTCACAAATGCAGGCATTGAGATTAATCATTAATTTGATAACAACAACTATAATTTCAGCGCAATGAATCAAAGATCCATTACCTAAAAAGGCAAATATACACCCAGCCGCGCCGATACTTCACACATGATTAAAGCATTTTGTGACCCAAAAATTAACCACATCCGAAATCAATTTGAAATCAATGAATCAGAAAGAACCCAAAAAAAAAAACACTAGTATTATACCTTGTTGAGATTATTAATGATGATATCGGGATTGGATAAGTGTCCATAGATGATGATGCCAAGATTATTTATCAGTATTCCCTTCACAGTATATATGTTGACCCAGTCGACATAATCTTGATGCTGGTGGGATGTATTTGTTCCATAGGGGACGGGCTGGCCTATCCGGCCACCCTCATAGTGAAGCCGTCTCTTATGGAACAAATACATCCACCAGCATCAAGGGTGAAGCCGTCTCTTATGGAACAAATACATCCACCAGCATCAAGGGTCGACATGTCGAAATGCCCTGTATACTCCTACCATAACTGAAGAATTAGGGTATTAATTGTCAATCGATGAGTGAATGATGAATTATCCAACGAAAGTAAGCTAGATATCAGTGTTTGGAGCTGGAGATCATGAATTACAGAGAAGACGAGTTAGATCAGATAGAGGGAGAGAGGGGAGGAGAGAAAATGATGATCAATTCGATTCACACCAATATTGTGTGTTGTTCGTTACACTCTCTTGGCTTTATATATAGCTAGGAGCCACCAAATTCAGTTACATGAGCCTTGCTCAGCTGTGCACATTCCCATCATAATAGCATACACCTTCCTCTCTCTTAACATTAATTGGTTGGAAAGAGATTGCGTATTTTTTCAAGCAAATAAATAAATCCCAACTTATAGAAAATATCATAACCAACTGATTCCTAGATGTACGCAATGGCACCGGAACTTACCTGATTCCTAAATACCATAACCAACGGGATTTTCGTGTGCACAATGGCACCGGAACGTACTACACCCAGACACGGAATTACTTCATAAAAACTATTTTTATTTTCATACGGTCATGCTTCACTGCCACATGCGCTACCACCTTCAATGTGTAATATCCTATCTATTTTTATTTTCAAATGGGGTAAAGGTCAGTCCATCCTGTTAATCGGGTTATTCGGATCGAGTTTGGGTTCGGGTAATTCGGTTCCCGGGTCAATTGGGTTATCGGTCATTCCGGGTCGAGTCAAACCGGGTTTGTCCTGTGTTCGGGTCGACCCACCGGGTCAAAAAAACTTGAACTTTTTGAAGGTTATTTTAAAATATTAAAATCAAATAAAAATTAAATTGTGATATAAATATGTCAAATGAAACTAAATAATAATATTATAATTAAATTTATAGATATCATTATAATAATAATATTATATTAATATTTTAAGCATAAAAAAAATCATATTTATACAAATAAGTGTTCTAAACATACTATAATTATAAAATATATGAGTTATTTAACGTATGAGTGACCTTAACGAATACAATTGCATGACGAATTTGTGTGGGGTCAATCTGGTGCCTTTGTGGCGTCTACAAAGTGTTGACTCACCGGGTCGATTTTGACCCAACGGGTTATCGGGTCTTGACCGTAAAAATACCGGGTAATTCTGGTTCGGGTCGATTTCGGATCCCGGGTAAAAAACACCTGGTTCAAACTCGTAAAATTACCGAGCGTACGGGTCGGGTTTTTTGGATCGGGTCATGTTTTGACAAGTCTAGCCCACCCCTAGGTCCGTCTCTGACTACACCTAGCTATTAATCTGCTGAATAAGAAAGAATCACACACACATCACTTCTCTCTATTTCTCTCTTTTCGTCGTTTAAGCCATGTGATGACTCCACCTTGATGATAAGACCTTATTAGTTGATAATATCATCTGATTGATGAAAGCCAAAAGGCTTTTTTTTTTTTTTGGTAAACTAACAAAAGACCTTTATATTCATTTTTTTTCCTCATATAACAGTACATCATCTTTTTCTTTTTGAGGCATGTAAACAAAATTAACACAAACAAAAGTGGCAACTGAAACAGGAAGAACTAATTGACTGAAGCCGGAAACCATGTGTAACGAAAAGAATTAAAAATAAGGGAAATTCCGTCTGGTGCCCCTGTGTTTAATGCAATTCCGGTTGGTGTCCCAATGGTTTTTTTTTTCCGTTTGGTACCCCCGAGCTTTCGTAAAAGTCCGGACCGTGTCCAACAGTTGAATGTAAAAGTTTTCTTTGTTAATTTGCCGTTAAATATGGCTGTTTTAAACCAAATTCAACCCATTAACCTTTTCTAAATTAAATTCAACCCAATTTAACCTATTATACCAATGGAAATATTTATTTAATCAATATGATATCTAACAAGTGGATTAGTAAATCTTTCCAAAAAAAAAAACTTGGTAGTGCTAAAAAAATTTAAATTTACTCTTTAGTATTTTCAAAAAATTTAAATTTACTACTTCCTCCGATAAAAAATAAGTGTCGTTTTAGACTTTTGAAATTGATCCAAAATAAGTATCGTTTCATATTTTCTAGGAAATTTAATAGATTGATTAATTAATATATGACAAATTAAAAATTGTATTTATTGACTATTTTTTCTTTCAAACTCTCCACTTATTGGTTAAAAAAGTTGGTAAGCATTTAACAAATAATGAGATTTAGAAAAAATATATAACACCAATGATAATTAATACTTTACTTAAAAATTGTGTCAAGAGCTAAAACGACACTTATTTTGGATCGGAGAGAGTATTTAGTATTTTCAAAAAAATTAAATTTGAATTGAAATATCAAGTTCAACCCAATTTAACCTATTATAACAATTGAAATATTTATTTAATCAATATGATATTTCACAAGTGGATTAGTAAATTTTATTTCCAAAAAAAATTAAAATACGATTTACTAAGAGTAAATTTCATTTTAAATTTTTTGAAATTACTAAATACTCTCTCTGGTCCAAAATAAGTGTCGTTTTAGCTCTTAACACAATTTTTAAGTAAAGTATTAATTATCATTGGTGTTATATATTTTTTTTCTAAATCTCATCATTTATTAAATGCTTACCAACTTTTTTAACCAATAAGTGGAGAGTTTGAAAGAAAAAATAGTCAATAAATACAATTTTTAATTTGTCATATATTAATTAATCAATCTATTAAATTTCCTAGAAAATATGAAACGATACTTATTTTGGATCAATTTCAAAAGTCTAAAACGACATTTATTTTTTATCGGAGAAAGTAGTAAATTTAAATTTTTTGAAAATACTAAAGAGTAAATTTAATTTTTTTTAGCACTTCCAAGTTTTTTTTTTTTTGTGGAAAGATTTACTAATCCACTTGTTAGATATCATATTGATTAAATAAATATTTCCATTGGTATATTAGGTTAAATTGGGTTGAATTTAATTTAGAAAAGGTTAATGGGTTGAATTTGGTTTAAAACAGCCATATTTAACGGCAAATTAACAAAGAAAACTTTTACATTCAACTGTTGGACACGGTCCGGACTTTTACGAAAGCTCGGGGGTACCAAACGGAAAAAAAAAATCTTTGGGACACCAACCGGAATTGCATTAAACACAGGGGCACCAGACGGAATTTCCCTAAAAATAATGAATTGATTACCAAGAAAACGGAAGAGGATCCTCTCCTTATATTAGGTAGCCTAATAAGTCAATCTCGACCGTTTAAAAAATTTAATGGCTAAGATTACATCATCTCTTTACTTTAATCAAAAAAATAAAAAACCCTCCTCTTCTCCTCCCCTCCATCTCAACTATAGTGTCTCCTCTCCCTTCAACTGCACCAGTGCACCCACGTACTCTCTCCACCTCCATCATCTAACTAGGACGAAGAAATGCAAAACAAAACCCAATTAAAAATTCAGGAAACAAAGCTACTTATATGCATTCATTAATCAACGACAAATTTAATTAGGAAATAAATCAAATCAAAACCCAATTAAAAAAATTGCTCCAACGTGATTATGAAATTGAGATTGACCTGAGAGAAAACTGGGTTTAATAACTTATGAAAATAGAAGAAGAAAGTAGTACTCGTTTGTTGTACTTGTTCAATTCATTCCAATTACAGTTGGATTCATCACCAATTTCAAAATTAAAAAAAAAATCAGAATCTCGGATACAGTCGACCAATACAGCAATACCCCTGTCCGCCAACTACGAGAAGAACGAAGGCGACAGACCTCAGATGGGTGCGAGAGAGCGCATAAAGTGCAACGGGTTATTCGATCCCCAATCCCAATTGTCACGGCCGGGTGATATATGACGACTGCAGCCTGCCGATGGACAGGATGGTGAGGGTGGCGGAGGAAGACGATGCCAGGCCTCTAATGGGCAGGATGGTGAGGGTAGTTGAGGAGGACGATGACATGCCTCCCATGGATAGATGTTAGAGAATGTCAATCTATGAGATAAAGAAGACGCAGAGAATCAAGGAAAAACAGAATGTGAAATTATGATTTAATTTAAATATAAAAAAGAATTAATTACTGAGGATAAATATGAACCATTGATTGATTTGAACGGTGTAGATGTGTTTATTAGGAAGATGTTAGGAAGGTAATCTTTGGAGAGAATCCGGATCCCAAGAAAACGTGTATAACAAATGGTCGGGACAAATTGAGAATCATCATATATCTGACAAGCTTTCATCTTTACATTTGCATCATCCATCAAGGTTTTGTTGCGGCGTTATTGGATAAACGACTCAATTGGGCAACTGCAGCTGCTGGTAGTTGTTGTTCCAATTCAGTTGTAGGATTATCGTGTCGACCCTTGGAGGAGTTGGAGCTCATCACTTTCTGGAATTTCCAAGTAAATTAGTACATTCAGGGAAAAATTCTGCACATTTTGGGCTCTGAATCATCAACGTGATTATATAAGGGTAAAATCCACCTATGGTCCCTGAATTTTGACCAAATGTTCAAACGGGTCCCTGAACTTTATTTTTGTTCATTGAAATCCCTGAACTTTGATAATTTGTACATATTTGGTCCCTCTATTAGTAAATTTGTTAAATATGTGTTAAGTAATGATATGGAATCAATGTATTTTTGTATTAATTACATGAGTTAGGTTATACAATTGTAATTGCCCGGTATTTGTTTTACTAAAGTAAAAAATTAAGCTTTTTTCTTATCAAAAGTCATCATATATAATAGAGTTTTCTTAAAACAAAGCATGTTTTAAAATATATATTTATCAAAAACACTTTCTATTTTTTTAACAAATGTTATAATTTTCCAATAATAGTTTATTTTAATGACTAAAATTTCCTTATTTAATTAAAAGCAGAGTTTATTTTGTTAACACAAATAGAATTTATTTTTTATAGCAAAAGTATAGTTTATTTTTTTAACAAAAAACATTTTATTTTTTTAATTAAATAAGAAATTTTCGGTCATTAAAATACTTTAAAATAAAATATCAACGGAAAATTATGCTATTTAGTTGGAATATAGAAAAAAAAAATTATTATAAAAAATATTTTTTAAAAACATATATTTTTAATATAATATAATTTTTTTTACTTTATTTAAACAAATACCAAGCAATTACATGTGTATAACCTAACTTATTCCATTAATATACCAAAATATATTGATTCTATATCATTATTTAACATATATTTTATAAATTTACTAATAGAGGGACCAAATGTGTACAAAGTATCAAAGTTCAGGGACTTTAATGAACAAAGATAAAGTTCAGGGACCCGTTTGAACATTTGATCAAAGTTCAGGGACCATAGGTGGATTTTACCCGATTATATAATAATAACAATTTTGGAAAAATCCAAACCGAAATCATTTGAGGGGAAAAGGCCCAAAGCAATTTGATTTATATTGAAAGAATTAGGCCCAAGTGCTTTGAAAGAAAGAAAAGGCCCAACAACATTCAAATTCATTCTCCCATCTTTTGTTCGGGTTCAAAGTTAAAAAAAGAAGGAAGGGGCCCAGCTTGACATGGCGCTGATGTGGCAATGAGGTGGAATAGGGCCCACGGGTTAAAGAAATGGGGGAGACAAAGGAGCACTCACATGACAACAAGGAAGGGAAGAAGGAGGCTCTCCGGTGGCGGCGTCGGGATCAGGCATTTCGACACACACACACATGACAACAAGGAAGGGAAGAAGGAGGAGGAAGAGGGCTCACCGAGAGCGTCGACTCGCCAGAAAACCTCGTCGGTGCGCGATTGGGCTCGTCGGAGGCTCAGGGCTGCGTTTCTCAGCCTAGGGAGAAAGAAAAAAGGTTAAAGGTGGAGCTTTGAGACATTTTTAGGGTGAGAGGAGAAGGAAGCTAGCTCACCGATCGGAATCGAAGAAATCGAGGAAGCGGGGAGAAGAAGACATCGGCGGCGGTGCTCCTGGTGGTTCCTGGCTCGGACGGCTTCGTCTTGGAACGTCGGAGAGAGGACGAAGATGGCTAGGCTGCTGCTACTTGCTCGGACACGAATGGGGAGAGATGGAAGCGGTTGAGCTCGCCAAGTGCGCTCGGGAAATCGGAGCAAGGTGCTCGGAGGCGCTCGATGGGGTGTCCAGGAGGTGCTTGACGGGACGGTGGTGACTAGGAGTTGCACTCGAGGTTGGTCAGGGGCCCTCAGGGCTTGGAGCTCTCGTAGGAGAGGTGTGGGTGACTGTGGCTGCGAAACAGGGAGCAATGGAGAGTGAAATCGAAATTGGAGAGGAGCAGGGGCGGAGCTGAGGGGGGCACGTGCTCCCCTCTCATTTGACGAAATACTTAGCAGTATTCTACTCGTCGCTAGCTTCGTTTTGACATATAATACGCCTTAATTCAACATCTGATTAAAAAATTATGAAATGTTTAAAAATGAAAGGTATATTAATCACTTTAATTTTATTTACGTAGACTATAATGCTTCTATATTTTATTTAAATTATCATTCACATACTATAATTCATTTCTAGAGCTTCGAAATTGAGAGGTTATACTAATCATTTCAACAATTAAATAAGAAGTTACACAAGTTTAAATTTTTTATATTTGGTTATACATTTATATGTTATATTAACTATGGTTGATATTCGAGCCAAACAAGTCTAGTATTGTTTGATTATATTTAGCCCATTTAGAAACAAGTCAAACTCGAGTGAAACCTATATTTGAACTTGAGCTAACACTCAACTTGTTTAGTAAATGAATGAGCTTGAGTAAGTTTTTTTAAGTATCATGCAACTTTACTTGCTCATGACATAGTAACTTAAAATAAAATTGTTAAATTTCATAAAATTTGTGTTATTTGAGTTTTAATCAAGCAGAGTCGAGCTTTGAATCAAGCATAAAAATGTGCTCATA